>OX451738.1:1524769571-1525501741 GCA_948472305.1 Vicia faba
AATATATATGATATATATATATATATATAATATATATATATATATATTATATATATATATATATATATATATATATATATATATATATATATATATATATATATATATATATATATATATATATATATATATATATATATATATATATATATATATATATATATATATATATATATATATATATATATATATATATATATATATATATATATAATATATATATATATATATATACATATATATATATATATATATTTAGGCTAAAATACAAAAAAATATATACATTTTTATTTTATTAATATTTAATGTGGAAAATACTTTTTTATGAATATACTCCATTTTATTTTATTTTTTATGTAATTATTAAATATTATACATATTAAATAGTTAATATATTTTATTTAATGAAATTAGGGTTTTACACTTAGAATAAAATACCAAAATATACATATTTTTATTTTATCAATATTTAACACTAAAAATACATTTTTTACAAATATACTTCATTTTTATTTTTATTTTTTGTATATAAGTAGTAAATATTGTATATATTGAATAAATATTGCATTTTATTTAATAAATTAGGGTTTTGCCCTAAATATGAAATACTCCAAAAATAATCTTTTTATCTTTTATTTATTTAATATAAATAATACTTTTTTTTCATACATATAAAAACCCTTTTTGCATTTTTGCATCTTTATTTTATTTTCCATTTAATTTATACAATAAATTACTTGAAAATATGCCAAAAATGATGTAATAGCTAGGTTTAATTTCTTTGTCTAAATATCCCCCCATTTGAACATTTGTACCCCCCTTCCCATATGGTGTTGTAATAGTGTAGGAATTTTAATTTTCTCACTTTATCGCTTTCTAAATACACCATGCTAGAATTAGGGTTTGTATGCAAATAAAAAGAACAAAATAGTTTGACCTAATCTCAAGATAATCAAAGCATGAAAATGGACAACACATCTCACACTTGCACCCCTAGGGTATTCCACTTTGTTGCCTTCAAATAAATGGGCCATATTGCATGTTAGGTCTCTTTGGGCAAAACAAACAAATTAAATGATCATAGTCCCTCGATGACGCTTTCCAAATGTTGCCTAAACAAATGATCAAGTCCCTTAAAGAAAATTGCCCAAAGATACTTGACACCGTTGCAATTATGGCCTAAACGATGACCCACGCCCGTCCCTTTCACATCCTAACATGAGATTGTCCACCAAATACAATGGTGGAACAAACTTATTAAAAGGGTTAAAACACAACAATAAACTTTGAGAAATTTAGGAGTAGATAACCTCTTAGTTACTTGAATCAAAACTTACAAAAACAAAACACTTGCCTATTTTTCTAAAACCACACCTCACAAACACTTTCAAAACAACTTTCAAAAACAAATGAAAACCTTTTTTAAAAGACATACATCTTTGTATACATCCCCACATGGATCATTACAAAGGTTGCCACCACATTGGCTTCTTTTCAAAACATTTTCAAACTCACACACACAAGCACCATTTCAAACAATTGAAAACAAAAGGCAAGTGATCTAAGCAAGTAACTAAGAGCCCATGGATAACCATGGATAGAAAGGGTGCTAATACCTTCCCTTTCTATAATCTACTCCCCGAACCCAAGAAAAAAATCTCAAAGGTTTTTGCTGTGCTTTTTAAACCTTTCCTTAGGATAAAATAAAAAGTCGGTGGCGACTCTTGCTCAACCGAAACATTTGCGAAAACAAACGCAAAACCATAGTCAGTTCTCCCACCGTATCACAGAACTGGCGACTCTGCTGGGGAGTTATTTTAAAAGTGGAGTAACCTTAGGGCTTAGATCACCCTCTTGCATGACTAATTGTTTGAATTGATTGCTTTATATTTTGGCTCTATTGTTTGGGTTTGCAATCCTCCACCTGGATTTTTGGGAAACATTCATAGATAGCAATACGTTGTGGAAACTATGCGGGGTATACCGACACGGTCGAAGCAATAGCTATATTAGTGCGACATATTTGTGAGTACCGGTAACCCTTGAGTTCAATCAAGGAGAGTACGGGGCCGCTGAGTGATGTCACTAAGCACTAATGACCTAGAACCTTACTTGACCATCTTGGCCTTTTATTAGGGGTAGTGAGATGACCGGCTTTGGTGCAGTCCGAAGTTGGTAGATACTCGATACTACACTCATTGAGGGTTGTTTTCTTGGAATATTTTGGTCGCTAGTTAAGTGGCTAAACCAAAACGATGAACAATGAAAACAATCCCGTGATATTGAGCTCCTTAGAACCCGGTTACTATTTATAGGACAGGTTTTTTAAGCCAACTACACTCAAGAGGGTACTTACCTATGAAACCCCATGCAAGCCTGAAACTAGGGTTTGGTGTGATTTGCTTGTACATATGTTTTGTGCATACATCATAAACATCATAAAACATCATATGCATTCACTAACCATTTCAAGGGTTTGGATCTTCATCTTTGTTCTTGTTTTGTAGGTCATGGAAATTCCTCGCAGAAAAACCATTCAAGTCAACCTTGTGAGAATCTCTCCTCAACTCAAGGAGCTCACCTCAAGAATTCCGGAAAGCTCATCCTTCAGTGAAAGACATGGTAGACTGCTCAGCCTAGTCAACACCAACATTGAAGAAGACATGATGAAAGTGCTATTCCAGTTCTTTGACCCTCTTCACCACTGTTTCACTTTCCCTGACTATCAGTTGGTGCCCACTTTGGAGGAGTTTTCTCAACTCCTAAGAATTCCTATCCTTAATCAACTACCCTTCAACGGTACGGAAAAGGAACCAAAGCCGGAAGATGTTGCTCGAGCATTACATCTACAACCATCCGACATCAAGGAGCATTGGGAAACCAGAAGCGGCGTCAAGGGATTCTTAGCAAAATTCTTGTTTGAGAAGGCACAAGAATGTTGGAACTCATTGGACCTACAAGCCTTTGAAGAAATTGTGGCACTCCTTATCTATGGGTTGGTCTTGTTCCCAAATCCTGACCAATTGGTAGATGTCAATGCCATCAAAATCTTCTTGTCCAGAAATCCAATACCAACATTGCTTGGGGACATCCTTCACTCATTTTACACACGAACAATGAGAAAGAGGGGTGTTCTCATGTGCTGTACTCCGATCCTTGCAAGGTGGTTTATTTCGCACCTTCCACAATCTGTCCTGAAGAATGACCAAGGCTCGAGGTGGTCCTAACGGTTGATGACTCTTACTCATTCTGATGTACATTGGTGTTCTCGGTCCAGAGAAAATGTCATCATCGTCGATCGTTGTGGAGAATTCCCTAATGTTCCTTTACTTGGAATTAGAGGAGGTATCACCTATAACCCTTGCCTAGCTTTGAGGCAATTTGGATATGCCCGGAGGGATGGCCCTCATGACATGTTGATTCCCGACCTAGTTTTTGACTTCGACAACGATGCGCAAGGACATCGCCAAAGATTCATCAGAGCTTGGGGAAAACTCAACAAGGTTGATAGCAAGACTCTGGGACACAAGAACTCCATCCCTCTTGAGCCTTATCTCAAGTGGGTACGAGCCCGAGCCCAAAGTCTGATGATTCCTTATCCTCATGTTCTCCCTGTGATTAAAGAGCCCGTCAAGGAAGGAGAGGTTCCCTACACCATCCTACATCCAGACATGCCTACATCGTGGGAGGAAATGCAGAAAAGTTGGATTCAGCTCAAGGAAGAACGGAATACTTTTGAAGCTAGCTTCTACGCCAGTGAGAAGAAGGTTCTAGAGCTTACCCGCCGACTCCATGAGCAAGAGGCCCTCAATACCTACATCGCACCAAAAAGGATGCGCAATGTCTTTTTGCCTTAAGAAGTTTATTTTGTAATATTTGGCCCATGGGGCATTTATGTACTAACAAATTTCTTCTTATTAATATGACGTGCGTTCTTCTTTGTCTGAAACAATTTTGAATGTCCTAAATCCTTGAATGCATTGCATACATAAACATACCATTCATCATGTGCATAAGAAGGTCTCATTCCAGGTTTCCTTATCTGTCTGCTGTTTATTTCAGTAGGATGGATCTCGAGCAAACGGTCAAAGACCTACAAGCTCAAAATGCACAGTTCCAGCAACTCCTGATGACCTTGGCTAAGGGTCAGGAGGATATCAAAACTCAATTGGGGAACAAAGACCCAGTGAAAAAGAAGAAAAAGAGACTCGGGGTGGCTACTTTGGGGAGAAGATTTGATGGAGAAGCTCGGAGAGTGCTTGAATTTCCTCCTACTTCTGATGAAGGAACCAGCAAAGAAGGTGGAGCTGCGGTACCTTCCGAGTCTGATGCGGAAGAAGAAGAGGTCGAAGAGGATGAAGATTATACTGATCAACAATACCCTCCAGCTGATGATAAATACAAAGGGCTAGAAGACAAGTTGGCCGCCATGGAGCTACAAAGGGTACCGGGTTTGGATTTTGAAGACTTTGGTTTGGTTGTCGGGATTGTGATTCCCCCAAAATTCAAAGTGACAGTGTTTGTGAGGTATGATGGGCTGTCTTGTCCCAAAATGCATCTCAGGTCCTACGTGAGAAAAATTCAACCCTATACGGCAGATAAAAACCTTTGGATTCATTTCTTTCAAGACAGTCTTTCTGGAGCTCAGTTGGAGTGGTTTTATCAGCTAGAGGGAACCAGCGTTCGAAATTGGGAAGATTTGGCCACCGCTTTCTACAAACAATACCAATACAATTCTGACCTTGCCCCTACTCCTACCCAACTTCAGGGTATGTCGCTAGGAATAAGCGAGGGATTCAAAGAGTACGCACAAAAATGGAGGGATTTGGCTGGCAGGGTGCAGCCTCCTTTAACCGATCGTGAACTTGTTGATATGTTTCTAGGGACCCTATCTGGGCCATTTTTCAATCATCTGATTGGTAACTCTTCTGCAGGGTTTACCGATTTGATCTTAACGGGCGAAAGAATAGAAGCTGGCATCAAGTCAGGAAAGATTCAGAAGGGTGTTGCTGCAAGTACTGAGAAGAGGCCTTTTAAGAAAGAAGCAAGTGCCGTCTATGGTCCTAGAAGACAAGTCAAGCCAGAAAGTCGCCAAGCCGTCAATGCTCTGGTCATTTCAAAACCTGTTGCTGCTCCTCAGCAGTACAATCAACAAAGAGGTGAAAGGCCCAAGAGGCAGTATACTCGGTTGAGTATGACCTTGTCACAAATTTTACCCCAACTGTTATCAACCAACTTGGTGACCATCAAAGAAGCTCCTAAAGTCGTGAATACTGCATCTCCTAAGTATAACCCAAATGCCCGTTGTGCTTATCATTCTGATAGCCCCGGACATACTACTGATGATTGCTGGGCCTTGAGAAACAAAGTGCAAGATCTTATTGACGCGAAGGAAATTCAGTTTGAAGCGCCTGAGAGGCTGAATGTTGTAACTTCTCCTATGCCCCAGCATAGAGTAAATGCCATTGAAGAAGAGTTGTATGCTGTTTCAGTGAATGATGTTGCTACCCCTCTGTTGACTGTTAAGAGGAACTTACTACTAGCCGGTTTATTTCCGGGTTGTAGTAAGGGTTGCCTCCTGTGTGCTGTTATCCCTACCGGTTGTCCACTGCTGAAATCAGGCATCCAAAGCCTGATGGATAGCAAGGAAATTCTGTTCAAGAAAACTGCTGTTCCATTTGTTTCCGTTGAAGAAATATCTGTTGTTACAATTTACAATCCTGCCAAAGCTCCCATGAAGAAACCAGTCCAAATTATGTCTGTTGCACCCATTACTATTACTGTTCCGGGGCCTCTCCCCTATGAGTCTGATAAAGCGGTCCCATGGCATTATGGGGCCGACGTGTATGTGCTTGGGGTGAAGCAGAAGTTCAACACCAATACCAGTATCAGTAATATCACTGGTCCCGCCAAGATTACCCGCAATGGTAGGCTCTTCTCGCCTGACATTGCACGGCCAGTTATCCGAAAACCTCTCACCATCACACCCGCAAGTGTGCATGTTCCAATTCAAGTTCCTGTGTCTACTACTGCCGCCGAGTCCTCTGATACTCGGGGCAAAGAAGTTGCTACCGATTTGCCTGCCAGGAAGGAGGCACCAAAAAATACTGTTGTAGAAGCCTCCCAACAAGAAATGGAGGAAATTCTTAAAATCATCAAAAATAGTGACTTTAACGTTGTTGAACAGTTGGGGCATACTCCCTCCAAAATCTCTATGCTATCATTACTGCTATGCTCAGAGGCCCATGCAAAAGCCCTGATTTCATTTCTGAAAACGGCCCATGTGCCGCAAGAGACCTTCGCGGATCAATTCACTGACTGTGTGGCTAATTTGACGGCTGACAATGGCTTGGGGTTCTCAGATGCTGACCTTACCGCCAAAGGGAAAAATCACAATGATGCCCTGCACGTCTCTATAGAATGCAGGGGCACCACTCTCGCACACGTGTTAGTGGATACCGGCTCTTCCCTGAATGTTTTGCCCAAGAAGGCATTGGATCGCTTGGATTGTGAGGGTCTGGAATTGAAACCTAGTAACATCATTGTTAGAGCCTTCGACGGTTCTAAGAGGATGGTGCACGGTGAAGTAGACATTCCTATTCGTGTGGGTTCCCAAGTTTTCGACTCAACGTTCTATGTAATAGACATTCGTCCATCTTACTCCTGCTTGTTGGGTCGCCCCTGGATTCACAACGCTGGGGCAGTAACATCCACTCTACACCAAAAGCTCAAATACCCTGTCAAAGGGAAGATTGTTACTGTGCAAGGTGAGGAGGAATACATGGTTAGTCACTTAAATTCATTCCGGTATATCGAGATGGACGGGGAGTTTATTGAAACCCCCTTTCAGCATTTTGAGGAGGTACCTCCAACGTTGGCATCGGCTGAGGCAGTGAGTGAAGAAGACTTTCCGTTGAAAATGGCGTCCTTGAAGGATGCCCGGGCTGTAATCAAGAAAGGAAGTTGTGCAAACTGGGGTCAGCTTCCTGACTTCACTCAAAAGAACGACAAGTTTGGGTTGGGCTTTACTGAGGAGGCTCAGAGGGCTGTGCGCAAGGATAAGATCAGAAAGGCTCCGGTGTTTATCTCCAACCCAAGGGTGAATACTATCGAGGAGGATGTAGAGGAAGCAGAGTTCGACAGTTGGATCTATCCAACTACCAGCAACGGACCAAGCAACTAGACGGCAAATGATTTTACACCTATCACATTTGTCACGCAGTAATTATTTCTTTTGATTTCCAATTTGTAACAAACAATATGTTAAAACTTTATTGGCTCGGTGTCCTACCCGGGGCATCGTAGCTCCATTTGTGAGGGCTTTTTGTATGACATTTCCATATATCATCAATCAAAACATTGGACGTTTGTTGCATTTCAAATCTTGTGCTCTTTTTCTCTCTGTGTTATATATTGCAAAACAACTATATTTACACACACTCACTTATACAGGTTTCAATCCACTCTGGATCTCACTGGTAACAGCTCTGCTACCGCCAGTTATGACTTCGAGAATCCGATCAACTTGGCCGAAGACGAAGGTGAAGATGATTGCGAAGTGCCTGGTGAACTCGCAAGACTGCTACTCCAGGAAGAGAGGGCTATTCAACCACATGAAGAGCCGGTGGAAACAATTAATCTGGGTACGGAGACAGATAGGAAAAAGGTCAAGATTGGGGCTAATCTAGAGCTCAACGTGAAGCAACGATTGATTCCGATGCTACATAATTACATGGAGATATTTGCTTGGTCCTACGAAGATATGCCTGGTTTGGATGCCGACATTGTAGTTCATCACCTGCCAACTAAGGAAGACTGCCCTCCGGTAAAGCAAAAGGTTCGTCGCATGCGCCCAGAGATGTCTGAAAAGATCAAGGCTGAGGTTATGAAGCAATTCGATGCCGGATTTCTAGCAGTAACTTCTTACCCTCAGTGGGTTGCCAATGTAGTGCCAGTGCCGAAGAAGGACGGTAAAGTCAGAATGTGTGTTGACTACAGGGATTTAAACAGGGCAAGCCCCAAGGATGATTTTCCTCTACCTCACATCGACGTTCTTGTTGACAATACTGCTCAACACAAGGTTTTCTCCTTCATGGATGGTTTTTCAGGGTATAATCAGATCAAGATGGCTCCGGAGGATATGGAGAAGACTACCTTTGTGACTCAGTGGGGCACCTTCTGTTACAAGGTCATGCCATTCGGATTGAAAAATGCTGGGGCAACCTATCAACGTGCCATGGTTGCTTTATTTCATGATATGATCCATCATGAGATTGAGGTATACGTTGATGACATGATTGCAAGGTCTCAAACTAAGGAGGAGCACCTTGATCATCTGAGGAAGCTATTTGACCGACTGAAGTTATATAAGCTGAGGTTGAATCCCAACAAATGCACCTTTGGGGTGAGGTCCGGAAAATTGCTGGGTTTCATTGTAAGTGATAAAGGTATCCAGGTGGACCCTGCCAAGGTAAAAGCCATACAAGAGATGCCAACTCCAAAGACAGAAAAAGAAGTCAGAGGCTTCCTGGGACGACTGAATTACATTGCCCGATTCATCTCACATCTGACTGCTACTTGTGAGCCAATCTTCAAGTTACTGAAGAAAGATCAAGTAGTACGCTGGAACGATGAATGTCAGGCTGCCTTTGAAAAGATAAAGGAATATCTCCAAGAGCCAACCATTCTTATGCCACCAGTGGAAGGAAGACCTCTGATACTATACTTAACAGTACTTGACAACTCAATGGGGTGTGTGCTGGGGCAGCATGACGAGTCTGGACGAAAAGAGCATGCCATTTATTACTTGAGCAAAAAGTTTACCGACTGTGAGTCTCGTTACTCACTGCTTGAGAAAACTTGTTGCGCTCTAGTATGGGCTGCTCGCTGGCTGAGACAGTATATGCTGACTCACACTACTCTATTGATTTCCAAGATGGATCCCATCAACTATATATTCGAAAAGCCTGCTCTGTCTGGGAGAATAGCAAGATGGCAAATGATCTTAACAGAATATGATATCCAGTATACAACTCAGAAAGCAATTAAAGGAAGTGTACTGGCAGATCATTTGGCACACCAACCTGTGGATGATTACCAATCATTGAACTTTGATTTTCCGGACGAAGACATCATGGTGATAACTGACTGTGAAGTACCTGGGCCGGATGAAGGACCTGAGGAAGGATCCCATTGGTCTATGCATTTTGACGGAGCCTCTAACGCTTTGGGTAACGGTGTCGGCGCTGTAATCATATCTCCCAAAGGAACTCATACTCCACTCACCGCCCGATTATGTTTCAATTGCACCAACAACATGGCAGAATATGAGGCATGTATCATGGGTCTACAAGCTGCAATCGACTTAAGGATCAAATTTCTGAGTGTCTTCGGAGATTCCACTCTCGTGATCAATCAGATCAAAGGCGAGTGGGATACGAAACACCCAAATCTTATTCCTTACAAGGAGTATGTGTTGACCTTGCTTCCCCACTTTGAAGAAATAACTTTTGAGCACTTCCCAAGAGAGGAGAATCAGCTAGCGGACGCACTGGCTACAATGTCTTCAATGTTCAAGGTTAAATGGGACAATGAGGCTCCCCGAATCATTATCTGGAAGTTGGACGAACCGGCATACTGCTGCAACCTCGAGGCCGAGAAGGCAACTGAAAAACCCTGGTATCATGAGGTAAAGAGGTACTTGGAAGCTCAGGAATACCCTGAAGGTGCATCTGTCAATGACAAGAAGTTCATGAGGAGGTTTGCGGCAAAATTCTTCCTCAGCAACGACATTCTCTATAAACGGAATCATGATTCAACTCTATTACGTTGTGTGGATAAGGCTGAAGCAGAGAAAATCATGATAGAACTGCATCAAGGTACATTCGGAACACATTCCAGTGGACACACCATGGCAAAGAAAATCCTTAGGGCAGGATATTTCTGGTCCACCATGGAAGCCGATTGTTACCAACACTCTCGAACTTGTCACAAATGCCAGATCTATGCTGACAAGGTGCACATCCCTCCGGTTCCTCTGAATGTCCTGACGGCACCTTGGCCTTTTGCAATGTGGGGCATTGATATGATCGGCGAGATCCGAACGAAGGCATCCAACGGGAATCGCTTCATCTTGGTAGCGATCGATTACTTCACGAAGTGGGTTGAGGCAGCTTCCTACGCCACAATAACCAAGAGCGTCGTGGCACGTTTCGTCCGGCATAATCTGATCTGTCGGTACGGCGTCCCGGAAAGAATCATTACGAACAATGGTACCAATCTCAATACCAAAATGATCACTGAACTCTGCGAACAATTCAAAATACAGCACCACAACTCTTCTCCCTACCGGCCGAAGATGAATGGGGCTGTAGAGGCAGCCAATAAGAATATCAAGAAAATTGTGCAGAAAATGACAGTGACCTATAAAGATTGGCACGAAATGTTACCATTTGCTCTTCATGGGTACCGTACCTCAGCAAGGACGTCAACCGGGGCAACTCCTTTCTCCTTGGTCTATGGCATGGAGGCAGTCCTGCCAGTTGAAATTCAGATACCCTCTCTCCGGATAATGAAGGATGCAGACTTGAATGAAGATGACTGGATCCAGACTCGACTTGATCAATTAAACCTGATTGACGAAAAGAGGCTCACTGCTATCTGTCATGGTCAAACGTATCAAAAACGGATGATCAGGGCATTTAACAAGAAAGTCAGACCACAAGAGTATCAAGTTGGGGACCTGTTAATCAAACGCATCATCCTTCCTCAAAGTGATCCCCGGGGCAAATGGACCCCTACTTACGAAGGGCCATTTCTGGTTAATTATGTGTTCTTAGGAGGAGCCATGATCCTAACCACCATGGATGGTGACGACCTTCCTCACCCCGCCAATGCAGACATAGTGAAAAGATACTACACATGAATAAAAGACCCGCTAGGTTGACATACCTAGGCAAAAATAAGGGCTTCCCGGCGAACCAAAAGGGTTCGGGCAAAAATAAGGGATGAAATGAAAAAAATTGTACACCCGGCTAGTCGAAAACCTGAAAAGGCGGCTTGGGCAAAAATGGGTATCCCGGTGGACTGAAAACCCGAAAGGGCGGTCCAGGCAAAAGTTAGGGATAAAGCGTAACACTATGTCTCATTGGATCACTTCGCATCCGGAATTCGGTATCAACCGTCTGGCTCAGATCTCGGCATCGATCAATCAGCTTCATCTTCAATCAAGCAGCAAAGTGATGAGAGGCTTGAAGACATAAAGGCGATAGCAGAGTTGGAACCCAGTGGGATTGTTCACATAGCTGTTTTGTTTCCTTTTCAAAATTGTAAATTCTATGGTATTCGGCGGCATTCTCTTACTAGGATGTCAGCCTCTTGTACAAAAACGACTATTCACAGGAAAAATTCAAATCAATACAAATTCACTTGTCCATACAAATTGCCATTGTTTTTCCTTTTTTCTGTTTTGTCTTACGAAGAACGTCCAATGTTCATTTTTTATATATGCATTCGACATTAAATTGCTGATTCATAAATATTTGCATATGAAACAAAAGATTAATTACAGGTGACATCAGAAACAGGGGCAATGTGAAGATGTCTGATGCAGTCTGGTTGCTTTGTCCGCCAAGGTACCAAGGTAGATTCGGCTGAAGAATGTGACTAAATCATCCCCCTCCCCGCAGATTAAGACAAGATTCCGCAATGCTTTCCCCAAGCGGAGTTGACTCCCCATCAATCCTGAAAAGGCACAACTTTCCCCAGCAGGTCTTAAAGCTTATCCCCAGTAGATTCTGGAAGCTTGTTCCCTGCAGAATACGGACGTCTCTCCCGAGCTTTATTCAGAGTTATTCCTCACAAGGGTTTATAACTGGGTTATCCTCAGCTAATTGCCACGGAAGATCGCCCTCAACAAAATTCTTTCAATCCCCAGCGGAGTTTATCATCATTATCCCAGCGGAATTCATCATTGAAGTCCTCAGCAGGCCTCTCATCAAAAACTTCAGCAAAGTATCTCTTCCACAGAACAATTCCCCGGCCGATCGTCAAGGATTTATTTTCCTAAGACGAAAATACATTCATAAACATTTCACGTTTTCATACATCCTGCTTACGTACATGATAAAGTGCATACAACACTGTCTCATGTTAAAACATCATGCATATCATACATCATGACATTGCATACAACTTATGTTTTGCCTTTTCAGGGAAAAAGACAATCCCAAAGACAACTACCTTCAACTGTCACAATTCCAGATTCGATACCTGTATCTAGCCAGGGCATATCTGAGAGTGATCAGTTTCCAGACTCGATTCCTGTATCTAGCCAGGGCACGTCTGAAGAGTTCGAAGATTCGATTCTTGTATCCAGCCAAGACACATCTATCAACTACAACATTTCCAGATTCGACTCCTGTATCCAGCCAGGGCATATCTGTTGACCATATTTCCATACTCGATTCCTGTATCTAGCCAGGGCACGTCTGAAGAGTTCGAAGATTCGATTCCTGTATCCAGCCAGGGCATATCTATTGACGACTATTTCCAGATTCGACTCTTGTATCTAGCTAGGGCACATCTGTGAGCAACCGATTGTAGATTCGATACCTGTATCCAGCCAGGGCATATCTGCATAAGGAGATTGAAGATCAAACACCTGTAACAAGCCAGGAAAACATCTGCCTTTCTCAAATACATAAAGTTCTCGCTAAGAAATCTCTTGTGCGATCATCACTTCCAAATGGCATCTGTAAGCCCATTCCCGACAAGGTTCTGTCACATCTCCAGATGGCATCTATAAGCCCATCTCCCTATCCACCACCTATCCAAATGGCATCTACAAGCCCATTCCCGACATCACATTGTTGATACTCCAACATGCGAGTGCAAATTTCTGGGCACTCTAGTGTCCAATCTCCTTTTACCCTCGAGTCACGAAAGGAAAACTTGCCAATCTAACTCTTCAGGTTCAAGAAGATTGAACAGGGGCAACTTTTGTACCCCAAAATTTGCCCTCCCATTTCCTCAACATTTTCTCATCACAAAAACCTTGGAGCTCAAGATCCAGTTAGGGTTTCCTCTGCTCAAGACTTCTCCTTGCACTGTTGACCCAAATTAGGGTTTGTGTTTGCACAAAGATGTTTTGACCTAAAAAGCCTAAGATGACTTTCATGCTTCATGTTGGATTCCCAAGTTTATCCATACAAAGTTTCAAGTCTTGATTCCAAGTTTTGCCCAGCCAATTGGACAGTTGACCTAAAAATCAACTATATTGGGGAAAAAGTCAACTGTGGCCAATTGACAGTCAGATCTCATGAAAATTGACCCACATCAACATTATGAACTCATATAGACCATTTGATCAAGTTTGGATCACAATTCCACAAGAAATTTGATCAGATCACCAAAAGGGCAAAATGGTCATTTTTAGGGTTTTGACTGCACAAAGGCAATTTTTGACTGTTTGACCTAGCCAATGGCAAACCAAGCTCACATATGGACTCAAGGACCCCATGGAATTATCTTGACATGCTCAACAAATTCAAAAGATCCCAAGTACACAAGATTGACAGTTGAATTTCCCAGTCAATTGATCAATTTTGACTGTATACTGAAAAGTCAAACTTTGACTTTTTGGTCAAAATCAAGGGTCAAGATTCATTTTTCATCAAAACATGCCAAATCATGAAACTTGTTCACCAAGAAATCAAAAAATGCACATTAGGGTTAGAAATGAGAATTTTTCATAACTTAGAATTTTTCTAAGTTATGAAAAACCCTAATTTTTTCCCAACTTTGCCCCACTTTCTCACCAAGATTCATTTGGATGCAAACAAAAGTCAAAACATGAAAGTTGTAGCTTGTTGCATAATCTACAACTTTGATTCACAAAGTTTTCCCAATTGAAGCTTGTATCTCAAGTTACAATTTTTGGAATAGGGGTACTAAACCATTCTTAACTTAGTGAAATTTTAACCTATTTTGGCAAGGTTTTCTACCTAACTTCAAGACCATTTTCCATACACTTCCACTTGGAATTTCAATTTGCATTTCAAAGATGGATTGTAGTACACATTCCAAGCTTTCGAAAATGTCCAAGAACTTCTCAAACAACCTCATAACTTGAGAGAATCGAATTTCACAATATGGCAAAAACTCACTTTTGAATTGGCTATTTTCCATGTTCATAATTTGTGCAAACTTCTCAAACCAGCATGCCCCTTGATTACAGGTCCTTAAACCATCCAACACTCAATAATTTAATGCATGTTCATTGTGCTAAGGCCTTGTTTCATGAGTTCAAGCATTGCCTAAAGGATTAATCCCAAATTGGAAAAAGCATTATATCCATTTTTGCAAAAGTTTCACTTTATGTCATAATACAAATCCACAAGTACAGATGAAATCTAATTGGCACAAGATTATGAGCAAAACACTCTAATCAAGGAGAGATTATGCAGCACATTAGGGGGCCTCTACCAACCTAGAACACAACTTGGGCATTTGTTGCTTAAAGTGTAAGTAACATTGCATTTTGTACAACAACTTGGAGATCAGCTTACAAACCCTTAAGCAAACTTTTGAAACACATTCAAGACATCCCAACCGAGCTAACACACGACCCTAAGACCTCCAGTATCTCTCCATTGCCATAATCACTCTCAAACTGCAAAAACAGGGCAGGGCCTGCAGTTTGAGTGCCATCTCTCATTCCTCTCATGCTTTCTTGCCCAAACCTGTTCAAACTCATTCCCTACCATCAATGCAAGCTAGCCAAAACCTAAAACACGACCTGTAACTCCTCTAACAAGTTCCACCATTTTTGTTTTCTTGCTTTGCAGTTGAAGGTCCATAGCTCGATTCAAGGTCTTTCAAAACAATGTAAGCATTGGAATAGCATAACCACACCTCAAGGAAGCTATACCAATCATCACCTTGCACTGAAAGCTCCTCCATTGCCAGATAGAACTTCAACTGAACAGGTATTTTCTTGAACTTCTAACTCTTAGTACATGCATCATTAGCTCTAGGTTTGTGAATAAGAAATGTTCTACTCATGCCACTGAACCTGTACATGTTTTTACTTTTCATTTCTTTTGCTTGAGCTGTGAGAATTTAAGGTTTGAATATGGCAGAAAAGTTAGGTCATGGTTTGGGATTGTCCAAATTCTCTCTCATTTCTGAGAGTTAGGATGAGTTCTTTATATATTTGAAATCGTGATTCAATGCTTAACATTTCTTATGTTGGAAGTTTGTGCAAAAGATCAAGGAATCAGGATATTTGAATGGGAGTTCTTGCGCGCGTTTTCTGAATAATTTTGTGCAGAGGTTGAAGAAGAAGCCTCATGGGCTGGGCCAGCTTCTGTATTGCTTTTTACACCATATTTTTGATTCATACCCCCCTGAGCCCATTTGTTTGATTTTTATGATTTTTTGATCTTTCTTTTTTATTTCTGACTCATTTATTTTTGCTAATAATGTTTAAAACTTGAAAAATCATTTTTACACCATTTTTGCATTTTTTAAGTATTTATTTGTTTATATGGGCATTTATACATAAATATATATATATCTATTATTATTTAGAAAAGAACTAGAAAAAATAATGTAAATATATCTCACTTCTGATTTTATTTCATTTTTCCTTTTGAAAATATTTTATGCAAAATATACTTTTTTATAAATAGTAAAATATTATTATTTTTATATATATAACTTATATTTAGAAATATATATATATATATATATATATATATATATATATATATATATATATATATATATATATATATATATATATATATATATATATATATATATATATATATATATATATATATATATATATATATATATATATATATATATATATATATATATATTTATTAATATATTTAGGCTAAAATACAAAAAAATATATACATTTTTATTTTATTAATATTTAATGTGGAAAATACTTTTTTATGAATATACTCCATTTTATTTTATTTTTTATGTAATTATTAAATATTATACATATTAAATAGTTAATATATTTTATTTAATGAAATTAGGGTTTTACACTTAGAATAAAATACCAAAATATACATATTTTTATTTTATCAATATTTAACACTAAAAATACATTTTTTACAAATATACTTCATTTTTATTTTTATTTTTTGTATATAAGTAGTACATATTGTATATATTGAATAAATATTGCATTTTATTTAATAAATTAGGGTTTTGCCCTAAATATGAAATACTCCAAAAATAATCTTTTTATCTTTTATTTATTTAATATAAATAATACTTTTTTTTCATACATATAAAAACCCTTTTTGCATTTTTGCATCTTTATTTTATTTTCCATTTAATTTATACAATCAATTACTTGAAAATATGCCAAAAATGATGTAATAGCTAGGTTTAATTTCTTTGTCTAAATATCCCCCCATTTGAACATTTGTACCCCCCTTCCCATATGGTGTTGTAATAGTGTAGGAATTTTAATTTTCGCACTTTATCGCTTTCTAAATACACCATGCTAGAATTAGGGTTTGTATGCAAATAAAAAGAACAAAATAGTTTGACCTAATCTCAAGATAATCAAAGCATGAAAATGGACAACACATCTCACACTTGCACCCCTAGGGTATTCCACTTTGTTGCCTTCAAATAAATGGGCCATATTGCATGTTAGGTCTCTTTGGGCAAAACAAACAAATTAAATGATCATAGTCCCTCGATGACGCTTTCCAAATGTTGCCTAAACAAATGATCAAGTCCCTTAAAGAAAATTGCCCAAAGATACTTGACACCGTTGCAATTATGGCCTAAACGATGACCCACGCCCGTCCCTTTCACATCCTAACATGAGATTGTCCACCAAATACAATGGTGGAACAAACTTATTAAAAGGGTTAAAACACAGCAATAAACTTTGAGAAATTTAGGAGTAGATAACCTCTTAGTTACTTGAATCAAAACTTACAAAAACAAAACACTTGCCTATTTTTCTAAAACCACACCTCACAAACACTTTCAAAACAACTTTCAAAAACAAATGAAAACCTTTTTCAAAAGACATACATCTTTGTATACATCCCCACATGGATCATTACAAAGGTTGCCACCACATTGGCTTCTTTTCAAAACATTTTCAAACTCACACACACAAGCACCATTTCAAACAATTGAAAACAAAAGGCAAGTGATCTAAGCAAGTAACTAAGAGCCCATGGATAACCATGGATAGAAAGGGTGTTAATACCTTCCCTTTCTATAATCTACTCCCCGAACCCAAGAAAAAAATCTCAAAGGTTTTTGCTGTGCTTTTTAAACCTTTCCTTAGGATAAAATAAAAAGTCGGTGGCGACTCTTGCTCAACCGAAACATTTGCGAAAACAAACGCAAAACCATAGTCAGTTCTCCCATCGTATCACACCTACTTAATATCAAGTTGTCCGAGGAAGTTCCTTTTGTCCAAGTGCCGGAGAAGCTGAAGTTCGAAGTTATTGCCGAAATTATTCATTTGAGTTGGAAAGAGGTGAAAGACAATTGGTAATCAAGTAAGGATACTACATGGTTTTATTTGGATTTCTTAGTGAAGAAAGCTGAAGACTGGGAAAAGAAAGGGAATTGGAATTACTTCATCTCTCTGTTTTCTCTCATGGTATACGTGATCTTCCTCTTCCCTCACAAGAGAAATTTCATGGATTTGACGGCTATTTGTGTTTTTAGAAATAATAACCCGGTACAGACACTCTTGGTAGATACTCTTTACGCCATTCATTCCAGGCATGGAAAAGGAGCCAATGTAAGCTTATGTCATTCGATGTTGTATCAATGGCTTAAGTTGCATCTACCGGTAAGTGGCCCTTTTGTGGATACCAGGAACTCTCTCTGATGGTCATCAAGGCTTGTCAACCTTACTTCATTTGATATCCGGTGGAATTATGACATGGGGGAAGTACGAAGTATTATCATTAGCTGCAGAGATTTCCCTAATGTTCCCCTCATAGGAACTAAGGGGTGTATCAACTATAATCCTGTGCTTGCTTATCGTCAATTGGGATATGCAATGGATGGACCTCCAAAGGTTGAAGAGGTGTATGAATCAGTGTATTTTGTTAGAGGAAGTGATCCTGTGATGTTGAAAAGAGTGACAAGTGCTTGGAAGGGAATTCACAAGAAGGATAGAACTACTTTGGGCAAGAAGGTTCCTATTTCTAGGGTTTCTTACTTGGAATGGATTAGAGCCAGGGTTAAGATTTTACGGTTAACATTTGCAAGGTCGGATCCTATATATGAGCAACCTCCTACAGTTCTAAGTAACACGGTGCCTACCGAGATGTTCACCCAGGTTCATGTTGAGAACATTCAGCTTCGTGCAAAAGACCGTGAGGCAGGGATGAAACTTTATTGGGCAGATCAAGAAAGGTCCGACTTAGCTCGCAAACTCAAAGAAGCTCAAGGGGAAACTGCTGATGCGGCCAGTTTCAGGAAGAGATCTCATGCTGAAATGGAAGAAGAATTGAGTAAGACCCAGCGAGAGGGCCAGAAGTTTCAGGTATCTGAGAACAACTATAGGAAGAAGATTCATAACTTGGAGAAACATCTCAAAGACAAAGATGCTCAGCTTAAGAAGGAAGTAGCCCAGAGGTGTGTCGTAGAGGATCGGTTTCAAGAAATAAAAGTAGTCGCATCACAAATTTTGAAGGAGAAAGCCAGGCTTGAAGAGTATTGTCAACACCTTGAAGCGTGTCTTGTTCTAGAGATTTAGTTTTTGTTACTTACCTTTGCTGCATTTGGTCACCCCCAGGATTGTTGGAGGGGACCATCTGTTTGTTTTATTATTCAGTTTTTTGTTAAGTTTACTTTGAAACATGTATTTTGTTGTTTATCGCTACACTCTTAAAATATTCGAAGACACTTGAATATCTTTTCTTTTGTTTGTAAATAATTGAAGTGTTTGTCTTATTGTCCTTTTTTTCCTTTGATTGTATGTTTGATCTTTGGCTGCGCGCTGTGACTGATGAATAAAAGGACTCTTGAATACCCAGAAATGACAAACATATCATGCATATCATGCATTTCATAAAATTACAGGTCGTCTCAAGACGATATTCTTATTCTTCTGCTTTTCTTATTCAGAATTAAAGACGACTACTCATCGGTATTCCACCAGAAACAATTTTCCAAGACAGATGGAACAGGTTCAAGCTGAACTCGCTGAAATAAGCGCCCAGATGGCTACTCAGATGACTCAGTTCATGGAGGTCATCACCAATGTGAATTGCTGACAGGAAGAGTTGGCTGCTAGTGTCAACAACCAACGCTGCTATCCAGTGGATGGTGGAAATCAAGGGCTCTATCAAGACATTTCTGTAGGATTGGGGGATGTGCAAGATCAGCCTGCTGGAAATTTTCAAGGGATACCGAGAAACCCTTTTGTGTGCAACGTAGGGCAGTTTCCTCCATCTCCTGGACCTCATCTTGTGGGGAACAAAAGAGTTAATCAGGGAGGTGTAAGGAATTATCAAGAGCAGGATTATGACTTTGACCAGGATGAAGATCAGTTTTCTATTCGGTGTTCAGAGCCGGAAGGTCAGGTTGAGGATCGAAAGTATCGGTTGTTGAAAGAACGTTTGAAGGTTGTGGAAGGGAAAGGAGTCCTTGGTATGGATGCTAATGTCATCGGGTTAGTGTCTGGGGTGAAAGTTCCTCCGAAGTTCAAACCTCCAACATTTGAAAAGTACAATGGAACATCATGTCCTGTTACTCACGCAACTTCTTATTTTCGGAAGATGTCAGTGCATACTGAGGATCAGGGGCTTTTGATTCACTTTTTCCAGGATAGCCTGTCTGGGGCATCCCTAGAGTGGTACATGAAGATGGAGAAAACTCATATTCGTTGCTGGAATGATCTTACTCGGGCTTTTGTCAAACATTATCAGTACAATGTGGATATGGCGCCTAATCGCACTCAGTTACAGAATATGTCTCAGGGACCGAAAGAATCTTTCAAGGAATACGCTCAGAAGTGGCGTGAGTTGGCTGCGAGGGTTCAACCTCCACTCATGGAGAGAGAACTCATTGATATGTTTATGAGTACCCTGCAAGGGCCATTTTATGAACACATGATAGGAAGTACTTCGGCAGGATTTGTAGACTTGGTTATGGCTGGTGAAAGAATTGAGGTAGGTTTGAAATTGGGGAAGATTCAGATTGGAGGTTCTAGTGGCTCATCAGGGGGAAATAAGAAACCATTCAACACTTACCCTAAGAAAAGTGAAGGCCACGCAAGCGCGGTTTACTCTCATAGAGGAATAAGAGAGGATCGTCAACACCAACAAATCAATGTTGTTTCTATTCCTGTTAATACTCCTCTGCAGCAGAGATCGAATACAGTGCAGCAACAAAGGCAGCAAGATGCCCCCCGTCAGTATACTAATCAACAACAGAGACAGCCGAGGAAATTTGATCCCTTGCCAGTAACTCTTACTGAAGCACTCCACCACCTGCTTGATTTTAAGCTTATCAGTTTGAGAAATATGCCACCGCCACCCGTAAGACTTCCCGTTAACTATGATGCTAATGCAAGATGTGAATTCCATTCAGGCGAAGTGGGCCGTTCTACTGACAATTGCTTTGCGTTGAAATGAAAAGTACAAGACTTATTGGACGCTAAGGCAATTGAGTTTACCCTAGTGACTGGTCAGAATGTTACTCAGAACCCAATGCCTAGGCATGAAGGGGGTGTCGTTAATATGATTGATGATAATGGTGAAATGTTGAATTTAATCATGGATGTGGAACAAGTAACTACTCCATTGTGGTATGTTAAGAGGTATTTGCTTGACAATTCTATTTCCCAGGTTGCATTTCAGAGTGTGCCAAGTGTAGAGAGCAACTGAAGGGCTGTGATGATTTAAAAGCCGGCATCCAGTTGTGGATGAAAGAGGGTTCCCTGCAGTTCGATAGAAAACCGAGCTACCGCAATGTTACCGAAGAAGACGTTGTTGTGGTATCTATTCCTTACACCCCTGTTCACATTCCTGTCCCATCTAGGGTACCTCCTTTGATGATTACGGTACCTGGTCCCATGTCGTATGCCAGTGAGAAGGCCATCCCATGGCATTACGGTTCTGATGTCTATTACCATGGGGTGAAGCATGAGGTAAGTACTCGTGCGCCTGAGGAAGAATGTGCTGAAGATAATGAAGAGGAAGTTCATAAATTTTCTTGTGTGAGTCGAATGACTAGAAGCGGGAGAGTATTTGGTCCTTCCAATGTGCAATATGCGGTAGACGTTTCTGAAAGAGAAAAAGGAAAACAACAGGTAACGATTGGTAATCCCAGGGTTACACCAGCCAATGTGACTCAATCAATTCCGATACCAGAGGCTTCTTCCATTCCCGATGTGGTTAAAGAGTTGATGTGAATTATTAGAAAGAGTGATTATAGCATAATTGATCATCTGAGCCATACTCCTTCTAAGATGTTTATCTTGTCTCTGTTGATTTATTTAGGACCTCACAGAAATGCTTTGATGAAGTTGTTAAATAATGTGTTCATGCCACATGAGATAACAGTCAATCAGTTTGAGAATATTTGTGCTAACATATCTGCCAGGAATGGTTTGGGCTTCACAGATTTTGATCTAACTCCGGAGGGACCAGACCATAATAAAGCGTTGCATATTTCAATGGAGTGCAGGGGAACTACTTTATCCCGTGTTTTGGTAGATATCGAATCGTCTTTAAATGTATTTCCCTAATTAGCATTGATGAAGATTGATTATTCTGGACTGGAGTTGCGCCCTAGTGATTTGATGGTGAAGGCGTTTGATGGGTCTCGAAGGTCAGTATTTGGGGAGGTGGAGTTACCAATCAAGGTTGGTCCTTGCACCTTCACGGATACCTTTTTCGTGATGGATATACAGCCAGCATATTATTGTTTGTTCGGGAGGTCGTGGATTCATAGAGCAAGGGCAGTCACTTCTACTCTTCATCAGAAACTCAAGTATCCTGCAGAGGGAAAGGTGATAATTGTGTGTGGCAAGGAAGAGTACATCTGAGTCATTTGACGTCATTCCGCTATGTTGAAGTTGAAGGCGAGATACATGAGACTCCGTTTCAGGCGTTTGAGACCATTCACGCTGTCAATCTTCCTCCTCTAGAGTAGAAAAGGAAACCGGAAACGGTTATGTCTTCCCACAAGGATGCGAGAGCTGTTGTGGAAGGTGGTAACCCTAAAGGATGGGGTCAGGTGCTGGACGTTACTCCAAAGTTTGATAAATTTGGTCTTGGTTTTAGCCCAGGTCAGCAGAGTTCAACTCCCAGAGCATCTAGTTTATCTACTCCTGTGAAGTTTTCCCGCCCTTGTGCTACTCAAGGACACATCAATGCAGTTGGCGACAATAGGGTTGATGGCTACAATATCGAAGATTGGGTTCGTCTGAGTATTCCAGGCCAAACACTCAACAATTGGACTTCTGTGGATGTTATCCAGGTTTCAAGCGCTGAGGAGTAATTTTCATATTTCTTTTATTAATCATATCATAATTCCTACGCTCTGCCCAAGGCATAGTGTATCATTTGTGTAGGGCCACCATGTTTATTTTTCAAGTTTATCATGAAATAAAGGACATTTTTGGATTCAAAGTTTTGCTTATTTTTATTTTTATTTTAATGGCAATGTTTCTCTTTTCACACACTGTCACTAAAAAACGCCAAAATGTCATTCATGCACATGCACTTCCACCACTGATTCTATTGATAACAACTCTGTTATGGATCATTATGACTTTAATACTCCTATTTATCAAGCTGAAGAAGAAGCATATGAAGATTGTGATCTTCCTGAGGAATTAGAAAGATTGTTAAAACAAGAGGAGAAGGTTATCCAGCCAAATCAGGATTCGATTGAGGTGGTGAATATTGGCACAGAAGAGGTAAGAAGAGAAGTCAAGATAGGGGCAGATCTCGAAGAAAGTATAAAGGTCAGATTGATCGGGCTACTCCGTGAGTATTCCAATATCTTCGCTTGGTCTTATGAGGATATGCCCGGGTTGGATACAGACATAGTGGTGCATCGACTACCGCTCAAAGAAGGTTGTTCCCCTGTCAAGCAAAAGCTCCAAAGAACTCATCCTGGGATGTCCAAGAAGATCAAGGAGGAGGTCCAGAAGCAGTTGGATGTGAATTTCTTGAAGGTCGTCAATTATTCTCCATGGATTGCAAATATTGTGCATGTTACCAAGAAGGATGGTAAGGTCAGAATGTGTGTGGATTATAGGGATTTGAATAGGGCCAGCCCTAAATATGATTTCCCTCTCCCGCATATTGATGTGTTGGTCGATAATACCGCTCATTCCAAAGTATTTTCGTTCATGGATGGTTTTTCAGGTTACAATCAAATTAAGATGGCTCTGGAGGATATGGAGAAGACAACATTCATCACGCCTTGGGGAACTTTCTGTTATAAAGTGATGCCGTTTGGTTTGAAAAATGTCGGGGAAAGATATCAGCGTGCTATGGTCACTCTCTTTCATGATTTAATTCACAAAGAGATTGAGGTATATGTGGACGATATGATTGCTAAGTTTGACACAGAAAAGGAACACCTTGTTCATCTGGAAAAATTGTTCGAGAGGCTGAGGAAGTTCTTGCTAAGGTTGAACCCGAATAAGTGCACCTTCGGGGTGAGATCCAACAAGCTGTTCGGTTTTATTGTAAGTGAGAAAGGTATCGAGGTGGACCCGGCCAAGGTCAAAGCGATACAGGAAATGTTAGAGCCAAAGACAGAGAAGTAAGTATGTGGTTTCTTGGGAAGGTTAAACTACATTTATAGATTTATTTCTCATCTCACAGCCACCTGTGAACCTTTGTTCAAGTTATTGAAGAAAAGTCAGACAGTGAAATGGAATGAGGATTGTCAGAAGGCCTTTGACAAAATAAAGGAGTATTTGTAGGAACCTCCGATACTCATGCCTCCAGTAGAAGGAAGGCCACTAATCATGTATCTAACTGTGTTGGAAAGCTCAATGGGTTGTGTCCTCGGTCAGCACGACGAAATAGGGAAGAAAGAGCAGGCTATTTACTACTTGAGTAAGTAGTTTACGGAATGCGAGTTGAGATACTCATTGTTGGAAAAGACTTGTTGCGCGCTTGCCTGGGCCGCCAAACGTTTGAGGAAATACATGTTAACTCACACAACCTACCTTATATCCAAAATGGATCCAATCAAGTACATTTTTAAGAAGCTAACTCTTACAGGAAGGGTAGCCCGTTGGCAGATGATACTCACCGAATATGATATCTAATACACTACTCAAAAAGCAATTAAGGGTAGTGTACTAGCCGACCATCTTGCTCATCAGCCCATGAACGATTATGAACCGATGAAGTTTGATTTTCCAGATGAGGAAATTGTGTATATTCGGGATTGTAGTATGCCAGACCTAGATGAAAGACCCGAGCCAGGATCATGTTGGACGCTTGTTTTTGATGGTGCCTCCAATGCTATGGGCAACGGTGTATGAGATATTATCACTTCCCTTGAGGGATACGACATTCCTTTCACGGCTCGTATTTGTTTCGATTGCACTAACAACATGGCCGAATATGAGGCTTGCATTTATGGCATTGAACCAGTGATCGACCTGCGCATCAAATTCTTGAAAGTTTACGGGGATTCCAATCTTGTTATCATCCAGATTAATGGAGATTGGGAGACTCACCATCAGAACCTAATTCCCTATCGTGAGCATGTTATGAAGCTGATTCCGTACTTCGAAGAGATCACGTTTGAGCACATTCCCAGAGAAGAAAACAATCTAGTTGATGCACTGGAAACTTTGTCATCCATGTTCAAGGTTAAGTGGGCTAATGAGGCACCTTCCATTACCATCAGAAGTTTAAGTGATCTAGCTTTCTGTTTTGAGGCTAGTTTGGAATCAGATGGTAATCCTTGGTTTTATGATGTTAAACGATATCTCGAAACATAAGATTACCCTGAAGAGGCATCTGTCACAAATAAGAAGTTTTTGAGAAGATTCTCAGCCAAGTTCTTTCTCAGTGGCAGTGTGTTGTATAGAAGGCATCATGATGGTTTACTGCTCAAATGTGTTGACAAGAAAGAAGCAGCTAGAATCATTGAGGAGATACATGAAGGTGATTTTGGGACCCATTCCAACGGGCATACCATGGCTAAAAAGATTTTACGTGCAGGTTATTATTGGTCCACCATGGAGACTGACTGTTACAATCATGCGCGGGTTTGCCATAAATGTCAAGTCTATGCTGATAAGGTGCATGTGTCGCCAGTACCTTTGAATGTCTTGACTTCCCCTTGGCTGTTTGTGATGTGGGGAATTGATATGATCGGAAAAATTGAACCGACTGCATCCAACGGGCACCGTTTCATTCTGGTTTCCATCAATTATTTTACAAAATGGGTCGAAGCTGCATCATATGCCAATGTCACCAAGAAAGTGTTAACTCGATTCATTAAGCACAATATTATCTGTCGCTACAGAGTGCCTAAGAAGATCATTACTGATAATGGGTCTAACTTTAAAAAACAAAATGATGAAGGAACTTTGTGAGTCCTTCAAAATCAAGCATCATAACTCTTCCCCATACCGACCAAAGATGAACGACGCTGTCGAAGCGGCCAATAAGAATATCAAGAAAATTGTGCAGAAGATGGTGGTAACCTATAAAGATTGGCATGAGATGCTTCCTTTCTCTTTGCATGGTTATCGCACTATTGTGCGTACTTCGACTGGGGCAACCCCATTTTCATTGGTTTACAGTATGGAAGCGATTTTGCCAGTAGAAGTCGAGATTCCTTCACTTAGGATCATGAGGGATGTTGAGTTGGATTAAAGTGAATGGGTATAGAATCGGTTGGATCAGTTGGATCTTATTGACGAGAAGAGGTTGACGGTTGTATGTCATGGTCAGGTATATCAGCAAAGGATGAGGAAAGCTTTTGATAAGAGGGTACGGCCTCAATGTTACAAACCAAGTGACCTTGTTCTAAAAAGGATAATTCTTCCCCAGGGATATCCCAGGGGCAAGTGGGTTCCAACTTATGAAGGTCCTTTCATGGTCAGAAAAGTTTTCTCTGGAGGGGCGATGATGCTCACGACTATGGATGGAGAGTACTTCCCTCTCCCTGTGAATGTCGACGTAGTTAAAAAATACTTTGCATAAAAAAAATAAAAACCCGCTAAAATGAAAACCCAAAAGGGCGGTTTAGGCAAAAAGAGGGTGTCCTGGCGAATCGAAAACCCGAAAGGGCGATTCAGGAAAAAGTTAGGGACTTAAAGCAAATGACTACGCTCATCATGAGTTCCTTTGCTTCTTTCCTTTGATCCATCTCCTGGCATAAGCTCGAGGCTAATCCAAGAATGATCTGTCTGAAAGCAGGAAGATGAGAGTCATAAGAGTCATAGCAGGGTCGGGACTTGATGGATATTCACATTCACATTGCCATTTGTAAACACTTGTTTGCTTTGATTTTGTTATTACTTGCTTCTAAATGTAAACGCCTTTTTCACAGGATGATTTCTCAAAATCAATAGAATATCTCCTTTCAAGTATACATATACTTTTCTTTTCTCCCTTTTTACTATTTTGTTCGCAAAAACGTCCAATATTTTGATAAACATGTGCATATAAACTTCGTAGGCCTTACACGAAAATGGTAATACAAATCATGGTTAGTTGATCGCTTGAAATACAGATAACAAACACAATTTCTACTACTTGTGCAAGGGGCATGTTTGGATCTATGTTTGATTGGATTTCTCTTTCATTTTTTTGGTGGATACCTTTTCCTTTTGTTTCACAGCTTCGGGCTATTGGTAAAGGTCATGGGTCAGGGTAATATCAAGGTTACGGTAGGTCGGCGAGATCCGAAAACCTAGTTGAAGATTTTTCTTCCCCATAATGTCTTTTATTATGTTTCTTTGCCGCACTTTCATGTGTTTTATCTTGATTGATTGTTTTAGCATTGTCTGCATATATGATTTTGTTTATAGCCGAATGTCAGTCTGAATGCGTTGAATATTTTTGCCTTGGAAAAATTGTTTCATTTTACTTAATTCATCCAGTATCACTCTTTAATCGATTTTTTTCGGGCATTTTGATACCAACTGTGCCAATTCTTTTGCTTAGCCAAGAGTTTAGAGGAAGGAGTTTAGATAAAAACGATGAATGTAATGGTATGTTTTTGAGTATAACCCCGTTGATGATGTACAAGCATTGTTTCAACCCCCAAACACCAGAGATATAAGGGAGTTAGACCCTCGTTAACCCCTCTGAGCCTTCGAAGTAGAAGTTTCTTTTCTGTTCAAAAAAAAACTTATTTTTTAACCCGGGGCAGGGTAGATGTTCAGTTAATTTGACCAAGCATTCAAATTTCAAAAGGAATGTCCCATCTGAGGATCACCACACTTTATCTTTCGCATCATGAGATCAGGAAAATGTCTAAACCACAATGTTCATTTCCTCACAAAGTCCTGAAGTCGAGATCGAATCGATACAATAATGGCTATCCCTTACCGACCAAGGATTGAGGCATTTATTTTCTTCAAAAAAAAAAGAGAGAAAGAAAGAAAAGTTCAAAGACCTAAAGTCACATTGGCTTGTTCAAAGTGAAAAGTATGAATAAGAAAGAAACAAATAGCCCCGCTAAGTCAAAACTTGAAAACAAGTCGCTTAGGCAAAAGTTAGGGCATCCCGTTGGACTCCCAAAATTGAAAAGATTTTGTCCAGGCAAAAATTAGGGAAAAGAGAGCCTAAAAGGCCGAAAAAAAGATTATCCACTAAGATTTTCATCAAAAGAAGAGGAACAATAAAAATAAAAAAAAAGCAGCAGAAGTTAAGTAACAATGATGTTGGAGAATTTTTTGTGATCACTCAATCATTGCAAATCCATTTGAAAGATGAATGCTTGAGATAAGTCAACTGAACTTAGGACAGGAGAATATCACAAAGGGGGTGGGGCACTAAATAATTTGAGTCTTGAAAAACTTTTTTCTAAAAAACCTCGAACCAGGCCACGTTACAACCTTTAAAAGTCTTAACTGAAACAAGGGTTTAACTCGAAAGTATACTACAATAGGATAACGATTGCTAAACTCCCCAAATATGTGTTGCATATCCATGTTGGTATCTTATCACCCGCATCTTGACTCGTTTTTTTAAAAGGAAAAGGGGAAGAAAGGTTTGAAATTTTTGCACTCTAGCCAGTGATTCATTCATAATAGAGATGCAACACCTTGTTAAAGTTTTCAACTTCAAGGCTTAAATAATCATCACATCAGGTCTGTCATTCCCAAAATAAACATCTTTCTACATGCAAAAAAATTGCTTGACATCAGAAAGAGTTTACACGTTGAACACCTGTAAAGAGCTTAATGATTGTCAGGAAGGGAATGTTTGGCTTTCTTCTATTTGGACACAGCCCATGTATGATTAGGACTCTACTTGTCCCCTGTGAAGTTTCTTATCCCCAGTGAAGTTTCGTCTCCGCAATGAAGTTTTATTGCCCCAAGAATATTCTTTTTCAAGAGCTTCATTCTAAGACTTCAAGTTTGGATACATCACACATCCCCAGTGGAGTCGTTTAAATAGGAACTCCCACTTTGGAGGAGTTTCAACTCCCCAACAAGAAGTGCCAACAGAGATCCCTCGCCTTGACCTCTCACTACCCGGTTGTTTTGCTGACTGGGGCATCCTTACGTTAAGATCTTTCCTTATCCCCAGGAAGGACGGTAATGTGTGACTAGCTGCATGATTCATCCAAAGGTTGCATTCCAAGAAAAGTTATCTCCAACAAATTTTCAACAAGGTTCTGTATCCCCGGCAAAGTCTCGCTTCCTCAGCAGAGCTTTGTCCCCCTGACAAAGGTTTTCACCCCTCACATAGGGTTTGTTTGTCTGGATATCATCCTCAACACGGCTGTGTGCTGTCCTTTCCAGAGATTACAGCCTTGTCCTAATTTTCTCCCTCAATGTCTAATCTTTAGATAGGCGTCCCTCTCCGGAAGCTTCAGTGTCGAGCTGATCTTCCCTAGGAGTTTGCAATTTATTTTTGCAGCACCTCTCAATGTTTGTGGCCCGTTTCTACTGGTTGCTCGGACTTTATTCCCCGCGAAGCTTCATCTCTCCTAGGTTCCCTCTCTAGTGGTTCCCCGTGTCTTCTCCTCTCCTTTGGATTTTACAATTTATTTTTGCAAGTTTCGTCAGATCCTGATTTCTTGGTCATTGGCTTCCCAATTGGCCATTCCCCAGTGGAACTTCTAAACATGCATCATTACATAGCATCTAGAAAAACGCGTAACATTTCCATATTGCGCTATATAAAAATAATTCAAACATGCATCGGAGCATAAGACATTTTTGTCTCCATCATCCCCAGTAATTTTTCTAATACTTCGGATCAAATCTCCAGCAAGGTCTTCGTCCTCATTATATCCATTTACTGCCCAAACCAATATCCTTCTGACGTCAATTTTTGTTTGTTTGAGTGTACACTTTTGACTATAGTTCAGTTTCTCCCTGGCACGGTCTTCTCGGGTTTAGTCTTCACTACCCTCTCTGGTTCATTCCAATGTCTATTGATACACCTTTTCGAATACCAGTTTCGTCCTGATATTCGCTTTCAGCAGGTTTTTAGGTGTACACCCTAATCTCCTTTCTTTGGGTCAAAGTTTCATACCTTGGACCCTTTGACGGTATTCGTTTATCAAGTGCAGTGTTCGTACTGCGTCCCTGGTTTAAAATCAGTCTCTTTTGTTCCTTGGATTCTGCTATCAGTTTTCATCATTGTTCATCCGTTGATCTGAGACCAGCAAGTGTTTTGAGAAACATGCACTCTCATGACATTGCTTTGGGTCGAGTTTCGCCTCGTTACCCGTGCGTGAAATCCAGTTTCATCATGGTACTCATCTAGTTTAGTTTCGTCTAACTGGTTTTTGAGTCGAGTTTCGTCTCGCTTCTGTTCCCCGTCTCTCAGATTCTTTCAGTTCCTTCATACTGTCTATCTTAGTTGACATTAGCAAGTGCCCCTAGAATCACGCACTCTAGCCACTTTCGCCTTGGGTCGAGCTCAGAGTTTCGCCTCCTCACCCGCGTACACTTTCTTTTCCAGAGTTTAGTTTCGCCTACTCTGTAGTTTGAGTTTTATCTCACCCCTTTTGAAGCCCAGTTTTTCCCTGGCACGTTTGTCCGGAAGTCTAGTTATGTCTACTCTTTTCTTTGTTTTTGTTCCATTTCAACCTACGTTACAGCTTCATTCTGACGCATGACTTGGGGGTTTTCTTCTTCTGTTTCCTTCTTCTTCAAGAGTGTAAATTTTCGGGTTCTTTCATATTCAAACATCTTCAACCTTGTATGCTCGAAGTTGTCACTTTTCTCACTTATCATCTTGAAGATATTTGAATAGGGGTAGCTGTTGCACCCCAAAATTTACCCTCTTGATTTAGGCTTATGTTTCATCATGAATATCATGTTGCATTACATTCATACATTGTGATGGAATCAAAGTTCTTTGGTTATCAAATCTTCCTCAAGCTTTGAAGGTTGATTACATTGACAAGTTTCTCAAGTAGAACCTTGTATTCTAAACCCCTGGATATTTCAAGCTCAAAAGTTATTGCATATCTGAAGATTTTTTATCTATCTCTTTGAATCATCAGAGGATTGAAGTATGTGTTTGATTACAGAAGGAATCACTCCTTTGATTCACCAGTCAAATTAGGGTTTTGCTTGATCAAGGATATTGATCAATGAACAAGTCTAAATTTGGAAGCTACAACTTCTCATTGGCATTTGAAAAGTCTTTTTACAAGGAATTGGTTATGATGCCCAGAGGATTTGAAGTTTTGGAGATGATTCACCAGTCTCCTAAGGTGTTGACCAAAACTAGGGTTTGGGATTTCATCAAGATTTCTTGAGAATTTTGAAGTGAAACTTTGTACTTGGCCTCTATATGTTTGAAAGATCATATGTTTGATGTTTTGATCATCAATTTTGAAGGGAAGTGGATCAATTGATTCAGAGGGGCAAAATGGTCATTTTGGTCAAAATCAGTCAAAGTCAAGGTTGACCAAGTGAATTTTTGGCCAACCATCAATTCAAGGATGTGCGTTTCATTTTTCAAGTCCATTTTGGCCATTGAATCAAAGAGATTGAGGTTTGTATTGAAACTTGTTCATGAAGAAACCCTAAAAGTTTCTAATTTTGGAAAATAAGGACTTAATTTCAAAAATTCATATCTTATTCACCTTTGAACAAGAAAATGCAAATGAAGTATGCTTGGAAATCTAAGAGAATGATCTTTCACCTCCTTTTGGTCTCATGTCCAAATTGGCAAGGAATCAAGAATTATGGTCTTTCAAAGTCACAAAATTATAGGTCATTTTCCAAAATTAGTGAATTTCATGCTAAATTTTGAGGAACTTAATAGGTTCGATTGCAAAAACTCAAAACTAAGGGATTTTAGATATTTTCAATACCTTTCCCAATTGTTCTTATTTGTGCCAAAATTCAAAAGTATGAGCAAGTTATGGGCTTTGGAACTTTGAAGCATTTTATTGAAACTTGACAAATAAGCAAAATGGCCAATTCATGAGAACTCAAGTTTCATCCTTTATCTTTGTTTCTAATCCAGCCCATGAGCAGTTTGCAACATGCTGAGGCCCATCACACCCACCATTTCGTGCCATACTTGATTTTTTACTTGTTGGATTTGAAAAATCACAAACTTGCCTAAAATTGCAAAAACTCCAACACTTTCTGATCAGATGGAATTAAGGGCCAAGATTCTAAGCATGATCTTCTGAAGTAATTTGGCCCACAAAATGCATAAGAGGCTAAAGAATGCACGAACAAATCACCTGATTCTATACACACTTCATTTTTGGCCAAAATTTCCAATCCTTCCCTCCAATGGCTTTAAGGTCAGATTTCAACTTCTATGCTCCTCTATAAACTCTATATAAGAAGAAGCAAGCCAGGAGAGAGAAGGATAATGCACCATTTGCAAGAATTTCAGATCTGAGATTTACACTCTTCTTCTGCAACTTGATTCAATTCTCTCAATTCCTTGGTGTTTTCTTCAAAATTCTTGTGGATTCAGCTTCAGTAAAGGGAGTAGATCAAGCTAGCACCATTTTTTTGCATCTGGAGTGAAGGAGACAGTAGAACACTTTTCTCCTTGAGGTAATAATTCTAAACTTCAATTTCTGAGATGTGCTTGTTTATTGAGGTGTTTGAGCTTGGATTTGTGTTCATTGATGTTGGTGGAATGTTTTTGAAGCTTTATAGCGTTTGATTTGGTGAATTATGCATGTTTGAGTACCCTGAAACTTGCGATTCAGAATGATTTTGCTCATATTCCTAACTTAATTGTGAACAGTGTGGTTGATGTTTTGATTTGATTCAAATTGCAATGTGAAGTATGAAATGCTGGCTTCAATTTACGCTTGATTTCATTAAAAATGATGTAGAAATGAGTATGCATGATAGATCTGAACATAAGCCCTAAGCCTGAGTGTTGGGCGCGCTTTTGAGTTTGTCCAAAGGTTGAAGATGATGTGGTGGCGCTGTTTGATTGGTCCATTTAAATTTTTGGCTTATTTTAATTATTTGTTTTATTTGACATTTTGTTTGATTTTATTTTCTGATCAAAACATTTTCAAAAATGATAAAAAAATTACCATAGGCCAATCATATTTTTTAGTATTTGTCGTATTTTTTTTGGAATTTTTAAAAATGTTCTGATTGGTTCAAAATTTTATAATTTTAAATAAGTGTTTATTTAAAGGTTATTCTTATTTTAATATTTCTTTGATCCAAAAAAATTCCACAAAAAATGTTTTAGACTCACAAAATAATGTGAAGTTTGATTCTGAAATTGGTTTAGCATATTTTCTATTTCTTAATTAGAATTTTAATTTGAGAGGTTTATTTTGAATTTTTGCTTTGTAATTTTTATTTTAATACTTCCTTTGTTTCAAAAATTCTAAAAAAAAATCATGTAAGCTTGTTTTTAATCATAGAATCTGAACATATTTTTATTTTGACCTTTTTGAGTTTTTTGGCTAGGGTTTACATATTTTCCCTTAAAAAATAGTTTAATTATTAATTGTTTTGTTTATTTTTTGTTTTAGTATTTACTTTAATTAAAAATTTCCACAAAAAATCAGGGATGTGTGTTTTTGGTTCTAATATTTGAATATAATTTTTGTTGGGAATTTTTCTTACTTTTTGATTTAAATATTAATTTGATATGTGAATATTTGTTAATTGACTAATTGTTTGAATTTAATTTCATTTTTGATTTTTCTTTAATTCTTAAAAAAATGTAAAAAAATATATTTTCTGACATTTAGGGTTTCTTGGTGATTGGTATGACCTTGGTTTAATTTGTTAGAATTTTGATCTTACTTAATCAATATTTAAGATTAAAAAGTCAAAATTTAGGGTTTTATTGCTTTTGGTGCAAGTTTCATTTTCAAAACCACTATGCCCTCGATTTTCATTAGAATTCAAGTCTTGATTAGGGTCATGAATGTATTGGGGATTTGAAAACCATCTTGATTTGTTTAACTTGGTTTGACCTTTTTCCACAAATTATTTTGAAAACTTGTCTAGTTTGGTAGTTTTTGCCAACTAGTCTTGAACTTTGGACTTCATTTGGTCTCCTCCTCAATCATTCATGAACTTAGGGCTTACATTCTGACTTCTATACCTTTCAAAGATGCTAATATTTTTTGGGTGTGAATTATGGACCCTTATTTCTATTTTTGATATAATTTTGAAGTGAAGGTACCCAATTGATGTTTGCATATCTTGTTGCAATTTGTTTGATGGCCAATGAACTTGAGTGAGGCCTATAATTGGGAACTTAATGATCATGTTGATTCTGATTGTCCATGTTAACCCAAGCCATTTCATTTAAATGCCTCATGTTTGAATGTTTGAACCTTCTAATGCTTTATGTAGGTTTCATCTTCTATTGTGTTCATGAAGTTGTGATTGAATTAATTGTGCATGATTGAAATGTGTTTTCCCCTGACCTCCATGATCTTTGATTATATTCTTTCCAAGCTCCCATGATCCTTGATTGATATTCAATTGTTAATTCAATATGGTGATAGAAAGGAACAACATCCTTCCGATTCTTTTGGCCAAATTGTGCATATGCCTGTTTCCTTTTTGTCTATCATGTCTAATGTTTGATAATTGTTATTATGTTGTTCTAACTTCATCATGTTGCATCCATCCCTTGTATGAGTCATCATTCACCTTATGGAATACTAACTTGGTTTCTGAATGTGCGAGGTACTTTGAGAAAGTTTCCACTTTTGACCTGAGGCTTTTGTGTTTCACTTTATTTGTGAAACACAACTTATTATGTTGGCACTGCTATTGTGTTTGGAATATTTGATATTCCATGCAGGATATATGCATTTGATTGTGAATGTTACACATTGTCCCTGGGATTTGTTCATATCTGATAAATTACTTACATCCTGATGGTGTAATTCCTGACTTGATTTGTCTACTGATGCCAACTTGCTCGAAGTTCTCTGGGTTTCTTTTATTCTTGCTCAGTTGTAACGGATATTTATCCGTTTGGTATTGCACTATTCCCTTTCTCCCATTTTCATTTTGTATAGTTCTCTGATTGCATGATGGGACCTCTGTTGCTGATATATGTCAGGAGGCCCTCTGGTTTTTGTCTTATACATGAGTTGTGTTTACTTGTTGGTCGATGAGTCACTCAATTTAGAAATTGAGATCACGACTTCGCTCTCATTTCATGTTCCCTATAGGATGTTTATTGTTTTTCTTCTTTAATTGTTGATCAATGATTCACTCAATTTAGAAATTGAGATCACGACTTCGCTCTCATTGCATGTTCCCTATAGTATTTTTATTGCTTTTCTTCTTTAATTGTTGATTGATGAGTCACTCAATTTAGAAATTGAGATCACGACTTCGCTCTCATTGCATGTTCCCTATAGGATAGTTCTGTTAATCTTCCTTTAACATGTTGATTAAGGTAGGAATCCATGTATGCTAACATAGGATAGGATTTTCTTTTATCCTCAACCTTAGGGTCAACCATTGTATGATAACACTAGGGATAGTGCTAGGCTAGTTTCCCTTAGTTGTTTTTTCTTTCTTTGCATTTTGCATCTTAAAACAAAAACTGTTTTCTTGGAAAATCATAAGAACACCTCTAATAAACTCAAACCCTTTATCAAAAGAAAAAGATACAAACTAATCCTATTAGTTTGTGTGCCTCTTGGCTTTGATTTTAAACCTGTTCTATTGATGTTTCGCCATCGCACATTTGTTTGAAGCCGATGTTTCGCCATCGCACATGTTTGTTATCCTACTTTGATTCTCAATATCATTGATAGGTGTGATGTTTCATCATCTATTTTATCGATGTTTCACCATCTTTACCATGATGCCTTATTATCTCTTAGCCGGTGTTTCGCCATCGCACATTTGTTTGAAGCCGATGTTTCGCCATCGCACATGTTTGTTATCCTACTTTGATTATCAATATCATTGTTAGGTGTGATGTTTTGTCATCCATTTTATCGATGTTTCTCCATCGCATATGTTTTTTATCCTACTTTGATTCTCAATATCATTGTTAGGTGGGATGTTTTATAATCCGGTTTATTGATGTTTCGCCATCTTTGCCATGATATCTTGTTATTTTGGAGACGATGTTTCACCATCTCACATGTTTGTTATCCTACTTTGATTCTCAATATCATTGTTAGGTGTGATGTTTTGTCATCCATTTTATTGATTTTTCGCCATCTTTGCCATGATATCTTTTGTTTGAAGCTGATGTTTCGCCATCACATTTGTTTGTTAACCTGCTTTGATTCTCAATATTATTGCTAGGTGTGATGTTTTGCCATCCGTTTTATCATTTGATGTTTCTCCATCTTTGACATGTTACTTTGTTATTATTTAGTCGATGTTTGATCACCTTATTTGTTTGTTGTTTCATTCGATGTTTTGCCTTCCTAACTATCTTTGTTTGTCTTAATTAAAAAATACAAACCAACCAAAACACATAAGCTGAACTACGGCTGCTCTGATTCCTTAAAAAGGATACGTAGGCATTGGGGAGGGCCCAATCAAGCATAACAATTTTTATTTTCCCTATGTTATTTTCTTTTTCCTTTCGCATGCATTCCCTTTTCAGTTGTAAGCCATAGACATAGGATATGACCACACCCATTAAATTAGACAACAAGAGTGGATATCATAGAGTACTACGGGCGTGTGGGGTGCTAATACCTTCCCCTCACGTAACATACTCCCTTACCCGATCTCTCGGTCGAAAGACTGTGATTTCTCCGTTTTCAGGTTTTCTCGATGTTTACCTTTCCCTTTCGGTGGGATAAAAGACGTTCGGTGGAGACTTTTTTGATGTTTCATTAACATCCAGATGACAGGTTCCGACCACGTTGTTTCACAACCCTAATGAGCCTTGCATGAATTGATCATCATGCTAGCTATACATGGACTCCAAATGTGCACAAAAATCCAAAGATTTGATTTGTTTTCATTATTTTACCATTTAATTTGATTTATTTTGATTTAAATGAATAAATAATAAAAATAAATGATAAAAGTAATAAAATAATAGGTGGAAAAGCTCAGGGGTCGTGGGTCCTATTAGAAACATGTTTCAAGCAAGAAAACATGGGCCCCTTTGGAAAAAATCCAAATTTGATCAATAATGACTTTTGACAATTTTTCCAAAAATTGCTAACTTTGACAATGCACAACTCTCTCAATTTTGACCTTAGGAGGGTGTTCTTGGAATTTTTAGAAATCTTAGGATGTCCCCTAACCAACCATGTTCATGTATGAAGCTTTGACCCAAAAGGTATTTTGTTGACTTTTCAAAAGGACGTATAATGTAGAAATTCATATCTTTTGATGGGTGCATATTTTGAACTTGTGGGCTGAAGTTGAGTTGTAGGGAATTGAATCCTCTTCAAAATGAGCCTTGGATGGAAAATGTTTGATAAAGTATTAAGAAGTTATGCTTGGTCAAAGTTGGGTTGACTTTTACTCAAAAACCCTAATTTAGCAACTTTTGGGTTTTGATGAATTTGGAGTATTCCTTGAGGAATCATGATCAACCCTTGATCCAATGATGGAATTCACTTCAAATGTTTATGTTGACCCAAAATCTTGAGGTTTGACTATGTGTGGGCCACAGTTAACTTTTGACCTAATACAGTCGATTTCTCAAGCATATGAGCAGTTGACTGAGCAAACTTCTTATGCAAGGCATGAAACTTGACATGTAGGGTATTGAGAACATATTAAGACCATGGAGAGCATATGAGACCTTTGTGGTCCACCCATCTTAATGAAAATAGCAACCCTAATTGGAGGTACACTGCCTTAGGAGAGAGCTTGTCTGGTAAACTCTTGGGCAACCTTGAGCAAATTGAAAATCTTAATGGACATGTATTAAATAAAATGAGAGGGAAAATTTTGGGGTACAACATCTTTGGGAGAGAAGACCCTTCCACTTCAGGTGATTTTGCTGGTTCCGACAATGTTATCAATATCAGGACCAACTTCTTCATCCTTCAAGTATTGTTTGATGCCATAATAGTACACGTCGGCACCATAATGCTAGGGGACAGCTTTGTACGAGACATACGCGACAGGACCAGGAACAGTGATTATCAGCGGAGCAATTCTTAGAGCAGATGTAATCCTAACATGTCTTCTCAGGGAGACCTTGGAAGAATTGGCAGAAATGGTTATAATAGCAACGTCTTCAATTGGAACAACAGGAATCATAGTTTTCTTGAACAGAACCTCTTTGCTATCTATCAGGCGTTAAACACCTAACTTCAGCAAGTGGCAACCAGAAGGTAGAAGCGAACACATGTGGAAACCTTCACCACAACCCGGAAATAAACTGGCCAACAGCAAATTCTTCTTGACAATCATGATAGGATTAGACACTTCATCGACAGAGGTAACAAACAAATCAGTATCAATAGCATTAACTCCACGACCATGTTTAGGCATGGGAGCAGTTATGACATTTGGCTTCTCCGAAGCATCAAAATCTATCTCCTTGGCTTCAATCAAGTCTTGTATTTTGTTTCTTAGAGCCCAACAGTCATTTGTATCATGGCCAAGACTCTCAGAATGATAGGAACACCAGGCATTTGGATTATATCAGGGAGATGTAGTATTTGGATTCTTAGGAGCCTCTCTCAAGGTTGCCAAGTTAGATCTCAGAAGATGAGGTAGGACTTCAGCCAATGTCATGTTGATGCGGGTAAACTTCCATTGCGGTCTTTCCACCCTTTGTTGATTGTTGCATCGTGGAGCAACTGCAGGTCTAGGTATCATTACGGCACTTACTCTCTGACGTTGTTCAGCCCTGTTCTGACCCCTCGGGATGTAGATGGCATTGGCTTCCTTCTTACCAGCAAAAGGCTTCTTTACTGAACTTGAAGAGGCATCCTTCTGTATTTTGCCGCTTCGAATCCCAGCTTCTACTCTTTCCCTATGTAGAATCAGTTCGGTGAAACCAACTAACGAGCTTCCGATCAAATGATTGAAAAATGGACCAGATAGCGTCCCTAGAAACATATCAACCAACTCTCTATCAGACAACGGGGGTTGAACTCTCCCAGCCAAGTCTCTCCATTTTTGTGCATAATCTTTAAAACCTTCACCTGCACCCATGGACATACTCTGGAGTTGAGTACGAGTGGGATCAAGTTCGGCATTATACTGATACTTCTTGTAGAAAGCAGCAGCCAGATCTTCCCAGTTTCGGATATTTATTCCCTCTAGCTACTAGAACCATTCAAGTTGAGTCCCTGACAGACTATCTTGAACGAAATTCACCCACAAATTTCTATCAGCGGTGTGGGGCTGAATCTTTCTAACATAAGAATGGAGATGGAGCTTTGGGCAGGACACCCCATCATACTTAGCAAAAACTGGAGCTTTGAATTTCTGCGGGATGACTACTCGACAGCAATCCCAATTCTTTGAAATCCAGTCCAAGTATCCTCTGAACTTCCATGGCACTGAGACGGTCTTCTAAATGCTTGTATCTATCCTCAGCAGGAGGATATTGCTCATCATTATAGTCAGTATCATTGTCAGATACTTCAGACTGGGGTCTTTCTCTTCTTCTTGATTCTCCCCTTCCTTAGATGAAGAGGTCAGGTCGACCTATCGCTTCAACCGCTCTCCAAACCTTTGGCCCATATTTAGAATACTAGCAACCTTCTTCCTTTTCTTCTTCTCTTTCAGAATGAGGGCTTTCAGATCCTCTTGCCCCTTTGCCAGACTGATGAACATTTGTTGGAATTGGGCGTTTTGTGCCTGTAGGTCCTTAATGCTTTGTTCGGAAGACATTTCTGCTGAAATAAACAGCAAAGAAGATGAGAAACCTGTAATGGTACCTGTAATGATGTGTATGATAATGGTATGCACATGAAATGATTTCAAAGACTTTGGGAAATTTAAATTTGCAAACCAAAAATAAATAAAACTTTATTAGCGGAATTTGAGGTTCAAATTCCTTTTAGGTGTTACAATAAAAAATAAACAAATCTAAAACTATAAAAGAAATCAAAATTCCCATGGATGCTTCCTCTTTGTGCCAAGATAGTCATTCAGTCCTCTTTCTTCATGGAGTTACTTTGTGAGCTCTAAAACCTTCCTCTCCTGAGCATGGAACTTATCCCTATAAGTATTCCGTTCTTTCATCAACTGAATCCAAGACCTCTATAACTCCCCAAGATTAGTGGGCATGTAAGGATAGAGAACCGTGTAAGGAATGCCTTCTTCAGTAGTGGGTTCCACAATCACTGGTAAAACGAACACTTAGGGCATCATAAACTTCTGGGCACGAGCTCGTACCCATTGGAGGTAAGGTTCCATAGGAATGGAAGTTTTTGGCCCAAAAGTCTTGATGCAAGATCTGTTTACCATGCCCCAAGCTCGTGTGAACCTCCGGCGATACTCTTGAATATCATCCTCATAGTGGAATACAATGCCCTCGATAAGTAACTCATGGGGACCATCCCTTCGAGCGTGACCAAATTGTCACAGAGCTAAAAAAGGATTGTAGGTTATACCCCCTCACCAAGCAGTGGGACATTAGGGTACTCCCCGCAGCGGTCAATGATAGCAATGTTTTCCATAGATCGAGAACACCAAAGAATATTCGTATGGGCGAGTGACATTATCCTTTGTGACCAAACCAGACCTTCTTCATTCTTCAGTATGGACTTATGGAGGTGAGAAATAAACCACCTCGACAGCAATGGCGTGCAGCACATAAGAATCCCTCTCCTCCTCATGGTACGAGTATGGAGAGTGTGCAAAATATCTCCGAGCAAAGTAGGCACCGGGTTACGAGAGAGAAAGATCTTGATAACATTCACATCTATGAATGAGTCCGGATTAGGAAAGAGAACTAAACCATAGATAAGAAGAGCCAAGACATCCTCAAAAGCCTGAAAATCCATATTATCCCAAGACATCTGGGCTTTGTCTATCAGAAACTTAGCTAGAAAACCCTTGACTCCGCTTCTAGTTTCCCAATTGGATACCACGTCAGCCCATTTCAGGTGCAAAGCTGGGGCAATGACTTATGGCTTAGGAAATTCTTCTAGACCTGTGAAGGGTACCTGTTCAAGAATAGGTATATCCAATAGCTGAGAGAGTTCTTCCAAGGTAGGCACCAATTGATAGTCTGAAAAGGTGAAGCAGTGGTTCTTGGGATCAAAGAACTGAAAGAGTACACTCATAATCTTTTCATCAAAGTTTGAAGTAATCAGGTTGAGAAGTTGACCATGTGTCTTAGTGAACGTAGAAGTTTTAGAAACCCTTGATGCTTGCTCTTTGAGTTGGGAAGGTATCTTCACAAAGCTGATTCAGATGGTATTTCTATGAACGGAAGCCATGATCTTCAAAACATAACAAAGATAAATTCCCTTGGTCTTTGAAATGGTTAGTGCAATAAGCATGGATGCCATGTTATGATGCATGATGTCATGATAAACCACAGGTATAGTAAACACAGGTATAGCAAACACAGTCAAGTCATACCAAGTCTTTAGGTTTAAGGCTTGCATGAGGTTAAAGGCAGTACCCTCTTGAAGTTTAGTTGGTTCAAACCTATCCTAAAAAGTAACCGGGTTCTAGAGATTCTCAATATCACTGACCATCCTTTATCGGGCATTGTTTCAGCTCTCAATATTTTCTTGCAGCCAAAATATCCCGAAAGTCTGATCTCAATGAGTGTAGCATCGAGTATCAACCAAGTCTGAACTCTAAACCGAGGCCGGCTATCTCACTACTTTCTAATGGACAAGTTTTTTCAACTAAGGTTCTAAGGTCCGTTAGTGCTTCACGACACCACGCGGCAGCCCCGTATTCTCCTCGTTTCCCCATGAAAGATACCGGTACCAACCAAAGTGCCACACCAACACAGCCATGGCTTAAACCATATCGGTCTACGCCGTACAGTCTCCACGATCTATTGTTATTTACCTAAAAAGTGCCCCCAGATACGGGTGTAGGATCTATAGTAACCCAAGCAATAACCCTTTAAGAATAAAGCAAACAAACAAGAAATCAATTTGAAATAACCTAGATCCTAAGGTTTACCCCACTTTATTTTATCTCCCCAACAGAGTCACCAGTTCTGTGATACGGTGGCAGAACCGACTGTTTTTACTGGTTTGCGTTTTGCATTTTTTGTTCACAAAATGTCGCGGTAAGCAAGAGTGGCCATCGACTTTTATTTCAGCCAATCATGAAAAAGGAAAAAGAACAGAAAAAACTTTTTTTCGAGATGTTTCTGAGTACGGGGGTAGATTATAGAAAGGGAAGGTGTTAGCACCCTTTCTATCCATGGTTTTCCATGGGCTCTTAGGTACTTGCTCATTTTAAAATTTCTTGTGTGTGTTTGTCTTGAGTTTTACTTCATGATAACCCTTGTATCGGTCCTCAAGGATGTGACAAAGTTGTTTTGAAAATTATTTTTGAAAAGCGTTTGTGTGAAAAGTTTTCATTGAGCAAGTACCTAAGATTCTACCATCTCGAAAAAAGGATTGTTCGTTTTATTTCCTTTAGACAGCACTATCCTACTATTAAGGAGTAGGTAGCACCGTCGTTGGAGTTGTAAGAGACGTTCGAAAGGGACAAAATACAATCACTAAAGCAATAGTTAGAAAATTTTAGTAGTAACCCTAAAGTCTTAAGATCTTTCTGAGGCAACATTCGAATGGGACACTTTGATCTCTTTAGACTGGAGGGCAGCCACTAACATCTCTTATGCTTAATGAGTGTTTACCGAAGGCAACCAGAGTGAGGTAAACCCTAGGAGTGAATATGTGCATATGATTTGTTTCAATTAATCTTTGCACATTAGGTGATCTACCGTTTTAATTTTCCAGACATTCTTGTCATACAATCCTATTAGCCATACATCTAGACAATTAAAGATTGCAGAAATTAAAAGTGCGAGGAAATAAAACCTAGCTATTACAAGGCTTCGGGGAGGGGGGTTAATTACATAACCAAAAATGGGGAAAAAGCGGTAAACAAAAACCCTAGTTTAAAGCTATTACATACCCTTAGCAGTTACAAAATAATGGCAAAATAATTAACAAGCGCGCGGCGAATTAAATACGAGGACGGTTGAAAAGATAACCTAAAACTCTAATTGAGAGAAAAAAGATTTTTGTTCTTGTGGATTTTTATTTGAGAAAACATTTAATTGCAAATTAATTAAACCTAATTTTTAATTGTTTTTAAATTATGAAAGAGATTAAACTAACCTAATTTCCTAATTAAATTAATTAATTAAAGGAATAAAAAATATTTTGTACAAAAAGATTTTGCATGTTTTTGGTTTTTTATTTGAGAAAAGAAATATAAATTGTAAAATTAAAACATAGATTCTATTTGATTTTAAATGAAACAAAAATTAAATTTACATAACTTACTAATTAAATTAAATAATTTATTATTAAAAAAATGTTTTTTGTGTTTTTTTGATTTATTGATTTTATGATTAATAAAAAAAACAATTAATTTTTGTGTGAAAAATAATTAAACAAAAATAATTAAAACAAAAGAAATAAATAAAGAAAAGGAAAAGAATGAGACTGTATGCTAGCAAAAAGGGGGTGTGGATCTGAATTCCCTGGCCCATTAAGTTAAGCCCGGTCAACCATGTTGGATTAGGTGCAAGCGTTGACTTGAGGAGCACCATGGACCTTCAGGGGAGAAGCGTTAGATCTGGCCAGCAGTGCATCTAGTGGATAGGTGTTGAGGTTGCATGGAAGGCGTGTGAGGGAGTGGAGTATTGGATCTGTTGCAAGAAAAGGGAATAAATAAAACGCTGGGACTTGGGATCGAACCCAGGTCCTCACGCCTTGTACCAATGCTACGCTTCCAACTGAGATGTTGTTGTTAGTTGTTATTATAGTAACAAGAATATATAATATATAAAACAAATGCAATGATCCTGGAACAAAAAAAATGCGCGCATTGAATTCGAACGGACCAATGGGGTGATGACAAATCACCTTCTTCTACCTCCAGTCCGTCGTTTTAGATAAACAACCTATACCTACAGACGTTGTCCGTTTCTAAAAACCTGTGTCATTCAAATATTCAGTACAAGCATGATAAATCCATTGTGATGGTACCAATCAACTCGTCTTGGCCTCACGAGCATCATGGTACTTGATTCATGGCCCAATTTTTCCTGTACACAAAGATCCTAAAATTCATCTAGAAACCCTAACCATGGCAGATGCGTGTATAAGCTTTAAAAATGAAATTAAAACATCCAGTTAGCTTGCAAACATGATAATAATCACAAATATGACAATTAAAGGTACTAATGATGCATAAATTGTAATAATCAAATTTGAAAAAGCTTGCAAACCGTGTGAGGTGTAGGGACGAATTCTGAGCGTTTCAGACCTTGCAAATGGTTGAGATAGCTTCAGTGCACGCCCGGGATGTGATGGCTGGCCTTGAATTGCTCTAAAAGGTCCTCTAGACTGAAAATTGAACCTCACTTTTTGTCAAGATTTTTTAATTTGCTTTTGCCTTTTCACGACTGTAACCCTTGTGTTTTTGATCTGCAATTGATATGCACTTATAGTAGACTAAATTAGGGTTGTAAAATTGCATCATATCTTTAAGAATTATGAAAATTTGATTTGATTCATGTATGATATATTTATAAAACAAGCTTCAATCTAATGTTTTCCATCCCTAATGAGCCTTGCACGAATTGATCATCATGCTAGCTGTATATGGACTCCAAGTGTGCACAAAAATCCCAAGATTTGATTTGTTTTCATTATTTTACCATTTAATTTGATTTATTTTGATTTAAATGAATAAGAAATCAAAATAAATGATAAAAGTAATAAAATAATAGGTGAAAAAACTCAGGGGTCATGGGTCCTATTATAAACATGTTTCAAGCAAGAAAACATTGGCCCCTTTGGAAAAAATGCAAATTTGATCAATGTTGACTTTTAACAATTTTTCCAAAAATTGCCAACTTTGACAATGCACAACTCTCTCAATTTTGATTCTAGGAGGGTGTTATTGGCCTTTTTAGAAATAATAGGATGTCCCCTAACCAACCCTTTTGTTTTAATCTCAATTGGGTCTTCCATGTTCATGTATGAAGCTTTGACCCAAAAGGTGTTTTTGTTGACTTTTCAAAAGGACCTATAATTTAGAAATTCATATCTTTTGATGGGTGCATATTTTGAACTTGTTGGATGAAGATGAGTTGTAGGTAATTGAATCCTATTCAAAATGAGACTTGGATGGAAGATTTATGATAAAGTATGAAGAAGTTATGCTTGGTCAAAGTTGGGTTGACTTTTACTCAAAAACCCTAATTTAGCAACTTTTGGGTTTTGATGAATTTGGAGTATTCCTTGAGGAATCATGATCAACCCTTGATCCAATGATGGAAGTCACTTAAATTTTTTTATTTTGACCCAAAATCTTGAGGTTTGACTGTGTGGGGGCCACATTTGACTTTTGACCAAATACAGTCGATTTCTCAAGCATCTGAGCAGTTGACTGAGCAAACTTCTTATGCAAGGCATGAAACTTGACATGTAGGTTCTTAAGAACATATTAATACCATGGAGAGCATATGAGACCTTTGTGGTCCACCCATCTTGATGAAAATAGAAACCCTAATTGGAGGTACACTGCCTTAGGAGAGAACTTGTCTGGTCAACTCTTGGGCAACCTTGAGCAAATTGAAAATCTTAATGGACATGTATTGAATAAAATGAGAGGGAAAATTTTGGGGTAAAACACTAAGCCATATTTCCTTTACCTACATTAATAACAAGTAAGACAAACCAACATTGCATTTTATTAATTAAAAGGAAAGTCAAAACAAAACATGCATGATCACCAAAGAAAAACAAGTCAAGGTGCTTGGTGATTCCTCAAAGAGCAAAGCTAAAGATAGGGAGGAAAACCAAAATCCCTTATGTGATCTTGTTGTGATTAAATCGATACGGTATGATGAAGGGATCTTAGGGGGGGAAAATTGGGGTACAACAGTCACGGGCACCGAAGTTATCCTCGAGGTGAGGATGTTCTTGGTTTTTGTCGTTCTTTCATGTCGGGGAGAGCACAGTCTTTCCAGATAGGTAGAGATCATCAGGATCATCCATGATTGATGAATGGAGAGTGTGATACGGTGGGAGAACTGACTTAGGTGTTTTGCGTTTTATCGTAAATGTTACCGATAGCAAGAGTCGCCATCGAATTTTATTTTATCCAATAAAGGAAAGGGTGAAAAGAACAGGAAAGACCTTTTGAGAATTTTTCTTGAGTTCGGGGGGTAGGTTATGAAAAGGGAAGGTGTTAGCACCCTTTTCATCTGTAGTTATCTACGAGCTCTTAATTGCTTGATCACTTAAAAATGCTTTGTATTTGTGTATGTGAAAGATGTTTTTGAAGATGTTTTGAAAGTGGTAATTTTTCTAAGATTCTCGTATCATTGAGAATGTATACAAAATGTTTGTTTGGAAATATTTTGAAAAACGCCTTAGTACGACAAACTTTGTAATGATTCTCGTATCATTGAGAATGTATACAAAATGTTTGTTTTGAAAAAAGAGAGTGTTTGGAAAGATGTTTGTTTTTGAAAGTGTGAGGTCTAGAAATGGTTTTAGTTTGTGAGCAAGCAATTACAGACAATTTACCTACTCAAAAAGTCTATGTTCTTTTCCTCCTTCTTTAAATAGTGCTATTTTACCATCAGTTGGTAAGGAACCATATCATTGGATGTGAGGGACAACGTGGGTCATCGTATAGTCATAGAAGGCAATTTGTAATATGTTTTAGAAATTTGTCGTGAGGGACTAAGATCATTTACCGAAGATAACATTTGGAGGGTCATCGAGGGACTATGATATTTTAATCGAGGGTCTTTGCTAAAACATCCCACATTCGAAGGACATGATTGTTTTTATCTGAGGCAACAAGTATGGGTTACCCTAGAGGTGCAAGTGTGCAAAGTGTTTTGTTTTCATGTATTTTGTCTTGAATTAGGGTTTTCTATGGTTTAGTTTTAATCTTGTCATGCAAACCCTAATTACTAGCAATAATAAGGAAAGCGATAAATTGCAGAATTTAAATGTCCTACGCTATTACAACGCTTTGGGAATGGGGGGTACAAGTTTGTGAATAGGGGGAAGAAAGCAATAAAACTTAATTATCTATTAGAAACCATTGAATATGAACAATAATATAATGCACAAGATGTAAAGATGAATAAGAAATTGTTTTTAGGGCTTTTTGGTGGAGAAAGGTTTAAAGATTAACCTAATCAAACTAATTAATTTTAACTACAAGTGAGATTAATTAATATTCAACAAAACATAAAATCTAATTTAATTGAAATTTAAGAAAAATAATTAAAAAAAACCTAAGTCTAATAAATTTGTTTAGAAAATAATTTGAGGGTTAATATTAATTTGGAAAGAAAAGGTCTTATAATGTAGAAAAAGAAAATAATAAAATCTGACTTAATTAAAAAAAGAAATAAAAAGTTTAAATTAAAATATTTCTAATTTAATTTAAGAAAGTAAATTTTTTGTATTTTTGTTAAATAAAAAAAAAGATTAAAAAAAAGAATTATAAAAAAATTGAGCTTGAGGTGTAAAAGTAAAAAAGGGTGTTAAAAATAAGCAAAGAGACCCAATATTTTTTTTAATCAGAGAAAATAAAATAAAAAAAGAGTATGAATGGGCCTGCGCTTTGAAAAGTAAAATGGGGGGTGTGACATCAAAAATAAAAAGGCCCCGAACATAAGTCCAATGCATGTTTTGTGATTCAGTGTGGATGGCTTCTTTGGGTGTACCATGGGGAACGCGTCTTGGTGCGCTTGATTTAATGGTCTTGGAGCGCTTGATTTCATGGTAGACACGCGTGACTTGGATGCATTGAATCTAAAATAAGAAAATAAGTGATAAGCAAAAGGGTACCATTGGGGCTTGAACCCAAGTCCCTATACACTATGCCTTACGTGCGCTTCCTATGCCATTGGGGTGGTTGTTTCATCCGTGTATAAAATAACTTGAAATAAACTTAAAATAAACTTGTTCCTGAATTTGAAAATGTCTTCATATTCAACCTTACATGCGCCAGAACAAAGACACCATTTTGATTTTTGGAATATCCTCATTTCTCAACCAAATCAGAAAATGTAAACATGAAAGTTGCTCCATTTTTCAACACGAATTCAACCATATAAATAACTAAAACTAATTCTCAAAGATAAACATGAATTTATGTTGGTACTAAATAAAACCTAATTTTTTCATAAAGTTCAACTTCAAAATTCGCATCACTCAGGCAACATAAATGAAAACCAACGACTTTGTTAGCTTCAGGGCTATGATGTCTACATTTTTCATTCACAAAGTAACCATTAATAATGTTGTGATACGGTGGGAGAACTGACTTGGGTGTTTTGTGTTTGATCGCAAAGGTTGCGGTTAGCAAGAGTCGCCATCGAATTTTATTTTATCCAAAAGGAAAGGTGAAAAAGCACAGGAAAGACCTTTGAGATTATTTCTTGAGTTTGGGGGGTAGATTATGAATAGGGAAGGTATTAGCACCCTTTTCATGCATAGTTTTCCATGGGCTCTTAGCCACTTGCTAGATCACTTGCTTTTGTTTGAAAATATGCTTTGTGTAGTTTTTGAAAGTATTTTGTAAAAAGGCATTTGTTTTAGGAAAACTTTGTAATGATTTTCGTTCGTAAGAATGTTTACAAAGTGTTTGATCTTTTAAAAATGTTTTCAAGTTTGAAAGGTGTTTTTGAAAGTGTTGGTGTTTGTTTTGAAAATAGCAAGGAAGTTTTTGTTTTGAAATTGAGCAAGTAACTAGGAACATTTTACCTACTCAAAAGTCTTTCATGTTCATTTCCTCTTTCCTTTGATATTGTTATCTTAGCATTGATTTGGTAAGTAACCCTATCTTTGGATGTAAAAGGGACTGACATGGGTCATCATATAACCATGATTAGCAATGTTACAAGGTATCTTAGCATTTTTCTTTAGGGACTAAGATCATTTTGAAAGGTAACTAAGATAGCGTCATCGAGGGACTATGATCTTGTATTTTGCTTGTCTTTGCTAAGATACCTCACATGCGTAATATGGCCATTTTTGTAAGGCAACCAAGTGGATTTACCCTATGGGTGTTTGTGTGCAAGTGGATTAATTTTCATGCTTGATTTATCTTTTATTATGGTTTGCTAATTGATTGGTATTAGTCTTTCCATACAAAACCCTAATTACTAACATTTGTATATAAAGCGATAAATTGCGGAATTTAAAATTACTACGCTATTACAATACTTAGGGGAGGGGGTTATACAAATTTACAAATAGGGAATATTGCAAGAAATTAAATCTAAATAATATTACAACCATATTGAATTTTGAATAAATGTACAAAATAACTAAATAAAATGCAAAAATACAAATGTAAAAAAGAAAATGTAATTTTTGTTTGGTTTTTCATGAGAAAGGTTTTTTGACTTAATTAATTAAAATAAAATAATTAACTTAAAAAAGGAAAATAATATTAAGTTAGTAAACTAAATTAATTTAAAGGAAACAAGTTTTTTAGGTTTTTTCATGGATTTAATTAATTAGTAAATAAAAACAATTAAATAAAAGATCCTAAATTTTAAATTGATTTTAATTTACAAGAAAATAATATAATAATATTTAAAATTTATTATCTAAGTATTTAAAAAAAAGAAAATTAATTTATTAAAGAAAATGTTTTTGTGCTTTTAATTTTATGAAGAATAAACTAAATAAAAATAAATAAATAAAATATAAATATTTTTGGGTTCTTAGTAATGAAAATAATAATAATAATAATAATAATAATAATAATAATAATATTAATAATAATAGAAAATAAGAAAGTAAAAGAATAAAAAAAAATAAAGTCAGGGAGGTGGATTAATGAAACAAGAGGTATTGTGAGAAAAAGTCAGGCCCAACAAGAGAAGGCCCAGGCGCTGCAAAAAGACCCAAAATGTTAAAAAAGTGGAAAAAGGTCACGCTGGGACTTGAACCCAGGACCTCATAGTGACAGGTGCGCTCTTTAACCACTGGGTTGGTGATACATCCGTTAACTTATGTTAAACCATAAATATATAACACAAATCTTGCCCTAAATACACTTCATCTTCAACCTCCAGCCAGAAGCCCTGCAACTTACGCATTTCTGAACCATTTGCAAAACTGTAAACATGAAAATTGCTCCATTTTTTCATATGAATCCAACCATATAAATATCATGAACTATAAATCAAAGATGAATGAGAATTTTTGAAACTACCAAATTCTGACCTTAATATTTCAGAAAGTTCAAACTCAAAATTCTCCTAGCTCAATCAAAATAAATGAAATCTATGGACATGTATAGTTTTAGGGCAATGATGTCTACATTTTATCTTCACAAATGCAAGCCTAATAATGCATAAATATGAAGATAGAAGTTCAAGAAAAATACCTCAAAATTGGAAATTGTGAAATGCAAATGAGCTTGATTCAAGGTGCTGTAATGATCAGGTTAGCTTCCTCAAGTTCCCAGGAAGCTAATGCAATGGTTTGCTTGAGCAATGGATGACTAGAATGGTCTGGAAAAGTCAAGCTGTCGACCTCTGTTTTTGGTTATGGAGGATGGTGATTGAGATGTTACAGTTCCAAAACAAGGACAATGATGGACTATATTTGATGTAAGGAATCTTTAGGAAAGAATTTAAGGGACAACGCACGAGGGAAATGAGAGATACAAGTTTAAGGTCAGAATTATGTATCAATGGAGGTTTTTGTGCAATTTCTGGCTAGAAGGGGTTTGGGAATGTTTCAGGGTGCTTGAACTTATCCCCTAGCTCACAAATAGTGACTCTATTTATAAGCAACAAGTTTGGAGACTTCTTGTTGATCAGAACTCAAAATCACAAGTTTATGCATAACATGTGATTTTTTGAGAAATTCAAGTTTCCATGCGTTGTACTTGGTTCATAGAGTTGTTAACCAATTTAAACACAATATATATGACTTTGTGGATGGAGAGTAATCAAGGAAAACAAGTTGGGAGCTCAAGAAGCTGACTTTGTGCATAAAGCTTGCTTTACAAGAATGGATATGTTACTTTCTCCCTAAAATGGAAAATTGATTTTGACAAAGCTTGAAACACTTGGATAAGGGCATAATCAGTTGTGTAAACCATTAATTATGGAGTGAAAAACAATTTAGAGGCCTACAAAGTGAGGATTATGCAGCATGGATATGGATTTGGTTCATGTTCATCACAAAATATGTCTTGCAAAACAACTTGAAACCCTAACTTCTGACCTTCGATTTTCCTTGCTCACAAATGATCTCAAGGAGTTCTTGGACATTTTGGAAAGCTTGTAATGTGCTTTACAACCCCTATTTGAATCACTTTTGAAAATTACCCTTAGAACTAGGTGAAACTTGAGTCATAAGTTAGGTCAAAATCCTGACCAAAACTAAGGCAAAGTTTCACTAAGTGTTTAATTTCAAGACCATGACTTTATAAATTAATAACTTGAGATCTAAGCACTTTTAGAAGAATTTGTGTAAAGGAATGTTGTATATATCATGTAGATCTACAATTTTCATGTTGAAAGTTTCTTCTTAATCATCTTGCATCATGGTGAAAAATTGGCTCAAAGTTGTGAAAAAACATGAAGTTTTAAACACTTAGAAAAATTTCTAAGTTAGAAAACTTTGACTTTTCAAAATGAAATATTGACTATTTGATTTATTGATGAATAAGTTTCATATTTTGACATGTTTTGATGAATTGTGATCTTTGACACTTGATTTTGACCAAAAAGTCAAAGTTTGACTTTTCAGTGTACAATTGACTTTTTCATTTGTTGACTGAAAATTCACTATCAATCCAATTGATATTAAGCAATGTTTTGGGTCATGCCATTAGGTTAAAACGGTGAAATTGAACTCTTGAGACCATGCTTCAAACCAATTAACCATTTGCTAGGTCAAAAATCGGAAATTGCCCTTTCTTAGTCAAAACCCTAATTTTAACCATTTTGCCCTTGTGATGATTTGATCAAATTTCTTGAGGGATTGTAGTCCAAACTTGATCAAATGATAAATATGAGTTTGTAATGTTGATGTGGAACAAAAATTATGAAGTTTGACTTTAAATTGGCCATGGTTTACTTTTTCCTCAATATAGTTGATTTTTGGGTCAACTGCTCAATTGACTGAGCAAAAATGTGATCCAAGACTTGAAACTTGACATGAGTGATCTTGGGGGTCCATAATGATCCATGAAAGTAATATGAATCATTTAAAGTTCAATTATCCTTGTGCAATCTCAAACCCTAATTTCAGTCATCAGTGCTTTAGGAGGTGTCTTGAGTTGATCAACCCTAGTGCAGTCTTGAACCAAGAGAGATCTTTGTGAGAAAATATTTGATAAATGAAAGGGAAAATTTTGGGGTATAACAGATGCTTGTAGAGAGAGTTCAAAGTTGAGAAAACATAACTCAAAACTGGAAATCGTGTATGGAGTTTTAGTACCCCTGGAAGTGTGGTGATGGTCTGGAAAGCTTCACTGGACTCCTAGGAAGCTAATACAACTCTTACTTTATGCTGAAAGTGCCTGAATTATGCTGGAGAAGTCAAGTTGCAGGTTTGAATATTTGGAAATGGAGGATGATGAAGATGAAGTTACAGTGCTAAAACAGGGATGGGGATGAGATCTATATATGAGTTATGGAAGCTTTGTGATTGATTAAAAGTGAAAATGCACGAGTGGATTGTGAGATTGGTGTTCAAAGTCAGAAATGACAAGTTATGGAGATTTTTGTGAAAATTCTGGTTTGGGGGAGTTTGAGATGGTTAGAGGGCTTGTCAACTCATGTGTTAGCTTTCAAATTACTCATCTATTTATAGAGGGAAGGTTTTGAAGGCTCTAGCAATCAGAAGTCAAGAATCACATGTTATGGTTATGTGACTTGATTTTGAAGTAAACTTGAAATTTATGGTTTTAATGTAAGTACAAGGGCTTGTAGGGTGGTTAACAGGTTGTAGATGGTTGCTTCTTGGCTTTGACATTGTGTGTGATCAGAAGGAACAAGTGAAAAGCTCAAGAAGAGTGGACTTTGTGATTAAAGCCACTTTTCCACAATGGCAATGTTACCTTTGTGCCAAAAATGGATTAATCACTTTGACAATGGCTCAAGTGCTTGGAAAATGGCTCAATCAGTTGTGTAAACATTTAATTATTGAGTGATTTTCAAGTTAGAAGCCTGCAAAGCAAGATTTATGCAGCATGGCTCGAGATTTGATCAAGTGTTCTTCATGAAAATGCCTTGTAATTCAATAATGGATGCTCAACTTCTTCTCTTTGATTATCCTAGCTAAAAATTGATCTCTTCAATTTCTTGAACATTTTGGAAAGCTTGAAACATTTTCTACAACCTTCATGTTGACCACTTTGGCTAAATCGTCTTGGAACTTGGTGAAAATTGACAACAAGTTGGGACAAAAAATCTGCCTAACTTGATGAAAATTTCACTAAGTGTTTATACAAAAATGTCATGACGTCATGAGCCTGTATCTTCAAATCCAAGCATTTTTTTGACATCAACCCTAAGGGACAAAGTTTTAGAATTCATCAATATCTACAACTTTCATGTTGAAAGTTTTCCTTTAATTATCTTGCATCATGGTGAAAAATTGTCATGAAGTGGTGAAATTATCAAAGTTAAAAAAACACTTAGAATTTTCTAAGTCTTGAAAATATTGACTTTTTGTTTACTTTCTTGATTCTTGATGATCAAGTTTGATATTTTTGAAAGTCTTGATGAATCTAGATCTTTGAAATTCAATGTTGACCAAAAAGTCAAAGTTTGACTTTTTGTGTATTAGTTGACTTTTCATCAGTTGATCAAATTTCAACTATCAATCCATTGATCTTGAGAAATGATTTGAGCCATGAAATTAGGTCAATATGTTGTGTTTGAGTCCTTGAATTCATTCTCCAAGTCATTAGGCCATGTATTAGGTCAAAAGTCAATGATTAGTCATTCTCAATCAAAACCCTAATTTTGAAATTTTGCCCCTGTAATGATTTGAATGCTTTTCTTGAGGAATTATGTTCAACCCTTGATCAATTGATGAATATGACTTCAAAATGTTGATGTTGCCAAAAATTCATGAATTTTTACTGTATATTGACCACATTTGACTTTTTACCCAATACAACTGATTTTTAGTCATCTGAGCAATTGACTAAGGAAATTTGTGGTGCAAGACTTGAAACATGGTATGAGAAATCTTGGAGACCTATAATGAACCATGAAAGTCATTTAAGGAATCAAAATTACAATTGTCCTTGATAAAATTAAAACCCAAATTTGTGGACTCAGTGCTTAGGAGGTGAAATTGTCTGATCAACTCTTGAGCATCCTTGAGCATTTGAGATCTTTTTGTGAGAAATGTATTGAGAAAAGAGAGGGAAAATTTTGGGGTGCAACAACTACCCCTGTTCAATATTCTCAGACCTGAAGAGTTAGATTGCTTGTCTGTCATTCGTGACTTGAAGGTGGAAGATGATTGAACACTTAAGTGCCTAGAAATTTGCACTCGCTTGTGCATGAAGTAAAATTGTTTGTTGATTGTATCAGGAATGGGCTTATAGATTCCACTTGGGGAGGTAATGAATATTTTTTGGAAATGGGCTTATAGATGCCATCCAAAGTAACTATTGATAGAGAGATTAGACTAAGTCTACGCTCAACATTAATTGGGAGAAGTATTAGAATAAATCTTTGGTCGATTTAATCTGAGCCAGAAAAGGACTACTGAGAGAAGTATCAGAGTAAATATTTCATCGATTTAATCTGAGCCAGAAAAGGTTTACTGAGAGAAGTATCAGAATAAATCTTTGGTCGATTTAATCTGAGCCAGAAAATGGTCTATTGAGAAGTATCAGAACAAATCTTTGGTCGACTTAATCTAAGCAAACAGAGGTCTTTAAATCTTTAACTGAGAGAAGTATTAGAATAAATATTTGGTCAATTTAATCTGATCTAGAAAAAGGGGTCTACTGAGAGAAGTTTCTGAACAAATATTTAGTCGATTTAATCTGAGCCAGTAGAGGTCTTTAAATCATTAACTGAGAGAAGTATCAGAATAAATCTTTGGTCGATTTAATCTGAGCCATAAAAAGGTCTACTGAGAGAAGTATCTGAATAAACCTTTGGTCGATTTAATCTGAGCCAGCATATGTTTGAAGGGAGTGTCCATTATGTAGATATTTACCCTTGTATGGTTTCAGGGAATGACCTATAATCTATTTTGAGGATTTTTTTGATGATATCGGTCTGTCAATTGATTCTTCCTGAAAAGGTAAAGAGTTAGTTGTATGCAATCTCATGATGTATGAAATGCATTGCGTAATGATGTTCTCAAAATAAATGAGATTGTGCCATATGTGTCTCGTATGCATATCCTATGATGTATGAATGTAAAATGTTGTTGAAGTATATTTTTAAACCCGTGCAAATTCTTGTCTGGGAAAATAAATCCCTAACCATTTCTAGGGATGAAGAGTATGTGTATCTTCAATATTTTCTAGAATGCTTCTGCTGGGGAGTCCTGTTTACTTGTTTGAGGAAACTTTTCAGGGGATGTATTGATTTCTTCTTGGGGAATAGAGTTTCAGAACATTGGTCATTCATTGCTCTACTGGGGAATTTAATTCTTATATATCCTGACTGGGATAAAAGAGATGGATAATCTTTCGACTCGTCTGGGGGGAATAGAATTAACTGGTATCTAGTCGGGTTCCAGGTTTTACAGCAACTCTCTGGGGAGAGTGGAAACTTTACTGGGGAGAAGAATTTTGTTAGTAATCTGGGGAGTAGACTCCAGCTGGGGAATTTGTAGTTTGTTTTGGAAATAAACCCAGTTTGTCGGAGAAGTGCTCTTGCTGAGGAAACAAACTTTCCTGGGGAACTTGAATTTGATAGAGAGGAGAAACTCTTGTAAGGTTTATTTCTTCAGTTTTAGAGGACCAAACTCATATGGGGAAGAGAATTTCCATGAAGTATGTTGATTGGGACTCTGTAGGTTGGTGACATTGCCGAGAAAGAGGTTATACTCCTTTATTTGCTAAAGTGATCTGCCAGGGAGATTGCGGGGATGTACCCTTATTTGTGAAGACTAGTCTGTGGGGGTAATCTTATAGGAGTATCTCTATGGGGATTTATGGACAGCTTGAACGTCATCCCAACTCCTTAAATTTTGAGTAAATGCTAATTCCTGTTTCTATGCATATATTTGTTAACAGTTAATCATGTTCATATGCATATGCTCATTCAATTTTAGTCACTTGATAATTTTTCAAGCAAAACAGAAAAAACAAAAAGTTTGGACTTTAAAGTATATTTGTATTGATAGTTTTCCTATAAACAGACGAGTTTGTACAAAGAGACAAAAATCCTAGTAAGAGGAGGTCGTCGTCAAAGAAAGAGTACAAGGTGAAAACAAATATATATAGCCATGTGGAAGTAATCTCATCGGGTCCAACTTCGCTATTGCCCTTATGTCTTTGAACATCTCATCCCTTGTTGTCGGAAGAAGTTGATTGAACCATTTGAACTTTCGACTTTGGTAATAAAGCTTGCACGTAAGTGATCCAATGGGACATATTCATACGCTTTAATCCCTAAATTTTCCTGGACCTCCCTTTCAGGTTTTCAGTCCACCAGGATACCCATTTTTGCCCAAACCGCCCTTTCAGGTTTTCGACTTGTCCGGTGTACAATCTTTTGTATATATCCCTAATTTTTTCCTGAACCGTTTTGGTTCTCCGATATGCCCCTATTTTCCCCTAAGTATATCAACCTAGAGGGTCGTTCTTATGCGTAGTATTTTTTTACTATGTTCGCGTTCACAGGGTGCGGGAAATCTTCGCCATCCATAGTGGTTAGCATCATAGCACCACCCGAGAATACTTTTTTAACAACAAACGGCCCTTCGTAGGTGGGAGTCCATTTTCCCCTGGGATCACTTTGTGGTAGAATAATGCGCTTTATTACCAAGTTACCAGCCTGATATACCTGATGCTTAATCTTCTTGTTGAATGCCTTGATCATACGGTTTTGTTATATCTGACCATGACAAACAACCGCAAGCCTCTTCTCGTCAATCACGTTCAACTGATCCAACCTTGTCTGAATCCATTCGTTTTCGTATAATTATATTTCTTTCATGATTCTTAGAGAAGGAATTTGGATTTCGACAGGCAGGACAACTTCCATATTGTAGAATAGAGAGAATGGGGTTTCCCCAATTGATATTCACACTGAAACACGATAGCCATGAAGACCAAATGGTTACATCTCATGCCAGTATTTGTTGGTTACCACCATCTTTTGCAAAATCTTCTTTATGTTCTTGTTGGTGGCTTCCACTGTGCCATTCATCTTAGGTCTATATGGAGAAGAGTTGTGATGCTTGATTTTGAACTTCGTGTAAAGTTCAGTGATCATGGAATTGTTGAGGTTGGTACCAATGTTAGTGATGATCCTCTCAGGGATACCATACCAGCAGATGAGTTTATGCTTGATGAACCGGGCCACGACGTTCTTAGTAACCGAGGCAAATGAAGCTGCTTCAACCCACTTGGTAAAGTAGTTAATGGAGACAAGAATGAAACGATGTCCATTAGAGGCAGTAGGCTTCATTTCTCCAATCATATAAATACCCCACACTGCAAATGGCCAAGGAACAGTCATGACATTCAAAGGAACTAGACGTACGTAAACCTTATCAGCATAAATTTGGCACTTATGGCAAGTCCTCGAGTGGTGGTGACAATCAGTTTCCATGGTTAACTAATAGTAACCAGCTCTCATAATCTTCTTGGCCATAGTATGTCCACCAGAGTTAGTACCAAAGATGCCTTCATGCATGTCCTCCATAAATTTCTCTGCTTCCTTCTTGTCCATACAACGAAGAAGGGTTGAATTATGGTTACGCCTGTATAAAATCCCATTGCTCAGAAAGAATTTGGCTGACAACCTCCGCAGGAATTTTTTGTCGTTGACTGATGCCCCTTAGGATATTCCTGAGCTTCAAGATACCTTTTCACTTCGTGAAACCAAGGCTTCTCCTCTACTCCATCAGTGTCAATCTCATAACAGTAAGTCGGTTCGTCAAACCTTTCGACAGTAATTCTGGGAGCTTCGTTGTCCCACTTGACTTTAAACATAGATGAAATTGTGGCTAAGGCATCTGCCAACTGATTTTATTCCCATAAAATATGTTCAAAGGTAACCTCTTCAAAGTACGGGATCAAGGTTAGCACAAGTTCTTTGTAAGGGATAATATTTGGATGTTTTGTATCCCACTCTCCTTTAACTTGACTGACTACCAAAGTTGAGTCTCCATATACACTTAACAATTTGATTCTTAAGTCAATAGCAGCTTTAAGACCCAAGATGCACGCTTCGTACTCATCCATGTTATTGGTACAGTCAAAGCAGAGTTTGGCAGTGAAAGGCGTATGGAAAGCTTCGGGGGAAATGATCATATCACCAATTTCGTTACCCAGTGCATTGGAAGCTCCATCAAAAACCATAGTCCATAGGGATCCATGGTGGTCAGAATCATTGCCCCACCAGAAAAGATGCTTTTGATCACAAATGGACCTTCTTAAGTGGGAGTCCACTTTCCCCTGGGATCACTTTGCGGCAAGATGATCTGCTTGATTACAAGATCTCCGACTCGATATTCCTGACGTCTGACTTTCTTGTTGAAAGCCTTGATCATCCGTTTTTGATACGTCTGACCATGACAAACAACAGTAAGTCGTTTCTCATCGATCAAGTTAAGTTGGTCAAGCCGGGTTTGAAATCAATCGTCTTTACTCAAACCGGCATCCTTCATAATCCTTAAGGAGGGAATCTGAACTTCCACAGGTAAAACAGCTTCCATGCCATATACCAAACAAAAGGGGGTTGCCCCTGTTGAGGTGCGTGCCGTGGTACGATATCCATGCAGAGCAAACGGTAACATCTCATGCAAGTCCTTGTAGGTGATTGTCATCTTTTGAATGATCTTCTTGATATTTTTGTTCGCGGCTTCAACAGCACCGTTCATCTTCGGCCGATAGGGAGATGAATTGTGATGATAAATCTTGAACTGTTCGCATAGAGTGGTGATCATAGTGTTGTTCAAATTTGTACCCTTGTCCGTGATGATCCTGTCGGAGATACCATACCAGCGTATGAGATTCTGCTTAATGAAGCAGACAACCACATTGTTTGTAACTGAGGCGTAGGAGGCGGCTTTGACCCATTTGGTGAAGTAATCAATAGCAACCAAGATGAAGCGATGTCCATTGGATGTCGTGGGCTTGATCTCTCCAATCATATAAATGCCCCACTGTTGTACCCCAAAATTTTCCCTCCCATATTCTTCAAGGTTTGTCAAGAATCATCCTCAAATGGTTCAAGATTTCTCAAGGGTTGCCCAATTCAAATGCCTCATAAGCCAGTCAAAATTAGGGTTTTGGTTCTTCCAAGGAATTTTGGGTTTCCAATGGCTCAATCAAGTCTCATAGGTCCGCATACATTCTCAAGCATCTACATACCAAGTCTCAAGTCTCACAATGTCAAAATTCCACAGTCAAAAGCCCTATTTGATCCACAAGTCAACTACAGGGGTAAAATGGTCATTTTACAGTCAAAGGTCAGAATTTTTGGTCAACATCTTATTTTGAGTACGCAATCATCATTTGATCAAGTCTTCATCATGATTCCACAAAGATGGCTCAAAAATCATCAAGATGCAAAAGTTACTATTTTTGGACAGCAGAAAAGTCAACTGTATCTTGACCAGGGCATAACTTTTCCATGGTTCATCAGAAAAATCCCATCCAATGCTCATTTTGAAGGGGATGACATTTCCTACAACTCATCTTCACATTTCAAGTCCAAGAAATGCTCTCACAAAAAGTTATCAATTTCTACATTATAGGTCAATTTCAAAAGTCAACAAAAATGCACTTTAAGTCAAAGACAATAACTTGAGATTGGTAAATCCAAATGACATGGGACCAAAGGCATTGGTTAGATGAATTCAAGACCTTTCCAAAATGTCCAAGAACATGTTCATATGATTAAAATTGAGCAAGATATGTATTGGAGAAGTTGGGAAATTTTTGTGAATTTGGAAAAGTCAACTTTGCTCAAAACACTTTGTTTTTGCTAATGGGCCTCAAATTCCTTCTTGAAACTTTATCCAATGCCTATGCACGACCCATCAAGCCTATTTAAATTTATTTTCTCATTTTTATTAATTAATTGGATTTTTAATTGATTTTAATTCATTTAATTAATTTAAATTGTAGGAAATTTAAAGATATGGTTTTTTAATCTTTTGGTGAAGCAAAGATGACCTAAAAAAGCTGGCAAATTCGTGTATCAATCAAGGATATCAAAATCTCCAAGTTTGGCAAGTTTTTTCAATCAAAAAGATTATAACCTAATTCCCTTCCATTATAAATACACAACCTAACCCTAATGCATTGGACGTGAAATTGCTGCAAGAAAACCATAATCACATTCAAGAAAATTCAAAGAAAACTCAAAACTGTTTTCCAGGTTCCAGGCCAATTCAAAGCAATTTGAGGATTCAAACACGTTGTTGGAGGTGTGAGGAACGTTTTGCAATCAAAACCACGCGTTAAGGCTCAAGGAATCATCGTTCACAGTCACACAGTTTGCACATGTTTTTCAGAATTACAACTCATTATTCATGCATCATTAACGTGATTTTTTGTGTGTTTTGCATTGCTAGAACTCACAGGAAACTAATGGCATAAGTTAATTGGATTATAATGCTCAGAATTGAAAATTGCCATTGACAAATTTTAGGGTTCATAAACCTTGAATTTGGGGATTCAGTAACCAGGCAAAATTGAGACCCCTAATGCATATGGTTGAGACCGTCAGAACAAGACGAACCTAGTGGAACCCTCGCAAAATATTTATGTAGCCTAGGAGCTAATCGCTATTTTTCCTTATCACAGTTTGTGGGGGTTAAAAACCCCCGCTATCTATTTGTTCTTTTGTAGGTTCAGTGAAGACGATGATGAGGTGTAAGCGCATGGTTGGTCTATTCAAAAAGAGCGCGTTTTTGTTTGTTTACAGCATAAGTGTTAATTATCCCATATAATATTTGTTCATTATTATACTAACAAATGCAAGCGAATGGCCTAGTGGATAGTGCATTGTCTAAGCATCATTGGGACCTGGGTTCGATTCCCAGGTCCATCCAAAACGTTTATTTCTTTTCTTAACATGATTATGTGCAGGCATTCAAAGGTATTCCACCATATATCTCAAACAATCAGGCGCCAGGTGTCCACATGCTTAAATCTGATGGCCATGAGATGCTGACCATGGTACTCCTGGTCAAAGCAAGCGTAGACAATTTCCAAAGTCAACAAAGGCTTGATGTTAATGGACCACATAATTTCCAGATTAAACTCCTAATGGGCCCAACACCCCCTGGGTTTTGTTTCTTATTTTTTCTCTTTTATATTTTATCTTTAATTATTTTATTAATTATAATTATTATCACTATTATTTAATTAACTTAATTAATATTTTTCACAATAAATTCAGAAAACCAAAAAATGGAAATATTTTTATTAATATTATTATTTATTAATTCCACTTTATTTTTTGTAAATAAATACTAATATAATTAATTTAGTTAATTAGGTTAACTTTGACTTTTTTCACAATAAATAAAATTAATATAGAAATTAGGGTTTTCACTAACTTGTGACTTTTTTTTATTTTTATTTTCATTAAAACATTAAAAAGCACAAAAATACTTTTTTCTTGTAATTATTTAATTAATTAGTAAATTAGGTTTAATTAATTACAAAGAGGACCAAAATTCCATTCTTTTCTCAAAAAGGGTCAAAACCCTAAGACTTTTCCCGATTCAATTTTTCTCGCGCATGTTTATTCTTGATTCATTATTTTGATCATATTTATGTAACTGCTCCGAGAATGTAATAGATAATTAGGACCTTTATCGCTTTCTTTATTTTCTCGCATTTATTTTCAAGGGTTATGTTTTTGGCGATGTAAATACCCGACGCCTTGTAATAGCGTAGATTTACTTTCCGCAATTTACTTTCCGCACAATTATTAACTGTTAACTATGCATGACAAGACTTGCCTGAAAATTAAAATCAAAACGTAGCTCACCATTATACATGTGCAAAGATAATATGAATTGAATCCTGACACACTCGCACATGCCACTCCTAGGGTACGCCTCACTTGGTTGCCTCGAGGTGGTCATTGAGTATAGGGTGTTTTAGAGGTCGCCCTCCTGTCTAAAGATCCAGTTGCCTCAGATAAAAAGGATCTAGGACATTAGGGTTACCGCTAAGGCGTCCTACTATTGCTTTGGTGACCACACATGTCCCTATAATCGAATTGACCCGAATAACTCCAACGACGGTGCTACCTAGTTCTCAATGGTGGGATAGTATTGTCTAAAGGACTTTTACACAGCTTAATTCCTTAGAGTAGGTAGACTTCTCCGGGGTACTTGCTCTTTCAAAACAAAAAAACAACTTTTCGCACCTACACTTTCAAAAAGTTTTCAAACAAACACTTTATACACTCTTGAGGACTGATACAAGAGTTACCTAGAAGTTTTTCAAAATGAAACTTTTTCAAAACCCACAAACACAAGAAAAGCAAACAATTTTGAAAACATAGTGAGCAAGTACCTAAGAGCCCGTGGATAACCACGAATAGAAAGGGTGCTAACACCTTCCCTTTCTATAATCTACCTCCCGAACCGATAAACATCTCGAAAAGGAATTTTTCTGTGCTTTTGTCCTTTCCATGTTGGAGAACATAAAAGACGGTGGAGACTCTTGCTTACCGCGACATTTCGCGAACCAGCATTTCCAAAATAGTCAGTTCTATTTCCACCGATCACAGAACTGGCGACTTTGCTGGGGACTTTAATAAGTGAGGTGTACCTTAGGATTAGACCACTCTTGTTTTCAATTGCTTGCTTTGTTTGCTTTAATATTGTGGGCTTGTTTTGGAGTTTCATAGATCCTAACTCGGATCTGGGGGATACCTTTTAGAAGTAGCAACAAACTGTGAGGGAACTGTGCGGGGTATACCGACACGGTTGAAGCAATTGCTACGTTGATGTGGCACTTTGGTGAGTACCGGTAACCCTTGAGTCAAGTCAAGGAGAGTACGGGGCCGCCACGTGGTGTCGTGAAGCATCAACTGACCTTAGGAACCTTACTTGACCATCCTGGCCTCTTTAGGGGTAGTGAGATGACCGACTTTAGTGCAGTCCGAAGTTGGTAGATACTCGATACTACACTCATTGAGGGTTGTTTTCTTGGAATATTTTGATCACCAGTTCAGTGGCTAAATCAAAACAATGAACATAGAAAACAACCCAATGATATTGAGCTCCTTAGAACCCGGTTACTTTTGATAGGAAAGGTTTTGAGGCCACCAACTTCAAGAGGGTAGTACCTAAACTTCATGTTGGCCTAAACTCTAAGGGTTGTCTGGTGTGACTTGTGTGCCTTATCATGTTTGCTTTTTGTGAATACTTGTGGTGTGTCTTCATCATAACATCATAACATCATAAAGCATCATATGCATTCACTATCCATTTCAAGGGTTTGAATCTTCATATTTGTTCTTGTTTTGTAGGACATGGAGACTATCCGCAAGAAAACAATTCAGGTCAACCTTGTAAGGATCCCTCAGCTTAAGGAGCTTACATCCAGGATTCCCGAGAACTCTTCCTTCAGTGAAAGGCATGGTAGACTCATCAGCTTGGTCAACACCAACATTGAAGAAGATATGATAAAAGTTCTCTTCCAGTTCTTTGACCCCTTACACCACTGTTTCACTTTCCCGGATTATCAATTGGTGCCTACTTTGGAAGAGTTTTCTCAACTTCTGAAAATTCCTATCCTTAGTCAACTACCCTACAACGGTACGGAAAGGGAACCAAAACTTAAAGAGGTTGCTCAAGCATTACGTCTGCAACCATCTGACATCATGGGGCATTGGGAAGTTAGAAATGGTATCAAAGGATTCTTGGCAAAGTTCCTGTTTGAGAAGGCCCAAGAATGTTGGAATTCTCTTGATCTACAAGCCTTTGAAGAAGTTGTGGCACTCCTTGTCTATGGGTTGGAGTTGTTCCCAAATCCGGATCAACTTATAGATATAAATGCTGTCAAGATTTTTATGTCCAGGAATCCTATCCCTACACTGCTGGGGGACATCCTCCACTCATTTTACACTCGAACAATGAGAAAAAGAGGTGTTCTCATGTTCTGCACTCCTCTCCTGGCAAGGTGGTTTATTTCGCACCTTCCATAATCAGTTTTGAAGAAAGAGCGGGGTTTGAGATGGTCATAACGGTTAGTGACTCTTACACATGCTGATATACATTGGTGTTCTCGGTCCAGAGAAAATGTCACTATCATTGATCGTTGCGGAGAATTTCCTAATGTTCCTTTACTTGGGATTAGAGGAGGCATTACTTACAACCCCTGTCTGGCTTTGAGATAATTCGGATATGCTCGGAGGGATGGCCCTCATGACATGCTGATCCCTGACATAGTTTTTGACTTCGACAACGATGCACAAGGACTCCGCCAGAGATTCATCAGAGCTTGGAGGATGCCTAACAGGGCAGATAATAAGACACTGGGGCACAAGAATTCCATCCCCCTTGAGCCTTACCTCAAGTGGGTACGAGCCCGCTCCCAGAAACTTATGATGCCATATCCTCATATTCTCCCCGTAATCAAAGAACCTGTTTTGGAAGGAGAGGTCCCGTACACCATTCAACATCCTGACATGCCAACGTCTTGGGAAGAAATGCAAAAGAGCTGGATCCAACTCAAGGAAGAACGGAATTCTCTTGAAGCCAATCTACATGCCAGTGAGAAGAAGGTCTTGGAGCTCACCCGCCTACTTCACGAGGAAAAGACCCTTAACACTTACATTGCTCCAAAGAGGATGCGCAGTGTCTTTTGGCTTTAAGTTTTGTAATATTTCGCCCATGAGGAATTGATGTACTGAACAAATTATTTATTAATATAACGTGTGTTCCCTTTTGTCTACAACGAATTTGAACTTTCGAACCCTTGAATGCATTGCATAAATAGCATACCATGCATCATATGCATAACAGGTACCCTTTCTCACAGGTCACTTATCTTCTTCGTTGTTTATTTCAGCAATCATCATGTCTTCTGAACCTACTACTGAACAAGCTATCAAGGCCCTCCAGGCCCAGAACGCCCAGTTCCAAGAGTTGGTAATGAGCCTAGCCCAGGGTCAACAGGAGCTGAAGACTCTGATTCTGAAGAAGAAGAAGAAGAGGACTGTGCGGTTCAACACTGGACGCAGATTTGGGAATGGACTACAAAATGAAGCTAAGCTGACTACTTCCTCTGTAGGGAAGGACAGTCCTCAAGAGAGAAGGGTTCCTAGTCTCGTGGTCTCCGACAACGAGACAGATTACAATGATGAACAGTATCCCCCTACTGAGGATAAGTACAAACAATTGGAAGACCGTTTGAGCGCCATGGAAATACAGAAGGTTCCCGGTCTGGATTTTGGAGACCTAGGCTTATCCTCTGGGGTGGTGATTCGTCACAAGTTCAAGGCGCCTGCTTTTGCAAAGTACGACGGAGCTTCCTGTCCTAAGCTGCATCTCAGATCATATGTAAGGAAGATCCAACCTTATACTGCGGACAAGAATTTATGGATCCATTTCTTCCAGGATAGTCTTTCAGGGACTCAACTCAAATGGTTCTATCAGCTAGATGGAGCCAGCATTCGTAATTGGGAGGACTTGGCTACTGCATTTTATAAGCAGTATCAGTATAATTCCGACCTCGCTCCTACGCGTACCCAACTCCAGGGTATGTCACTAGGGACGGGCGAAGGATTTAAGGAGTATGCACAAAAGTGGAGAGACCTGGCTGGAATGGTGCAGCCACCTTTGGCTGACCGTGAACTTGTGGACATGTTCTTGGGGACCCTGTCTGGTCCGTTCTTCAACCATCTGATTGGGAATTCTTCTGCTGGGTTTACAGATCTGATCTTGACTGGTGAGAGGATAGAAGCTGGTATCAAGTCTGGGAAGATACATAAAGGTGTCTCCTCGAGCACTGAAAAGAAGCCCTTCAAGAAGGAATCTAGTGTTGTTTATGGTTCAAGGAGACAGAATAAACTGGAACGCCGCCAAGCTGTCAACGCGGTGGTAATTTCAAAGCCTGCTACTACTCCTCAGCAATATAACCAACCAAGGGGTGAGAGACCCAAAAGGAAGTATACTCGTCTCAGTATGACCTTGTCCCAGATATTGCCGCAACTACTGTCAACCAATCTGGTAACTGTCAAAGAAGCTCCGAGGGTAGTAAACACCACCTCTCCAAAGTACAACCCCAACGCCTGTTGCGCTTATCACTCTGACAGCCCGGGGCATACTACGGATGATTGTTGGGCTCTGAAGAATAAGTTTCAGGACCTTATTGATGCTAAAGAGTTAGAGTTCGAGGCGCCAGAAAGGCCCAATGGTGTGACTGCTCCCATGCCCAATCATGGAGTAAATGCTATTGAAGACGACGCGGAGGAATCTGAATTCGACAGTTGGATCTACCCAACGACTAACGATGGACCAAGCAACTGGACTGCGAAAGACTTCACACCTATTACTTTTGTCACTCAGTAATGAACTCCTTTGTTTTGAATTTGTAACAGACAATAATTTAAAACTTTATGGCCCGGTGTCTTACCCGGGGCACTGTGGCTTCATTTGTGAGGGCTTTTGTGTGTCATTTTCATATATCATTAATAAGAGCATTGGACGTTTTTTGCATTTCAAATCTTGCGCTCCTTTTCTTTCTTTATTATATATATTGCAAAATAGCTATATTTACACACACTCGCATATACAGGTTCCAATCCACTCTGGATCTCACTGGTAACGACTCTGCTACTGCCAGTTATGACTTCGAAAATCCGATCAACTTAGCCGAAGACGAAGGTGAAGATGATTGTGAAGTGCCTGGTGAGCTTGCAAGACTGTTACTCCAGGAAGAGAGGGACATTCAGCCACATGAAGAGCCAGTGGAAACGGTAAATCTGGGTACCGAGACAGACAGAAAGGAAGTCAAGATTGGTGCCAATCTGGAGTCTAGTGTGAAACAACGGTTGATTCAGATGCTGCATGACTATGTGGAAATCTTTGCCTGGTCTTACAAAGATATGCCTGGGTTGGATACTAACATTGTGGTTCATCACTTGCCTACCAAGGAAGAATGCCCTCCGGTAAAACAGAAGGTTCTCCGTATGCGTCCAAAGATGTCCGAGAAAATCAAGGCTGAGGTTATGAAACAATTCGACGCCGGTTTTCTAGCAGTAACTTCTTACCCTCAGTGGGTTGCCAACGTGGTCCCGGTGCCGAAGAAAGATGGTAAGGTCCGAATGTGTGTTGACTACAGGGATTTGAATAGGGTGAGCCCTAAGGATGACTTCCCTCTGCCTCACATTGACGTTCTGGTTGACAACACTGCTCAGCATAAGGTATTCTCCTTCATGGACGGTTTCTCAGGTTATAATCAAATCAAGATGGCTCCTGAAGACATGGAGAAGACCACTTTTGTTACTCAGTGGGGCACCTTTTGCTACAAGGTCATGCCTTTTGGGTTGAAAAATGCTGGGGCAACCTACCAACGTGCCATGGTTGCTTTGTTTCATGACATGATCCATCATGAGATTGAAGTATACGTCGATGATATGATTGCAAGGTCTCAAACTGAGGAGGAACACCTTGACCATCTACAGAAGCTATTTGACCGTCTGAAGTTGTACAAGCTGAGGTTGAACCCAAACAAGTGCACCTTCGGGGTAAGGTCTGGAAAATTGCTAGGCTTCGTCGTAAGCGACAAAGTTATTCAAGTGGACCCTGCCAAAGTGAATGCCATACAAGAGATGCCAGTTCCCAAGACAGAGAAAGAAGTCAGAGGCTTCCTAGGACAGCTGAACTACATTGCCCGATTCATCTCACATCTAACCGCTACCTGTGAACCAATCTTCAAGCTACTGAAGAAAGATCAGGTGGTACGTTGGAACGATGAATGTCAGGCCGCTTTCGAAAGAATCAAAGAGTATCTCCAAGAACCACCCATTCTTATGCCACCAGTTGAAGGGAGACCTCTAATCTTATACTTGACAGTATTGGACAACTCAATGGGGTGTGTGCTGGGTCAGCATGATGAGTCTGGCCGAAAAGAGCACGCTATTTATTACCTTAGCAAAAAGTTTACCGACTGTGAGACCCGATACTCACTGCTCGAGAAAACTTGTTGCGCTTTGGTATGGGCTGCTCGCCGGCTGAGACAGTATATGTTGACTCACACCACTCTGTTGATTTCAAAAATGGATCCAATCAAGTACATATTCGAAAAGCCTGCTCTGTCCGGGAGAATAGCAAGATGGCAAATGATCTTGACTGAATATGATATCCAGTACACGACTCAGAAAGAAATCAAGGGAAGTGTGTTGGCAGACCATTTGGCACATCAGGCAATGGATGACTACCAATCTATGAACTTTGAATTTCCAGACGAGAATATCATGGTAGTGACTGATTGTGAAGTACCCGGACCGGATGAAGGACCCGAGGAGGGATCCCGATGGTCTATGCACTTTGACGGAGCCTCAAACGCTTTGGGTAACGGTATTAGCGCTGTGATCATATCTCCAAAAGGCTCTCATACTCCACTCACCGCCCGACTATGTTTCAACTGCACCAACAACATGGCTGAGTATGAGGCATGCATCATGGGTCTTCGAGCTGCAATTGACCTAAGGATCAATTCTCTGAGTGTCTTCGGAGATTTCGCTCTTGTGATCAGTCAGATCAAAGGCGAGTGGGATACGAAACACCCGAACCTTATTCCTTACAAGGAGTATGTATTGACGTTGATTCCCCATTTCGAGGAGATAACTTTTGAACACTTCCCAAGAGAGGAGAATCAGTTGGCGGACGCGTTAGCTACGATGTCCTTTATGTTCAAAGTCAAATGGGACAACGAGGCTCCCCAGATCATTATTTGGAAATTGGATGAACCTGCACATTGCTGTGATCTTGAAACTGAAGAGGTAACAGAAAAGCCGTGGTATCATGAAGTAAAGAGGTACCTTGAAGTTCAAGAATACCCCGAGGGTGCATCTGTTAATGACAAGAAGTTTCTGAGAAGGTTCACGACAAATTTCTTCCTCAGCAATGACATTCTCTACAAACGAAACCATGATTCAACCTTACTGCGTTGTGTGGATAAGACTGAAGCAGAAAGGATCATGACAGAATTGCATGAAGGTACATTCGGAACTCACTCCAGTGGACACACCATGGCAAAGAAAATCCTTCGGGCAGGATATTATTGGTCCACAATGGAAGCTGACTGTTATCAACATTCTCAGACATGTCACAAATGCCAGATCTATGCTGATAAGGTGCACATTCCACCAGTTCCTTTGAACGTCTTGACGGCACCTTGGCCTTTTGCAATGTGGGGTATTGATATGATCAGCGAGATCAGATCTACGGCATCCAACGGGCATCGTTTCATCCTGGTAGCGATTGATTATTTCATGAAGTGGGTCGAAGCAGCTTCCTTTGCTACTGTAACCAAGAATGTCATGGCATAGTTCATTCGGCAAAACCTGATCTGTCGATACGGTGTACCAGAGAGGATCATTACGGACAATGGTACCAATCTCAACAACAAGATGATCACTGAGCTCTACGAGCAATTCAAGATACAGCACCACAACTCTTCTCCTTACCGGCCGAAGATGAACGGGGCTGTAGAAGCAGCAAATAAGAATATCAAGAAGATTGTGCAGAAGATGACAATGACCTACAAAGATTGGCACGAGATGTTACTGTTTTTTCTTCGTGGGTACCGTACCTCAGCACGGACATCAACATGGGCAACACCCTTTTCCTTGGTCTATGGCATGGAGGCAGTCTTGCCTATTGAAGTCCAGATACCCTCTCTCCGGATAATGAAGGATGCAGGTTTGAACGAAGATGACTGGATCTAGACCCGACTTGATCAATTAAACCTGATTGACGAAAAGAGACTCACTGCTAATTGTCATGGTCAAACGTACCAAAAACGGATGATCAAGGCATTTAACAAGAAAGTCAGACGACAAGAATATCAAGTCGGGGATCTGGTAATCAAACGCATCATTCTACCTCAAGGTGATCCCAGGGGCAAATGGACCCCCACGTACAAAGGGCCATTTGTGGTTAAGAATATCTTCTCAGGAGGAGCTATGATTCTAACCACCATGGATGGTGATGACCTTCCTCACCCCGCCAATGCAGACATAGTAAAAAGATACTACGCATGACTAAAGACCCGCTAGGTCGACTGGCCTAGGCAAAAAATAAGGGCTTCCTGGCGAACCAAAAGGGTTCGGGCAAAAATAAGGGATGAAATGAAAAAAATCTGTACACCCGACAAGTCGAAAACCTGAAAAGGCGGCTTGGGAAAAATTGGGTATCTCGGTGGACTGAAAACCCGAAAGGGCGGTCCAGGAAAAAGTTAGGGATAAGCGTAATACTATGTCTCATTGGATCACCTCGCATCTGGACTTCAGTAGCAACTATCAGGCTCAAACGACACCAATCAGTCAGCTTCATCTCCAACTAAACAACAAAGCGATGAGACGCTTGAAGACATAAAGGCGATAGCAGAGTTGGAACCCAGTGGGATTTTTCACATAGCTGTTTTGTTTTCTTTTCACAAAATTGTATAAACTCTATTTTGTTCGGCGGCGTTCTCTTACTAGGACGTCAGCCTCTTGTACACAAAGCGTCTATTTACAGGCAAATTTCAAAATCAATACAAGCTCATTTTCCAGACAAATCGCCAATTGTTTTTCCTTTATGTGTTTTGTTTTGCAAAGAACGTCCAAGGTTCATTTTTTATATATGAATTTGACATTAATTGCTAACTCATAAAGATTTGCATGCGAAACAAAGGACTAATTACAGGTGACGTCAGAAACAGGGGCAATAAGGATTGTCTAAGCGATCTAGTTGCTCTGTCCACCAGGTACCAAGGTAAGTTCAGCTGAAGAATATGACCAGGATACCTTCACTCTCCACAGAGTAAAACAAAAATCAACCATACTCTCCCCAAGCAGAGTTGGTCTCCCATCAGCCCCAAAAAGGCACAGTATCTCCAGCAAGTCAGCAACACTCTCCCCAAGCAGAGTTAGCCTACTATCAGCCTTAAGGAAGTTGGGTATCCCCATAAAATCTCAATACTCCCTAGCAGAGTATACAGATATTCCTCAACAAGCATTCGCGACAGTCTTAATATTCCTCGACAGAAATATAAGATTGTTCCCCGGCGGAATACAAGATACACCCCAGTGGAGCCATTCCCCAGTGCAATCCAAAACTTTCCCCAGGAGAGTTGAATCAATCTCCCCAGTAGATCCTGGAAGCTTGTCTCCCGCAGAGTACAAATATCTCTCCCCGACCATGTTCAAAGGTTACTCCCCACCAGGATCTAACTGGGCTATCCTCAGCAACTTGCAAACGGAAAGATCGTCCCCAGCGAAGTTCTTTCTATCCCCCAGCGGAGTTCATCAAATCCCTCAACAGAGCTTACCAACGGAATCCCCAGCGGAGTTATCTTCAAAATATCAGCAAAGCATCTCTTCCCACAGAGTAATTCCCCGCAGAATAATCTCTTCGCCAGGTTTATTCCCCAACGGAGTCATCTTCTCCTACCGGTTTATTCTTGCAACCATCATCCCCAGCGGAAACGAAGAACTCTACTCTTCAATATCAGCCCAGGATTTAACTTCCCGGCATTCGTCAAGGATTTATTTTCCCAGACGAAAATACATTCACAAACATCACATTGTCATACATCATGATACATGCATATACGCATCTTATCATACAATCTCATTTATTCCTGAAAACATCATGACATCATACATCATGACATTGCATACAACTAATGTTTTGCCTTTTCAGGGAAAGGTCAATCAAAAGATATTACCACCAACATTTTAAGCTCCAGATTCGATACCTGTATCTAGCCAGGGAATATCTGTGAGCGACTGGTTAGAGATCTATACCTGTATCCAGCCAGGAAAGCTATCTCGACCAACCTTTTGAAGTTCCAGATTCGATACCTGTATCTAGCCAGGGCATATCTGTGAGCGATTGATTGTAGATCTATACTTGTATCTAGCCAGGAAAGTTATCTACATGAAGAGATTGAAGATCAACAACCTGTAACAGGCCAGGAAATTATCTTTCTTTCTCAAGTTAGAGATCTACGCCTGTATCCAGCTAGGAAAGCTATCTCGATCAACCTTTTGAAATTACAGATTCGATACATGTATCTAGCCAGGGCATATCTGTGAGCGACTGATTAGAGGTCTATGCCTGTATCCAGCCAGGAAAGCTATCTCGATCAACCTTTTGAAGTTCCAGATTTGATACATGTATTTAGCCAGGGCATATCTGTGAGCGACTGTTTGAAGATCAACACCTGTAACAGGCCAGGAAATTATCTTTCAGAGGTCTACACCTGTATCCAGCCATGAAAGCTATCTCGACCAACCTTTTGAAGTTCCAAATTCAATATTTGTATCTAGCCAGGGCATATCTGTGAGCGATTGGTTGTAGATCTATACCTGTATCTAGCCAGGAAAGTATCTGCATGAAGAGTTTGAAGATCAACACCTGTAACAGGCCAGGAAATTATCTTTCTTTCTCAAGTACGCAAGTTCTCGCTAAGGAATCTCTTACGCGATCGACAATCTCCTGATGGCATCTATAAGCCCATCCTTCTATCCATCATATCTCCAAATGGCATCTATAAGCCCATTCCCGACATCACACTGCTGATACCATACTATGCGAATGCAAATTTCTGGGCACTCTAGTGTTCAATCATCTTCCACCTTCGGATCACGAAAGGCACGCAAGCCAATCTATATCCTCAGGTTTAAGAAGATTGAACAGGGGAAACTGTTGTACCCCAAAATTTGCCCTCCCATATTCTTCAAGGTTTGTCAAGAATCATCCTCAAATGGTTCAAGATTTCTCAAGGGTTGCCCAATTCAAATGCCTCATAAGCCAGTCAAAATTAGGGTTTTGGTTCTTCCAAAGAATTTGGGGTTTCCAATGGCTCAATCAAGTCTCATAGGTCCACATAAATTCTCAAGCATCTACATACCAAGTCTCAAATCTCACAATGTCAAAATTCCACAGTCAAAAGGCCTATTTGATCCACAAGTCAACTGCAGGGGTAAAATGGTCATTTTACAGTCAAAGGTCAGAATTTTTGGTCAACATCTTATTTTGAGTACACAATCATCATTTGATCAAGTCTTGATCATGATTCCACAAAGATGGCTCAAAAATCATCAAGATGCAAAAGTTACTATTTTTGGATAGTAGAAAAGTCAACTGTATCTTGACCAGGGCATAACTTTTCCATGGTTCATCAGAAAAATCCCATCCAATGCTCATTTTGAAGGGGATGACATTTCCTACAACTCATCTTCACATTCCAAGTCCAAGAAATGCGCTCACAAAAAGTTATCAATTTTTACATTATAGGTCAATTTCAAAAGTCAACAAAAATGCACTTTAAGTCAAAGACCATAACTTGAGATTTGTAAATCCAAATGACATGGGACCATAGGCATTGGTTAGAGGACTTCAAGACCTTTCCAAAATGTCCTAGAACATGTTCATATGATTAAAATTGAGCAAGATATGCATTGGAGAAGTTGGGAAATTTTTGTGAATTTGCAAAAGTCAACTTTGCTCAAAACACTTTGTTTTTGCTAATGGGCCTCAAATTCCTTCTTGAAACTTTATCCAAGGCCTATGCACGACCCATCAAGCCTATTTAAATTTATTTTCTCATTTTTATTAATTAATTGGATTTTTAATTGATTTTAATTCATTTAATTAATTTAAATTGTAGGAAATTAAAATATGGTTTTTTAATCTTTTGGTGAAGCAAAGATGACCTAAAAAAGCTGGAAAATTCGTGTATCAATCAAGGATATCAAAATCTCCAAGTTTGGCAAGTTTCTTCAATCAAAAAGATGCAAAAATATTTGATTTTCAATCAAATATTGAATCATCATTCCATGGATCTTTTGTGCAAAATTGTAACCTAATTCCCTTCCATTATAAATACACAACCTAACCCTAATGCATTGGACGTGAAATTGCTGCAAGAAAACCATAATCACATTCAAGAAAATTCAAAGAAAACTCAAAACTGTTTTCCAGGTTCCAGGCCCATTCAAAGCAATTTGAGGATTCAAACACGTTGCTGGAGGTGTGAGGAACGTTTTATAATCAAAACCACGCGTTAAGGATCAAGGTATCATTGTTCACAGTCACACGGTTTGCACATGTTTTTCAGAATTACAACTCATTATTCATTCATCATTAATGTGATTTTTGTGTGTTTTGCATTGCTAGAACTCACAGGAAACTAATGGCATAAGCTAATTGGATTATAATGCTCAGAATTGAAAATTGCCATTGACAAATTTTAGGGTTCATAAACCTTGAATTTGGGGATTCAGTAACCAGGCAAAATTGAGACCCCTAATGCATATGGTTGAGACCGTCAGAACAAGACGAACCTAGTGGAACCCTCACGAAATATTTATGTAGCCTAGGGAGCTAATCGTTATTTTTCCTTATCACAGTTTGTGGGGGTTAAAAACCCCTGCTATCTATTTGTTCTTTTGCAGGTTCAGTGAAGACGATGATGAGGTGTAAGCGCATGGTTGGTCTATTCAAAAAGAGCGCGTTTTTGTTTGTTTACAGCATAAGTGTTAATTATCCCATATAATATTTGTTCATTATTATACTAACAAATGCAAGCGAATGGCCTAGTGGATAGTGCGTTGTCCAAGCATCATTGGGACCTGGGTTCGATTCCCAGGTCCATCCAAAACGTTTATTTCTTTTCTTAACATGATTATGTGCAGACATTCAAAGGTATTCCACCATATATCTCAAACAATCAGGCGCCAGGTGTCCACATGCTTAAATCTGATGGCCATGAGATGCTGACCATGGTACTCCTGGTCAAAGCAAGCGTAGACAATTTCCAAAGTCAACAAAGGCTTGATGTTAATGGGCAACAGAATTTCCAGATTAACCTCCTAATGGGCCCAACACCCCCTGGGTTTTGTTTCTTATTTTTTCTCTTTTATATTTTATCTTTAATTATTTTATTAATTATAATTATTATCACTATTATTTAATTAACTTAATTAATATTTTTCACAATAAATTCAGAAAACCAAAAAATGTAAATATTTTTATTAATATTATTATTTATTAATTCCACTTTATTTTTTGTAAATAAATACTAATATAATTAATTTAGTTAATTAGGTTAACTTTGACTTTTTTCACAATAAATAAAATTAATATAGAAATTAGGGTTTTTACTAACTTGTGACTTTTTTTTTTTTTTATTTTCATTAAAACATTAAAAAGCACAAAAATACTTTTTTCTTGTAATTATTTAATTAATTAGTAAATTAGGTTTAATTAATTACAAAGAGGACCAAAATTCCATTCTTTTCTCAAAAAGGGTCAAAACCCTAAGACTTTTCCCGATTCAATTTTTCTCGCGCATGTTTATTCTTGATTCATTATTTTGATCATATTTATGTAACTGCTCCGAGAATGTAATAGATAATTAGGACCTTTATCGCTTTCTTTATTTTCTCGCATTTATTTTCAAGGGTTATGTTTTTGGCGATGTAAATACTCGACGCCTTGTAATAGCGTAGATTTACTTTCCGCAATTTACTTTCCGCATAATTATTAACTGTTAACTATGCATGACAAGACTTTCTTGAAAATTAAAATCAAAACGTAGCTCACCATTATACATGTGCAAAGATAATATGAATTGAATCCTGACACACTCGCACATGCCACTCCTAGGGTATGCCTCACTTGGTTGCCTCGAGGTGGTCATTGAGTATAGGGTGTTTTAGAGGTCGCCCTCCTGTCTAAAGATCCAGTTGCCTCGAAACGGTTGCCTCGGATAAAAAGGATCTAGGACATTAGGGTTACCGCTAAGGCGTCCTACTATTGCTTTGGTGACCACACATGTCCCTATAATCGAATTGACCTGAATAACTCCAACGACGGTGCTACCTACTTCTCAATAGTGGGATAATACTGTCTAAAGGACTTTTACACAGCTTAATTCCTTAGAGTAGGTAGACTTCTCCTGGGTACTTGCTCTTTCAAAACAAAAAAAACAACTTTTCGCACCTACACTTTCAAAAAGTTTTCAAACAAACACTTCATACACTCTTGAGGACTGATACAAGAGTTACCTAGAAGTTTTTCAAAACGAAACTTTTTCAAAACCCACAAACACAAGAAAAGCAAACAATTTTGAAAACATAGTGAGCAAGTACCTAAGAGCCCGTGGATAACCACGGATAGAAAGGGTGCTAACACCTTCCCTTTCTATATTCTACCTCCCGAACCGAGAAACATCTCGAAAAGGAATTTTGCTGTGCTTTTGTCCTTTCCATGTTGGAGAACATAAAAGACGGTGGGGACTCTTGCTTACCGCGACATTTCGCGAACCAGCATTTCCAAAACAGTCAGTTCTATTTCCACCGATTACACTCACATTGCGAATGGCCAAGGAGCTGTTAGAACGTTGAGAGGAACAGGAGGAATATGTACCTTGTCGGTGTAGACTTGGCATTTGTGACAAGTACGAGAATGTTGATGACAATCAGCTTCCATAGTAGACCAGTAGTAGCCTGCCCTTAGAATCTTCTTAGTCATCGTATGTCCGCTCTAGTGGGTGCCAAATGTGCCACTATGTATTTCGGTCCTGATCAACTCAGCTTCAACCTTGTCTACACAACGAAGTAGAACACAATCATGGTTGAGCTTATAAAGGATGCCATTGCTTAGGAAGAACTTGGCAGCAAACCTCCTTAAGAACTTTTTGTCATTGACGGAAGCTCCTTCAGGGTATTCGCGAGTCTGGAGATACCTTTTGATTTCATGAAACTAGGGTTGTTCCACTACTTCTTCGGTATTAATCTCATGACAGTGCGCAGGTTCATCCATTCGCTTGATGGTGATTTGGGGAGCCTCGTTATCCCAGTTGAGTTTAAACATGGAAGACATTGTAGCCAGAGCATCTGCTAGCAGATTTTCTTCTCGCGGGAAGTGCTCGAAAGTAATTTGATCGAAATGAGGCAATAATGTCAAGACATGTTCTTTGTATGGGATAAGATTAGGATGTTTAGTGCCCCACTCTCCTTTGACTTGACTGATGACCAAAGCCGAGTCCCAAAATACGACCAAAGATTTGATTCCCAAGTCTATAGCAGCCTTGAGACCAAAGATGCAAGCTTCATATTCAGCCATGTTGTTGGTACAGCTGAAGCAAAGTCGGGCAGTGAAGGGTATATGGCAACCTTCCGGAGAAATGAGTACCGCACCGATACTGTTTCCAAGTGCGTTTGAAGCACCACCAAAGTACAGGGTCCATAGGGATCCTTGTTCAGGTCCGTCATACGGTCCGTTACCTTCAATTTTATCCAATGTCATGATGTCCTCGTCAGGGAAGTCGAATCTCATAGATTGGTAATCTTCGACAGCTTGATGAGCTAGATGGTCAGCTAGTACACTCCCCTTTATAGCTTTTTGGGTAGTATACTGGATATCATACTCACTCAGGATCATTTTCCATCTAGCGATTCTTCCAGATAGAGCAGGCTTCTCAAAGATATACTTGATCGGATCCATTTTGGAAATTAAGAAAGTGGAATGAGTCAACATATACTGCCTTAGCCGGCGAGCAGCCCATACCAAAGCGCAGCAAGTTTTCTCGAGCAGTGACTAGCGAGTCTCATAGTCGGTAAACTTTTTGCTAAGGTAATAAATGGCATGCTCTTTTCAGCCAGACTCGTCATGTTGGCCTAGTACGCACCCCATTGAGTTGTCCAAAACAGTCAGATACATGATTAACGGCCTTCCTTCGACGGATGGCATCAGGATATGAGGTTCTAGTAAATACTCCTTGATCTTATCAAAAGCAACTTGACAATCATTGTTCCATTCAACTACCTGATCTTTCTTCAACAGTTTGAAGATTGGCTCACAGGTAGATGTTAGGTGAGATATGAACCTTGCAATATAGTTTAAGCGTCCCAAAAAACCTCTAACCTCCTTTTCAGTGCGGGGGGGCAGGCATTTCTTGTATAGCCTTTATTTTAGTTGGATCAACCTCAATGCCTTTGTTGCTGACAATAAATCCCAAAAGTTTACCAGACCTAACTCCAAAAGTGCACTTGCTTGCGTTCAGTCTGAGCTTAAACTCCTTCAACCTGACAAACAGCTTTTGCAGATGGTCAAGGTGTTCTTCTTCCGTCTGTGATCGGGCTATCATGTCGTCTACATAGACCTCAATCTTATGATGTATCATGTCATGAAATAAGGCTACCATGGCGCATTGATAGGTTGCTCTGGCATTCTTCAGTCCGAATGGCATCACTTTGTAGCAGAAGGTACCCCATTGCGTGACAAAAGTAGTTTTCTCCATGTCTTCGGGGGCCATTTTGATCTGGTTGTATCCCGAGAATCCATCCATGAAGGAAAATATCTTGTGTTGAGCTGTGTTGTCAACCAAGATGTCGATATGCGGTAGTGGAAAATCATCTTTAGGGCTAGCCCTGTTTAAATCCCGATAGTCCACACACATTCTGACTTTGCCGTCCTTCTTAGGCACGGACACAATGTTAGCAACCCATTGTGGATAGGAAGTAACAGCCAGAAAGCCAACGTTGAATTGCTTCATTACTTCAGCTTTGATCTTCTCAGACATGTCGGGCATCATTCGGCGGACCTTTTGCTTGATCGATGGACAGTCTTCTCTTGTAGGGAGACGGTGAACCACAATATCTGTGTCTAATCCCGACATGTCTTCATAGGACCAGGCAAAGATCTCAACATATTCGTTCAATAACTGCACTAAGAGCTCTTTGACACCTGGTTCCAGGTTGGCACCCACTTTTACCTCTTTCTTGTCTTCCTATGTTCCCAAGTTGATGGTCTCTAGCAACTCTTCATGGGGTAGAATAACCCTCTCTTCTTGCTGCAAAAGTCTGGCTAACTCTCCCGGTACTTCATAGTCTTTGTCAACTTCGTACTCAGCATGATTGACCAAATCTTCAGAGTCACCGAAGGCTAAAGCAGAATAGTCACCCATGGAATCTGGAGTGGATGGGTACCTGCATTTTGTGAGTGTGGGTGTGTGTAAGGGATAATCATCCTTAAACAAAACAAAATGCAAAAGGAAAGAAAATGAACACAACAGTTTATAGATGAAAACGTCCAATGATTCATTAAAACATGGCATATGATAATGAAGAAAATCAAGCCCTTACAAATGGACCTATATGCCTCGGGCAAGGCATAAGGTGAAAATAGTGTATGAATTGTTTAGTTATTACAGACCAAAATAGGAAATTGTTCAAAGATAAATTACTGGTTGATGAAGGTGATGGGAATAAAATCCTTTGCTTCCCAGTTGCTTAATCCCTCTTCGATGGTTGGAAAGATCCAATCTTCAAAGTTGTCTTCTTCATGATCATCTACTAAGGCATTAATTCCATGGTGAGTGATCTTTACCTGTGGTCCTCCATCCTTGAAGCGACGCATAGCTTTCTGGCCAGCAGCAGTAAAACCTAGTCTGAACTTGTCCGTCTTATGAGGAAAATCAGGTAGTTTCCCCCACATTGTACTCTTTCCTTCTTTGATTACAACCTCTGCGTCCTTGAGAGATTCCATCCTAGATATATGCTTGGGAATGATAGGCACATCAACCATTGTCTTCGCAACTGCGACCTCAGGAGAAACTTCCTCAAAATGTTGGAAAGGTGTTTCTATGAATTTGCCATCCAACTCCACATAGCGGAAGGAGTTGAGGTGACTTATCATGTACTCTTCCTCGCCGTGCACCGTTATAATCTTACCCTGAACAGGATACTTTAGCATTTGGTGTAAAGAGGAGGTAACTGCCCCAGCATAGTGGACCCACGGCCTTCCCAATAAGCACGAATATGAGGGATGGATGCCCATCACGTAAAAGGTAGAGTTGATGGTCGTGGTGCCCACTTTTATAGGAATGTCCACTTCCCCATGGGCCATCCTCTTAGAACCGTCGAAGGCTCTAACGACGATGTTACTGGGTTTGAGGGTCAATCCTTCGCAATCCAATCGGTCTAACGCTTTCTTCGGCAGCACATTCAAGGATGAACCGGTATCAACTAAGACATGCGCAAGGGTGGTTCCCCTGCATTCAATTGAGACATGCAGCGCGTCGTTGTGCTTCCTTCCCTTGGGAGTCAAATCAGCATCGGAAAAACCAAGACCGTTATCAGCGGTGAGGCTAGCCACGCACTCTTGAAATTGGTCAGCCAAAGTTTCTTGAGGCACGTGTGCCGCCTTTAAAAATTTGATTAAGGCCTTAGCATGGGCCTCAGAGCAGAGTAGAAGAGCCAACATGGAGATTTTGGAAGGGGTCTGCCCTAGCTGTTCCACGACGTCGTAGTCGCTCTTTTTGATTATCTTTAAGATTTCTTCGATTTCTTTCTGGGTGGTCTCGGGGATTACCATAGTCTGAGCCTTCATCCTGACAGGCACTTCTAGTATCCCCTTACCCTTATCGGTAGAAGTATCAGAGGGTCTAACTTCAGGTACATCAATTTCTTCAATTATTGGGCCTTGCACAAATGGCTTAACAAGCACAGAAGCTTTCGAGGGTCCGAAGACTGCTCGAGGGGGAGCAATCTCCGGAGAAAAGATCCGTCCGCTGCGAGTTATCTTGCTTGTTCCTGCAATGTTCCCTATATCAGGGGTTTCGTCATCAGAGTTCTCTTGGACTGATTCAATCTGTTTGATACCATGATAGGAGATTTCTCCTCCGTAGTTCCATGGTATCGTCTTGTTAGATTGGTACGTGACATGCCCCGGCATAGTGATTTTTAACGGCACAAACCTAGGATCAGGCGTGATCTTGACAGGCCTTTTGTAAGCCTTGGGAAGATTGTCATAGATGGTTATTATTGCAATTTCATTCGTTGAAGTAGCAAAAGTATCAGGACTAACAGGAGTGAAGGTATCAACAGGAGTCTTTTGGAAGAGTATCTCTTGGGTATCCATCAGGCGTTGGATGCCTGATTTCAACATTGGGCAATCAGCTCGTATGTTTAAACAAAAGTAACAGTCTTTTCCACAGCCTGGGAATATCTCGGCTCTCATCAAATTCACTTTAATCACTGGTAAGGGAGTCAAAAGGTCAGCAACATTGATAACATGAAGGTCTTCTATAACGGCATGAGCATTATGACCGTGCTTAGGCATCGTGGCAAAAATCACATTCAGCTTTTCAGGCACATCGAATTCTACCTCCTTGGCATCAATCAGGTCTTGGATTTTATTCTTAAGAGCCTAACAGTTGTTGGTATCATGCCCTGCACTGTCAGAGTGGTAAGCACATTTTGCATTGGAGTGGTAATATGGAGAAGAGGTATTAGGGTTCTTTGGCGCTTCCTTCAAATTGGTAAGATTCAGCTTTAGCAAATGAGGGAGTACTTGAGCTGGTGTCATGTTGATTCGAGTGAACTGCCGTTGTGGCCTTTCTACCCGTTGCTGATTAGATCTTGGCTGATTGCTGCGAGGTTGATCATTTGAAGAGTTTTGAATCATCACAGCCCTTACTGTTGGTCGACGCTCGATTCTTCCTTGACTTTTCTGAGAATAAACAGCAGAGGCTTCCTTCTTAGCTGGGAAGGTTTTCTTAATAGTAGTGGACACGGAAGCATCTTTCTGAATCTTACCACTTTTAATGCCGGCTTCGACCCTTTCGCCGGTAAAAATTAATTCGGTGAATCCCGCAGAGGAACTCCCAATTAAATGATTGAATAAAGGGCCAGACAGGGTCCCTAAAAACATGTCAACCAGCTCTCTATCCGACAATGGTGGCTGCACCCTTCCAGCCAGATCACGCCACTTCTGGGCATACTCTTTAAATCCTTCATTAGAAGCCATACCCATACTCTGTAGCTGAGTACGAGTGGGCCCCAAATCAGCATTGTATTGGTATTGCCGGTAGAAAGCAGCGGCTAAGTCTTCCCGGTTATGAACCTCAGACCTCTCCAGTTGATAGAACCAGTCCAGTTGTGTGCCTGACAAACTGTCTTGAAAAAAGTGTACCAAGAGGTCTTTATCAGATGAGTGGGGTTGGATCTTTCTGACATAGGATCTCAGATGCATCTTTGGGCAGGACAGACCGTCATACTTAGCAAATGTTGGTACTTTGAACTTGGGAGGAATGACGATCCCAGCGACCAACCCTAGTTCTTCGAAATCTAAACCAGGTACTCTATGCAACTCCATAGATGCCAATCGATCCTCAAGATTTTTATATTTATCATCCGCCGGGGGATATTGCTGTTCGGAGTAGTCTTCATCCTCTTCCTCTTCTTCCTCTTCAACTTCAGATTCAGAAGGTACCGCATCTCCTTTTCCTTTACCAGCCCTTTCATCAGACGTTGAGGGGAACTCGAGAACTTTCCTAGCATGGCTTTCAAACCTTCTTCAAAAAGTGGCCACTTTAGGCCTTTTCTTCTTTTTCTCTTTATCTTTCTCCAACAGTGCTTTAAGGTCCTCTTGACCCTTTGCTAAGGTCATGAGGAGTTGCTGGAATTGAGAGTTTTGTGCTTGCAGGTCCTTAACCGTCTGCTCCAAATCCATCTTGCTGAAATTAACAGCAGAAAGATAAGGAAACCTGGTGTGAAGACCTGTTTGTGCATATGATGAATGATATGTTATTCATGTAATGCATTCAAGGATTCAGAACATTCAAATTTGTTGCAAACAAAAAGAACACACGTCATATTAAGAAGAAATTTGTTAGTACATAAGTGCCCCATGGGTAAAAAGACATTGCGCATCCTCTTTGGTGCGATGTAAGTGTTGAGAGTTTCCTCCTCATGGAGTCGGTGGGTAAGCTCCAAAACCTTCTTCTCACTGGCATAGAAGCTGGCTTCAAAAGTATTTCGTTCTTCTTTGAGTTGGATCCAACTCCTTTGTAATTCTTCCAATGATGTTGGCATGTCTAGATGTGGGAGGGTGTATGGAACCTCTCCTTCCATAACAGGCTCTTTGATCACGGGGAGAATGTGAGGATATCGCACCCACTTGAGATAAGGCTCAAGGGGGTGGAATTCTTGTGCCCTAGTGTCTTACTATCCACTTTGTTATGCATCCTCCAAGCTCTGATGAACCTTTGTCGCAGTTCTTGAGCATCGTTGTCGAAGTCAAAAACCAAGTCAGGGATCAGCATGTCATGAGGTCCATCCCTCCGAGCATATCCAAATTGTCTTAGAGCTAAACAAGGGTTGTAGGTAATGCCTCCCCTAATGCCAAGTAGTGGGACATTAGGGAATTCCCCACAATGATCAATGATGATGACATTTTCTCTGGACCGAGAACACCAATGAACATCAGAATGTGTGAGGGTCATCAACCGTTGTGACCACCTTAAACCCTGCTCATTCTTCAAAACTAATTGTGGAAGGTGAGAAATAAACCACCTTTCTAGGAGAGGAGTACAACACATGAGAACACCTCTTTTCCTTATTGTTCGTGTGTAAAATGATTGTAGGATGTCCCCAAGCAATGTAGGTATAGGATTCCTGGATATGAAAATCTTGACAGCATTCACATCTATAAGCAGATCAGGGTTTGGGAATAAGACCAACCCATAGATGAGAAGTGCTACAATCTCCTCAAAAGCTTGTAGATCTAGAGAATTCCAGCAGTCTTGTGCCTTCTCAAACAGAAACTTTGCCAAGAAACCCTTGACACCACTTCTGGTTTCCTAATGACCTTTGATATCAGATGGTTGCAAGTGTAATGCTTGAGCAACATCTTCAGGCTTTGGTTCTTTTTCTGTACCGTTGTAGGGTAGTTGATGAAGAATAGGAATTCTCAGGAATTGAGAAATTTCCTCCAAAGTTGCTACCAGTTGCTAATCAGGGAATGTGAAACAGTGGTGTAGGGGGTTAAAGAACTGAAAGAGAACTTTCACCATGTCTTCTTCAATGTTGGAGTTGACCAAGTTGAGAAGTCTACCATGTCTTTCACTGAAGAGAGAATTCTCTAGAATCCTGGAAGTAAGCTCCTTGAGTTGTGGAGGGATTCTCACAAGGTTGACTTGAATTGTTTTCCTGCGAAGAGATTCCATGACCTACAAAACAAAAACAAAGATGAAGATCAAAACCCTTGAAATGGTTAGTGAATGCATATGATGCTTTATGATGTTCATGATGTATGCACAAGCACATGTACAAACAAGTCACACAAAACCTTAGTTTCAGGCTTGCACGAGGTTTCATAGGTAAGCCCTCTTGAGTTTAGTTGGCTCAAACTTGTCCTATAAATAGTAACCGGGTTCTAAGGAGCTCAATATCACTGGATTGTTTTCTATGTTCATTAATTTGGTTTAGCCACTTAACTAGCGACCAAAATTTTTCAAGAAAACAACCCTCAATGAGTGTAGTATCGAGTATCTACCAACTTCGGACTGCACCAAAGTCGGTCATCTCACAACCCCTAATAAAAGGCCAAGATGGTCAAGTAATGTTCTAAGAGTTCATTAGTGCTTTATGACATCACTCGGCGGCCCCGTATTCTCTTTGATTGACTCAAAGGCTACCGATACTCACAAATAAGTCGCACTAATATAGCTATTGCTTCAACCATGTCGGTATACCCCGCACAGTTTCCACAACGTATTGTTATTTACCTATGAATGTTTCCCCAAATTCTGGTAGAGGATTTCAAGCCCAAACAAGAGAACCAAATGTAAAGCAATCAAAGCAACCAAGATAAGCATGCAAAGGTGATATAAGCCCTAAGGTTACTCCACTTTTAGAATATTCCCCAGCAGAGTCTCCAGTTCTGTGATACAGTGGAAGAACTTACTTGAGGTTTTGCATTTGTGTTCGCAAATGTTTCGGTTTAGCAAGAGTCGCCACCGAATTTTTATTTTATCCTAAGGAAAGGTCAAAAAGCACAGGAAAGACCTTTGAGATGTTTTCTTGGGTTCGGGGAGTAGATTATAGAAATGGAAGGTATTAGCACCCTTTCTATCCATGGTTATCCATGGGCTCTTAGTTACTTGCTTAGATCACTTGCTTTGCTTTTCAATTGTTTGAAATGGTGCTTTGTGTGTGATTTGGAAAGATGTTTTTGAAAAGAGGCCATCGTTGTGGCAACCTTTGTAATGATTCTTGTTTGAATGTATACAAAGGTGTTTTTTTTGTTTTTTTTTGAAAGGTTTTTCAATGTTTGAAAGTAGGGTTTTAAAATTGTGTTGTGAAGTGTGTTTGAAAATAGCAAGGATGTTTTTGCACGCTTTTGATAAAGTAACTAAGAGTTATCTACCCTATTTTACTCAAAGATCTTTCTTATGTTTTTTTAACCCTTTTAACGGTGTTGTTTCACCATTGTATTTGGTGAACAACCTTGTGTTAGGATGTTAAACGGGACAGGCGCGGGTCATCGTATAGACCATGATAGCAATGGTGTCAAGTATTTTTGGCAATTTTCTTAAGGGACTTGATCATTTTGTTTAGGCAACTCAGATAGCGTCATCGAGGGACTATGATCTTTTGTTTTGTTTTTGTTTTTGCCAAAGTACTTAACATGCATACCATGGCCCATTTTTGAAGGCAACAAGTGGATTGTAACCCCAGGGGTGCAAGTGTGCATTGTGTTTGTTTTTCATGCATTTTTGTCTTTGATTAGGTCAAACTATTTGTTGGTTTTGATTTTGCATACAAACCCTAATTCTCTAATCATGGCATAATTGAAAGCATTAAGTGCGTAAAAATAAATCTAAGCTATTACAACTTTGATATAGGGGGTACAATTTTGAATGGGGGATTATTTTGCAAGAAATTAAAACCCTAAATTATTACAACCAAATTGAATTTACAATGCATAATATTTAAATGTACAATATTTAAATAAAAAAAAATAAACAAATATTAAATAAAAAAGGTATTATGCAAAAAAAAAGTTTTTTATGTATGCAAAGTATTTTTAAATGTAAAGAAACATAAAGAAATAAATAAAAAAAGATTAACTTTATTTTATTAAAGGGGTAAACCCTAATTTTCTTTAAGAAAATAATATTACCTATTATTTATATACAAAAATAATATTAATGTACACAAAAATAAAAATATATTAAAAAGAGTGTTTTTAGTATGAGATAATAATAAAAATATAATATTTTTGTGTTTTTTGTTCTAATTATTTAGTAAAATATAGTATATATGTATATATGTATATATATATATATATATATATATATATATATATATATATATATATATATATATATATATATATATATATATATATATATATATATATATATATATATATATATTAAATATGTATAAATTAAAATAAAATATTTACAAAAATAAAGTATATTCAAGAAAATATTTTCAATGTGAATAAAAGTAAAAAAGGGAAAATAAAAGTATTATTTACATTATTTTTGGATTTAAACAAATGATAAAAAGTATTAAAAGTGTTTTTAATATTAGAAAGAAAAGAATAAAATGCCAAATAAATGTAAAAAAAATGTGAAAATATTTTAAAGCATTTTTTATATTTGGGGATAAAATAATAAAATCAGAAATGAAATAAAAATGCAAAAATAACAAAGCATAAATAAATTGGGCCAGGGGGTGCAAAAAGAAAAGAGGGAGGTGCAAAAAGAAGAACAAAACAAGCCCAGCCCATTTCCACTTCATCTTCTTCCTTGTGACAAATGCGCGCTTGCTCTGTACAAACTGCCAACTCCTGGAAACGTGATCTTTTGACAAAACTCAAAACATGAAACTTGTAGAGCATCAAACAACGATTTCAACCATATAAAACATTAAATCTAACTCTCAAAGACCAGAGAGAATTTCTCTGGCCCTAAAATCTAACCTAACTTTTTCAACATGTTCATGGATGAAATTCTCCTAGCATGATTAATATAAATGAAAACTGAGCATATGTATGGTTTCAGGGTAATGAGTACAACATCTTTTATTCACAAACCTAAGGCTAAATGTTCCTAAATAGAGAGATAGAAGTTCATGAAAAACCTGTTTCAGCTGGACACGAGTTGGACAATGCAGCAACTTTTAGTGAGGCCTGAGGTTCTTTTGAGCTTGCTTGATGTTCCCTGAACCTTTCCCAATACTTAGTTTGTTTTGAAGTGGCCTGAATCGTTCTACAGAACTCAACCTACAAAGCTTCCAAACAAAAATGGTGAACACTGTAAATGGAGTTAAAGTTGGAAATGGAGGGTTGGGATAGCTTGAGTGAGTTGAGTGGAAGGTATTGGAACTGATTGCAAGCAAAACGCACGAGTGGAATGTGATTTGGCTTGTGATTTGCAGGTTCTGCCCTGTTTTGCAAGAAAATGTGGTTTTTGAGTATGAGGGTGTTTTAGGGGTGAAAGGCTCGTGTTTCTGGATTACAAGGATCTGTAAAACTTGTTTCAAACCTTTGCTTAAGTTGATTTTATCAGATGTGTGAGTTATGGACCTTTGGCAAGTTGACTTGTTTTGAAAGAAAAGTGTGAAGTGAAATAAGATAGGCCTGTACAGGCTATCTCCAAGCATGCACAAGTTCCTTGTACCTTTTCCTGAGTTTATGGAACTTGTTTGCTGCAAGGAAAGAAGTCCAAGGCTCAAGAAAATGCAATTTGACATAAAGTTGCCTTTATGAAAATGGAAGTGCCATCTTTATGCCCAAAATGGAATTATTCAATGTGCCAAGCTCTAAAGATCAGAATAACACCAATGTCCAATGTATTTGCATTCAATTTTTTAGTGTAAATTGGGTTAGAGGCCTGTAATTATGTACTAAGCTAGTTTGGTCAGATTTTGCAAGTGGTATGAACATGTATTGGCCATGGTTACAAAGTGAGTTTTTGCCAACTTCAAGCATTCGATTCTCCCTAACCACAAAGGTGTTTGAGGAGTTCTTTGACAATTTGGAAAGCTTGCAACATGTTCTATAATACATCTTTGAAATGCAACTTAAGACTCCAAGTGGAACTATGTGAAAATGGCTAAGAAGATGGGTCAAAATCCTGCCTAAACTAGGGCAAAATTTCTCTATGTTAAAAGTTTTAGGTACCCTTGTTCCAAAAATCATAACTTGAGATACAAGCTTCTTTGGAGAAAACTTTGTGAATCAAAGTTGTAGAATTTTTGATGGACTACAACTTTCATGTTGTAAGTTTTATTTTAATCTATTTGCATCTTGGTGAAAATGTGGGACAAAGTTAAGAAAAATTAAGAAAATTTCATAACTTAGAAAATTTCTAAGTTATGATTTTTTTTTCAATTTTTAACCCTAATTTGTAATTTTGGGTTTCTTAATGAACAAGTTTCATAATTTGACATATCTTGATGAAAAATGACCCTTGGCACTTGATTTTAACCAAAAAGTCAAAGTTTGACTTTTCAGTGTACAGTCACATTTTGATCAGTTGATTGAAAAATTCATCTGTCAATCCTATGCATTTGGAATCTTTTGAACTGGTTGAATGGGTCAAGATAATGTAAATTAATCCTTGAGTCCATGGTTGAGCTTAAATTTCCATTGGCTAGGTCAAACAGTCAAAAAAATGCCTTTGTGCAGTCAAAACCCTAAAAATGACCATTTTGCCCTTTTGGTGATCTGATCAAATTTCTTATGGAATTGTGGTCCAAACTTGATCAAATGGTTCATATGAGTTCATAATGTTGATGTGGGTCAAAATTCATGAGGTTTGACTGTCAATTGGCCATAATTGACTTTTCCCCCAATACAACTGATTTTTAGGTCAACTGTCCAATTGACTGGGCAAAAATTTGATTCAAGGCTTGAAACTTGGTATGGGCAAACTTATGAGTCCAACATGAAGTATGAAGGTCAATTTGGGTATTGTAGGTCAAAATATCCATGTTCAAACTCAAACCCTAATTTAGGTCAATAGTGCAAGGAGGTGTCTTGAGCAGAGCAAACCCTAGCACTAGGGAAACCCTAATTTGGGTTCCAAGAGTCTTGTGAAGAGAAATGTTGATAAAATGAGAGGGCAAATTTTGAGGTACAATAGGGATGACAAGTAAAGTAAATCCTAATTACTATTACAAGGCTTTGACAATTACATTATAATATGAAATAAGATGTACAAAGAAATATAAAGAGAATAAAAGAGAAAAAGAAAATCGTTTTTGTTTGGTTTTTGGTAGAAAATATTTTATAGTTAACCTAATTAAAATAATTAATTAAAAAGAAGTTAACTAATTTTTTAATAAGACCTAAAGCTTAATTTAATTTGAAAAAGTGACAATTAAGAAAATTAAATTAACTTAAGTCTAAAGAAATTAATTTGTTAGAAAAAATATTTTTTAGGTTTTTTATCAATAAAGTAAAAATAAAGGTCTTAGGCCAAATATTTAATAAAGATATATTTTAATATTCTTTATCTAAAAAACAAATAATAATAATAATAAAAATAAAAGAAAAGAAAATAAAATCAAAATTAAAATTAAAATTAAATATGAAGTCAGGGGGTTTGAAACGAAAATGGGTGGTTAGAAAGTAAAAGAGTTTTTTTGTTTAGGGCCCAAACAATTTTTGGAATCAAAAATAAAAAAACAAAATTATAAAAAAGTAATGGGATGCGTTGAAAAATAATATAAGGGGTGATGCTGAAGTAAAATAGAGCAGGCCCAATGAGGAAAAGCCCGGCATGTTTGCCAAACAAAAAAAGAAACAAGAAAATGTTAGGAGAAAAAAAACAAAAGGTGTCGATGGGGCTCGAACCCAAGACCCTTAATACCAATGCCTTACGCGTGCACTCTTTGCCACTGGGGTGACTGTTTCATCCGTTTATAACACAACTTGTAATAAATATAAAATGAACTTCTTCATGAATTCCCACTTCATTCCTAACCTCGCGCCAGAGTGTTCTTCAACAATTTTGAAATATGTAACTTCCTCATTTCTCTACAGACAAAAGTTCCTGAATTGACAGAAAACAGTAAACAGTAATTCTCCTCAATGAAGGAGATGGGAGTGAAATCCTTTGCATGCCATTTGTTGAGCTTTCCTTCGGCAGTATGGTAGATCCATTCTCCAAAACTGCATTCATCATCAGAGTCTTCCACAGTGCTCACTTCATGATTTCTGATGCAGAGAAGTGGTTTTCCTACGCGAGCGCGTCTGACTTCTTTCTGAGATTTGGTGGTAAAACCTAATCCGAATTTGTCTCATTTAAACGGAATGTAGGAGAGTTATCCCCAGATAGTACAACTTCCATTTTTGACTGCAGCACTGGCATCTTTAAGTGAAACTATTCTCGGTACAATCTCATCAGCTTTGGATATGTTAGAGGAGATTTTGGTGGTGGAGTTTCTATGAACTCACCATCCAGTTCCACATACTTGAAGGAATTAAGGTGGCTCACCATAAATTCTTCTTCTCCGCAAATAATAACGATCTTCCCTTTTACTGGATATTTTAATTTATAATGAAGGGTGGATGTTACTGCCCCTGCCCCATGGATTCAACGGTGCCCAAGCAGACAAGAGTAGGCGAGACGTATGTCCACTATATAAAAGGTAAAGTTGAAAATCTGTGAGCCAACTTTAATTGGGAGATCCACCTCTTCATGAACCATCCTTCTAGACCCATCGAAAGCCCTTACAACAATATCGCTTGGCTTCAATACAAGTCATTCACAATCTAGCCGGTCCAAAGCACCTTTGGGTAACACATTTAGAGATGAGCCAGTATCAATTAAGACATGTGCCAGGGTGGTTCCCTTGCATTCAATAGAGACATGCAAGGCTTTGTTGTGGTTCTTTCCCATAGGAGTCAAATCAGCGTTGGAGAACCCTAATCATTTGTCAGCAGTTAAACTTGCTACACGTTTCTTGAAATGGTCAGCTGTGGTTTCTTGGGGCACATGGGCTTTCTTCAAGAACTTGATTAGATCCCGGCATGAGCGTCCCAACAGAGTAACAATGATAGCATGGAGATTTTTGAGGGGGTTTGTCCCAGTTGCTCAACTATTTTGAAGTCACTCTTCTTTATGATTTTTAGGATTTCCTCCATCACTCGAGTGGAGGGTTCTTCAGCACCAGTATCTTTAGTAGGTGCCTCTATCCCAGCAGGATCACCTTCTTTCTCTTTTCCTAGTGTTGGCACTAGACTTGTTATTGGTTATGCGGATAGGAGTTGATGTAGTAGTGTGCGATGAAATATCTGGCGAAAATATCCTCCATGTTCTTGTTACTTTACTAGAACCTGTAATATTAGTAACATCAGCTTCGTTTTCGTTGATCCAAGAATCTTGTTTTATCCCATGATAATAAACCTCGACACCATAGTTCCATGGAACCGCTTTGTCAAAGGAGTTGGGAATAGGCCCAGCGGTAGTGATTATTAAAGGAGTAATGGTTCGTTCATTTGGAATCCTAATAGGACCCTTTGAGGGGATCCTAAGAGGCTTGTTGGAGATGGTTATTATGGACAGGTCTTCATCTTTGTTGGTTAAACTTTTGATGGTAGGAATCTTCTCAAACAAAATCTCGCGGCTATTTATCAGGTGTTGCACACCTTTCTTTAGCCGCTTGCACCCATTTACTTGTTGACCACAACAAACACAATCTTTAGAACAGCTAGGGAACACCTCGACTATTAGAAAATTATCCTTCACGGTAGTTAATGGAGTTGTTAAATCCTCAATGGAGGAAACAAAAGTAGTATCATCAATTGCATTAACACCTTTGCCATGGTCCAACATTAGTGCAGTTATCACATTTGGAGTAGCAGGTGGATCGAATTCAATTGTTTTATGGTCTATCAGATCTTGAGTCTTATTATTCAGAGCCCAACATTGATCAGTTTCATGCTCAGGGCTGTTGGAATGATACACACACTTGGTATTTGGATTTTACTTAGGTGATGAAATGTCTGGATTGAATGGTGGATTGCGCAATGTCACTAAGTTGGATTTCAACAGATGTTGTAAGGCTTGGGACAATGACATGCTTATTCTCGTGAACTGTCTTCAAGGAACTTTGGATTGTTGATTGTTGGATGATTGTCTTTGAGCAGATGGGGGTAGGAGATTAACACAGCATTAACAGAGTCTTGGGGATCCTTCTTGGTATGGTCCCTTGCCCTATACACAAAATTTGTTTCCTTATTTCCAATGAAGGGATTTTTTACAGTGTTGGATGCAGAAGCAGATGTCATAGGAATTTTCCCACTCTTAATGCCACTTTCTACCCTTTCACTAGTTAGTATCAACTCGGTGAAACCACACGAAGAACTCCCAATCAATAGGTTGAAAAATGGGCCAATTAATGTACCCATGAACATTCCAACTAGTTCTTTGTCATTTAGTGGTGGTTGGACCCTACCAGCAAGATCCCTCCATTTTTGTGTGTACTCTTTAAACCCATCATTAGCACCCATTGTCATACCTTGAAGTTGGACTCTGGTTGGTTCCAGATCGGCATTGTATTGATAGTTATGATAAGAAGCAGTAGCTAGATCTTCCCATGTATGGATGCGGGAACCCTCCAATTGATATAACCATTCTAGTTGAGTCCCAGCTACACTCTCTTGGAAGAAATGGACCCAAAGCTTTTTGTTAGTAGTGTGCGGCTGTATCTTACACACGTAAGACCTTAGATGAAGTTTCAGGAAGGAAACCTTGTCATACTTGATAAAGACCGGTATTTTGAACTTATAGGGAATGACAACCCCAGGTACTAAGCCCAATTCACCAAAATCCAAACTAGGCACGACTTGAATTTCAACAGCCTTTAGTCTATCCTCCAACTGCTTGTATTTATCCTCAGCCGGAGGATATTTCTCATCAAAGTAATCTTCGTCTTCGGAAGCTTGATATTGGCACCCCTAGCACAGGTGCTCCTTGCCTCTTCGTCTTGATTTTCGTCCTCCTCATAAGACTCTTTCACTATCTGTACTTGACGAATCGGACCTTTGAACCTCTTACTCATGTTGATGAAGACCTTCTTTTTGGTTTTCTTCTTGGCTACTAGCATAGTCATCAGCTCTTGTTGCCCCTTAGCCAGAGTCAACAAGGTCTCTTAGAACTGGGAATTTTGCACTTTTAAGTCCTTCACTATTTGTTCAATATCCATCTTACTGAAATAAACAGTAGAAAGATAAGGAAACTTATTGTGGAAAACCTGTTTATGTTATGATTCATGAAAATGCGTATGCAAATGATTTCAAGGACTTAGAAGATTTAAATTTGTTTAGACAAAAGGAAACAAACATTAATTGTATTAATAAGTTAAAATTGATTATAACATGCCTCTTGGGCTTACATTGAAACAAAAGAAACAAAATGAACTAAAATGCAATAACAATGCCTCAAATTACCTATGGATTCTTACTTTTTGGAGCGATATATGCATTCATGCTCCTCTCCTCATGAAGTTGTCTCGTGAGTTCCAATGTCTTCTTCTCACTTGCATAAAACTGGGCTTCAAAGGTGTCTCGCTCCCCCTTTAGCTGAATCCAATCTCTTTGCAAATCTTCAAGAGAATTAGGCATATTAGGATAAAGGACAGTGTATGGAATATCTCCTTTGGCAACAGGCTCCATGATGATTGGTAAGATGGCGGGGTAAGGCATCACGAGAATTTGAGCACGAGTTCGTACCCACTTAAGGTAAGGCTCAAGGGGGATGGAATTCTTATGTCCCAATGTCTTACTATCCACTTTGTTTATCATTCTCCAAGCTCGTATGAATCTCTGAAAATAACCTTGGACATCGTTCTCGTAGTCGAATGCAATGCCTTGGACAAGTGCATCATGAGGGTCATCCCTCCTAGCATACCCAAACTGTCGCAAATCCAAACAAGGATTATAGGTAATACCTCCTCTAATTCCAAGTAGAGTGACATTAGGGAATTCTCGACAACAGTCAATAATAGTAATGTCCTCCATGGATCGAGAACACCAATGGATATCCGAGTGTGAGAGTGACATCATCCATTAGGACCTTGTCAAGCCTTGCTCATTCTTCAACATTAATCGAGGTAGGTGCAAAATAAGCCACCTAAAGATTAATGGAATGCAACACAAAATATTACCTCTTTTCTTCATGGTGCGAGTGTGGAAACAATGTAGAATGTCTCCAAGAAAAGTAGGTATAGGATTACGAGAGAGAAAAACCTTGATGGAATTCACATCTATGAGTTGGTCCAGATTGGGAAATAGAACCAAACCATAGATCAGAAGGGCCAACATCGTCAAAAGCTTGAAAATCCATATCTTCCCAGAACAAACAACCCTTCTCCAACAGAAATTTGGCTAAGAAACCCTTAACTCCACTTCTTGTCTACAAATTTTCCACAATGTCAGATCTCTTCAAATGAAAGGTTTCGGCAATAACTTCAGGTTTTGGAGTCTCTTCTAAACCAGTTAATGGAATTTGATCAAGCACAGGCACTCCTAGCAATTGAGAGAATTCTTCTAATGTAGGCACTAATTGGTAGTCAGGAAAGGTGAAGCAATGATGCATATGATCAAAGAATTGGAAATGTACACACATCATTTCTTCTTGGAAGTTTGAGGTAGCCAAGTTGAGAAGTCGACCATATTTCTTGGTGAAGTGAGAATCTCCAGGAACTCTTGATTCTAACTCTTGAGGTTGAGGATGCATTTTTACGAAGTTGATTCAGATGGTATTCCTACGAGTGGAAGTCATGACCTACAAATTAGAATAAAAATAAATTCCTAAATCCTTGAAATGGTTAGTGAGAATTCTTATGATGTTATGATGTTTATGATGACATGAATAATAATAAAAAACAAATCACACAAAAACCTTAGGTTTAGGCTTATATGGGTTTCATAGGTAAGTACCCTCTTGAAGTTTAATTAGTTCAACCTGTCCTACAAAGTAATTGGGTTCTAGGGAATCACAATATCATTGATCTTTCTTCATTGGGCATTGTTTTAGCACAATCAATCTTTTCTTGCGGCCAAAATATCCCAAAAGTCCAATCTCAATGAGCGTAGTATCGAGTATCAACCAATTTTTAGCTTTCCACCGAAACTGGCTATCTCACTACTTCCTAATGGCTAAGTTGTTCAATTAAAGGTTCTATAGTCAGTTAGTGCTTCATGATGTAACACTCCAATTCTACACGACAATCATAAATGTAAATCAGAGTTATAATCATTCATGCAAAGGAATCAGGATGCCACAAATTTATCTTTCAAAACTCATTGCATTCAACGTGGATACATAACACTTTAAAACATCGAATGAACTATCAACATAATAAATTAATTTCTTAATTCAAAAATTTAAACATCTACGCAGTGGAATTCTTAATAACATCTTTATCCATTGTTACAGCAACTTCAAAACAACACATACTTAGTAACAATCAAATTAAAGTTCAACAACTGAAATAATCAAAAATTAAAAACAACAAGCGTTCATCTCCCAGAGTGTTACATATCAGAGCAATGACACCGGCTCGAACTACTGAAGGTATACAGTATTCACTCTTCATTACCTGCATGTTACAAACGTAAGGGTAACATTCAAACAGAAGGGGTGAGATATCTAACAATATAATAAAATGTATGATAATTTATATATTAAATTAGATCACAAAACATCACCACTTCTCGTCTTATAATCAACAATAATCATAACAGAATACCAATAAAATACACATTCACTGCATCAATACACAACTTCTTTATGCAATCATATAATGTGACTCAATACTATGCAAATGCATGTGGTACCATTGGAGCAGAACTCCCATCTTAAAAATTTGCCAATAAATAGAGGCATGAACAAGGCATAAGCCTTCATCTTAATATTCTCCAATACAGGTCATCTTAACAAGCATAAGCTCCATCTTGAAATGCAATGTATGCGACACAATCATAAATGTAATGAGAACACCATAATTAACAACATCTCAACACAACATCATCGTTGGCCAGAAGCCTACATCTTAATAGCTGCAAATTATTAGAGGCATCTCAACATATTTCATCAACATCATTCATCAACATCATTTATAATCATAATTCGTCAAACATAATTTATACATCATAATTCATCAAACATCATTTATCATTAACAATTCAGCCATACAACAATACAACAGTAAATTGTCAGTCTTGCAACGGTGGCCATAGTCCTACAACATGATATTGCCTATAATTAATTAATCATATAAGGCTTACTTCTAATTAACCAACCTCTACATATTATTTTGTAATACTACATCATTATCATCATTAATCCTACTGTTACAAACCAAACAGTAATCTATAATCATCTCATCCTCATCATTCTTCACAAAAATCAACATAGCAATTAATGCGGGAACTAAATCTAATCCTAATTTAGGTACTAGGATTATCCTTCCTATTCTTCATTTTAGTCCTTAAGAATGAAGTTCATCGCGTTAGCTATTCGACGCTTCGAACGGCACCTCAAACGGAGTCCAAAAACTCAAGTTATAACCTTTGGAAAACGAATCTGCCAAAAACCAGACAACATGGTTCGACGCGTAATGCCTTGAGTCGACGCGTACTGAACTTAACACGCTACATGAGTCGATGCATACTCCCTTGTATCGACTCATACTGAGTCTGCAACATGCATGTATCGATACATGCTCCTACGTATCAACTCATCCTGAGTCTAAAATCCTTTATGTATTGATGCAGGACTCCTTCGTATCGACTCATCCTGAGTCTAAAAGCCTTCATGCATCGAAGCATGGCTTTTGGGGTCGACACATACTGTTCTGTCATGGATATTTTCTACGATTTCACTGCATTTTCACTACGGTTTCCATAATTTAGGCCCTAAAAACATCCTCTAATCATAGACAATCATCAATTATAATTATCCTATCATTTTACATCAAATATACAGCATTAGGGCATCATTATTCATCTTTCAATCGTTGATTCTCATCATACAACAACATATAATTCAATCATGAACAAGACAACATTTTCACATCTAATCCCATAAACCAATTATCATAAACCCTATTGTAGAGTCAGAACCTCACCCTTACCTTGAATTAGGTTTTTCAAAGATTGATTTTATCTTGCCATACAAACCCTAATTACTAGCATTTATATGAAAGCGATAAATTGCAAAAAGTAAATGTCCTACACTATTACATCATTTGGGGATGGGGTATACATATTTACAAATGGGTATTGCATGAAAATTAAACCCTAATTTACCATTACAACCATATTGAATATATTGTGTAACAAATGAATAAATGAACATAATGTACAAGGATAATGGAAAAAGAAATGAATTTGTTTTGTTTTTGGTCCTTGTTAAAAAAAATTGACTTAATTAAATTAAAAGGAGAAAGTTAATTAAATTAAAAAAAAATAAATCTAAATTAACTAAGAAAAAAGATTTAATTTGATCAAAGAAACATTTTATAGGGTTTTGTAGAAAATTGTTTTTTATTATATTAGAAATAATGTACATGGAGTTAATTAATTAAAAGAAACTTAAGTTTTAAATTAATTTTAATTAAAATAGAATAAATTAAAATTAAGTCTAATTACTAATTTATTTAAGAAAAGAAATAAATTTGTTTAAGAAAATATTTTTTTGTCTTTTTTAGCTTAAAAAGGGAAATGAAAATAAAAAATATAAAAATAGAAAATAAAATATAAAATATAATAAAAAGAGTCAGGGGTGTGAAAATCAGGTTGGGGTGTTTGTTAGAAAAATAGTTTTTTTTGTTTGAAGTCTGGCCCAATAACCATTTTTAATCAGAAAAATAAGAAAATAAAATGGGTTGCGTGTAAGGTAGTAATCAGGGAGGGGGGTGTTGAAGAAAAATGGGACAAGCCCAATGGCCTTAGGCCCAGGCGCGTTAGATGAAAAATAAAAAGAAGCAAAAATATGAAGAAAAAAATGACAAAACGAACGCTGGGGCTCGAACTCAGATTCTAAAGGTGAAAGGCGCGCGCTTCTACCACTTTGGTGGCTATACATCCGTTAACTTGTATCAAACCATAAATATTTATTGCAAATCCAATTCTATGCATGTAATTCATCTTTAACCTCACACCCAGCCAGGCCACATGTATCTTACTCATTTCTCAACGAAAAGTAAAATTGCAAACATGAAAGTTGTTCCATTTTTCCTCACGATTCCAGAAATGTAAATCACTTAAACTATAAGTCAAAGATAAGAAAGAATTTTGTTGTCCCTAATTTGAACCCTAATTTTTCCAAAAATTTCAATCTCAAAATTCTCTCTACTCAGTCAATATAAATAAAAACTATGGACATGTATAGTTTCAGGGAAATGATATCTACATTTTGTCTTTGAAAATGGAAGCCTAACAATGCTTAAATGAGGAGATGAAAGTTCAGAAAAACATCTCAAAAACTGGAAATCGTGAAATGAGTTTGAGCTTGTTTCAAGTGATGGTGATGGTCAGGTTAGCTTCCTTGAACCTCTAGGAAGCTAATGCAATAGTTGGCTTGAACTATGAGTGGCTGAAATGGTATGGAGAAGTTAAGATGCAGACCTTTATTTTTGGTTATGGAGAATGGGGAAGATGATGTTACAGTTTGAAAATAGAGGGTGTGATAGTATCTATGTGTGTATTAGAAGCTTTGTAATTGGTTTGGCCAAGAAAATCATGAGGGAATTATGAGTTGGGTATTCAAAATCAGAAATGACACAAAGATGGAAGTTTTGTGCAATTTCTGGATTGAGGGAGTTTGAGGGTGTTTTTAGTGCTTGTAATCTTGTGTGTTATGTTGCAAATAGTATGTGTATTTATGGGCAAGAGGTTTTGAGTGTTACAATAACTCAGAATTTGAATTTCCATGTTTTGGCAACTTTACTTATTTTTGAAGCAAAGTGACAAACATCTTCCCAAAACTTCTACCATGCTATTGTAGAGTGGTTGAACTTTTACCATGCTTGATTTTGATCTTGTATATGAATTTTGTGTATAAAGAACAAGTTCAATTCTCAAGGAGAGTGGACTATGTGATTAAAGCCACTTTTCCAAAATGGAAGTGTGAACTTTCTTCCAAAAATGGAATGATCAATTGGATAATGGTTCAAACACTTGGATTATAGCTCAATCAATTATGTAAGCATTCAATTATGGAGTTAAATTCAAGTTAGAAGCCTGCAAAGTGGTATTTGTATAACATGCTTGAAGATTGAATCAAGTGTTCTTCACAAATTTGCCTTGTAAATCAAGAATGAATGCCCAACTTCTTGCCTTCGATTCTCTCAACTCAAAAATGATCCCAATAAGTTCTTTGACATTTTGGAAAGCTTGTAACATCATCTACAACCTTCATATTGGACATTTTTGAAGAATCACATTGGAACCATGTGAAACTTAGCCAAGAAGTTAGGTCAAAAATCTGCCTAACTAGGGCAAAATTTCACTAACTGTTTTTGTTTCATGGACATGTCTTTATGAATTTATAAATTAATATCCAAGAATTTCTAGAAAAAGTTATGTCCTACAATGTTTTATATCTCATTGAGATCTACAACTTTCATGTTAGAAGTTTTCCGTGTATCATCTTGCATCATGGTGAAAATTTGGCACAAAGTCATGAAAAAAAAAGGTTAACTTTCCAACACTTAGAAAAATTTCTAAGTCTTAGAATTTTCACTTTTCAAAGATAAATTTGAATTTTTGATTTCCTGATGAAAAATCTTCATATTTTGACATGTCTTGATGAAATATGATTTTGATCAAAAAGTCAAAGTTTAACTTTTCAGTGTACAGTTGACTTTTTCATCAGTGGGCCAAATTTCAACTATCAATCAATTGATCATGAGAAATGTTTTGAACCATTTCATTAGGTCAAAATGATGTATTTGAAATATTTATATTATGTCTTAAACCAATAAATCATGTATTTGATCAACATTCAAAAATTAGGCCTTCTTAGTCAAAACCCTAATTTTGACTATTTTGCCCTTTTGGCGATCTAATCAAATTTCTTGAGGAATTATGATCATACTTGACCAATTGACATTTATGATTTCAAAATGTTGATATGGAATAAAAATTATGAATTGTTACTGTAAATTGACCATAGTTAACTTTTTGCCCAATATAGTTGATTTTAAGTCAACTGATCAATTGACTGAGCAAAAATGTGATCCAAAGCTTGAAACTTGACATGAGCAATCATAAGAGTCCAAAATGATCCATGAAAGTCATATGGGGCCTTAAAAGTCCAATTGTATTTGTGCAAACTCAAACCCTAATTTTGAGTCATTAGTGCTTGAGGAGGTGTATTGAGCTGATCCATCCTTGTACCTTCTTGAGCTAATGGTCATCTTGTGAGAGAAATCTTGAGAAAATGAGAGGGAAAATTTTGAGTTACAATAGTAACTAAGGCAAACGAAGCCTCTTCAACCCATTTGGTGAAGTAGTCAATGACAACGAGGATGAAACGATGTCCATTAGATGTAGTGGGCTTGATTTCTCCGATCATGTCAATGCCCCACATTGTGAATGGACATGGAGCAGTCATGAAATTTAAAGGTATTGTAGGTACGTGAACCTTATCGGCATAAATTTGGAATTTATGGCAAGTCCTCGAGTGGTGGTGACAATCAGTTTCCATAGTCGACCAATAGTAACCAGCCCTCAGAATCTTCTTGGCCATAGTGTGTCCACTGGAATGAGTTCCAAAGATACATTCATGCATATCCTCCATGATCTTCTCTGCTTCTTTCTTTTCTATACAATGGAGCAGAATAGAATCATGGTTGGGCTTGTACAAAATTCCATTTCTTAGGAAGAACTTGGCTGAGAATTTGCGGAGGAATTTCTTGTCATTGATTGAATCTCCCTCGGGATATTCTTGTGCTTCAAGATATCTTTTCACCTCATGGGACCAAGTTTTCTCCTCATCAGTGTCAATCTCACAACAGTGTGCTGGTTCGTTGAATCTTTCGATAGTAATTTTAGAAGCTTCGTTGTCCCAATTGACCTTGAACATAGATGACATAGTTGCTAAGGCATCTGCCAACTGATTTTCTTCCCTCAAGATATGTTCAAAGGTGACCTCTTCAAAGTACGGGATCAAGGTTAGCACAAGCTCTTTATAGGGGATCATATTTGGATGTTTGGTATCCAACTCTCCCTTAACTTGACTGATTACCAGGGCCGAATTTCCGTATACGCTTTAGAATTTGATTCTTAGGTCAATGTCAGCCTTAAGGCCCAAGATGCAAACTTCATGCTCAGCCATGTTGTTGGTATAGTCAAAGCAGAGTCTAGAAGTGAAAGGTGTATGGACACCTTCGGGAGAAATGATCACAACACCAATTCTGTTACCTAATGTATTGGAAGATCCATCAAAAACCATAGTCCATCAGGATCCTTGTTTAGGTCCTTCATACGGTCCAGGCTTTGCACAGTCGATTATCAGCATGATATTCTCGTCCGGGAATTCGAAGTTCATGGATTGGTAATCATCAACAGTTTGATGGGCCAATTGATCTGCCAATACACTTCCTTTGATTGCTTTTTGTGTAGTGTACTGGATGTCATATTAAGTCAAAATCATTTTCCATCTGGCTATTCATCCTGAGAGAGTTGGTTTCTCAAAGATGTACTTCATGAGATCCATCTTAGAGATCAAGAGACTAGTATGAGTCAACATATACTGTATTAGTCGGCGAGCAGCCCATGCCAAAGCGCAACAAGTTTTCTCGAGCAGTGAATATCTAGTTTTAGAATCAGTAAACCTTTTGCTAATGTAGTATATTACATGCTCTTTTCGACCAGACTCGTCATGTTGGCCCAGCACACACCCCATTGAATCCTCTAGTACGGTTAAGTATATAATTAGAGGCCTTCCTTTAATTGGAGGCATTAGGATTGGAGGTTCTTGTAAATACTCCTTGATATTGTCAAAAGCTATTTGGCAGTCTTCATTCGATCTGACTATTTGATCTTTCTTCAGCAGTTTGAAGATTGGCTCACAAGTAGCAGTTAAGTGAGAGATGAATCGGGCAATGTAGTTGAGTCGACCTAAGAAACCTCTGACCTCTTTGTCAGTATAGGGAGCTGACATTTCTTGTATGGCTTTGACTTTTGCAGGATCAACCTCAATACCTTTTCCATTGATGACAAATCCTATGAGTTTTCCAGACCTCACTCCAAAGGCACATTTGTTGGGATTCAGTTTCAGTTTATATTGCTTCAGCCTTTCAAATAGCTTGTGCAAATGATCAAGGTGTTCTTCCTCGGTTTGCAATCTTACTATCATGTCATTAACATAGACTTCTATCTCATGATTAATCATGTCATGAAATAAAGCTATCATAGTCCATTGATAAGTTGCGCCTGCATTCTTCAAACCGAAAGGCATGACCTTATAACAGAAGGTGCCCCACTGTGTGACAAAAGTGGTTTTCTCCATGTCTTCAGGTGCCATTTTGATTTGGTTGTATCTGTAGAAGCCATCCATGAAGGAGAATACTTTATGTTGAGGTGTGTTATCAACCAAGACATAAATATGTGATAGTGGGAAATCATCTTTGGGGCTTTCCCTATTTAAATCCCTGTAGTCTACCAACATATGGACTTTACCGTCTTTCTTCGGCACTAGGACCACATTTGCAATCCATTGGGGATATGACGTCACTTCCAGGAAACCTGCATTAAACTGTTTCATTACCCCAACCTTTATTTTCTCAGACATATTTGGCCGCATGCGACGAACCTTTTTCTTGATCGAAGGACAACCTTCTTTCATCGGTAGACAATGAAATACGATATCAGTATCAATCTTTGACATATCTTCATATGACCAAGAAAACACCTCAACATAGTCATGCAACATCTGAACCAATTTCCCTTGACATTGTCTTCCAGGTTAGTGCTAATTTTGACTTATTTCTTATCTTCCTCAGCCCCCAAGTTTATCACTTCAGCTGGTTCTTCGTGTGGTTGAATGGCCTTTTCCTCTTTTATTAGGAGTATGGCGAGTTCACCAGCTATTTCACAATCTTCTTCACCTTCTTCTTCTACTTGATAGATTGGATTTTCAAAGTCATAGATGGCAATAGCAGAATCATTGTCTATGAGATTCGGAGTGGATGTGGATCTGCAAATGTGTGTGTGTGCATGTAAGGTCACATGGCTATTTGAAAATGTAGTAAAGTGAAAGAAAAACAAAGAGCACAAAGTTTGAATGCAAACCAATATTTTCATTAAAATGAGCATATGGCATATGAAAATGACAAACCCTTAACAAATGGACCATTGTGCCCCGGGCAAGGCACATGGTTTAAAGTCATTGTTTTAATGGAAATTACAGACAAATTTCTCAAAGTAATAAAAATAGGAAATGGAAATTACTCCTGGCTGAAGGAGATTGAGATGAAGTCCTTGGCTTGTCAGTTGTTAAGTCCTTCATCAGCAGTTGGGTAAATCCAGTTGTCTCAGTCACCATCAGTGTCAGAGTCTCCAAGAACATTAACTTCATTATTATTGATACAGAGAGGTGGTTTCTTTGCACGAGCACGTTGAACCTTCTTTTGAGCCTTGAAGATGAAGCTCAACCCAAATTTGTTTGACTTGTATGGGATATCGAGAAGTTGTCCCCAGATGGTGCAACCTCTGTCTTCAACTATGGTACGAGCATCTTTGAGAGAGACCATCCTTGGTGTATCTTTACCAGCTTTGGGAGTGACAGGAATGGCCTTGGAAACAATAATCATTGGAGGGACCACTTCAAAATCTTGACAAGGAGTATTAATTAATTCACCATCCATTTTAACATATTTGAATGAATACAAATGAGTTATCATAAACTCTTCCTCCCCACAGACGGTGACAATTTTCCATTTGACCAGGTACTTCAGCTTTTGATGTAATGTGGAGGTAAACGCACCTGCCCCATGAATCCACGAGCGTCCGAGCAGGAAAGAATAATCTAGGCGGATATCCATCACATATAATGTTGGGTTGAAGACTTGAGACCCAACCTTGATAGGGAGATCAACCTCTCTGTGGACCATTCTCTTTGATCCGTCAAAAGCCCTTACTACAATATCATTGGGTTTCAACACCAGTCAGTCACAGTCTAGTCTATCCAGAGCACCTTTTGGTAAGACATTCAGGGAGGACCCAATATCCACTAACATATGGGATAAAGCGGTTCCTTTACACTCGATGGAAACATGCAGAGCTTTGTTGTGATTCTTCCCCGCCAGGGTTAAATCTGCGTCCGAAAATGCCAAACCATTATCAATAGTCAGGCTTGCTACATAGTTTTCAAATTGGTCAACTGTAATTTCTTATAGGACATGTTCATTAAGGAATTGTAACAGGGCTTGGGCATGTTCCTCGAAGCATAGCAACAAAGACAGCATGGAAATCTTCAAGGGTGTTTGCCCCAACTGTTTCGTTATCTTGTAGTCACCTTTTTCAATAATTCTTAAAATCTCCTCCATCTCTTGGGTAGATGGGTCCTCAACTGCAATATCTTTTGTGGGTGCCTCCGTCCGGGCAGGCTCAGTCATTTTTTCCTTTCCTCGAGTATGAGCAACAAGTTTAACAACAGTAATACGAACGAGTGTAGTAGTGGTTGTCGGAGGTGAGATCTCCGGAGAGAAGATCCTTCTTGTCCTAGTAACTTTACTTGATCCAGCAATGTTTGTAACTTCAGTATTCTCATTCTCGGTGATCTGTGGTTCTTGTTTGATTCCGCCCCAAAGTTCCAGGGCACAACTTTATCAGAAGAGTAGGGGACTGGCCCTAGTGTGGTGATAATTAGTGGTGATATTCTTTGTTTAGCAAAAATCCTAATAGGACCTTTGGAGGTGATACTAACAGGAGTATTGGAAATGGTAATAATGGGCACGTCTTCAAACTCTTGAGATACACTTTGGGTCAAACTTTTCACAGATGGAGTTTTCTCAAGTAGAATTTCATGGCTATCCATCAGGTCTTGGACACCTTTCTTCAGCCATGTGCAACCATTAATTTGTGTAGCACAATGATAACAGTCTTCATAACAGCATGGGAATATTCTGGCTTTCAACAAATTCTTTTTAACAGTCTTCAAAGGAGTGGTCAAATCAATGATGGAGGAAACAAAACAGGCATCTTCAATAGCATTGACACCCTTACCATGATTGGGAATGGGTGCGGTGATCACAATTGAGGGTTGTTGGAGGGTCTAATTCAATTATTTTGGTATCGATCAAGTCTTGGATTTTATTCTTTAAATACCAACAATCATTGGTATCATGTCCGGGACTATTTAAATGGTAAGCACATTTTGCATTGTGATTGAATTTAGAAGAGGAGGTATCGGGGTTTTGGGGAGGATCCCTTAGTGTAATCAGTTTCACTTTTAGCAAGTGTTGTAACGCTTGGGACAATGGCATATTGATCTTAGTATATTTCCTTTCTTGAAACTTCGTCTTATGCCTATTCCCTTGTTGTTGTTGAATAGATGTAGGATTGGAAATTAAAACTACCCCTACCGAATGATGACGGTCCTTCTTAGCATGGCTCATTTGCCCATATATAGCATTAGTTTCCGTTTTTCCAGAAAATGGTTTTTTCACAATATTAGAGGTGGAGCCCATTGGTATCTTCCCACTTTTAATCCCGCTTTCAACCCTCTCGCCAGTCAAGATCAATTCAGTAAATCCGAATGATGAACTTCCAATCAGCAAATTGAAGAATGGACCAGGAAAAGTTCCCATAAACATGTCTACCAATTATCTATCATTAAAGGTGGTTGCACCCTGCCAGCCAGGTCTCTCCACTTTTAGGCGTACTCTTTGAAGCCCTCATTTGAACTCATGGTCATGCCTTGCAATTGCACTCTGGTTGGAGCAAAATCACCATTATATTGGTATTGGCGGTAAAAGGCAGCAACCAAATCCTCCCATGTATGGATGTTTGTCCCTTCCAATAGGTAAAACCACTCCAATTGTGTTCCAGATAGACTCTCTTGGAAAAAATGCACCCATAGTTTCTTATTGATGGTATGCAACTGGATTTTGCGTACATATGATCTGAGATGAAGCTTCAGACATGAGACGTTGTAATACTTGGCAAAGATAGGGATCTTAAATTTATGGGAATGACCACCCCAGGAACCAAACCCAAGTCTCCAAAATCAAATCAAGGCACTACTTGGATCTCTACAGCTTTAAATTTGTCTTCTCACTGCTTATATTTGTCATCGACGGGCGAGTATTGCTCATCGAAATAATCCTCGTCCTCAGAAATTTGGTTATTCCCACCCCTAGCATGGGTGCTTTTAGCATCTTCTTCTTGATTATCATCCTCGGAGGAGGAGTCCTCTCCAATTTGAACTTGTCCGGAAGGGCCTTTGAACCTTTTCCCCATGTTGATCACAACTTTCTTCTTGGTCTTTTTCTTCGTGACGAGGAGCGTCATCATTTCTTGCTTCCCCTTTGCTAAGTTGAGCAGAGTATCTTGGAATTGAGAGTGTTGAGTCTGCAAGTCCTTGACGGTTTTCTCGAGATCCATCTTATATTGAATTAAATAGTAGAAAGATGAGGAAACCTATGTCAGAGAACCTGCTCATGATATGATGCATGTTATGCGAACGCAATATTTTCAAGGACCTTTAAGAGATTTAAATTTGCTTAACCAAAGAGGAAACAAAATATCAATTGTATTAATAATTTCTGGAATTACAAATGCCTCTTGAGCTTATAACGGAAAAAAGCAAAAATTTCTTAAAGAGACAACAAAATAAACTCCTAAAACAAAAGGACTCAAGTCTCCCATGAACACATCCTCTTTGGTGCAATGTAGGCATTCAGGCTTCGCTCTTCGTGAAGTTACCTTATGAGCTCTAACACTTTATTCTCGCTTTCATAAAATCGAGCTTCAAAGGTGTCCTGGTCCTCCTTGAGTTGAATCCACGATCTCTACAATTCCTCGAAGTCGATAGGCATGTCAGAATGGAGAATGGTATAATGGATATCCCTTCGGCAACCGGTTCCATAATCACAGGTAGGATGGCTAGATACGGAATCATGAGATTTTGAGAATGAGTTCGTACCCATTTGAGGTAAGGCTCAAGAGGGATGGGATTTTTATGACCCAAAGTCTTTCTATCAACCTTATTTACCTTACCCCAAGCTCGTACAAACCTTTAACGATAACCTTGGACATCACTTTCATAGTCGAATACAAAACCCTGGATAAGCGCATCATGGGGACCATATCTTCGGGAATACCCAAACTATCGGAATGCAAGAGAAGGGTTATAAGTAATACTTCCCCTAATTCCAAGGAGTGGGACATTAGGGAGATCCCCACAGCGGTCAATGATGGTGACATCCTCCAAAGATCGGAAACACCAATGAATATCCGAGTGTGAAAGCGGCATCATCCTTTGAGACTATTTTAAGCCTTGTTAGTTCTTCAAAACCGATTGAGGAAGGTGAGAAATAAACCACCTAGATATCAATGGTGTGGAACACATAAGAATCCCTCTTCTCTTCATGGTACGGGCATGAAGAGAATGCAAAATGTCTTCGAGAAAAGTAGGCACCAGCTTACGAGATAGGAAGATTTTGACCGTATTCACATCTATAAGTTGGTCTGGATTAGGGAACAGTACCAACCTATAGATTAGAAGAGCCGAGACTTCTTCAAAAGCTTGCAAATCCAGAGCATCCCAAAACAGTTGAGCCTTCTCGAACGAAAACTTGGCTAGAAAATCTTTGACAACACTCCTTGTTTCCTAATTAGCCACAATCTTAGACTGTTGCAAATGTAAGGCTAGTGCAATCTCCTCAGGTCGTGGATCTTGCTCAATACCGGCGAAGGGTATTTGATCAAGAATAGATACTCCAAATATTTGAGAGAACTCTTCCATGGTGGGTACCAATTGATAATCAGGAAATGTGAAACAGTGATGTTTAGCATCAAATAATTGAAAGAGCACATGCACCCTGTCTTCTTCAAAGCTCGAGGTAACCAAATTGAGAAGCCGACCATATCTCTTGGTGAATGGAGAATTTTAAGGTACCCTTGATGCTAACTCTTTGATTTGAGGAGGCACCTTGACAAGGTTTATTCGGATGGTATTTCTGCAACTGGAAGCCATATCCTATAAAACAGAACAAAGATAAATCTCTAGGTCCTTGAAATGGTTAGTCAAAATGATATGGCATGATGTCATGATGTTATGTACATATAATCATATAAAAACAAATCAAACAAGTCCTTAGGTTTAGGCTTACATGGGGTTTATTGGTAAGTACCCTCTTGAAGTGTAGTTGGTTCAACCTGTCCTAAAAAGTAATTTGGTTCTAGGGAATCTCAATATCATTGATCTTTCTTTATCAAACATTGTTTCAGCGCAAGCCTTTGTTTTGCCGACCGAAATATCTCGAAAGTCCGATATCAATGATTGTAGGTATTGAGTATTGTTTTACCCCAAAATTTTCCCTCTCAATTATCAAGAATTTTCCCACAAGATCTCCCTTGACTTAAGACTGCATCAGGGTTGATCAGCTCAAGACACTTCCTTAAGCACTGATGACCAAAATTAGGGTTTGAGATTGCACAAGGATATTTGAACTTCCAATGCCCCATATGAATTTAATGGATCATTATGGACCCTCAATATTACTCATGTCAAATTTAAAGCTTTGGATCACACCTTTGCTCAACCAATTGAGTAGTTGACCTAAAAATCAACTATATTGAGGAAAAAGTCAATTATGGCCAATTCACAGTCAAACTTCATAATTTTTTATCCACATCAACATTTTAAACTCATATGTATCATTTGATCAAGTTTGGACCATAATTCTTCAAGAAATTTGATCAAATCTTCAAAAGGGCAAAATGGTCAAAATTAAGGTTTTGACTAGGAAAGGGTAATTTCTGATTTTTGACCAAGCAAATGATCAATTGGTTTAAGGCATGATCTCAAGAGTCCAATTGCATCATTTTTATCTAAATACATAGCTCAAAGCATTGCTCAAGTCCAATGGATTGACAGATGAATTTTCAGTCAACTGATCAAAAGTCAATTGTATACTGAAAAGTCAAACTTTGACTTTTTGGTCAAATTAAATTGCCAAAGATCACAATTCATCAAAACATGTCAAAATATGAAACTTATTCATCAAGAAATCAAAAATTCAAGATTTCATTTTGAAAAGTCAAAGTTTTCTAACTTAGAAATTTTTCTAAGTGTTTAAGCTTCATGTTTTTTCCATAACTTTAAGCCAATGTTTCACCATGATGCAAGATGATTCAAGAGAAACTTCCAACATGAAAGTTGTAGATATCAATGATATCTATAACATTTCTTCACACAACTTCTCCTAAAAGTGCTTGGATCTTAAGTTATTAATTCATAAAGTCATGGTCATGAAACAATAACACTTAGGAAATTTTGCCCTAATTTGGTCAGGATTTTGACCTAACTTCATGGAACTTTTTCATATAGTTACAAGGGTAATTTTAAAAAGTGATTCAAATATGGGTTGAATAGCACATTAAAACCTTTCCAAAATGTCCCAGAACTCCTTGAGATCATTCTAGATCCGGGAGAATCTAAGAGATGAATTTAGGGTTTTATCACTTGAATTACAAGTCATTTTTTTATGAACATATGAACCAAATCCATGCTAGGCTGCATAATCTTTGCTTTGCAGGCCTCAAACTTGTTGGTCACTCCATAATCAAATGTTTACACAGATGTTAGGGCTTTGATCCAAGCAATTAAGCTATTATCCAAGTTACATTTCCATTAATGGCACAAAGTTAACATTGACATTCTTGTAAAGCCAGCTTTTTTGCATAAAGTCCATTCTTGGGCCTCTAACTTGTTTCCTCTGATCACACTCCATCCACAAAGTCAAAATTAAGCTTTTTTAAATCATAATCACTCTATGAACCAAGTACAAGGCATGGAAACTTGTTTTGTGAAAAAAATCATATGTTGAACTTAAATATACAAATTTGAATTCTGATCAACTAGAGCACTCCAAACTTAGTGCTTATAAATATAGTCACTATTTGTGAGCTAAGGGACGAGTTTGAGCACCCTGAAACACTCCCTAATTCCCTCTAGCCAGAAATTGCACAAAAAACTCCATTGATACACAGTTCTGACCTTAAACTTGTATCTCTCATTTCCCTCGTGCATTATCCATCAAATTCATTCCTAAAGCTTCCTTACATCAAATACAACTCATCCCCATCCTTATTTCAGAACTGTAACACCATTTACTATAACCTCCATAACCAAAAAAACAGAGTCTGCATCTTGACTTCTCTAGGCCATTTCAGCCACTCTCCAACCAAGCTAATCACTGCATTAGCATCTTGGAACTTCAGTGGAGCTATTCTGATCATCACATCATCTTGAGAAGTGCTCATTTGCAGAACACGATTTCCAGTTTTGAGGTAAGTTATCCCAACTTTGAACTTTTCATACAAGCATTATTAATGTTTAATTTATGAATGAAAAATGTAGACATCATTGTTCTGAAGCTAACCATGTCTTTAGATTTCATTTATATTGCTTGAGTAGTTAGAATTTTGAATATGAACATCCTGGAAAAATTAGGTCAAAATTTGGTACCATTCAAAATTCATGTTCATTCTTGAGAATTAGTTTAAGTTGTTTATATTTCTGGAATCATAGTAAAATTTTACAATAGTTTCATATTTACTTTGTTGCAAATGGTTGAGAAATGAACAAGTTACAGTTGGTCTGGCTGGAGGTTGAAGATGAAGTGTAAATCAGGGCCCGTTTTGTATCATATATTTATTGTTTTGCTTATGTTAACGGATGTATAGTCATCCTAGTGGTAGAAGCGCACGCCTGTAACCTTTGGGACCTGAGTTCGATCCCCAGTGGTACCCTTTTGGATTTTTTTACATTTTTGCATTCTGACTTTCTTCTTTGGCAGGCACGTGGGCCTCCCTTGGGTGTTTTGTTTTTTTTCTTACTGTTAACCCCCCTGCAGGCTATTCACACCCCTGACCTAGTTTTATTTTCTTTTCTTATTTTCATTTTATTTATTTTCTTATTTATTTTTCTAATACTAAAAAATCATAAAAAATATAAAAATATTAGATTTATATTTGGACATATTTTATTTATTTTTCTCACACAAAAATTATTTTATTTTTATCATATTTCATTTATTTCACTAAATATTTTGTAAATTTAATTAAAATACTAGGTTTTACTTATTTTCTTTTACATCAATTAAATATATTATTTTAAAATATAAAACAGACCAAAAATATTTTATAATACTATAGATTATTTTTAAGATAAAAATACCAAAAATATCCCTTTTATAAACTTAACTTCTTTTTAATCAATTAATAGATTTAGAGTTTTATTTAAAATATTTTCTTGGTAAATTTAGGTTTTACTTTTAATTAATTATTTTCTTTTAATTAATTAGGTTAAAACGAATTCCCTTTTCCTAAAAAAAATCCAAACAAAAATATCCATTTCTTTCACATTTGCATTCTTGTATATTTATTCATTATGTACATTATTTGTTTTAATTCTTGTATAAATTCAATATGGTTGTAATAGATTAATTAGGTTTATTTTCTTGCAATCCCCATTTATAATTTGTACACCCATCTCCCACAAGTATTGTAATAGCGTAGTAAATTTTAAATTCCGCAATCTATCGCTTTATATACAATTGCTAGTAATTAGGGTTTGTATGGAAAGACTAAAACCAATCAATTAGAAAACCCTAATCAAAGACAAAATCAAGCATGAAAAACCATACACTTGCACACAAGCACCCCTAGGATAAATCCACTTGGTTTCCTTTATAAAATGGCCATATTACGCATGTGAGGTACCTTAGCAAAAACAAACAAAATATAAGATCATAGTCCCTCGATGACGCTATCTAAGTTGCCTTTCAAATGATCTTAATTTCTAAAAGAGAATTCTAAGATACCTTACAACATTTCTAATTATGGTTATACGATAACCCACGCCCATCCCGTTTACATCCAAAGATAGGGTTACCTACCAAATCAATGGTAAGATAATAATGTCAAAGGAAAAAGGAAATGAACATAAAATACTTTTGAGTAGGTAGAATGCTCCTAATTACTTGCTCAATTTCAAAACATTCTTGCTATGTTTAAAACAAACACCTACACTTTCAAAACCTCTTACAAACTTGAAAACATTTTCAAAAGATCAAACATCTTTGTATACATTCTTACGAATGAGAATCATTACAAAGATTGCCTAAACAATGGCCTCCTTACAAAATACTTTCAAAAACCACACAAAGCACAATTTCAAAAAAAGCAAGTGATCTAGCAAGTAACTAAGATCCCGTTGAAAACCATGGATGAAAAGGGTGGTAATACCTTCCCTTTTCATAATCTACCCTTCGAACTCAAAAAACAATCTCAAAGGTCTTTCCTGTGCTTTTTCACCTTTCCTCTTGGATAAAAGAAAACTCGGTGGCAACTCTTGCTAACCACAACATTTGCGATCAAATGCAAAACCTTCAAGTCAGTTCTCCCACCGTATCACAGAACTGGCGACTTTGCTGGCGAAAAATTCTAAAAGTGGGGTTACCTTAGAGTTAGATCACATCTACTTGCTTTCATTGTTTGACTTGTATGATTTACATTATGGTTCTTTGTTTGGGTTTGAATCCTCTACCCGGAGTTGGGGATACCTTATAGGTAAGTAGCAATACATTGTGGAAATTGTGCGGGGTATACCGACATGGTCTAAGAAATAGCTATGTTAGTGCGACATATTTGTGGGTACCGGTAGCCCTTGAGTTAATTAAGGAGAATACGGGGCCGCTTATTGATGTCATGAAGCACTACTAAACTTTTAGAACCTTTACTTGACCAACTTGGCCTTTAGGATGTAGTGAGATGACCGGCTTTGGTGCAGTCCGAAGTTGGTAGATACTCGATACTACACTCATTGAGGTTTGGTTTTTTGGGATATTTCGGTCGCCATTAAAGAGGCTTATGCTGAAACAGTGACCAAGGAAACAAACCAGTGATATTGAGCTCCTTAGAACACGGTTACTATTGCTAGGACAGGTTTGAGCCAACTAAACTTTAAGAGGGTACTTACCTATGAGACTCCATGCAAGCCTAAACCTAAGGACTTTTTTTCTTTGTTTGTGTATATTTATTTGTACATAACATCATGAACATCATAACATCATACCCATTCACTAACTATTTGAAGGATCTTGGGATTTACTTTTGTTCTATTTTGTAGGACATGGATTCTATTCGCAGGAAAACCATTCAAGTAAATCTTGTAAGAATCCCTCCACAACTTAAGGAGCTAGCTTCAAGGATTCCAGAAAATTCTCCATTCACCGAGAGACATGGTCGCCTACTCAACTTGGTCACTTTCAACACCGATGAAGACATGATGAAGGTGCTTTTTCAGTTCTTTGATCCTCTACACCATTGTTTCACATTTCCCAATTATCAACTTGTGCCAACTTTATAAGAATTCTCCCAACTCTTGAGGATTTCCATTCTCAATTAACTACCTTTCAACAGTACAGAAATAGACCCAAAGCTAGAAGATATTGCTCAAGCTCTACACTTGTAACTATCTGATGTCACAACTAATTGGGAAACAAGGAGTGGTTTCAAGGGTTTCCTAGCAAAGTTCTTGTTTGAGAAAGCCCAAAACTGTTGGAACTCCTTGGATTTGCAAGCCTTTGAGGAAATTGTGGCTCTCCTCATCTATGGGATGGTTTTGTTTCCAAATACTGACCAACTCATAGATGTGAACACCGTTAAGATCTTCATATCCCGCAACCCGGTGCCTACTTTACTAGGGGACATTCTACATTCTTTTCACACTCGCACTATGAAGAAAAGAGGTGTCCTTATGTGTTGCACTCCTCTCTTAGCAAGATGGTTTATTTCACATCTTCCCCAATCTGTATTAAAGAACGGGCAAGGTTCAAGGTGGTCACAAAGGTTGATGACGCTTAAACATTCAGACATCCATTGGTGTTCCCAATCTATAGAGAATGTTACTATTGTCGAACATTATGGAGAATTCCCTAATGTCCCATTACTTAAATTTAGGGGAGGTATCACCTACAACCCCTGCTTAGCCTTAAGACGATTTGGTTATGCCCGAAGGGATGGCTCATTTGAGTTGCTCATTCAAGGTTTGGTATTTGACTACGAGAACGACGATCAAGGTCTTCGCCAAAGATTTATCCAAGCTTGGAGGATGTTGAACAAGGTAGATAGCAAGACATTGGGGCATAAGAATTTCATCCCTCTTGAGCCTTACCTCAAACGGGTATGAACTCTTGCTCAGAGTCTTATGATGCCTTATCCCTCCATTCTCCCGGTAATCATTGAGCATGTTATGGAAGGAGATGTTCCATACACTATCCTACATCCTGACATGCCCACCTCTATTGAATACTTATAAAGAGATTGGATACAACTCAAGGGTGAGTGAGATACTTTTAAAGCCCAATTCTACGCTAGCAAGAAGAAGGTTTTGGAACTCACTAAGCAACTTCATGAGGAGCGGACTCTGAATGCCTATATCACACCAAAGAGGATGAATACTACCTTTTTGTCTTAGAGTTTTTGTATTTGTTTTGCCCAAGGAGGCATTATTGTACTCAAGCTTTAATATAACGTGTGTTTCCTTTTTGTCTAAAACAAATTTGAATCCTTAAAATCCTTGAAATCATTGCATATGCACTTACCATTCATCATAACATAAGCAGGTTTCTTGTAACAAGTCTCCTCATCTTTCTACTGTTTATTTCAGTAAGATGGATCTCGAGCAAGCGGTGAAGGACCTCCAAGCTCAAAATGCCCAGTTTCAGTAGATGTTCTAAACTCTAGATAAAGGACAAGAAGAGTTGAAGACCTTGTTGGTTGAAGAGAAAAAGAAGAAAGCAAAGAAAGTGACTGGAATTTTAAATATGGGAAAAAGATTCCTAGGGAAAGAAAGAAGGAACCTAGACTTTGCAACGTCATCTGGTGAGAAAGACAATCAAGATGGGAAAGGAAAGGAAGCAGTAGTCTAGCCGGATTCAGAAGAGGAAAAGGAAGAAGAAGATTATTCTGAAGAATAATATCCTCCAGCCGAAGACAAGTATAAGCATCTAGAAGAACAGTTAAGTGCAATGGAAATCCAAAAAGTTCCTAGATTGGACTTTGAGGAGTTGGGATTAGTATCAGGGATTAGCATTCCTCCAAAATTCAAAGCACCTGTGTTCGCCAAATATGACGGAGTTTCATGTCCCAAAATGCATCTCTGGTCTTATGTGAGGAAAATCTAGCCTCATTCCGCTGACAAGGATTTATGGGTACACTTCTTTCAAGACACTTTGTCTGGAACTCAACTAGATTGGTTTTATCAGTTAGAAAGAGCCGATGTTCATAACTGGGAAGATCTGGCCGCTGCCTTTTACAAACAATACCAATACAACGTTGATCTTGCACCCACCCGTACTCAACTCTAGAGTATGGCCATGGTTTCAAGTGAAGGCTTTAAGGACTACACGAAAAAATAGAGGGACTTAGCAGGAAGAGTCCACCCGCCCCTATCTGAAAGAGAATTAGTAGACATGTTCTTGGGCACCTTGTCCGGTCCTTTCTTCAACCACTTAATTGGGAGTTCATCGGTAGGTTTTACCAAATTGATATTGACCAGAGAAAGGGTAGAAGTCGGGATAAAGAATCGAAAGATTCAAAAAGATGCATCATCTACTGCTGTAAGGAAACCATTCATTGGAAAGAAGGAAGTGGTTGTTGTTTATCCTTAGAGAAATCAAGATAGGGCTGAACAACGTCCAATGGTGGGGGCTGTCATGATTCCTAAACCAGAGCCTGCTCAGTAAAGAAACAACCAACCAAGAACGGAAAGACCAGTCAGAGAGTTCACCCGAATTAATATGACATTATCTCAAGTATTACCACATTTGTTAAGATCCAACCTAGTAACTTTGAAAGAAGCTCCAAATAACCCTAACACAACCTCTCCTCATTATCATCCTAATGCCCGTTGTGCATACCATTCTGAGAGTCCCGACCATGACACTAACAATTGTTGGGCTCTAAAAAACAAAGTACAAGACTTGCTTGAAGCTAAAGAGATCGAATTCGACGCGCCAGAAATTCCCAATGTAATCACTTCCCCTATGCCCAAGCACGGCCGTAATGTCAACGACGTTGAGGAAGATATATTTGTTACTTCAGTTGATGAACTTGTGACCCCACTTCTGACTATCAAAAATAACTTGTTGAATGCCGGTGTATTCCCAGGTTGAGATGAAAGCTGTCATTTCTGTTTATCCTCACCAACCAACTGTCCGTTGTTAAAAGCAGGCGTTTAATGCCTAATAGATAACAAGGATATTTTTTCAAGAAGAATTCAATTTCAACTGTTTGTTATAATGATGTTTCCATCGTGACCATTTCCGACAATTCTTCCAGGGTCTCCACCAAAAGACCCGTTAGAATTACATTATTTCCTAAAGTGGCTCCGTTGATAATTACAATGCCTGGACCAATCCCATATTCATCAGATAAAACTGTCCCATGGAATTATGGAGGTGATGTCTACTACCACTGTATCAAGCAAGATTGGCCAGCTGCTAAAGATTCAAGTTCTGAGAAAGTTGACTCCGATATCACTAATATCACATGGACTAGTAAGATCACTCGAAGTGGAAGGGTTTTCTCTCCAGAAATTGCTCCTCCCAAAGCTATTTCTGGACCCATAATCATTCATGTTGTTGTTGCTCCTCCAAAGGCTATTCCCAGTCCTACAATCATCTTTGCTAATACTCCTGTTGACAAAACTATTACAATCCCTGTTATCACCCCTACTGACATTCCTATTGCCGAGTCAACTGAGACTCGAGGAAAACGTATTTTGGTTGAGCCTGTCTGGACGAAGGCGCAATCATTAGCTATCCCTGAGACCTCCCGAAAAGAGATGGAGGAAATTCTAAAGATCATAAAAAGAAGTGACAACAATGTAGTCGAGCAACTGGGGCAAACTCCATCAAAAATTTCCATGCTGGCTTTATTATTATGTTCTGAGGCTCATGCAAAGGCCTTGGTAAAATTCCTGAAAACTACCCATGTACCCCAAGAAACATTTGCCGATCAATTCCAAGATTGCATAGCCAGCTTGACCGCAGATAATGGTCTAGGTTTTTTAGATGTTGATTTAACGCCAAGGGGGAGGAAGCATAATGAGGCATTACATGTCTCAGTTGAATGCAGTGGCACGACCTTGGCTCGTGTTTTGGTGGACACTGGTTCGTCTCTGAATGTGTTGCCTAAAAAGGTTCTTCATAGGCTTGATTGTAAAGTATTAACATTGAAACCGAGAAACATAGTAGTGAGGGCCTTTGACGGCTCAAAAAGGATAGTGCATGGGGAAGTGGACGTCCCCATAAAAGTTGGAACCCAAACATTTGATTCAACTTTTTCTGTAATGGATATTCGCCCTTCATACTCCTGCTTATTAGGCCGACTGTGGATCCACAATGCTGGTGTTGTTACCTCTACGTTGCATCAAATGTTGAAGTATCCAATTCAGGGGAAGATCATCATTGTTCATGGAGAAGAAGAGTATATGGTCATCCATCTAAATTCCTTCAGATATGGGGAATTAGATGGGGAATTTATTGAAACTCCATTCCAGCACTTTGAAGAAGTCCCGCAGACTGTAGCAGTAACCAAGGTTATGTCTCAAGTTCCTAAGATTACAAGGCCTTCACTCAAGATTATGTCTTTAAAGGATGCCAAGGCAGTGATAGAAGAAGGTGGGTGCACTATTTGGGGTCAACTCCTAGATATCCCATACAAATCTGAAAAATTTGGTTTGGGTTTCACTTCAGGAGCCCAAAAAGTTTTACGCCACACTCATGCCGGAGGACCACCCTTGAAGATCAGCAACCGTGAAGTCAATGCAGTGGAGGATGATTAAGACAACTATAACCTAGAGGATTGGATTTTCCCAACTGTTAGTGGAGGGCTTTGCAACTAGGAGGCTAGAGATTTTGTCCCGATCACATTTATCCCACAGTAATTTGTCTTTGAATTTTTCGGATCTATAATATTAAAACAATTTAGACTCTTAAAACCTTGTGTCTTACCCGAGGCACAATGGTCCATTTGTAAGGGTTATTATCTCATTTCTATATGACATTAATGAATCATGGATGTTTTTGCATACAAACTTTATGCTCATTGTTTTTCTTTTTACATTTTCATTTATTTCAAATATAGTTATACTCTTACACACACTCACACTCACTCACACTCACAATGCTGGTTTACATCCATTCGGGATCCCATGGGTAACGGTTCTGCTATGGCCTTTTGTGATTCTGAAAATCTAATCTACCAAGACAAAGACGAAGGGGGGGAAGATTGTGAAGTACCAGGGGAACTCTCCAGGTTACTACAACAAGAAGATATGACCATTCAGACCCACGAAGAACCAGTGGATACAATTAACCTAGGTACCGAAGAAGACAAAAGAGAAGTCAAGGTGGGTGCCAATCTGGAACCCAGTGTCAAAGAGCGTCGGATTCAGTTGTTACACGAGTATGTTGAGGTCTTTTCCTGGTCGTATGAAGACATGCTAGGACTTGATGCAGATATCGTGGTACATCATCTACCAACAAAAGAAGACTGTCCACCGGTAAAACAAAAGGTCTATCGCATGCGACCAGACATGTCAGAGAAGATCAAAGCAGAATTCATGAAACAAATCAATACCGGATTCTTGGTCGTCACTTCCTATCCACAATGGGTTGCCAATGTTGTTCCCGTGCCTAAAAAGGACGGAAAGGTACGAATGTGCGTGGACTACAGAGATTTAAATAGGGCAAGCCCTAAGGATGATTTCCCACTTCCCCACATTGATATTCTAGTTGACAACACAGCACAACACAAGGTGTTTTCCTTCATGGACGATTTCTCAGGCTACAACCAAATCAAAATGGCGCCTGAGGACATGGAGAAAACAAACTTTGTCACGTAATGGGGAACATTCTGCTACAAGGTTATGCCATTCGGGCAGAAGAATATTGGGGTAACCTATCAGCGTGTCATGGTAGCTCTATTTCACGACATGATACATCACGAAATAGAAGTCTAATTGGACGACATGATAGCTAGATCTCAAAAATAAGAAGAGAATCTTGATCATTTACAGAAACTGTTTGAGAGACTAAAGAAATACAAGCTGAGGTTGAACCCAAATAAATGCACATTTAGGGTGAGGTCTGGTAAGCTCATAGGCTTTGTCGTCAGCAATAAAGGTATCGAAGTGGATCCCGTCAAGGTGAAAGAAATACAAGAGATACCTGCTCCTCGTACCGAGAAGGAAGTCAGAGGAATCTTGGTATGTTTAAACTACATTGCCAGATTCATTTCTCACCTGACAGCTACTTGTGAACTAATCTTCAAATTACTGAAGAAAGATCAAGTAGTCAAATGGAATGACAAGTGCCAAACTGCTTTCGATATGATCAAAGAGTATTTACAAGAGCCTCCTATTTTGATGCTACCGGTCGAGGGAAGACCATTGATCGTGTATCTAACTGTTTTGAAAACTCAATGGGGTGTGTACTGGGGAAGCATGACGAGTCTGGCCGAAAAGAGCATGTTATTTATTAACTGAGCAAAAAGTTTACCGACTGTGAAACAAGATATTCACTGCTCGAGAAAACTTGTTGCGCTCTGGCATCGGCTGCTCGTCGGCTAAGACATTATATGCTGACCCATACTACCTTATTGATATCCAAAATAGATCCAATAAAATACATCTTCGAGAAACCTGGCCTCTCTGAGAGAATAGCGAGATGGCAGATGATCCTGACAGAATATGACATACAGTATACTACTTAGAAAGCAATAAACGGCAGTGTACTAGTTTATCACCTTGCTCAGCAAGCTGTGGAAGACTACCAGTCTATGAAGTTCGAATTCCCAGATGAAGACATCATGATGGTAAACAACTGTGAAGAATTCAGACCATATGACGGACCTGAACAAGGATCCCGATGGACCCTGGTTTTTTAATGGGGCATCTAACGCACTCGGCAATGGTATTGGTGATGTAATCATATCTCCTGAAGGATGTCATACACCCTTTACGGAAAGACTCTGCTTCAACTTTACAAATAACATGGCAGAATATGAGGCGTGCATTTTTGGTCTCAAAGCTGCCATAGATTTGGGGATCAAATCTTTAAATGTATTCGGAGATTCAACTTTGGTCATCATCCAGATAAAAGGGGAATGGGATACCAAACACCCTAACCTTATCCCCTACAAAGAACATGTCCTGACATTGATCCCACATTTTAAGAAGATTCCCTTCGAGCATTTCCCGTGAGAAGAAAATCAGCTAGCAGATGCACTAGGCACAATGTCATTCATGTTTAAACTTAAATGGAATAACGAGGCTCCCCAGATAACCATTGAACGAATAGATGAACCAGCTCATTGTCATGAGATTAATACTGAAGAAGTAGTGGACCATCCTTGGTTTTACGAAGTCAAGAGGTATCTCGAGGCTCAAGAATATCCGGAAGGAGCTTCAGTCAATGATAAGAAGTTCTTAAGGATATTTTCTGCTAAGTTCTTCCTTAGTAATGGCATTCTCTACAAACGCAACCATGACTCTGTTTTTCTCCATTGTGTAGACAAGGCTGAGGCAGAAAAGATCATGGTTGATCTACATGAAGGTACTTTTGGAACCCATTCCAGTGGGTATACGATGGCAAAGAAGATCCTACGGGAAGGCTATTACTGGTATACCATGGAAGCAGATTACTATCAACACTCTCGAACCTGCCATAAGTGTCAGATCTATGCTGACAAGGTGCACGTACCTCCATTTCCTCTGAATGTCTTGACGGCTCCTTGGCCCTTTGTTATGTCGGGTATCGATATGATTTGGGAAATAAAACCAACATCCTCTAATGGACACCGCTTCATCTTAGTGGCCATTGACTATTTTACAAAGTGGGTTGAGGCAGCTTATTTCGCTTCCGTGACCAGGAATGTTGTAGCCCGGTTCATTAAATAGAATCTCATCTATCGGTATGGTATCTTGGAGAGGATCATCACAGACAATGGTACGAATCTAAACAATACTATGATCACCGCCCTGTGCGAGCAATTCAAGATCCAGCATCACAATTCTTCCCCTTACCGGCCAAAGATGAATGGTGTTGTCGAAGCCGCAAATAAGAACATCAAAAAGATCATATAGAAAATGACAGTCACATACAAGGACTGGCATGAGATGCTACCATTCTCTCTCCACGGGTATTGTACCACAACTCGCACATCAACCAGGGAAACACCCTACTCTCTGGTATACGGCATGGAGGTTGTCTTGCCTATTGAGGTTCAGATTCCCTCTCTAAGAATTATGAAGGATGCAGACCTGAATGAAGAAGATTGGATCCAGACTCGACTTGAACAACTGAACTTGATTGATGAGAAAAGACTTACTGTTGTCTGTCATGGTCAAATGTATCAAAAACGAATGATCAAGGCTTTCAACAAAAAGGTCAGACGCCAAGTGTATCAAGTCGGGGATTTGGTGAACAAACGCATCATACTTCCGTAAGGGGATCCCAGGGGCAAATGGACTCTTACATACGAAGGACCGTTTGTGATCAAAAGCATATTCACTCGTGGAGCAATGATCTTGACAACCATGGATGGCAACGACCTTCCGCACCCTATGAACGCAGACATAGTCAAAATATACTACACATAAGAGACCCGCTAGGTTGACACACCTAGGCAAAACAAGGGCATCCCGGCGAACCAAAGAGGTTTGGGAAAAAATTAGGGATAAAAACAAAAACAAAATCTGTACACCTGGCAAGCTGAAAACCTGAAAGGGCGGCTTGGGCAAAAAAAAGGGTATCCCGGTGGACTGAAAACCTGAAAGGGCGGTCCAGGAAAAAGTTAGGGAATTAAAGCGTATGACTATGTCCTGTGGGATCACCTTACGGACAACCTTTGGCTTCAACTAACAAACTCAGCGGTTCTGATTAATTCAATCAGCTTCGAACAAGGCAACAAATAGACAAGATGCCCAGAGACACGAAGGCTATAGCAGGATGGCAATCCCATGGGATCATTACACATAGATATCTTGTCTTTGTATCAAATTTTCATTTTTACGACGGCATTCTCTTACTAGAATGTTTGTCTCATTGTACAAAAATACTTATTCAAAGTCAATACAAAGATATCCCTTTGAAAGTGCAGAACTATTTGTTTTTCTTTACTCCTGTGTTTTGTTTACAAATACGTCCAATGATTTATTTTTGAACATATGCATTTGAACATAATTACTGTTTACAAAAAAACAAAGTAAAAAGACAATCACTGGTGGCTTTAAGATATAGGGCAATATCTTTGAGCTATTCCATAAAATCCTCTGCAGTGTGCAGTATAATCCCCATCAGAACAAAACTTCTAGTTATCAATCCCTAGTAGAAGTCGTCCAATTTCTCAGGATTCCCCAACAGGATTTTACAAGCAGTGTATAGTGTTTCCCTTGCAACAGATTTTATTTCTCTAAAAGGAAATTCATCAACACTTCAACTTCAAAACATGAACACTTACAATCCATATCCTCGACAGCAGTCAAGGATTTATTTTCCCCTATCCAACAGCAGTGCAGTAGATTATATCACATATGCATACATCGCATCCATATATCATGAACATTGATAACACGAATGCATATATCACAATCTCATTGTACCATGCATTTGATACATCATGACATTGCTTACCGCTAATGTTTTACCCTTTTCAGGATAAGATTAGTCAATGGATATAATTAACAAATTACAAAGGTCATAGGTTGATACCTAAGACAAGCCAGGACAATTATCTACACAACCAACTGAAGAAATCCAACACGGGTTCTTTAGATTCAACTTCAGATACAATTCAGATACGCTCTAGATACGGATGCCATTCTGATACTCATTCAGATTAAAATTTCAGATAAAGTTCAGATACGCTCCAAACACGGATTCCATTCTGATACTCATTCAGATTCAGATTTCAGATACAGTTCATATACAGTTCAGATACACTCCAGACACAGATGCCATTCTGATACTCATTCAGATTCAGCTTTTAGATACAGTTCAGATACCCTCCATACACGGATACCATTCTGACACTTATTCAGATTCTGATTTCAGATACAGTTCAGATACGCTCCAGACACGTATGCCATTCTGATACTCATTCAGATTCAGCTTTTAGATACAGTTCAGATACGCTCCAGACACGGACGCCATTCTGACACTCATTCAGATTATCTTTCAAATACAGTCCAGCAATCATTTTCGGATGCCATCTACAAGCCCATCTCCAACAACTTTCCATCATCTTTCCAAATGGAATCTTTAAGCCCATTCCCTATACCATCAAGCTTCACATCACCAAGTGCAAATTTTCGGGCACTCTAGTGTTCAATCATCTTCCACTTTCAAGTCACAAATGGCAAAACTTACCAATCTAACTCTTCAGGTTTAGGAATATTGAACAGGGGCTGCTGTTGTACCCCAAAATTTTCCCTCTCACTTATCAAGAATTTTCCCACAAGATCTCCCTTGACTCAAGACTGCACTAGGAATGATCAGCTCAAGACACTTCCTTAAGCACTGATTACCAAAATTAGGGTTTGAGATTGAACAAGGATATTTGAACTTCCAATGCCCCATATGACTTTCATGGATCATTATGGACCCTAATAATTACTCATGTCAAATTTCAAGCTTTGGATAACACCTTTGCCCAGTCAATTGAGTTGTTGACCTAAAAATCAGTTGTATTAGGGGAAAAGTCAACTATGGCCAATTCATAGTCAAACTTCATAATTTTTTATCCATATCAACATTTTAAACTCATATGTATCATTTGATCAAGTTTGGACCACAATTCCTCAAGAAATTTGATCAAATCTTCAAAAGGGCAAAATGGTCAAAATTAGGGTTTTGACTAGGAAAGGGCAATTTCTGATTTTTGACCTAGAAAATGATCAATTGTTTTAAGGCAAGATGTCAAGATCCTAATTGCATCATTTTTACCTAATTACATAGCTCAAAGCATTACTCAAGTCCAATGGATTGACAGATGAATTTTCAGTCAACTGATCAAAAGTCAATTGTATACTGAAAAGTCAAACTTTAAATTTTTTGTCAAATTCAAATGCCAAAGATCACAATTAATCAAAACATGTCAAAATATTAAACTTATTCATCAAGAAATCAAAAATTCAATATTTCATTTTGAAAAGTCAAAGTTTTCTAACTTAGAAATTTTTCTAAGTGTTTAAGCTTCATGTTTTTTTCATAACTTTAAGCCAATTTTTCACCATGATGGAAGATGATTCAAGAGAAACTTCCAACATGAAAGTTGTAGATCTCCATGATATCTATAACATTTCTTCATACAACTTCTCCTAAAAGTTCTTGGATCTTAAGTTATTAATTCATAAAGTCATGGTCATGAAACAAAAACACTTAGTGAAATTTTGCCCTAATTTGGTTAGGATTTTGACCTAACTTCATGGCACAGTTTGATATAGTTCCAAGGGTAATTTTCAAAAGTGATTCAAAGATGGGTTGAATAGCACATTACAAGCTTTCCAAATTGTCCAAGAACTCCTTGATATCATTCTTAAGCAGGGAGTGTCGAAGAGATGAAGTTAGGGTTTTATCACTTGAATTATAAGTTATTTTTTGATGAACACATGAACCAAATCCATGCTAGGCTGCATAATCTTTGCTTTACAGGCCTCAAACTTGTTTTTCACTCCATAATTAAATTTTACACAGTTGTTAGGGCTTTGATCTAAGCAATTGAGCTATTATCCAAGTTGCATTTCCATTAATGGCACAAAGTTAACATTGACATTCTTGTAAAGCGAGCTTTTTGCATAAAGTCAATTCTTGAGCCTTTAACATGTTCCCTCTGATCACACTCCATCCACAAAGTCAGAAGCAAGCTTGTTTAAATCATAACCACTCTATGAACAAAGTACAAGGCATGGAAACTTAAATTATCAAAAAATCACATGTTGAACTTAAACATACAAATTTGAATTCTGATCAACTAGAGCACTCAAAACTTGTTACTTATAAATAGATTCACTATTTGTGAGCTAAGGGACGATTTTGAGCACCCTAAAACACTCCCTAATTCCCTCTAGCCAGAAATTGCACAAAAAACTCTATTGATACACAGTTCTGACCTTAAACTTGTATCTTTCATTTCCCTCGTGCGTTTTCCCTCAAATTCATTCCTAAAGCTTCCTTACATCAAATACAACTCATCCCCATCCTTATTCCATAACTTTAACACCATTTACCATAACCTCCATAACCAAAAAATAGAGTCTGCATCTTGACTTCTCTAGGCCATTTCAGCCACTCTCCAACCAAGCTAATCATTGCATTAGCTTCCTGGGACTTCAGTGGAGCTATTCTAATCATCACAACATCTTGAGAAGTGCTCATTTGCAGAACACGATTTCCAGTTTTGAGGTAAGTTATCTCAACTTTGAACTTTTCATACAAGCATTATTAATGTTTAATTTATGTATGAAAAATGTAAACATCATTGTTCTGAAACTAACCATGTCTTTAGATTTCATTTATATTGCTTGAGTAGTTAGAATTTTGAATCTGAACATCCTAGAAAAATTAGGTCAGAATTTGGTACTATTCAAAATTCATGTTCATTCTTGAGAATTAGTTTAAGTTGTTTATATTTCTGGAATCGTGGTAAAATTTTACACAAGTTTCATGTTTACTTTGTTGCAAATGGTTAAGAAATGAACAAGTTACAGTTGGTCTGGCTGGAGGTTGAAGATGAAGTGTAAATCAGGGCGCGTTTTGTATCATATATTTATTGTTTTGCTGATGTTAACGGATGTATAGCCACCCCAGTGGTAGAAGCGCGCGCCTGTAACCTTTGGGACCTGGGTTCGAGCCCCAGTGGTACCCTTTTGGATTTTTTTCACATTTTTGCATTCTGACTTTCTTTTTTTGGCAGGCGCCGGGGCCTCCCTTGGGCCTTTTATTTTTTTTCTTACTGTTAACCCCCCTGCAGGCTATTCACACCCCTGGCCCAGTTTTATTTTCTTTTCTTATTTTCAGTTTATTTATTTTCTTAATTATTTTTCTAATACTAAAAAATCATAAAAAAATATAAAAAAACTAGATTTATATTTGGACATATTTTATTTATTTTTCTCACACAAAAATTATTTTATTTTTATCATATTTCATTTATTTCACTAAATATTTTGTAAATTTAATTAAAACACTAGGTTTTACTTATTTTCCTTTACACCAATTAAATATATTATTTTAATATATAAAAAAGACCAAAAATATTTTATAATACTATAGATTATTTTTAAGACAAAAATACCAAAAATATCCCTTTTATAAACTTAATTTCTTTTTAATCAATTAATAGATTTAGGGTTTTATTTAAAATCTTTTTTTGGTAAATTTAGGTTTTACTTTTAATTAATTATTTTCTTTTAATTAATTAGGTTAAAACAAATTCCCTTTTCCTAAACAAAATCCAAACAAAAATATCCATTTCCTTCACATTTGCATTCTTGTATATTTATTCATTGTGTACATTATTTGTTTCAATTCTTGTATAAATTCAATATGGTTGTAATAGATTAATTAGATTTATTTTCTTGCAATCCCCATTTATAATTTGTACACCCCTTTCCCACAAGTATTGTAATAGCGTAGTAAATTTTAAATTATGCAATCTATCGCTTTATATACAATTGCTATTAATTAGGGTTTGTATGGAAAGACTAAAACCAATCAATTAGAAAACTCTAATCAAAGACAAAATCAAGCATGAAAAACCATACACTTGCACACAAGCACCCCTAGGGTAAATCCACTTGGTTGCCTTTACAAAATGGCCATATTATGCATGTGAGGTACCTTAGCAAAAACAAACAAAATATAAGATCATAGTCCCTCGATGATGCTATCTAAGTTGCCTTTCAAATGATCTTAGTCCCTAAAAGAGAATGCTAAGATACCTTGCAACATTGCTAATCATGGTTATACGATGACCCACGCCCGTCCCGTTTACATCCAAAGATAGGGCTACTTACCAAATTAATGGTAAGATAACAATGTCAAAGGAAAAAATAAATGAACATGAAAGACTTTTGAGTAGGTAGAATGCTCCTAATTACTTGCTCATTTTCAAAACATCTTTGTTATTTTCAAAACAAACACCTACACTTTCAAAACCTCTTACAAACTTGAAAACATTTTCAAAAGATCAAAAATCTTTGTATACATTCTTACGAACGAGAATCATTACAAAGATTGCCTAAATAATGACCTCCTTACAAAATACTTTCAAAAACCACACAAAGCACAATTTCAAACAAATGCAAGTGATCTAGCAAGTAACTAAGAACCCATGGAAAACCTTGGATGAAAAGGGTGCTAATACCTTCCCTTTTCATAATCTACCCCCCGAACTCAAGAAACAATCTCAAAGGTCTTTCCTGTGCTTTTTCACCTTTCCTTTTGGATAAAAGAAAAGCCGGTGGCGACTCTTGCTAACCGCAACATTTGCAATCAAATGCTAAACCTTCAAGTCAGTTCTCCCACTGTATCATAGAACTGGCGACTCTGTTGGAGAAAAATTCTAAAATTTGGGTTAACTTAAGGTTAGATCACATCTACTTGCTTGCAAATAATGTCTCAATTTATAGGCAAGAGGTTTGAAGGCTTGGAGGGATCAGAATCAAGAGTTCACATGTTATGGCCATTTGACTTGTTTTTGAAGCAAGCTTGACAAGCATTGTTCCAAGGCAAGGTACAAGGCTATCTAAAGTGGTTAGGCACTTTAAAAATACTTATATGATTTTGTAGATGAATTTTGTGTAGAAAGAACAAGTGCAAAGCTCAATACAAGTTTAGTTTGTGATTAGAGCAACCATACTAGAATGGCAATGTTACTTTGTGCCAAAAATGGATGAATTTATTGGATAATGGCTCAAATGCTTGGATAAAAGTTCTAATTGTGTTGTAATCAATTAATTATGGAGTGAAAACACAAGTTAGAAGCCTTCAAAGTGAGATTATGCAGCATGGGGTAGGGTTTTGGTTATGTGTTCATCACCAAAATGACTTGTAATTCAAGAATGGATGCCCAGCTTCTTGCCTTTGATTCTCTTAGTTCAAAAATGATCTCTTCAAGTTCTTGGAAATTTTGGAATGCTTGAAACATTATCTAAAACCTTCATGTTTACCATTTTAGCTAAATCATCTTGGATCTAGGTGAAAACTGGCCAAGAAGTTAGGTTAAAAATCTGCCTAAACTTGTCAAAATTTTGACTAAGTGTTTTATGAAAAATGTCATGACTTCATGGGCATATATCTTCAAATCTAAGAATTTTTTGGACATAAACCCTCTAATACAAGGTTTTATAATTCATCAAGATCTACAACCTTCATGATGAATTTTTTCTTTGAATCATCATACATCTTGGTGAAAAAATGTCATGAAGTAGTGAAATTATCAAGTTCAAAACACTTAGAAATTTTTCTAAGTCTTGAAAAGTTTAACTTTTTTATGGACTTTTTGATTTTCTTGATTCTTGATGATCAATATTCATATTTTTAATGTCATGATGGATCTTGATCTTTGAAACTCAATGTTGACCAAAAATTCAAACTTTGGCTTTTGGTGTAACAATTGACTTTTCATCAGTTGATCAAATTTCAACTATCAATTGTTTGATCTTGATAATTGATTTGAGACATGAAATTAGGTCAAGATATCGTTTTTTAATTCTCAAGATCATGCTTCAAACCATTTATTCATGTATTAGGTCAAAAGTCAATGATTGGTCAATCCCAATCAAAACCCTAATTTTGACCATTTTGACCCTTTGATGATTTGAATGTTTTTCTTGAGAAATTGTGATCAAACCTTGATCAATTTATGAATATGACTTAAAAGTATTGATATGGGCCATAAATCTTGAAGTTTGACATTAGGTTGACCACAGTTGACTTATTACCCAATACAACTGATTTTTAGTCATCTGATCAATTGATTGAACAAAATTGTGATCCAAGAGTTGAAACTTGGCATGAGTTTTCTTGGAGGTATATAATGAACCATGAAAGTCATTTGAGGCATTAGAAGTCCAATTTTCCTTGTGAAAATCAAAACCCTAATTTGGGGTCCCAGTGCTTAAGAGGTAATTTGACGTAGTCAACACTTGTGCAAACTTGACCTATTAAAGATCTTTTGTGAGAAATGTCTTGAGAAAAGAGAGGGAAAATTTTGGGGTATAACAATTACCAAATCTGCCTTCAACAGATGTTGTAAAGCTTGAGACAATGGCATGTTGATCCTAGTGAACTACCTCCTCGGGGCATCTGGCCTTTGTTGATTGTTTTGTCGTTGTGGTCATTGAACTGGGGTTGGGTTAGAAATCAACACTGCACTTATCGACTGATGAAGATCATTTTTATACGGCTCCTTTGTCCATAAACAACATTAGTCTCTTTCTTACCAACAATTGGTTTCTTTACAGCAGTAGAGGTCGAGGCCATTGGGATCTTCCCACTTTTGATTCCACTTTCAACATGTTTACCAGTCAAAATCAACTCAGTAAACCCTGACAGAACTCCCAATCAGAAAATTAAAGAATGGACCAGTCAAGGTGCCCATGAACATGTCCACTAATTCTCTATCAGACAAAGGGGGTTGCACCCTTCACCAAGGTCCCTCCATTTTTTAGCATACTCCTTAAAGCCTTCGATTGAGCCCATAGTCATATTTTGTAATTGCACACGAGTTGGTGCAAGATCAATATTGTATTGGTATTGTCTATAGAAGGCAGCAGCCAGATCCTCCCATGTATGGATATTAGTCCCTTCTAGTTGATAGAACCATTCCAATTGTGTCCCAGATAAGCTCGCTTGGAAGAAATGAACCCATAACTTCCTATAAGTGGTGTGTGGTTGAATCTTGCGGACATAAGACCTCAGATGCATTTTGGGATAGGAGATTCCATCATACTTAGCAAAGATATGAACCTTGAAATTATGGGGAATGACCACCCCAGGGACCAAACCTAAATCTCCAAAGTCTAAACCAGGCACTATTTGGATATCTACAACCTTAAGTTATTCTTCTAGCTATTTGTCTTTGCCCTCCGTCGGTGGGTACTGCTCATTGGAGTAATCTTCGTCCTTATAAATCTTGTTATTTACACCCCTAGCCCGGGTGCTTCTAACATCCTCGTCTTTATTATCTTCCTCAGAAGAAGAAGCCTCTTCTATTTGAGCCAGTCGGGCGGGCCCTTTGAACCTTCTTCCCATGTTAAGAATAACAACATGTTTCTTGGTCTTCTTTTTGGTGGAAAGGAGTGACATCATTTCTTGTTGTCCTTTAGCTAAGTTGAGGAGAGTCTCTTGGAACTGTGCGTGTTGTGTTTGCAGATCTTTGACGGTTTGCTTTAGAGCCATCTTATACTGAAATAAATATCAAAAAGATGAGGAAACCTGTATCAGAAAACCTGCTTATGATATGATGCACGCTATGTGGATGCAATGTTTTCAAGGACCTCAAGAGATTTAAATTTGCTAGCCAAAAAGGAAACAGAAACAAAAATTGTATTAATAAGTTCAAAAGTTAAATTTTCCCCTTGGGCTTACAATAGGAAAGCAAAAAGGTCTCAAAGAGACAACAAAATGAACTCCTAAAAAAAACTCAAGTCCCCCATGGGCGTTTCCTCCTTGTGTCGAGGTAGGCATTCAGGCTTTACTCCTCGTGAAGTTGCTTGGTGAGCTCCAACACTTTCTTCTCGCTTGCGTTGAATCAAGCTTCAAAGGTTTCTCGTTCCCCCTTGAGTTGAATCTAAGATCTTTGCAATTCTTCGAGGTCGGTAGGCACGCCAGGATGGAGAATGGTAAAAGGAATATCCCCCCCAGCAATAGGCTCCAAAACTATTGGTAGGATAGCTGGATATGGCATCATGAGACTTTGAGCAAGAGATCATACCCATTTGAGATGAGGATCAAGAGGGATGGAATTCTTATTCCATAAAGTCTTGCTATCAACCTAGCTTACCATGCCCTAAGCATGTACAAACCTTCGATGATAACCTTGGACATTGTCCTCGTAGTCGAATATAATACCATGGATAAGTGCATCATTAGGACCATCTCTTCGAGCATAGCCAAATTGTGGTAGAGCTAGATAAGGGTTGTAAGTAATACCCTCCTAAGGCCCAAGATAGGAACATTAGGGAACTCCCCACAACAGTCAATGATAGTATTGTCCTCTTGAGATCGAGAGCACCAATAGATATATGTATGAGAAAGCGACATTATTCTTTGCGACCACCTCAAACCTTGATCATTCTTCAATACTGATCAGGGGAGGTGTGAAATAAACCACCTAGACAGCAAATCCAATCAACACATAAGAGGCCCTCGCTTCCTCATAGTGCGATTATGAAGAGAGTGCAAAATTTCTCCAAGCAATGTAGGCACGAGGTTACGAGTAAAGAAAATTTTGACAGCATTGACATCTATGAGTTGGTCAGGGTTAGGAAAAAGCATCAACCTATAGATTAGAAGATCCAATATCTCCTCAAAATCTTTAAATTTCATGGCATCCAAAAACAAACGAGCCTTCTCAATCAGGAATTTAGCCAAAAAGCCTTTGACCCCACTTCTTATCTCCCAATTAGCTACATTGTCAGAACTCTTCAAATGTAAGGTCGTGGCAATAACTTTAGGTCATGGAGCTTCCTTTAAATAGGTGAAGGTAATTTGATCAATAACAGATACTCCTAGTAGTTGAGATAATTCTTCCATTGTGGGCACCAATTGATAATCGAGAAAGGTGAAACAGTGATGTACAGGGTCAAAGAACTGAAAGAGAACCCTCATCATGTCTTCTTCAAAGCTTGAGGTAACTAGATTGATAAGTCGACCATATATTTTGATGAACGGGGAATTTTCAGGAACACTTGATGCTAACTCTTTGAGTTGAGGAGGCACCATTACGAAGTTTACTCAGATGGTATTTCTACGAGTGGAAGTCATATCCTACAAAATGGAACAAAGATAAATCCCTAGGTCTTTGAAATGGTTAGTGAAAATGATATGGTATGATGCTATGATGTCATGAATAAGTAATAACACACAAACAAATTACACAAGGCCTTAGGTTAATGCTTGCATGGGGTTTATAAGTAAGTACTCTCTTGAAGTTTTAGTTGGTTCTACCTGTCCTAAAATAAGTAACCGGGTTCTAGGAGCCTCAATATCACTGATCTTTCTTCATCGGGCATTGTTTTAGCTCAAGCATCCAAAATGCGGCCAAAATATCTCAAAAGTATGATCTCAATGAGTGTAGTATCAAGTATCAACTAACTTTAGTCTTACACCAAAGACAGCTATCTCACTACTTTTTAGTGGCCAAGTTGTTCAACTAAGGTTCTATTGTCAGTTAGTGCTTCATGAAACCACACAGCGGCCCCGTATTCTCCTTGACTGGACTCAAGGGACACTAGTACAAACAAATTTGTCACACTAACGTAGCCATCGCTTCAACCATGTCGGTATTATGCTGCATAATCCCCATAATTTATTGTTACTTACTTAATATGCCCCAGATCCGGGTATAGGATCTATACAAGAAATAAACCCAAGCATAACCCACAAATGTCAAGAAAACAATGCAAACAAGTAAAGCAAATAAATGTGATTATATCTTAAGGTAACCGCACTTTTAGTTAATATGTCCCCAACAGAGTCGTCAGTTCTGTGATACAGTGGGAGAACTGACTTGGGTGTTTTGCATTTTATCACAAATGTTGCAAATAGAAAGAGTCGCCACTGAATTTTCTTTTATCCACTAAAGGAAAGGTTGAAAAGAAAAGGAAAGACCTTTTGAGAATTTTTCTTGAGTTCGGGGGATAGTTTGTGAAAAGGGAAGGTGTTAGCACCCTTTTCATCCATAGTTATCTACGGGCTCTTAACTACTTGATCACTTAAAAATTCTTTTGAAAGCAATGATTCTCGTATCGTTGAGAATCTATACAAAATGTTTGTTTGGAAATATTTTGAAAAATGCCTTAGTACGACAAACTTTGTAATGATTCTCATATCGTTGAGAATGTATATAAAATGTTTGCTTTGAAAAAAGGGAGTGTTTGGAAAGATGTTTGTTTTTGAAAGTGTGAGGTGTGGAAATGGTTTTAGTTTGTGAGCAAGCAATTACGAGCAATCTACCTACTCAAAAATTCTATGTTCTTTTCCTCCTCCTTTAGGTAGTACTATTTTACCATTGGTTGGCAAGGAGCCATATCATTGGATGTGAGGGACAGGTGTGGGTCATCGCTTAGTCATAAAAGACAACTTGTAAGATATTTTAGCAATTTTTCGTGAGGGACTAAGATCACTTACCTAAGGCAACATTTGGAGGGTCATCGAGGGACTATGATCTTTTAATCGAGGGTATTTGCTAAAACATCTCAAATTCGAGGGACATAACTGTTCTTATCTGAGGCAACAAATGTGGGTTATCCTAGAGGTACATGTGTGCAAAGTGTTTTGTTTTCATGTATTTTGTCTTGAATTAGGGTTTTCTATAGTTTAGTTTTAATCTTGTCATGCAAACCCTAATTACTAGCAATAATAAGGAAAGCGATAAATTGCAGAATTTAAATATCCTACGCTATTACAATGCTTTGAAAATGGGGAGTACAAGTTTGTGAATAGGGGAAGAAAGCAATAAACCCTAATTATCTATTACAAACCATTGAATATGAATAATAATAGAATGCACAAGATGTAAAGATGATGAAGAAATTGTTTTTAGGGTTTTTTGGTGGAGAAATGTTTAAAGATTAACCTAATCAAACTAATCAATTTTAATTACAAGAGAGATTAATTAATTTTCAACAAAACCTAAAATCTAATTTAATTGAAATTTAAGAAAAATAATTTTAAAAAAAACCTAAGTCTAATAAATTTGTTTAGAAAATAATTTGAAGGTTAATATTAATTTGGAAAGAAAAGGTTTTATAATGTAGAAAAAGAAAATAATAAAAGCTAACTTAATTAAAAAAAGAAATAAAAAGTTTAAATTAAAATATTTATAATTTAATTTAAGAAAGTATATTTTTTGTATTTTTGATAAATAATAAAAAAATAAAAAGATAAAAATAAAAAATTATAAAAAAAATTGGGCTTGAGATGTAAAATTAAAAAAGGGGTGTTAAAAATAAGCAAAAAGAACCAATGTTTTTTTTTTGTAATCAGAGAAAATAAAATAAAATAAGAGTATGAATGGGCCTGCGCTTTGAAAAGTAGAATGGGGGGTGTGAGATCAAAAATAAAAAGGCTCAGAACATAAGTCCAATGCATGTTTTGTGATTCAGTATGGATGGCTTCTTTGGGTGTACCATGGGGCACGCGTCTTGGTGTGCTTGATTTAATGTCCTGACAAATTTGATGATGTCAATGGAAAGCTCATGGTAGACGCACGTGGCTTGGATGAACTGAATCTGAAATAAGAAAATAAGTGGAAAAAAAAGGGTACCACTAGGGCTCGAACCCAGGTCCCTATACACCAATGCCTTACGCGCGCTTCCTCTGCCATTGGGGTGGCTATTTCGTCCGTGTATAAAATAACTTGCAATAAACTTAAAATAAACGTATTCCTGAATTTGAAAATTCCTTCATGTTTAACCTTGTGCGCGCCAGAACAAAGACACCATTTTTTATTTTTGGAACTTCCTCATTTCTCAACCAAATCAGAAAATGTAAACAAGTTAGTTGCTCCATTTTTCAACAAGAATTCAACCATATAAATAACTAAAAATAAACTCAAAGATAAACATGAATTTCTGTTGGTACCAAATAAAACCTAAGGCATGGTTAGCTTCAGGGATATAATGTCTACATTTTTCATTCACAAAGTAACCATTAATGATTCTTGTAGAGAGAGTTCAAAGTTGAGAAAACTTACCTCAAAACTGGAAATCGTGCATGGAGTTTGAGCACCTCTGGAAGTGTGTTGATGATCTGGATAACTTCACTGGACTTCTAGGAAGCTAATGCAACTCTTACTTTATGCTGAAAGTGCCTGAATCATGCTGGAGAAGTCAAGTTGTAGGTTTGAATATTTGGAAATGGGGGATGTGATACGGTGGCAGAACCGACTGTTTAATATTGGTTTGCGTTTTGCCTTTTTGTTTGAAAAATGTCGCGGTAAGCAAGAGTCGCTACCGACTTTTATTTCATCCAATCATGAAAAAGGAAAAAGAATAGAAAAAACCTTTTTTTGAGATATTTCTGAGTACGGGGGGTAGATTATAGAAAGGGAAGGTGTTAGCACCCTTTCTATCCGTAGTTATCAACGGGCTCTTAGGTACTTGCTCATTTTTCAAATTTCTTGTGTGTGTGCTTGCTTTGAAAATATTTTACTTCGTGATAACCCTTGTATCAGTCCTCAAGGATGTGACAAAGTTATTTTGAAAACTGTTTTTGAAAAGTGTTTGTGTGCAAAGTTTTATTTTGAGCAAGTACCTACTAGCATCTACCTACTCGAAAGAAGATCGTTTATGTTCTATTTCCTTTAGACAGTGTTATCCCACTATTAAGGAGTATGTAGCACCTTCGTTGGAGTTTGTAAGGGACGTTCGAAAGGGACAAATACAATCACTAAAGCAATAGTTAGAAAACCTTAGTAGTAACCCTAGGGTCTTAAGATCTTTTCGAGGCAACATTTCCGAGGAAACATTCGAATGGGATAATTTGATCTCTTTAGACTGGAGGGAAACCACTAAAATCTTCTATGCTTAATGATTGTTTACCGAAGGCAACCAAAGTGAGGTAAACCCTAGGAGTGAACACGTGCGAGTGATTTGTTTCAGATATTTTAATCTATGCATATTAAGTGATCTACCGTTTTAATTTTCCAAACATTCTTTCCATACAATCCTATTAGCCATGCATCTAGACAGTTAAATATTGCGGAAATTAAAAGCGCGAGGAAGTAAAACCTAGCTATTACAAGGCTTCGGGGAGGGGGATTAATTACATAACCAAAAATCATGGATTTAAAGTAAGGAATAAAACCCTAATTTAACTATTACAAACCCTGAACAGTTACAAAATAATGGAAAAAATAATTAACAAGCACGTGGCAAATTAAATACGAGGACGGTAATTAAAAACTTAAAACCCTAATTGAGAGAAAGAAATTCTTGTGGATTTTTATTTGAGAAAACAATTAAATCACAAATTAAGTAAACCTAATTTCTAATTGTTTTTAATTATGAAAGAAGTTAATTAACCTAATTCACTAATTAAATTTAAAAAAAGTATTTTATGATAAAAATATTTTTTGTGTATTTTTTGAGAAAGATTAATTAAATTATGTACAAATAAAATCCTAAGTCTAATTATTTCTAAATTATGAAAGAAATTAAAGTTGCCCTAAATTAATTAAACTAATTAATTAAAAATAATATTTATTAATAAAATAAGTCTTTTTGTGATTTTTTTGATTTGTTAATTTAATAAAATAATTTTTGTATTGATTAAAAAAACAAAATAATTAAAGAAAAGAAATTAAAGAAAAATAGTAGAAATAACCAAATGGACCTGCTGTTAGAAAATCTAGGGAGGTGTATGCTGAACTTCTGAAACCCAGAAGGATGGCCCAGAGTCTGGCGCCTGATCCAATGAGAAAAAATAATAGAAAGAAAATGTTGGACTCATGGTGGACCTGCGTATGCTGGCGTTGGATCTGGCTGGAGATGGATCCAGAGGATGAGATCAGAGGGCGCGTGATGATCCTCAAAAGGTGAGGTGTGCTGGATCTGGCTTGAGGTGGATCCAGAGGATGAGATTAGAGGGCGTGTGATGATCCTTAGAAGGTGAGGTGTGCTAGATCTGGCTGGAGGTGGATCTAGAGGATGAGATCAGAGGGCGTGTGATGATCCACAGAAGGTGAGGTATGCTAGATCTGGATGGAGATGGATCCAGAGGATGAGATCAGATGGAGTGTGATGATCCTCAGAAGGTGAGGTGTGCTGGATTTGGTAATGTGGTACACCTGATCATATGAGAAAAAATAATAGAAAGCAAATGTTGGGACCTGGGATCGAACCCAGGTCCTTATGCTCGCCTCCAGTGATGCTTTGCCAACTGCGCTACCATGTTATATGTTCATATAATAGAAACAAAGCATAATAAGAAAAACAAACAATGGATTCATAAAATGCGCGCAAAATTCAAATCAGCCATTCATGGGCTGCCACGCATCACCTTCTTCACTGCAACCGTCGTCTTAGGTGAAGAACTTTTACCTACGGACGTTTGTTGTCACTACAACCCCTGCAAATTTCAAAAATTCCATACAAGCATAATAAATCAATTGTGATGATACCAATCAACTCGTCTTGGCCTCACGAGTATCATGGTATCATTTTCTTGGCCTAATTGTTCCTGTATAACAAAGCCCTAAAAACATCTCAGAAACCCTAGCAATGGCAACTATGGATTCCTGCGCGATAAATGCAATTAAAGGGTACATGTAGCTTGCAAACAAGATGATAAACACAAATATATGGTTAGCATGCATTTAGGATGCGTAAAACATTAAAATCGAGTTTAAGTTTTAGGCAAACTGTGCTGCTTTTAGGGACGTTTTCTGGATGCTTTGAGGCTTACAAATGATGTTGTTAGCTTCCTGGGATGTCCAGGAATCGATTGCTAGGCTTGAAACTCTTTGAGGATGGCTCTAAGATAGATTTTGATCTCCCACTTTTTTCCAAATTTTTGAGTTTTCTTCTTGCTCTTTCACACCTCTAATCCTCTTCTTTTTGATCTGGAATTATTATGCACTTATAGTAGACTGAATTAGGTCAACAAATTTGTATCAAATCTTTGAGAATTATGAAAATTGGATTTGATTTGCTTCATGTATGATTTCTTTCCAAAACTTGCTTCAATCCAATCTTTTTCAACCCTAATGAACCTTGCACGACTTGGCTGGCATACTAGTTGTACATGGACTCAAAATATGCATAAAAATCTCAAGATTTGATTTGTTTTCATTTTTTTCCATTTAATTTGATTTATTTTGATTTAATTATATAAAAAATCAAAATAAATTATAAAATTAATAAAAAATAGGTGGAAAAGCTCAGGGGTCGTGGGTCCTATTAGAAACATGTTTCAAGCAAGAAAACATAGGACCCTTTGGAAAAAATGCAAATTTAATCAATGTTCACTTTTGACAATTTTGCAAAAAAGGTCAACTTTGTCAAGGCATAACTCTCTCAATTTTTCCCCTAGGATGATGTTCTTGGACTTTTTAGAAATCTTAGGATGTCCCCTAAGCAACCCTTTTTGTCTCATCTCAATTGAGTCTTCCATGTTCATGTAAGAAGCTTTGACCCAAAAGGTGTTTTTGTTGACTTTTCAAAAGGACCTATAATGTCAAAATTCATATCTTTTTATGAGTGCATATTTTGAACTTGTAGGATGAAAATGAGTTGTAGGGAATTGTATCTTCTTCAAAATTAGCTTTGGATGGGAAATTTCTGATAAAGCATGAAGAAGTTATGCTTGGTCAAAGTTGGGTTGACTTTTCCTGCAAAACCCTAATTTGGCAACTTTTGGGTTTTGATGAATTTGGAGCATCCCTTGAAGAATCATTATAAACCCTTAATAAAATGATGAATTTAAATTCCAAATGTTTATGTTGACCAAAAACCTTGAAGTTTGACTGTATGTGGTCCATAGTTGACTTTTGACCTAGTATAGTTGATTTTCAGGCATTTGAGCAATTGACTTGACAAAATTCTTCTGCAAGGCATGAAACTTAACATGGATGATCTTGAGAACATATTAGGAAAATGGTGAGCATTTGGGATCCTTTGGACTCAAGAATCTTGATGAAAAATGAAACCCTAATTTGAGGTATATTGCCTTAGAAGAGAGTTGGTCTAGTCAACTCTTGGACTTCCTTGAGCAACTTAGGGACCTCAATTGACATGTATTGAGTAAAATGAGAGGGAAAATTTTGGGGTACAACACTTCCCCTGTTCAATCTTCTTAAACCTAAGGATGTAGATTGGCTTCTCTTCCTTTCGTGATCTGAAGGTGGAAGATGATTGATCACTAGAGTGCCCAAAGATTTGCACTCGTATGAAGTGGCGCGTGATTTGTGATATTGGGAATGGGCTTACAGGTTCCATTTGGAGGTTGAGGATTGAAGATTGTCAGAGATGGGCTTAAAGATGCCATCTTGGATGCGACGGAGAATTATAGAAGATGGGCTTAAAGATACCATCTAGGGGATGTTGATTTCCTGTCTTGGGAGAACTAGAGTTTTAGGAGCTTCAGTTGTCCGTTAATCTACTGGGGAATAACTCCGGCTTGAGGAAGCGGAAGTGTACTGCGTATCTGGTCGAGGTACAAGCTGCACCACGATTTACTGGGGAACTGCGAAACCACTCGTGTTTGATCGGGTCCCGACCTTACAGTGTTGTGGACTGCCGTCTAGAGATAAGAGAGGAGAAACCTGGATAGTAAGATTATGAGAAGGAATCTGGATAGTAGGGTTGCTTCAATATGAAAGCCTGGATAGTATGGTTACTTCGATATGAAAGCCTGGATAGTAAGGCTGTGAGAAGGAACCTGGATATTAGGGTTACTTCGATATAAAAGCCTGGATAGTAGGGTTGTGAGAAGGAACCTGGATAGTAGGGTTACTTCGATATGAAAGCCTGGATAGTAGGGCTGTGAGAAGGAACTTGGATAGTAGGGTTACTCTGATATGAAAGCCTGGATAGTAGGGCTGTGAGAAGGAACCTGGATAGTAGGGTTACTCTGATATGAAACCCTGGATAGTAGGGTTGTGAGAAGGAACCTGGATAGTAGAGTTACTTCGATATGAAAGCCTGGATAGTAGGGCTGTGAGAAGGAACCTGGATAGTAGGGTTACTTCGATATGAAATCCTGGATAGTAGGGTCGTGAGAAGGAACCTGGATAGTAAGGTTACTTCCATATAAAAGCCTGGATAGTAGGGTTGTGAGAAGGAACCTGGATAGCAGGGTTAATTCGATATGAAAATCTGGATAGTAGGGTTGTAAGAAGGAACCTGGATAGTAGGGTTACTTCGATATGAAAGCTTGGATAGTAGGGCTATGAGAAGGAACCTGGGTAGTAGGGTTACTTCGAAGCGATAATGTAGATTAGTTAACCCGTTTGGTTTCGGGAACTGAGTTTCTATTAGTCGTCTATAGATATGATCTGTATAACTGCTGAATTTGTTGAAGCTAATCCTCTTTTTCTGAAAGGATATTAGGGTGAGTTATATGCTGTGATACGGTGGGAGAACTGACTATGAGTTTTGCATTTTTATTCGCAAATGTTTCGGTTGAGCAAGAGTCGCCACCGACTTTTTTATTTTATCCTAAGGAAAGGTTAAAAAGCACAGCAAAAACCTTTTGAGATATTTTCTTGGGTTCGACGAGTAGATTATAGAAAGGGAAGGTATTAGCACCCTTTCTATCCATGGTTATCCATGGGCTCTTAGTTACTTGCTTAGATCACTTGCCTTTTTTTTTTTCAATTGTTTGAAATGGTGCTTGTGTGTGTGGGTTTGAAAATGTTTTTTGAAAAGAAGCCAATGTGGTGGCAACCTTTGTAATGATCCATGTGGGGATGTGTACAAAGGTGTATGTCTTTTGAAAAGGTTTTCATTTGTTTTTGAAAGTGGTTTTTGAAAGTGTTGTGAGGTGTGGTTTAAAAACAGGCAAGTGTTTTTGTTTTGCAAGTTGACAAGTACTTAAGAGCGATCTACCCTAAAGTTCTCAAAGATTTTGCTATGTTTTTAATCCTTTTAACAATTTTGTTCCACCATTGTATTTGGTGGACAATCTTGTGTTAGGATGTGAAAGGGACGAGCGCGGGTCATTGTTTGGACCATAATTGCAATGGTGCCAAGTATCTTTGGGCATTTTCTTTTAAGGGACTTGATCATTTTGTTTTTGGCAATATTTTGAAAATGTTATCGAGGGACTATGATCATTTGATTTGTTTGTTTTGCCCAAAGAGACCTAACATGCAATATGGCCTAATTTTGAAAGGCAACAAGTGGATGTAACCCTAGGGGTGTTAGTGTGCAAGTGTGTTTTGTTGCATACAAGAGTTTTTTCTTTGAATTAGGTTTTCCTATTTCATTGATTTTATCTTGTCATACATGTCCTAATTACTAGCAATAAGAAGCGGAAAGGTAAAATCCTACGCTATTACAACAATTAGGGGAGGGGGATACACATTTGTACATGGGGGGTTCAACGAGAAAAATAGACAAAAAAGAAAATAGCAAAAAACAAGATATATAGAGAGAGAGAGGGAGCCCGCGCGCTGCTGGGAGGTCATCAGAAGTTCTGACCCAGATCCGCTGCCAGATGATCAACCTGTTAGTGAAACTGGATGAGTCAGAACTTTTGACTCTAGAACCTGCAAAACAGAACCTTGTTAGTGGGGAAATCAGAAGTTCTGATTTCCCTGCGCTGCAAGACAGAAGTTTGTTAGTGGAGAAACCAGAAGTTCTGATTCTGCTGAAAAGGCAATAATTCTCAGAGGTTCTGATATCATTGACAGCAGAACAGGCTTCAGATGTGCTAACGTCAAAGTCAGCACTTGGCTTTTTCCTGTACTAATTAGAACATCTGCAATCCTGTTGTTACTCCACAAAACAGGAAACATATTTGGAACAGATCCAGCAAAATAACAAAAATGTTTCAGAGGTCAGAATCACCAAGGTCACAGGCAAGTCCTATACTGGCTCAGAACGTTCTGAGGTATGAGAGTCCTCAGAACATAAACAGCAATAACATGAATATTTACATTATGTTACTTGAATATGTACAGCTGATGATGCTTAACAGTGTGATGAGGGTCAGCAGGTGCTTACCTGACTGTTTGGAAAAGTTGGTGAGTGAAAGTTTTAGCTTTTGATTCTGGTGGTGTTCTGGACAGATTTTGAAAAGGGGAAGTAAAGGTGTATACGTGTATAGGGTCAGAAGTTTGGAAAGAGTGTTTTTGGTTTACAGAAAAGAGCTAGATATTTGATGAAGTTGAAGGTGAGAAACTTAAAGTTATGAAACAAAGCTGGAGATTTTGGCAGAGTTTCAGAATGCTGTGTTGCTAGGAGTTTTGTTTCTCTCTTAGCAATTTCTGTTTCTTTTCTTGGACCCCTTTTGCAGTGGTGAAAGCTCTCTATTTATAGGCAAAATTCTTGTGGATGCCTTGAACATTTAAGGCGCCAACAGAGTTTGAATTTATTCTTTGACAGAAATTCCAGGGAAGTTGTGATAACAGCTAGCTTTCAGCCTAGGTTGCAGCAGCAGGCGTAGATTGGGGAGAAGTGACCTCTGAAGTGGGCGGTGGCGTGAAGACCCATGCCAGAACCTGTGCAAAAGCATTTTCCAAGCCACACGTGAATGCTCAGGAGTGGTTGGAAGCATTAATGGGCATTAAATGGTGACAAGACCTGTCAATACCAACGTTCTGGTAATGAAAACCAGCGTTGAATCAGCAGCGTAAACCATGCTCTGGCCTTGGCTATTTGTTGCCTTAGTAAGCTCTGGAGATTCTCCTAGTTTTCTGGTACGTTCCTTGGATTTACTTCTGGACAATCTGGACTTAGAGATTTCTGTATCAGTGTAACACTCATTCCTCTGACCTTTCATCTTCTGATTTCAACCAGTTCTGAAGGAGCCTTCAGACTTTCCTGCTTCTCTTGCATTCCTTCAGCAAATTCTGGCTGAGCTTGTGTAACTGCTGAAGGGGCCTGCTTTGTTTGAGACTTACATTCTGAACCACGTCTACAACTTCTGATTGAACTGATGTAGCTGCTGAAGAGCCAACTTCTGACCGCGCTGAGCCAAGCTTGCAACTTCTGACCGTCTTCATCTGGAATGGGTTCAGAAGTTCTGAAGCGCTGATTTTTCTAAAAAATACTTATTTTAGAGAAGCATTCTAAGTACTTAGAATTTGATTTTTCTCAAGATAAAAGCGTTGCCTCTGGAGTTCATGAGATCATCTTGCTCTTGTAAGCGGCTTGCTCGGGAAAAGGGATAACTCAGGACTTGGATTTGTTTCAGAGGGACCTTGAAAATCCAAGATGGTTTCCTGAAGAAAGGGAGGGAAAATTTTGGGGTACAACAGTTGCCCCTGTTCAATCTTCTTGAACCTGAAGAGTTAGATTGGCAAGTTTGCCTTTCGCGACTCGAAGGTAAAAGGAGATTGGACACCAGAGTACCCGGAAATTTGCACTCGCATAGTAGAGTATCAGCAATGTGATGGCGGGAATGGGCTTATAGATGCAATTTGGAGAGGTGGTGGATAGGGAGATGGGCTTATAGATGCCATCTGGAGATGTGACAGATCTTCGTCGGGAATGGGCTTACAGATGCCATTTGGAAGTGTTGATCGCACAAGAGATTCCTTAGCGAGAACTTTATGTATCTGAGAAAGGCAGATGTTTTCCTGGCTTGTTACAGGTGTTTGATCTTCAATCTCCTTATGCAGATATGCCCTGGATGGATACAGGTATCGAATCTTCGAACTCTTCAGACGTGCCTTGGCTAGATACAGGAATCGAGTCTGGAAATGTTGTAGTTGATAGATGTGCCCTGGCTGGATACAGGAATCGAATCTTCGAACTCTTCAGACGTGCCCTGGCTAGATACAGGAATCGAGTCTGGAAATATTGTAGTTGATAGATGTGCCCTGGTTGGATACAGGAATCGAATCTTCGAACTCTTCATACGTGCCCTGGTTAGATACAGGAATCGAGTCTGGAAATATTGTAGTTGATAGATGTGCCCTGGCTGGATACAGGAATCGAATCTTTGAACTCTTCAGACGTGCCCTGGCTAGATACAGGAATCGAGTCTGGAAATATTGTCAATAGTTGATGGTAGTTGTCTTCGGTATTGTCTTTTTTCCTGAAAGGCAAAACATAAGTTGTATGCAATGTTATGATGTATGATATGCGTGATGTTTTAACATGAGACAGCGTTGTATGCACTTTATCATGTATGTAAGCAAGATGTATGAAAGTGTGAAATGTTTATGAATGTAACTTCGTCTTTAGGAAAATAGATCTTCGATGATTGGCCGGGGAGTTGCCTTGTGGCCAAGATACTTTGCTGAAGTGTTGATGAGAGGCCTGCTGAGGACTTTAATGATGGATCCTGCTGGGGATAAAAAACTCCTCTGGGAAACACCAAAGGTAGACTATGCTGGGGAATACCAAAAATAGACTCCGCTGGGGATATCAAAAATAGACTCCGCTGGGGATATCAAAAATAAACTCCGTTGGGGATTGAAAGATACTTTGTTGGGGGTGATCTTCCGTGGCGGTTAGCTGAGGGTAACCCAGTTATAAGCCCTTGTGAGGAATAACTCTGAACAAAGCTCGGGAGAGACGTTCGTACTCTGCAGGGAACAAACTTCCAGAATCTTCTGGGGATAAGCTTTTAGACCTGCCGGGGAAAGTTGACGACTTCACTGGGGGAAGTACTGCTGATTCCTGCCTTACTGTGCGGGGCGTTGAGATGATTTGGTCACATCCTTCAGTCGAATCTACCTGGGTACCTGGGCGGACAAAGCAATCAGACTGCATCAGACAACTTCACATTGCCCCTGTTTCTGATGTCACCTGTAATTAATCTTTCGTTTCAGGTGCAAATATTTATGAATCAGCAATTTAATGTCAAATGCATATATCAAAAATGAACATTGGACGTTCGTCGCAAGACAAAACAGAAAAAGGAAAAACAATGGCAATTTGTATGGACAAGTGAATTCGTTTTGATTTGAATTTTGCCTGTGAATAGGCGTTTTTTGTACAAGAGGCTGACATCCTAGTAAGAGGATGCCGCCGAAGTAAACAAAACAGCTATGTGAACAATCCTACTGGGTTCCAACTCTGCTACCACCTTTATGTCTCCAAGCGTCTTATCGCTTTGCTACCTAGTTGAAGATGAAGCTGACTGGTCGATGCCGAAGTCTGAGCCAGATAGTTGATGCCGGATTCCGGATGCGAAGTGATCCAATGAGACATAGTATTACGCTTTATCCCTAATTTTTGCCTGGACCTCCCTTTCGGGTTTTCAGTCCACCGGGATACCCATTTTTGCCCAAGCCACCTTTTCAGGTTTTCGACTTGCCGGGTGTACAGATTTTTTCATTTCATCCCTTATTTTTGCCCGAACCCTTTTGGTTCGCTGGGAAGCCCTAATTTTTGCCTAGGTATGTCAACCTAGCGGGTCTTTTATTTATGCGTAGTATTTTTTCACTATGTCCGCATTGGCGGGGTGAGGAAGGTCGTCACCGTCCATGGTGGTTAGGATCATGGCTCCTCCTGAGAACACATGTTTAACCACAAATGGCCCTTCGTAAGTAGGGGTCCATTTGCCCCGGGGATCACTTTGAGGAAGGATGATGCGTTTGATTACCAGGTCCCCAACTTGATACTCTCGCCGTCTGACTTTCTTGTTAAATGCCCTGATCATCCGTTTTTGATACATTTGACCATGACAGATAGCGGTGAGTCTCTTTTCGTCAATCAGGTTTAATTGATCAAGTCGAGTCTGTATCCAGTCATCTTCACTCAGATCTGCATCTTTCATTATCTGGAGAGAGGGTATCTGGACTTCAATGGGCAAGACTGCCTCCATGCCATAGACCAAAGAGAAGGGAGTTGCCCCGGTTGACGTCCTTGCTGAGGTACGGTACCCATGAAGAGCGAATGGCAACATCTCGTGCCAATCTTTATAAGTCACTGTCATCTTCTGCACAATTTTCTTGATATTCTTATTGGCTGCCTCTACAGCCCCATTCATCTTCGGCCGGTAGGGAGAAGAATTGTGGTGTTGTATCTTGAATTGTTCACAGAGTTCAGTGATCATCTTGTTGTTGAGATTGGTACCATTGTCCGTAATGATTCTTTCCGGGACGCCGTACCGACAAATCAGATTATGCCGGATGAAACGTGCCACGACGCTCTTGGTTACTGTGGCGTAGGAAGCTGCCTCAACCCACTTTATGAAATAATCGATCGCCACCAAGATGAAGCGATGCCCATTGGATGCCGTCGGTCGGATCTCGCCGATCATATCAATCCCCCACATTGCAAAAGGCCAAGGTGCCGTCAGGACGTTTAGAGGAACTGGAGGAATATGTACCTTGTCAACATAGATTTGGCATTTATGACAAGTTCGAGAGTGTTGGTAACAATCAGCTTCAATTGTGGACCAGAAATATCCTGCCCGAAGGATTTTCTTTGCCATGGTGTGCCCACTGGAATGTGTTCCAAATGTACCTTCATGCAGTTCTAACATGATCTTCTCTGCTTCAGCCTTATCCACACAACGTAGTAGAGTTGAATCATGATTCCGTTTGTAGAGAATGTCATTGCTGAGGAAGAATTTTGCCGCAAACCTCCTCATGAACTTCTTGTCATTGACAGATGCACCTTCAGGGTATTCCTGAGCTTCTAAGTACCTCTTCACTTCATGATACCAGGGTTTTTCAGTCACCTTTTCAGCCTCGAGATCGCAGCAGTATGCTGGTTCATCCAACTTCCATATAATGATCCGGGGAGCCTCATTGTCCCATTTAACTTTGAACATTGAAGACATCGTAGCTAGTGCGTCCGCTAGCTGATTCTCCTCTCTTGGGAAGTGCTCAAAAGTTATTTCCTCAAAGTGGGGAAGCAAAGTTGACACATACTCCTTGTAAGGAATAAGATTTGGGTGTTTCGTATCCCACTCGCCTTTGATCTGATTGACCACGAGAGCGGAGTCTCCGAAGACTCTCAGAAACTTGATCCTTAAGTCGATTGCAGCTTGTAAACCCATGATACATGCTTCGTATTCTGCCATGTTGTTGGTGCAGTTGAAACACAATCGGGCGGTGAGTGGAGTATGAGTTCCTTTGGGAGATATGATTACAGCGCCGACGTTGTTACCCAAAGCATTGGAGGCTCCATCAAAATGCATAGACCATCGGGATCCTTCCTCAGGTCCTTCATCCGGTCCAGGTACTTCACAGTCAGTTACCACCATGATGTCTTCGTCTGGAAAATCAAAGTTCAATGATTGGTAATCGTCCACAGGTTGGTGTGCCAAATGATCTGCCAGTACACTTCCTTTAATAGCTTTCTGAGTTGTATACTGGATATCGTACTCTGTCAAGATCATTTGCCATCTCGCTATTCTCCCAGACAGAGCAGGCTTTTCAAATATGTACTTGATGGGATCCATCTTTGAAATCAACAAGGTAGTGTGAGTCAGCATATACTGTCTCAGCCGGCGAGCAGCCCATACAAGAGCGCAGCAAGTTTTCTCAAGCAGTGAGTAACGAGACTCATAGTCGGTAAACTTTTTGCTCAAGTAATAAATAGCGTGCTCTTTTCGGCCAGACTCGTCATGCTGCCCCAGCACACACCCCATTGAATTATCAAGCACTGTCAAGTATAGTATCAGAGGTCTTCCTTCCACTGGTGGAATAAGAATGGGTGGCTCTTGGAGATATTCCTTTATCTTTTCAAAGGCAGCCTGACATTCATCGTTCCAGCGTACTACTTGATCTTTCTTCAGTAATTTGAAGATTGGCTCACAAGTAGCAGTCAGATGTGAGATGAATCGGGCAATGTAATTCAATCGTCCCAAGAAGCCTCTGACTTCTTTCTCTGTCTTCGGAGTCGGCATCTCTTGAATGGCTTTAACCTTGGCAGGGTCCACTTGAATACCTTTATCACTTACAATGAAACCTAGCAATTTTCCGGATCTTACCCCAAAGGTGCATTTGTTGGGATTCAACCTCAGCTTGTATAATTTGAGTCGGTCAAACAACTTCCTCAGATGGTCAAGGTGCTCTTCCTCAGTTTGAGACCTTGCAATCATGTCATCAACGTATACCTCAATCTCATGATGGATCATATCATGAAATAAAGCAACCATGGCACGTTGATAGGTTGCCCCAACATTTTTCAACCCGAATGGCATGACCTTATAACAGAAGGTGCCCCACTGAGTCACAAAGGTGGTCTTTTCCCTATCTTCCGGAGCCATCTTGATCTGATTATACCCTGAAAAACCATCCATGAAGGAGAAAACCTTGTGTTGAGCAGTATTGTCAACAAGAACATCGATGTGAGGTAAGGGGAAGTCATCCTTGGGGCTTGCCCTGTTCAAGTCCCTATAGTCGACACACATTCTGACTTTACGGTCTTTCTTCGGCACTGGCACCACATTGGCAACCCACTGAGGGTAAGAAGTTACTGCTAGAAACCCGGCGTCGAACTGCTTCATAACCTCAGCCTTGATCTTTTCAGACATCTCTGGGCGCATACGGCTGACCTTTTGCTTTACCGGAGGGCAATCTTCCTTGGTTGGTAGATGATGAACTACAATGTCGGCATCCAAACCAGGCATATCTTCATAGGACCAAGCAAATATCTCCATGTAATCTTGTAGCATCTGGATCAAACGTTGCTTTACGCTGAGCTCTAGATTAGCCCCAATCTTGACCTCTTTCTTATCTGTTTCAGTACCCAGGTTAATTGTTTCCACCGGCTCTTCATGTGGTTGAATAGCCCTCTCTTCTTGGAGTAGCAGCCTTGCGAGTTCACCAGGCACTTCGCAATCGTCTTCGGCCAAGTTGATCGGATTCTTGAAGTCATAACTGGCGGTAGCAGAGCTGTTACCAGCGAGATCCAGAGTGGACTGAAACCTGTATAAGTGAGTGTGTGTAAATATAGCTGTTTTGCAATATATAACACAGAAAGAAAAGAGCACAAGATTTGAAATGCAACAAACGTCCAATGTTTTGATTGATGATATATGGAAATGACATACAAAAAAGCCCTCACAAATGGAGCTACGATGCCCCGGGTAGGACACCGAGCCAATAAAAGTTTTAACATATTGTTTGTTACAAATTGGAAATCAAAAGAATTAATTACTGCGTGACAAATGTGATAGGTGTAAAATCCTTTGCCGTCCAGTTGCTTGGTCCGTTGCTGGTAGTCGGGTAGATCCAACTGTCAAACTCTGCTTCCTCTATATCCTCCTCAATAGCGTTCACCCTTGGATTGGAGATAAACACTGGAACCTTTCTGATCTTGTCCTTGCGCACAGCCCTCCGAGCCTCTGCAGTAAAGCCTAGTCCAAATTTGTCAGTTTTCTGTGTAAAGTCAAGAAGCCTGCCCCAGTTAGTACATTCACCTCTCTGAACCACAGCCCGGGCATCCTTTAGGGAAGCCATCCTCAAAGGAACATTCTCTTCGACTGCTGTTTCTGCTGCTGCTGAAATTGGATGCACCTCCTCGAAATGCTGAAAGGGGGTTTCAATAAACTCCCCGTCCATCTCAATGTATCTGAAGGAATTCAAATGGCTCACCATATACTCCTCTTCTCCTTGCACAGTGACGATCTTCCCTCTGGCAGGGTACTTCAGCTTCTGGTGCAAGGTAGAGGTCACTGCCCCAGCTTTATGGATCCAAGGTCGGCCCAGTAGACAAGAGTACGATGGACGTATATCCATCACATAAAAAGTAGAGTCAAACACCTGAGAGCCCACACGAATAGGAATGTCAACCTCTCCATGAACCATCCTTTTTGAACCGTCAAAGGCCCTGACGATGATATTGCTGGGCTTCAGTTCCAGGCCTTCACAATCTAAACGGTCTAAAGCCTTTTTTGGTAGAACATTCAAGGAAGAACCAGTATGCACCAATACATGCGCCAGAGTAGTGCCCCTGCATTCGATAGAGACATGCAGGGCATCATTGTGATCTCTTCCCTTCGCAGTCAGGTCAGCATCTGAGAAACCCAAGCCATTGTCTGCTGTCAGATTTGCTACGCAATCAGTGAACTGGACTGCGGATGTCTCCTGTGGCACATGGGCCGTTTTGAGAAATGAGATCAAGGCCTTAGCATGGGCCTCGGAGCATAGCAATAAGGAGAGCATGGAGATCTTGGAGGGCGTATGCCCCAGCTGCTCAACAACATTGAAATCACTCTTCTTTATTATTTTCAGGATTTCCTCCATTTCTTGTTGGGAGGCCTCAGCATTTATAGGTATTGGTGCCTCCATCCGGGCAGGCTCCTCTTCAATCCCTTTGCCCCGAGCATTAGATGACTCGGCAGCAGGGGAAACAACTTGATCAGCAACAGGAACATGTACACTTGTAGGCGTTATAAGGAGGGGTCTTCGAGTAGCGGGCGGTGCAATGTCAGGCGAGAAGAGCCTGCCACTGCGGGTGACCTTGGCTGGACCAGTGATATCGCAGATACTGGCACCAATGTTGAATTCTTGTTTGATTCTATTCACATATACGTCTGCCCCATAATGCCAGGGGACAGCTTTATCAGACACATAGGGGAGAGGCCCCGGAACAGTAATAACCACAGGTGCAACAGTCATGATTTGAACAGGCTTCTTCGGGAGAGCCTTGATTGGATTATTGAAGATGGTAACCACAGAAACTTCTTCTACCGGAACCAACTGAACAGCAGACTTTTTAAACAGAATCTCCTTGCTATCCATTAGGCTTTGGATGCCTAACTGCAATAAGGGACAACCAGATAGGGAAACAGCACAGAACAGGCAACCTTCACTGTAACCCAGAAATAAACTGGCCAGCAGTAGGTTCTTCTTGACAATCTTCAGAGGGGTAGCTAGGTCATTCACAGAAACAGCATACAACTCTTCCTCAATGGCATTTACTCTATGCTGGGGCATAGGAGCAGTTACAACATTCGGTCTCTCAGGCGCTTCAAACTGAATTTCCTTTGCGTCGATAAGATCTTGCACTTTGTTTCTCAAGGCCCAGCAATCATCAGTAGTGTGCCTGGGGCTATCAGAATGATAAGCACACCGGGCATTTGGGTTATACTTAGGAGACGCAGTGTTGACGACCTTAGGAGCCTCTTTGATGGTCACCAAGTTGGTTGACAACAGTTGGGGTAAAATTTGAGATAAGGTCATACTCAGCCGAGTATACTGCCTCTTGGGCCTTTCACCTCTTTGTTGATTGTACTGCTGAGGAGCAGTAACAGGTTTTGAAATGACCAGAGCATTGACGGCTTGGCGACTTTCGGGCTTGACTTGTCTTTTAGGACCATAGACGACACTCGCTTCTTTCTTAAAAGGCCTCTTCTCAGTACTTGTAGCGACACCCTTCTGAATCTTTCCTGACTTGATGCCAGCTTCTATTCTCTCGCCTGTTAAGATCAAATCGGTAAACCCCGCGGAAGAGTTACCAATTAGATGATTGAAGAAAGGCCCAGATAGGGTCCCTAGAAACATATCAACAAGCTCACGATCGGTTAAAGGAGGCTGCACCCTGCCAGCCAAATCCCTCCCTTTTTGTGCGTACTCTTTGAATCCTTCGCATGTTCCTAACGACATACCTTGAAGTTGGGTACGAGTAGGGGCAAGGTCAGAATTGTATTGGTATTGTTTGTAGAAAGCGGTGGCCAAATCTTCCCAATTTCGAATGCTGGTTCCTTCTAGCTGATAAAACCACTCCAACTGAGCTCCAGAAAGACTGTCTTGAAAGAAATGAATCCAAAGGTTTTTATCTGCCGTATGGGGTTGAATTTTTCTCACGTAGGACCTGAGATGCATTTTGGGACAGGACAGCCCATCATACCTCACAAACGCTGGCACTTTGAATTTTGGGGGAATCATAATCCCGGCAACCAGACCCAAGTCTTCAAAATCCAAACCCGGTACTCTTTGTAATTCCATGGTAGCTAGTCTGTCTTCTAACCCTTTGTATTTATCATCAACTGGAGGGTATTGCTGATCAGTATAATCTTCATCCTCTTCAACCTCTTCTTCTTCCGCCTCAGACTCGGAAGGTACTGCCGGTCCACCTCCTTTACTGGTTCCTTCATCAGAAGTAGGAGGAAATTCAAGCACTCTTCGAGCTTCTCCGTCGAATCTTCTCCCCAAAGTAGCCACCCCGAGTCTCTTCTTCTTCTTTTTCACTGGGTCTTTGTTTCCCCATTGAGTCTTGATATCTTCCTGACCCTTAGCCAAGGTCATCAGGAGTTGTTGGAACTGTGCATTCTGAGCTTGTAGGTCTTTGATTGTTTGCTCGAGATCCATCCTGACTGACATAAACAGCAGACAGATAAGGAAACCCGTAATGAGACCTGCTTATGCACATGATGAATGGTATGCTTATGTATGCAATGCATTCAAGGATTTAGGACATTCAAAATTGTTTTAGACAAAGAAGAGCGCACGTCATATTAACAAGAAGAAATTTGTCAGTACATAAATGCCCCATGGGCCAAATATTACAAAATAAACTTCTTAAGGCAGAAAGACATTGCGCATCCTCTTTGGCGCGATGTAGGTATTGAGGGCCTCTTGCTCGTGGAGTCGGCGAGTAAGCTCTAGAACCTTCTTTTCACTGGCGTAGAAGCTAGCTTCAAAAGTATTCCGTTCCTCCTTGAGCTGAATCCAGCTTTTCTGCATTTCCTCCCATGATGTGGGCATGTCTGGATGTAGGATGGTGTAGGGAACCTCTCCTTCCTTGACGGGCTCTTTAATCACTGGGAGTACATGAGGATAAGGCATGATTAGACTTTGGGCTCGGGCTCGTACCCACTTGAGATAGGGCTCAAGAGGGATGGAGTTCTTGTGTCCCAGAGTCTTGCTATCAACCTTGTTGAGTTTTCCCCAAGCTCTGATGAATCTTTGGCGAAGTCCTTGCGCATCGTTGTCGAATTCAAAAACTAGGCTAGGAATCAACATATCATGAGGGCCATCCCTCCGTGCATATCCAAATTGCCTCAAAGCTAGGCAAGGGTTGTAGGTGATACCCCCTCTAATTCCAAGTAAAGGAACATTAGGAAATTCTCTGCAACGATCGACAATGATGACATTTTCTCTGGACCGAGAACACCAATGCACATCAGAATGAGTAAGAGTCATCAATCGTTGGGACCACCTTGCACCTTGGTCATTCTTCAAGACAGACTGTGGAAGGTGTGAAATAAACCACCTCGCAAGGATAGGAGTACAGCACATGAGAACACCCCTCTTTCTCATTGTTCGTGTGTAAAATGAGTGAAGGATGTCCCCAAGCATTGTTGGTATTGGATTTCTGGACAAGAAGATTTTGACAGCATTGACATCTACCAATTGGTCAGGATTTGGGAACAAGACAAACCCATAGATAAGGAGTGCCACAATCTCTTCAAAGGCTTGTAGGTCCAATGAGTTCCAACATTCTTGTGCCTTTTCAAACAAGAATTTTGCTAAGAACCCTCTGACGCCGCTTCTGGTTTCCCAATGCCCCTTAATATCGGATGGTTGTAGACGTAATGCTCGAGCAACATCTTCCGGCTTTGGTTCCTTTTCCGTACCGTTGAAGGGTAGTTGATTAAGGATAGGAATCTTCAGGAGTTGAGAAAACTCCTCCAATGTGGGTACCAACTGGTAATCAGGGAAAGTGAAACAGTGGTGAAGAGGGTCAAAGAACTGGAATAGCACTTTCATCATGTCTTCTTCAATGTTGGTGTTGACCAGGCTGAGCAGTCTACCATGTCTTTCACTGAAGGATGAATTTTCCGGAATTCTTGAGGTGAGCTCCTTGAGTTGAGGAGAGATTCTCACAAGGTTGACTTGAATGGTATTTCTGCGAGGAATTTCCATGTCCTACAAAACAAGAACAAAGATGAAGATCCAAAACCCTTGAAATGGTTAGAGAATGCATATGATGCTTCATGATGTTTATGATGTATGCACAAAACATATGTACAAGCAAATCACACCAAACCCTAATTTCAGGCTGGCATGGGGTTTCATAGGTAAGTACCCTCTTGAGTGTAGTTGGCTTAAAAAACCTGTCCTATAAATAGTAACCGGGTTCTAAGGAGCTCAATATCCCTGGATTGTTTTCAATGTTCATTGTTTTGGTTTAGCCACTTAACTAGCGACCAAAATATTCCAAGAAAACAACCCTCAATGAGTGTAGTATCGAGTATCTACCAACTTCGGACTGCACCAAAGTCGGTCATCTCACTACTCCTAATAAAAGGCCAAGATGGTCAAGTAAGGTTCTAGGTCATTAGTGCTTAGTGACATCACTCAGCGGCCCCGTACTATCCTTGATTGAACTCAAGGGTTACCGGTACTCACAAATATGTCGCACTAATATAGCTATTGCTTCAACCGTGTCGGTATACCCCGCACAGTTTCCACAACGTATTGCTATCTATGAATGTTTCCCAAAATCCGGGTGTAGGATTGCAAACCAAAACAAATAGAACCAAAGTATAAAGCAAACAATTCAAACAATTAGTCATGCAAGAGGGTGATCTAAGCCCTAAGGTTACTCCACTTTTAAAATCAATTCCCAGCAGAGTCGCCAGTTCTGTGATACGGTGGGAGAACTGACTATGAGTTTTGCGTTTTTATTCGCAAATGTTTCGGTTGAGCAAGAGTCGCCACCGACTTTTTTATTTTATCCTAAGGAAAGGTTAAAAAGCACAGCAAAAACCTTTTGAGATGTTTTCTTGGGTTCGGGGAGTAGATTATAGAAAGGGAAGGTATTAGCACCCTTTCTATCCATGGTTATCCATGGGCTCTTAGTTACTTGCTTAGATTACTTGCCTTTTTTTTTTCTTTTTTTTTCAATTGTTTGAAATGGTGCTTGTGTGTGTGGGTTTGAAAATGTTTTTTGAAAAGAAGCCAATGTGGTGGCAACCTTTGTAATGATCCATGTGGGGATGTGTACAAAGGTGTATGTCTTTTGAAAAGGTTTTCATTTGTTTTTGAAAGTGGTTTTTGAAAGTGTTGTGAGGTGTGGTTTAAAAACAGGCAAGTGTTTTTGTTTTGCAAGTTGACAAGTACTTAAGAGCGATCTACCCTAAAGTTCTCAAAGATTTTGCTATGTTTTTAATCCTTTTAACAATTTTGTTCCACCATTGTATTTGGTGGACAATCTTGTGTTAGGATGTGAAAGGGACGAGCGCGGGTCATTGTTTGGACCATAATTGCAATGGTGCCAAGTATCTTTGGGCATTTTCTTTTAAGGGACTTGATCATTTTGTTTTTGGCAATATTTTGAAAATGTTATCGAGGGACTATGATCATTTGATTTGTTTGTTTTGCCCAAAGAGACCTAACATGCAATATGGCCTAATTTTGAAAGGCAACAAGTGGATGTAACCCTAGGGGTGTTAGTGTGCAAGTGTGTTTTGTTGCATACAAGAGTTTTTTCTTTGAATTAGGTTTTCCTATTTCATTGATTTTATCTTGTCATACATGTCCTAATTACTAGCAATAAGAAGCGGAAAGGTAAAATCCTACGCTATTACAACAATTAGGGGAGGGGGATACACATTTGTACATGGGGGGTTCAACGAGAAAAATAGACAAAAAAGAAAATAGCAAAAAACAAGATATATAGAGAGAGAGAGGGAGCCCGCGCGCTGCTGGGAGGTCATCAGAAGTTCTGACCCAGATCCGCTGCCAGATGATCAACCTGTTAGTGAAACTGGATGAGTCAGAACTTCTGACTCTAGAACCTGCAAAACAGAACCTTGTTAGTGGGGAAATCAGAAGTTCTGATTTCCCTGCGCTACAAGACAGAAGTTTGTTAGTGGAGAAACCAGAAGTTCTGATTCTGCTGAAAAGGCAATAATTCTCAGAGGTTCTGATATCATTGACAGCAGAACAGGCTTCAGATGTGCTAACGTCAAAGTCAGCACTTGGCTTTTTCCTGTACTAATCAGAACATCTGCAATCCTGTTGTTACTCCACAAAACAGGAAACATATTTGGAACAGATCCAGCAAAATAACAAAAATGTTTCAGAGGTCAGAATCACCAAGGTCACAGGCAAGTCCTATACTGGCTCAGAACGTTTTGAGGTATGAGAGTCCTCAGAACATAAACAGCAATAACATGAATATTTACATTATGTTACTTGAATATGTACAGCTGATGATGCTTAACAGTGTGATGAGGGTCAGCAGGTGCTTACCTGACTGTTTGGAAAAGTTGGTGAGTGAAAGTTTTAGCTTTTGATTCTGGTGGTGTTCTGGACAGATTTTGAAAATGGGAAGTAAAGGTGTATACGTGTATAGGGTCAGAAGTTTGGAAAGAGTGTTTTTGGTTTACAGAAAAGAGCTGGATATTTGATGAAGTTGAAGGTGAGAAACTTAAAGTTATGAAACAAAGCTGGAGATTTTGGCAGAGTTTCAGAATGCTGTGTTGCTAGGAGTTTTGTTTCTCTCTTAGCAATTTCTATTTCTTTTCTTGGACCCCTTTTGCAGTGGTGAAAGCTCTCTATTTATAGGCAAAATTCTTGTGGATGCCTTGAACATTTAAGGCGCCAACTGAGTTTGAATTTATTCTTTGACAGAAATTCCTGGGAAGTTGTGATAACAGCTAGCTTTCAGCCTAGGTTGCAGCAGCAGGCGTAGATTGGGGAGAAGTGACCTCTGAAGTGGGCGGTGGCGTGAAGACCCATGCCAGAACCTGTGCAAAAGCATTTTCCAAGCCACACGTGAATGCTCAGGAGTGGTTGGAAGCATTAATGGGCATTAAATGGTGACAAGACCTGTCAATACCAACGTTCTGGTAATGAAAACCAGCGTTGAATCAGCAGCGTAAACCATGCTCTGGCCTTGGCTATCTGTTGCCTTAGTAAGCTCTGGAGATTCTCCTAGTTTTCTGGTACGTTCCTTGGATTTACTTCTGGATAATCTGGACTTAGAGATTTCTGTATCAGTGTAACACTCATTCCTCTGACCTTTCATCTTCTAATTTCAACCTGTTCTGAAGGAGCCTTCAGACTTTCCTGCTTCTCTTGCATTCCTTCAGCAAATTCTGGATGAGCTTGTGTAACTGCTGAAGGGGCCTGCTTTGTTTGAGACTTACATTCTGAACCACGTCTACAACTTCTGATTGAACTGATGTAGCTGCTGAAGAGCCAACTTCTGACCGCGCTGAGCCAAGCTTGCAACTTCTGACCGTCTTCATTTGGAATGGGTTCAGAAGTTCTGAAGCGCTGATTTTTCTAAAAAATACTTATTTTAGAGAAGCATTCTAAGTACTTAGAATTTGATTTTTCTCAAGATAAAAGCGTTGCCTCTGGAGTTCGTGAGATCATCTTGCTCTTGTAAGCGGCTTGCTCGGGCAAAGGGATAACTCAGGACTTGGATTTGTTTCAGAGGGACCTTGAAAATCCAAGATGGTTTCCTGAAGAAAGGGAGGGCAAATTTTGGGGTACAACATACGCGATGCATGAAATGCAGGGTGAGATGATGTTCTCAAAATAAATGAGATTATACTGTATATGTCATGTATGCGTATGTCATGATGTATGCTCATGAAATGTTATCGGGGTATGCTCACTTCTGGAAAAATAAATCCCTGATTATTGCTGGAGAGTTATGAATATTCTGTCGGGAAGAAGATGCTGGAGAATAAACTCTATGGGGACCAAACTTTGAGGGAAGAGATACTCTGTTGGTAGACCTGCTGACTTGGAGGAATAAATTTAGTTGAGGATGAAATTTCGTTGCTGGAGGTGATGAGCCCTGTTGGAGATTGAGCTTCTGTATTTATAGAAATAAACTCCGCTTGGGGGATGAATTTTACTGACTAGCCCGCAATTATGTACTTTGGATGGGGATAGTTACGTCCTGCTTCGGGGAAACTGATATCAATGCCTTTGGGTACTTTTACTCTGTGGGGAGTGTGTGTACTAATAATCATGTTCCAAAGCTGACTCTATCTCGATACCTGCTGGGCAGAGGAACCGTCGGGTTTGGTACTTCTTGTTTTTTTTCTGTTTCTTGAATTACGAGTAATTGTCTTTGTTTCTTATGTAAATGTTTATGAGCAGCAATCATTTTCAAATGCATATATAAAAAATAAATCATTGGACGTTCTTTCAAAACAAAACAGAAAAAGAAAAAGAAACAAACTGGAGTTTTGTAAGAATGACTTGTATTGATTTTGAAATTGGCATGTAATAGGCGTTTTGGTATAAGGAGGTTGACGTCCTAGTAAGAGAACGCCACCAAAAGATAGAAATTATACAATTTGTGCAAAATAAAGAAATAAAAATAGCTATGTGAAACGACCCCATTGGGTTCCAACTTTCCTATTGCCTTTATATCCTCAAGCGTCTCATCACTTTGCTGCTTGGCCAAAGGTTGATCAGATTGATTGGCGCCGTCTGAGCTTGATAGTTGATACCGAAGTCTGGTCGCAAGATGATCCAATGAGACATAGTGATACGCTTTAATCCCTAACTTTTGCCTGGACCGCCCTTTCGGGTTTTCAGTCCACCGGGATACCCTTTTTTGCCAAAGCCTCCCTTTCGGGTTTTCGACTTGCCGGGTGTATATATTTTTTCATTTTCATCCCTTACTTTTGCCCGAACCCTTTTGGTTCGCCGGGAAGCCCTTATTTTTTCCTAGGCCAGTCCACCTAGCGGGTCTTTGATTATGCATAGTATTTTTTCACTATGTCTGTGTTGGCGGGGTGAGGAAGGTCGTCACCATCCATGTTGGTTAGAATCATAGCTCCTCCCGAGAAAATGTTCTTAACCATAAATGGCCCTTCATACGTGGGAGTCCATTTTCCCCTGGGATCACCTTGCGGCAGTATGATGCGTTTGATCACCAGATCCCCGACTTGATATTCTTGACGCCTGACTTTCTTGTTAAAAGCCTTGATCATTCCCTTTTGGTACGCCTGACCCTGGCAGATAGCAGTAAGTCTATTTTCATCAATTAGATTTAGCTGATCAAGTCGGGTTTGGATCCAGTCATCTTTATTCAAACCTGCATCCTTCATAATCCTAAGAGAAGGTATCTGGACTTCTATGGGTAAGACTGCCTCCATGCCATATACCAGGGAGTAGGGTGTTGCCCCTGTCGACGTCTGTGCTGAGGTACGGTACCCAAGAAGAGCGAATGGTAACATCTCATGCCAGTCTTTATATGTCACTGTTATCTTCTATAAAATCTTCTTGATGTTCTTGTTAGCAGCTTCAACAGCCCCATTCATCTTTGGCCGGTAGGGAGAAAAGTTATGATGTTGTATCTTGAACTATTTGCAGAGCTCGGTGATCATTGTGTTGTTGAGATTCGTACCATTGTCAGTAATAATCCTCTCTGGTACACCATATTGAAAGATCATGTTGTGTCAGATAAATCGTGCTACGACATTCTTGGTTACTGTAGCAAAGGAAGCTTCCTCAACCCACTTCGTGAAGTAATCAATAGCCACTTAGATGAAACGATATCCGTTAGACGCAGTAGGTCTGATCTCGCTGATCAAATCAATACCCCACGTCGCGAAAGGCCAAGGGGCCATCAAAACATTCAGGGGCACTGGAGGTACATGCACCTTATAAGCATAGACTTGGCATTTATGACAGGTTCGAGAGTGCTGATAACAATCGGCTTCAATAGTGAACCAGTAGTATCCTGCCCGTAGGATCTTCTTAGCCATGGTGTGTCCACTAGAATGGGTTCCGAAAGTGCCTTCATGTAGATATTTCATGATCCTCCCTTCTTCGCTCTTGTCTACACACTGTAGTAGTGCGGAGTCATGGTTGCGTTTATAGAGGATCCCATTACTGATGAAGAACTTTGCAACGAATCTCCTCAGGAACTTCTTATCATTGACAGATGCCCCTTCGGGATACTCCTGAACCTCGAGATACCTTTTGACTTCGTGAAACCAGGGTTTGTCTGCCACTTCTTCGGTTTCAATCTCACAACAGTGTGCGGGTTCATCCAACCTCTCAATGGTAATTTTGGGAGCTTCATTGTCCCACCTAACTTTGAACATAGAAGACATGGTAGCTAGCGTGTCCGCCAACTGGTTCTCTTCTCGTGGGAAATGTTCGAAGGTCACCTCCTCAAAGTGTGGGAGCAATGTCAGTACATATTCTCGGTAAGGAGTGAGATTCGGGTGCTTCGTATCCCACTCGCCTTTGATCTCACTTATCACCATAGCGGAATCCCCGAATACAGTTAAGTACTTAATCCTCAGGTCAATAGCAGCTCGAAGACCCATAATACATGCTTCATACTCCGCCATGTTATTAGTGCAGTTGAAACATAATCGGGCAGTGAACAGAGTATGATATCCCTCGGGAGATATGATTATAGCGCCAACGCTGTTACCCAATGCGTTCGAGGCTCAATCAAAATACATAGACCATCGGGATCCTTCCTCAGGTCCTTCATCCGGTCCAGGTTCTTCGTAATCAGTCACCAACATGATATACTCATCTGGGAACTCAAAATTCAGGGACTGGTAGTCATCCACGGTCTGATGAGCCAAATGATCAGCCGATACGCTCCCCTTTATAGCTTTTTGGGTTGTATATTGTATGTTGTATTCGGTTAAGACCATTTGCCACCTTGCTATCCTTCCGGAGAGAGCGGGCTTCTCGAAAATGTACTTGATCGGATCCATCTTTGATATCAACAAAGTAGTGTGAGTCAGCATATACTGTCTCAGTCGGCGAGCAGCCCATGCCAAAGCGCAGCAAGTTTTTTCGAGCAATGAGTATCGGGTCTCACAGTCGGTAAACTTTTTGCTAAGGTAGTAAATGGCGTGCTCTTTTCGGCCAGAATCGTCATACTTCCCCAGCACACACCCCATTGAATTGTATAGCACTGTCAAGTATAATATTAAAGGTCTTCCTTCAACTAGAGGCATCAGAATGGGTGGTTCTTAAAGGTATTCCTTGATTCTTTTGAAAGCGGTCTGGCATTCATCATTCCACTTTACCACTTGATCTTTCTTCAGCAGCTTGAAGATTGGCTCATATGTAGCAGTCAGATGTGAAATGAACCTGGCGATGTAATTCAGACGTCCCAAGAAACCTCTAACCTCCTTCTCTGTACGGGGAACCGACATCTCTTGTATGGCCTTTACCTTTACAAGGTCTACCTGAATACTCTTATCACTGACGACAAAACCCAGAAGCTTACCAGATCTTACCCGGAAGGTACACTTGTTCAGATTCAACCTCAGCTTGTATGTCTTCAATCTGTCAAACAACTTTTGGAGATGATCAAGGTTCTCTTCTTCAGTCTGAGACCTGGCTATGATGTCATCAACATACACTTAGATCTCATGGTGAATCATATCGTGAAACAAAGCGACCATGGCGTGCTGATAGGTTGCCCTAGCATTCTTCAACCCAAAAGGCATCACCTTGTAGAAGAAGGTTCCCCACTGTGTGATGAAAGTTGTCTTCTCCATGTCTTCAGGGGCCATCTTGATCTGGTTGTAGCCCGAGAAACCATCCATGAAGGAGAAGATTTTATGCTGCACGGTGTTGTCGACCATAACATCAATGCGAGGAAGTGGGAAGTCATCCCTGGGGCTTGCCCTGTTCAGATCTTTGTAATCAACACACATCTGTACCTTACCGTCCTTCTTAGGTACCGGAACAACGTTAGCAACCCATTGTGGATATGAAGTGACAGCTAAGAATCCTGCATCGAACTATTTCATAACCTCTACCTTGATCTTCTCTGACATTTCATGGCGCATACGACGGACCGGAGGACAATCTTCTTTAGTCAGCAGACGATGTACCACAATATCAGTGTCCAAACCAGGCATATCTTCATAGGACCGGGCGAAGATCTCGACATAGTCGTGCAACATCTGTATCAACCTCTGTTTGATGCTAAGCTCCAGATTTTCACCTATTTTAACCTCTTTTTTGTCTTCCTCGGTACCCAAGTTCATTGTCTCAACCGACTCTTCATGAGGTTGTATGGCCCTCTCTTCCTGCTGTAATAGTCTAGCAAGTTCTCCATGCACCTCACAATCATCATCACCTTCGTCCTCGGCTTGGTTGATCGGATTTTTGAAGTCATAACTGGCAATAGCAGAGCTGTTATCAATGGGATCCAGAGTGGATATGGATCTGCATTATGATACGTGAGTGTGTGTAAGAGAATAGCTGTTTTAATAAAGTGAAAATAGAAAAGAAAAATAGAGAGCGCAAAATTTATATGCAAGAAACGTCCAATGCTTTATTAATGATCATGAAATGTCAAACAATTGCCCTCACAAGCAAAGCCAAGGTGCCTCAGGCAAGGCACCGGGCCGTAACATTTCAAATTGTTTTACATATCTTAAAACAAATAAGTCAATTACTGCAGAATAAAAGAAACAGGTATGAAGTCCCTAGACGTCCAGTTACTTGGTCCAACATTAGTAGTCGGGTAGATCCAGCTGTCAATGTCTGATTCCTTTTCACTGTCTTCAATTGCGTTTATCCCACGATTGTTGATGCGTAGGGGAGGTCCTCCGGCCCGAGCGCGTCTAACAGCCCTTTGAGCCCCTGTAGTAAATCCCAAACCAAATTTGTCAGTTTTATGAGGGAAATTAGGGAGATGACCCCAATTGGCACACCCACCTTCTTCAACCACAGCTCTGGCGTCTTTGAGAGAAGCCATCTTCAAAGGAGGTTTGTTGCTGGTAGTTTCAGTCGAAGCCAAGATCTGAGGGACCTCTTCAAAATTCTAATAAGGTGTTTCTATGAATTCCCCTTCCATCTATATGTAGAGGAAGGAGTTGAGGTGACTCACCATATATTCTTCCTCGCCCCGTACTATGACAATCTTTCCTTTCACCGGATACTTCAGCATTTGATGGAGTGTGGAGGTGACTACCCCAACCTCATGGATCCAAGGATGACCCATCAAACAAGAATATGATGGCCTGATATCCATCACGTAGAAAGTGGACCCAAAAGTCTGAGAACCTATTTTGACAGGGATGTCCACTTCTCCGTGCACCATTCTCTTTGATTAGTCAAAAGCCTTTACCATAATGTTACTAGGCTTTAGAGTTAAACCCTCGCAATCCAAACGGTTCAACGCCTTCTTCGGTAGAACATTCAGTGAAGACCCAGTATCTACCAGCACATGAGCCATAGTGGTGACCATGCATTCAATCCAGACATATAGAGCATCATTATGCTTTCTTCCTTTCCGAGTCAGATCGACATCTGAAAAACCCAGCCCATTATCAACATTCAGGTTGGCCATATAATCTTTGAACTGATCAGTTGAAGTCTCTTGCGGAACATGTGCAGTCTTTGAGAAACGCAATCAAAGCCTTTGCATGGGCTTCAGAACACAACAGTATAGACAACATGGATATCTTCGATGGGGTCTGCCCCAGCTGCTCGACCATATTGTAGTCGCTCTTCTTAATAATTTTCAGTATCTCCTCCATTTCTTGCTTAGAGACCTCCACAACAATTTTCTTAGGCGCCTTCGTCCGGGAAGGCTCACCTACAACCTCTTTGCTGCGAGTATCAGATGATTCACCGACAGGGGGTAATAACTGGAGTAAGAACAGGAACTGTAGTTGATGTACTAGCAGGAACAGCAGATGTAATGATAATAGGCTTGTTAACAGTCTTAGGGGAAATCTCGGGAGAGAATACCCTTCCACTTTGGGTGATTTTACTGGTTCTGACAATATTATCAATATCAGGATCAGCTTCTTCATCTTTCAGATCTTGTTTGATGCCATGATAGTACACATCGGCACCATAATGCCAGGGGACAGCTTTATCAGAGACATACGGGACAGGACCAGGAACATTGATTATTAGTGGAGCAATTCTTTGAGCGGATGTAATCCTAATAGGTCTTCTCGAGGAAACCTTGGAAGGATTTGCGGAAATGGTTATAATGGCAACGTCTTCAATTGGAACAACAGGAATCATAGTCTTCTCAAACAGGATCTCTTTGCTATCTATCAGGCGTTGGACACCTAACCTCAGCAAACGGAAACCAGAAGGTCGAAGCAAACACATGTGGCAACCTTCACCATAACCCAGAAATAAACCGGCCAACAACAAATTCTTCTTGACAACCATGAGAGGAGTAGAAAATTCATCAACAGAGGTAACAAAAAAATCAGTATCGATAGCATTAACCCCACGGCCGTGTTTAGGCATGGGAGAAGTTATGACATTTGGCTTCTTTGGAGCATCAAAATCTATCTCCTTGGCTTCAATCAACTCTTGTATTTTGTTTCTTAGAGCCCAGCAGTCATTTGTATCGTGGCCAGGACTCTCAGAATGATAGGCACACCAGGCATTTGGATTATATCGGGGAGATGTAGTATTTGAATTCTTGGGAGCCTCTCTCAAGGTTGCCAAGTTAGATCTCAGCAGATGAGGTAGAACTTCATCCAATTTCATGTTGATGTGGGTAAACTGCCGTTATGGTATTTCCACCCTTTGTTGATTGTTGCATTGTGGAGAACCTGCATGTCTAGGTATCATCACGGCACTTACTGTCTGACGATGTTCAACCCTGTTCTGACCCCTCAGGCTGTAGATATCACTGGCTTCCTTCTTACCAACAAAAGGCTTCTTTACTGAACTTGAAGAGGCATCCTTCTGTATTTTTCCTCTTCGAATCCCAGCTTCTACTCTTTCCCCAGTTAGGATCAGCTCGGTGAAACCAGCTGATGAGCTGCCGATCAGATGATTGAAAAATGGACCAGATAGTGTCCCTAAAAACATATCAACCAACTCCCTATCAGACAACGGGGGTTGAACTCTTCAATCCAATTCTCTCCATTTTTGGGCATACTCTTTAAAACCTTCACCTGCACCCATGGACATACTCTAGAGTTGAGTACGAGTGGGAGCAAGGTCGGCATTATACTGATACTGCTTGTAGAAAGCAGCATCCAGATCTTCCCAGTTTCGGATATTTTCTCCCTCTAGCTGGTAGAACCATTCAAGTTGAGTCCCTGACAGACTATCTTGAAAGAAATGAACCCACAGATTTCTATCAGCTGTGTGGGGCTGAATCTTCCTGACATAAGAGCGGAGATGGAGTTTTGGGCAGGACACCCCATCATACTTGGCAAAAACTAGAGCTTTGAACTTCTGCGGGATGACCACTCCCGACACCAAACCCAATTATTCAAAATCCAACCCAGGTATCCTTTAAACTTCCATGGCACTCAAACGATCCTCCAACTGTTTGTATCTATCCTCAGCAGGAGGATATTGCTCATTGTTATAATCAGTATCATTATCAGAGACTGTAGGACTAGGGTCCTTCTCTCCTTCTTGGTTCTCCCCTTTCTTGGATGAAGAAGTCAGATTGGTTTAACGCTTCAACTGCTCTCCAAACCTTCTGCCCATACTCAGAATACCGACAACCTTCTTCTTCTTCTTCTCTTTCAGAATGAGGGCTTTCAGATCTTCCTGCCCTTTCGCCGGACTGATAAACATTTGTTGGAACTGGGTGTTTTGTGCATGAAGATCCTTGATGCTTTGTTCAGAAGACATTTCTGCGTTGGATGAACAGCGAAGAAGATGAGAAACCAGTAATGGTACCTATAATGATGTGCTATGGATGGAATGCGAATGCAATGATTTCAAAGACTTCGAGAAATTTAAATTTTCAAACCACAATAAAAAAAACTTTATTAGCTGAATTCGAAGTTCAAATGCCTTTTAGGCGTTACAATTAAAAAAAATAAATCTGAAACTATAAAGACAATAAAATTCCTATGGATGCTTCCTCTTTGTGTCGGGATGGTCATCGAGTCCTCTTTCTTCATGCAACTGCTTTGTGAGCTCTAAAACCTTCCTCTTCTGAGCATGGAACTGATCCTTGTAAGCATCCCGCTCCTCCATCAACTGAATCTAAGACCTCTATAATTCTCCAAGATCAGTAGGCATATAAGGATAGATAACCGTGTAAGGAATACCCTCCTCTGTAGTGGGTTCCATAATCACTGGAAAAGCAGCCACATAGGGCATCATAAGCTGCTGGACACGAGCTCGTACCCATTGTAGGTAAGGTTCCATAGGAATGGAAGTCTTTGGTCCCAAAGCCTTGGCGCCTTATCTGTTTACCATGCCCCAGGCTCGTATGAATCTCCGGCGATACTCCTTGACATCATCTTCATAATTGAATACAATACCCTCGATAAGTAACTCATGGGGATCATCCCTTCGAGCATAACCAAATTTTCGCAGGGCTAGACAAGGGTTGTAGGTTATACCCCCTCTGATGCCAAGTAGCGGGACATTAGGGTACTCTTCGCAGCGATCAATAATAGTAGTGTTTTCCATAGCTCGAGAACACCAAAGAATATCCGTATGAGCGAGCAACATTATCCTTTGCAACCAACCCAAACCTACTTCATTCTTCAGTATGGACTTAGGGGGGTGAGAAATAAACCACCTCGACAGCAATGGCATACATCACATAAGAATCCCTCTTCTCTTCATGGTACGAGTGTGGAGAGCGTGCAAAATATCTCCGAGCAAAGTAGGCATCGGGTTGCGAGAGAGAAAGATCTTGATATCATTTACGTCTACGAATGATCCCGGATTAGGGAATAGGACTAACCCATAGATTAGAAGAGCCAAGACCTCCTCGAAAGCCTGAAAATCCGCATCATCCCAAAACAGCTGGGCTTTGTTTATCAGAAACTTAGCTAAAAAACCCTTGACTCCGCTTCTTGTTTCCCAATTGGATACCACATCGGCCCGTTTTAGATGTAAAGCTGAGGAAATGACTTCTGGCTTAGGAGCTTCTATTAAACCTGTGAAGGGTAACTACACAAGAATAGGTATATCCAATAGCTGAGAGAATTCTTCCAAGGTAGGAACCAACTGATAGTATGGAAAGGTGAAGTAGTGGTGCTTGGGATCAAAGAACTGAAAGAGTACACTCATCATCTTTTCATCAAAGTTTGAAGTAACCAGGTTGATAAGTTGACCATGTCTCTTAGTGAACGTAGAAGTTTTAGAAACCCTTGATGCTAGCTCTTTGAGTTGGGAAGGTATCTTCACAAATCTGATTCGGATGGTATTTCTACGAACGGAAGCCATAATATGCAAAACAGAACAAAGATAAATTCACTTGGTCTTTGAAATGGTTAGTGCAATAAGCATGGATGCCATGTTATGATGCATGAAGTTATGATAAACCACAAGTATAGCAAACACGGGCATAGCAAGCACAGTTAAATCACATAAAGTCCTTAGGTTTAAGGCTTGCATGAGGTTAAAGGTAGTACTCTCTTGAAGTTTAGTTGGTTCAAACCTGTCCTAAAAAGTAACCGGGTTCTAGAGATTCTCAATATCAATGACCATCCTTTGTTGGGAATTGTTTTAGCTCTCAATCTTTTCTTACGGCCAAAATATCCCGAAAGTCTGATCTCAATGAGTGTAGCATCGAGTATCAACCAGTTCTCAGCTCTACACCGAGGCCGGCTATCTCACTACTTTCTAATGGCCAAGTTGGGAAATTAAAGGTTCTAAGGTCAGTTGATGCTTCACGACACCACGCGGCGGCCCCGTACTCTCCCTGATTGATTCAAGGGTTACCGGTACCAACCAAAGTGCCACATCAACATAGCTACTGCTTCAACCGTGCCCGTATGCCCCAGCATAGTTCCCTCACAGTTTATTGCTACTTACCTAAAAGGTGTTCCCCAGATCCGGGTGTAGGATCAAATAACCCAAACAATTCCCATAAATATAAAGCAAGCAAGACAATTAAGAGAAAGAAATTAAATATGACCTAGATCCTAAGGTTTAACCCACTTATATATCCCCAACAGAGTCGCCAGTTCTGTGATACAGTGGCAGAACCGACTGTTTAATACTAGTTTGAGTTTTGCGTTTTTGTTTGCAAAATGTCGCGGTAAGCAATAGTCGCCACCGACTTTTATTTCACCCAATCATAGAAAAGGAAAAAAGAACAGAAAAAAGCTATTTTCGAGATATTTATGAGTACGGGGGGTAGATTATAGAAAGGGAAGGTGTTAGCACCCTTTCTATCTGTAGTTATCTACAGGCTCTTAGGTACTTGCTCATTTTTCAAATTACTTGTGTGTGTGTTTGCTTTGAAAATATTTTACTTCGTGATAACCCTTGTATCAGTCCTCAAGGATGTGACGAAGTTGTTCTGAAAACTGTTTTTGAAAAGTGTTTGTGTGAAAAGTTTTATTTTGAGCAAGTACCTATTAGCATCTACCTACTCGAAAGAAGATCGTTTATGTTCTATTTCCTTTAGACAGCATTATCCCACTATTAAGGAGTATGTAGCACCATCGTTGGAGTTTGTAAGGGACGTTCGAAAGGGACAAATACAATCACTAAAGCAATTGTTAGAAAACCTTAGTAGTAACCCTAGGGTCTTAAGATCTTTTCGAGGCAACATTTCTGAGGCAACATTCGAATGGGACAATTTGATCTCTTTATACTGGAGGGCAACCACTAAAATCTTCTATGCTTAATTATTGTTTACCGAAGGCAACCAAAGTGAGGTAAACCCTAGGAGTGAACGTGTGCGAGTGATTTGTTTCAGTTATTTTAATCTTTGCAAATGAGGTGATCTACCGTTTTAATTTTCCTGACATTCTTGCCATACAATCCTATTAGCCATGCATCTAGACAGTTAGAGATTGCGGAAATTAAAAGCGTGAGGAAGTAAAACCTAGTTATTAGAAGGCTTCGGGGAGGGGGATTAATTACATAACCAAAAATCAGGGATTTAAAGCAAGGAATAAAACCCTAATTTAACTATTACAAACCCTGAACAGTTACAAAATAATGGAAAAAATAATTAACAAGCGCGTGGCAAATTAAATACGAGGACGGTAATTAATAACTTAAAACCCTAATTGAGAGAAAGAAATTTTTGTGGATTTTTATTTGAGAAAACAATTAAATCACAAATTAATTAAACCTAATTTCTAATTGTTTTTAATTATGAAAGAAGTTAATTAACCTAATTCACTAATTAAATTTAAAAAAAGTATTTTATGAGAAAAATAATTTTTGTGTATTTTTTGAGAAAGATTAATTAAATTATGTACAAATAAAATCCTAAGTCTAATTATTTTTAAATTATGAAAGAAATTAAAGTTTCCCTAAATTAATTAAACTAATTAATTAAAAATAATATTTATTAAGAAAATAAGTCTTTTTGTGATTTTTTTATTTGTTAATTTAATAAAATAATTTTTGTATTGATTAAAAAAACAAAATAATTAAAGAAATGAATTTAAAGAAAAATAGTAGAAATAACCAAATGGACCTGTTGTTAGCAAATCTGGGGGGTGTATGCTGAACTTCTGAAACCCAGAAGGATGGCCCAGAGTCTGGCGCCTGATCCAATGAGACCATCTTCTGGGGACTCATGGTGGACCTGCGTATGCTGGCGTTGGATCTGGCTGGAGATGGATCCAGAGGATGAGATCAGAGGGCGCGTGACGATCCTCCGAAGGTGAGGTGTGCTGGATCTGGCTGGAGGTGGATCCAGAGGATGAGATCAGAGGGAGTGTCACGATCCTCAGAAGGTGAGGTGTGTTGGATCTGGCTAGAGGTGGATCCAGAGGATGAGATCAGAGGGCATGTGATGATCCTCAGAAGGTGAGGTGTGGTGGATCTGGCTGGAGATGGATCTAAAGGATGAGATCAGAGGGCGTGTGATGATCCTCAGAAGGTGAGGTGTGCTGGATCTGGTAATGTGGTACACCTGATCATATGAGAAAAAATAATAGAAAGCAAATGTTGGGACCTGAGATCGAACCCAGGTCCTTATGCTCGCTTCCAGTGAAGCTTTGTCAGCTGTGCTACCATGTTATTTGTTCATATAATAGAAACAACACATAATAAGAAAAACAAAGAATGGATTCATAAAATGCACGCAAAATATAAATTAGCCATTCATGGGCTTCCACGCATCACCTTCTTCAGTGCAAACGTCGTCTTAGGTGAAGAACTTTTACCTACGGACGTTTTCTATCACTACAGCCCCTGCAAATTTCAAACATTCCATACAAGCATAATAAATCAATTGTGATGATACCAATCAACTCGTCTTGGCCTAACGAGTATCATGGTATCATTTTCTTGGCCTAATTATTCCTGTATAACAAAGCCCTAAAAACATCTCAGAAACCCAAGCAATGGAAACTATGGATTCCTGCACGATAAGTGCAATTAAAGGGTACAAGTAGCTTGCAAACAAGATGATAAACACAAATATGGTTAGCATGCGTTTAGGATGCGTAAAACATTGAAATCGAGTTTGAGTTTTAGGGCAAACCGTGCTGCTTTTAGGGACGGTTTTTGGATGCTTTGAGGCTTGCAAATGATGTTGTTAGCTTCCTGGGATGTCCAGGAGTCGATTGCTAGGCTTGAAACTCCTTGAGGATGGCTCTAAGATGGATTTTGATCTCCCACTTTTGTCTAAATTTTTAAGTTTTCTTCTTTCTCTTTCACGCCTCCAATCCTCTTCTTTTTTATCTAGAATTATTATGCACTTATAGTAGACTGAATTAGGTCAACAAATTTGTATCAAGTTTTTGAGAATTATGAAAATTGGATTTGATTTGCTTCATGTATGATTTCTTTCCAAAACTTGCTTCAATCCAATCTTTTTCAACCCTAATGAACCTTGCACGACTTGGCTGGCATACTAGTTGTACATGGACTCAAAATATGCATAAAAATCTCAAGATTTGATTTGTTTTCATATTTTTGCCATTTAATTTGATTTATTTTGATTTAATTGAATAAAAAATCAAAATAAATGATAAAAGTAATAAAAAATAGGTGGAAAAGCTCAGGGGTCGTGGGTCATATTAGAAACATGTTTCAAGCAAGAAAACATGGGCCCCTTTGGAAAAAATGCAAATTTGATCAATGTTGACTTTTGACAATTTTGCAAAAAAAGGTCAACTTTGACAAGGCACAAATCTCTCAATTTTGCCCCTAAGAGGATGTTATTTGAATTTTTAGAAAGCTTAGGATGTCCCCTAAGCAACCCTTTTGGTCTCATCTCAATTGAGTCTTCCATGTTCATGTAAGAAGCTTTGACCCAAAAGGTGTTTTTGTTGACTTTTCAAAAGGACCTATAATGTCAAAATTCATATCTTTTTATGAGTGAATATTTTGAACTTGTGGGATGAAGATGCGTTGTAGTGAATTGTATCCTCTTAAAAATGAGCTTCGGATGGGAAATTTCTGATAAAGTATGAAGAAGTTATGCTTAGTCAAAGTTGGGTTGACTTTTCCTACAAAACCCTAGTTTGACAACTTTTGGGTTTTCCCATCCCTTGAAGAATCATGATCAAACCTTGATAAAATGATTAATATAACTTCCAAATGTTGATTTTGATCAAAAATCTTGAAGTTTGACTGTATGTGGGCCACAGTTGACTTTTGACCTAGTACAGTTGATTTTCAGGCATTTGAGCAATTGACTGAGCAAACTTCTTCTGCAAGGCATGAAACTTGACATGGATGATCTTGAGAACATATTAGGACAATGGTGATCATTTGGGATCCTTTAGACTCAATCATCTTGATGAAAAATGAAACCCTAATTTGAGGTATACTGCCTTAGAAGAGAGATGGTCTAGTCAACTCTTGGACTTTCTTGAGCAACTTGGGGACCTCAATTGACATGTATTGAGAAAAATGAGAGGGAAAAATTTTAGGGTACAATAGAGGATGATGAAGATGAAGTTACAGCTCTAAAACAGGGATGGGGATGAGATCTATATATGAGGTATGGAAGCTTTGTGATTGATTAAAAGTGGAAACGCACGAGTGGATTGTGAGATTGGTGTTCAAAGTCAGAAATGACAAGTTATGGAGATTTTTGTGAAAATTCTGGTTTGATGGAGTTTGAGAGAGTCAGGGGCTTGTCAACTCGTGTGTTATCTTGTAAATTACTCCTCTATTTAAAGAGGTAAGGTTTTGAAGGCTCTAGCAATCAGAAATCAAGAATCACATGTTATGGTTATATGACTTGATTTTGAAGTAAACTTGAAATTCATGGTTTCAATGTGAAGTACAAGGGCTTGTAGGGTGGTTAACAGGTTGCAGATGGTTGCTACTTGGCTTTTACATTGTGTGTGATACAAAGGAACAAGTGCAAAGCTCAAGGAGAGTGGACTTTGTGATTAAAGTCACTTTTCCAAAATGGCAATGTTACCTTTGTGCCAAAAATGGATTAATCACTTAGACAATGGATCAAGTGCTTGGACAATGGCTCAATCAGTTGTCTAAACATTTAATTATTGAGTGATTTGCAAGTTAGAATCCTGCAAAGCAAGATTTATGCAGCATGACTTGAGATTTGATCAAGTGTTCTTCATGAAAAGGCCTTGTAATTCAAGCATGGATGCTCAACTTCTTATCTTTGATTCTCCTAGCTCAAAAATGATCTCTTCAAGTTCCAGTAAATTTTGGAAAGCTTGAAAAATTGTATACAATCTTTATGTTTACCACTTTGGATAAATCATCTTGGAACTTGGTAAAAAATTACCAAGAAGTCGGGACAAAAAATATGCCTAACTTGATGAAAATTTCACTAAGTGTTTATACAAAAATGTCATGACTTCATGAGCCTATATCTTCAAATCCAAGCTTTTTTTTACATCAACCCTAAGGGACAAATTTGTAGAATTCATCAAGATCTACAACTTTCATGTTGAAAGTTTTCCTTGAAATATCTTGCATCATGGTGAAAAATTCTCATGAAGTAGTAAAGTTATCAAGGTTAAAAAAACACTTAGAATTTTGTAAGTCTTGAAAATATTGACTTTTTGTTGACTTTCTTGACTTTCTTGATTCTTGATGATCAAGTTTAATATTTTTTAATGTCTTGATGAATCTTGATCTTTGAAATTCAATGTTGACCAATAAGTCAAAATTTGACTTTTTGTGTATCAGTTGACTTTTCATCAGTTGATCAAATTTCAACTATCAATCCATTGATTTTGAGAAATGATTTGAGCCATGAAATTAGGTCAATATGTTTTTTTTGAGTCCTTAAAGTAATGCTCCAAGTCATTAGGTCATGTACTAGGTCAAAAGTCAATGATCAGTCATTCTCAGACAAAACCCTAATTTTGATAATTTTGCCCCTTTGATGATTTGAATGTTTTTCTTGAGGATTGTGATCAACCCTTGATAAATTGATGAATATGACTTAAAAATGTTGATGTTTGCCAAAAATAATGAACTTTGACTGTATATTGACCACAATTGACTTTTTATCCAATACAACTAATTTTCAGTCATCTGAGCAATTGACTGAGCAAATTTGTGGTGCAAGACTTGAAACTTGGTATGAGAAATCTTGGAGACCTATAATGAACCATGGAATTAATTTGAGGCATCAAAAGTCCAATTGTCCTTGAGAAAACTAAAACCCTAATTTGTGGACTCAGTGCTTAGGAGGTGAGTTTGTCTGATTAACTCTTGAGCATCCTTGAGCATTTGAGATATTTTTGTGAGAAATGTCTTGAGAAAAGAGAGCGTAAATTTTAGGATACAACAAAGAGGATCTTTGGTATTCAGATTATGGGAATAGAAAATGGGGAAGATAGTACCCACAGTCGGCACCACTGATCTTACCGGTTGATCAGAACCTGCAAGCTGGAAAGATGATGATCTTCAGACGAGCTGGAAAGTTGAGGAGGAAAAAGGGGGTTGTACCTGCAAGATACTCTAACGATCAAGTAAGTGTGGGAGTCAAAAGAGATACAAGCAAAGTATTAGGGTTTTAGTGATGAATAGTCAATATTTGATACCTGGCCCTCACATGAGTGAGGGTTTATATAATGCCCCTTGCACTTGGCCATTGGTCCCTATTTTTGGGCCTTGATATGCGGGTCCATAAAAATAGGTAAATTTCAGGACTTGGTCAAACCGGGCAGGTGCGTCCGTAATTAGTTGTTAGTTCCGAGGAGGAGGTGGGTTAAGGGAAACAGTCTGATCGATTCCTGATTGTCTGGCCAACTTGAGGTCGGACAGACTGAGAGGCGTTTGACGATTGTCATAGGTCAGTGTTAGTCCAGGACGACAAATGATCGATGGTGCCCAACAGAGAGCGGTGGAGTCCAGGGTGTGGTCGTACGGGTCGTGCCGGAGGAGGAGGTCAGACTGAGTCCACTCTAACCGTTGGACCAATCCAGAATAATAACAATCAAAATATCTTATCTTACACCATTTGAAATGACATGAAAAATTTGTTTGAAATAATTACTCAAGACGACAATTTCTTCTCCCTAAAAAATATCAAAACTTCTAAAATTAGAAATTTTAAATATAGTCTTAAAAGACATATCAACATCTCCAATAAAAATATTTACATAAAAAACATTAAACACTATCCTTAAAAATATATCAACATCATCAATGCAATTTTTAAAAATTATTGAAAGTTCATCTCAAATAATAACTTACATATATGAGACTTACAAATGTTAATTAGTTATTTTTATTTTATAAAAAAATAATTAGGGTAAAAAATTTAAAATGTGTTAAAAATAATTATTTTTAAAAACTAAAAGAGATTAAAGAGAATCAACAATTAAAAATTAAAAAAGAGTGTTAAAATATGATAATGAAAAATAAGATTTTAGAGAATCAATAAAAATTAGAGAAAAATAAAAAATAAATTAAAAAAAATTATGATAACAATAAAGTAGATGAATGTTAATAATAAAAATTAAAACTTAAAAAAGAATAGTTAGTGGTTAGTTAAAAAAATGAATTAACGTTTTTAAATAAACAGGTTAAAGAAATAAAAATCTTAAATGTTTATAAAAAAAATTAAAAAAATTAAAAAATTAAAATATAGATAGTGATTGAGTTTGTGGTTGATTATTTATTAAAAGTTAGTGGGAGAAAGTTTGATTAATAATTATAATTAATTAAAAATAATATTAATAATAATGATAAAATAAATATTGATAAATAAAATTACTCTATTAAACTTAATTTTAGCTCTAAAATTTACTTCAATGATTTAACAACTTTTAAAGACTATGTTTTGTGATGCTAAAAATGGTTATAAATTACTAAAAATAAATAAAATCAAAAGAAAGTAAATTGTTTAGATATTTAATAATAATAAAAATAATCATAAATATAAAACTTCTACCGACATATTGTGATACTTCCAATTGTTATAAGAATAATAATAATAATTCTCTACATGCATTCTATACACCTCTTAATTAAACACTACATTAATATCCTCTAAATTAAACACTACATATAAAGAAAATTAGCCTAAAGAAGTGGAGAGAGAAACAATGTCAAAAAAATCCAAAACCATAAGTATAAATCATCCTAGATATATTATGATACATTATAAAAAAATTCTCTGCATGCATTTTATAAATCTCCAAATTAAACACATTAAGATGATTATACAAAGAGAATCAATATGAAAAAATAGAGAGAGAAACAATGTTAAAGATATGGAAAAAAAAACACATCACAATTAAAGAGAATCAATATAAAAAAGTGGAGAAAAATAATGTGGAAAAAAAAGAAATATATATATATATATGAAAAGAGAGTTCTATGAATTAATGAATTAATAAATAATTTTGTATTAATGGAATTAATGGGCATGTTAACTTCAACTATTTTGCAATCCATGTTCTATATAATTTTTTGTACTTTTATTTTTAATAAAAATGAAAGGGACCAATATGAGTTTTATGTATTAATAGTGGAATTAGTGGGGCATGTTAACTTCAACAGTTTATTAATAAGTAGTGGAAGGTTTGCAATGTATGTTCTATTTAATTTTTTTTATTTATTATTTAATAAAATTCAAAATTATTTTAGTATCCCATTTAGAATACATTTTTTTAATTAATAATTATAATCAATGAATAATTTGATAATCATTTTGGTGAATAATTACCGATTCGTGGGGCATTTTTATTTTGTCATTTTTTTCAATTTAACTAGTGAAGCATGTTCTACTTAGGCATGTTCTATTTTATAGCCATTTTTTCATTTAATTATTTTTAATGAATAGTTATACATTTTTATTAATTTACTTATTTTTAATCATGCATTTTTATTAATCTACTTGTTTTTTTATTTAATTAACTAATAAAAAAACTTGGCGAAATTTTTTAGCTGAAAGAAGTTATAAGATAGAATACATATAATAATAATTAATGAATAATTTGATAATCATTTTGGCGAATTTCCAATACATGGGACCTGTTTTATTTTTAGTTATTTTTTCAATTTAATTAGTGAGACATGTTCTACTTTTTAGCTATTTTTTCAAGTTAATTAGCAAGCACAAAGCGAAAGGGGAAATAAATCGGTGATTTAGGAAATTTTTCTTCGATCGAGCATTTAGAGACTTTTCTCGATTTTGGAAGTATTTGTCATAGGAGACAATGACTGTTGGATGACCCATGTACACAACTACCTCACGAAGGGGGAGCTATCCGCCGACTCAAAGGAGGCGGATGTGGTCAGCATAAAGATCCTGCTCCTACGTCCTGGTCGAAGATAAATTGTACAAGAGAGGATTTTCCATTCTCATCCTCAAATGCGTTAACAGGAGCGACGCAGATCGCACCTTGCTCGAAATCCATGAAGGGATAAACGACCAACACCTAGACGAAAGATCTCTTGTCAGGAAAGCTCTGCGAGCAGGGTATTACTGTCCCATCATGCAGCAAGACACAAAAGCACGTAAGGAGATGCGACAAGTGCCAACGGCACAGGGAGATGCACTTAGCTCCCCCGAATGATATCATGTCCCTTTTTCCCCCCTAGCCCTTCGCCTGGTGGGGATTAGATCTCCTCGAACCGTTCTTGATAAGTACAAATCAAAATAAATACTTAATAGTGGTCGTCGACTACATCACCAAATGGATAGAGGCGGAAGCATTGGCAAAAATTACCGCCCAAAATGTCCTGCACTTCTACAAGAGAAACATCCTTGCTCGATTCGGCGTCCCGCAAGTGATTGTCACCGACAACGGAACCCAGTTCACAGACCAAGCCTTTCACGAATTCATTGCCAAGTTGGGAACCACTCAACACTTTGCCTCTATCAAGCATCCCCATACAAACGGCCAGGCCGAGTCCACGAACAGGGTGATACTCAGGGGTCTCATACGAAGGTTAGATGAAACCAAGAAAAAATGGACCGAGGAACTACACAACATACTATGGGGCTACCAAACAACAATGCACTCATCCACCGGGGAGACTCCTTTCCGACTAGCTTACAGAACGGAGGCTTTCATCCCCGTAGAGGTCGAGGAATCCTTCAGGCGAATCAAAGCTCCTCTAGACGAGGAGAAGAAGACGTCGCCCTACGAGAAGAACTAGATCTGGTCGAAGAAATTCAGACAAGAGCGGCCCTACGAGAGGCCTCTCTCAAATAAAAAAATAGCCATGTTCTACAACACCAAAGTCATACGACGAGAGTTCGATGTCGGCATCCTTGTCCTGAAGAGAAATTGCAAACAATCTCGCGAAGGAAAGCTCGCAGCAAATTGGGAAGGTCCATATCGCGTCTGCGCAAAAATAGGGACCATACCGTACTATTTAGAAAATCTATAAGGGGAACAACTTGCTCGACGTGAAAAGCTGAAAAGCTAAAACGATATTATAGTTAAAAACACTAAGCAGTTGGCGAGCATCATCGATAAGACAAACTCATCCAGGCTCGACCACACGTGCATGCCTAGGTACAAGAATGACACTCTAATTTAAATGAAGAGGTGAGACTCCACTCTTTTGACAAGCAGACCCTCAGCCTGACATGGATAACTCGACCAAGCTCCATCGTCGTCGTACTACGCCATTAGAACATCCATATCACAATGGGAAGTTCAAGCTGTCGAGCTCGGATCCTCGAAATGAGACCCGAGTTCCGGCCCACACCCGATATTCACCATTGTTGTTTGACCAATTTCCTCATATTGGTGAACACACTAACCAACGAGCAAATCCTTTCTAAAAACTCAGCCAATAAAAAAATGTCTCAGGCGAACGAGCATACGATGAACATGCAAAACACTTCAAATATAAAAGTAACACAATCATGCATGAATTAAATCAAATGACCACTGCAGTCGGAAAATTAAGATATGACCAATAAGGCCACGATTGTGAAAATTTTATAAAAATGGAGCCTAAGGCTTCCATCCAACGAAATAATCACGTGGCCACAAGGACCACAGTTGTTCGAAACTTAAACGGGCTAAGACCCGAAAGGTGAGATTACATCAATATGGCACGCAGGCTGAAAAAAAGAAATATCAAAAAGCAATCAAGTATCTGCTGGCTAGGGGCCATCCTCGATAACGGGCTCTTGACGTGAGGACTCTCTGACAGGCTTATCCCCGACACCTCTGAGACACTAAAGGATTACGATCTGGATGTCTGCCATGTAATAGTGGATACCCATACCAGTCACATTCAACTCGACCGCGGGGTTCAGAACCCAAAGCTTCTTCCCTGTGTTGTCAAAGCTCCCCTCGGCAGCAGCCAGAGCATCATCCAACGCCACCTATAGGCGAGCAACCAAATCAGCTCGGGTCTTCAAGCCTTTGGCCTCTTCCGGCTTATCCTCGGCAGGAGAAAATTCAACAGTCAAGGTTGTCACCTGCTCGTCAGAGGCCTTCTTCTCGAGCAAAAGTGCATTGTGATCCTTGGACAGTTTCCACAGCCTATCCTCCACTACCTTATGGGAAGTCTTATCATCATCACACTCCTTCTCCACTTCGGCTAGCTTCGTTCAGAGCTTCCTCATCTCGACCTCCAGGGAAGTACCCCCCTCAGTGTACACCACAACCATCTCCAAGACCATCATGATAGCCCCGACATCCTGGGCTAACAATGTCCTCTTCACCAGGAGATCTAACTCTTTGAGCAGAAGGGACTCGTCCTGAAGAATATACAGAGAAGAACCCTCAAAGAAGGATTTGTCGTACCACCAAGGGGGCAGCTCATATTTTCCCTTCTTCATCTCCCCGATCAGATCCACAGTACCCTTGTTGCGTTGTCTCTTATGCCTTGAGGACACCTACAGAGGAAAAATAGCCCCGGTTGGCTTCCCTGTCGACGAAGCACATGATCTCGACATAGGGGCCGTGTCGGGCGAAGAAGCCTTGACACCTTTCTATGCCTTCTTCAGGTTCAAATTGTTCATCATGGCCAAGCGCTCTTGGGAGGGATTCATCTTATCTGCGAGGAAACAACAAAGAACGATTAGTAAAATAGAAGAATATGTGTGCCGTACGAACAAAGAGAATTAAATCGTAAAAGCAACTACCAAGATACGTTGCAGGGTCCTCGCTCTCGAGGAGCTCCTTGACATCTATCAAACCAAGGTCATACATCACCTTCCCGTCCTTGTCGACGACCAGTTTTCCCCCTCTTCCCACATGTTGGACAAGAGGAATCCCCACGACAAAGGAAGTGAGGCAGTCACAGCGGGCTATGTCCTCGGCACCGAGCTGATCTTTCTTCTAGACATAGACGTTAGTCTTCCTTTCATAATTCTTATCGGTCCATTGAAAAGGAAACATGGGCACTAGCTTATTTTCCTTCCTCGGTAAAAATAGGAGCCCCTTCCCCGTCGTACGCTGGAGCAACCCGGAAGACACTCAGCAGCGCCCTCTCCGAGACGGGCTGAATGAGCATAAATATTTCCTTAAAGAAGCTGACTAAATCCATGTACGCTTTGAACAACTTGACATTCACCCACTTTAAAGAAACCCAACCATATTGGGCACCAAACGACTGCCCCTGAAGATAGAAACAGTAAAAGAACAAAGGGATAGTGGCTCCGACACCTAAATAGTCGCACACGATCTTGAAATCCGAAAGGGGAGCAATCGAGTTTAGGTGCAGCTAGGATGGAGCCAGACGAAGATGCCTGAAGACCGCCACTTGGAAGTTCGAGAAAGGGAGTCGTAAACCCATATTCCTGAACACGACCTCGTACATAGGGAACTGTCGAGCTTCAAACTGCGAGCAATCCGACTCTTCTTATTGGGAATGTAGATTGCCCATTTCTCTTCAACACCCTCTCAGTCCATATCCGGATCCAACAAGTGAATATCTCGTCAGGATGCTCAATAAAGTAGAAGACATACCTCAACGGGCCTGACGCAACCCAATCCATTGAACCTTCCTCGGCCACGGGCACGCTGGAACCCTCTTGATTGAAAGGATCTGCCTTCACGTCCCCTCCAGCATCCTGATAACCAGGCATTTCTGGCTCCAGTACTCCCGGAGAGGACTCATACGTCTCTGAGGTGCTCGCCTCGCCGGACATATTCTCAGTAGAACTCTGAGCAGAACCGTTGGGCTCATTATCGGCACTAGTAGTCATCATACCTGAAAAGAAGAGGATGAAAGTAAGTTCGGCGTCAATGTCAACTCCATCCTTCCACCACTAATCAAGTGAAAGGGGGCCAAGGAACGAGGCCCTTGTCCCCCCGACTAGAGCGCTCACTTAAACGACTACTGGACGATCTCCCTTCCCCGACCAAGCCCGCTGGATTCATATAAAAATTTTCCTACATTCGTTTGACGCCACTAAGATTCCAAAAACTCCCCTGCAGAGGACACTTAGTATCCTCGACGCCCTCACCCTCCAAAACCACTGTCTCCAACCAACATTTAACCAGAATTTCTAAGAAATCAGTTACCTTAAACTCTAACCGCATGCTATTTCTAAGGAAAAACCTTAAAATATAAACTATAACGAAAGCGACAATTGCTAAAACAAGGGGAATAAAGGGAAATTACCAAATTCAGTGAAGGAACGGAAAAAAGAGACAGCGACAAATGGAAGAACGAATGAAAACCTTATAAATAGATTAAGTCAAGCAGATACGAATGAAGTCGGGCAAGAACAAAGATATCGAGCAGTTGAAAGACAGGAAAAAATTGTACATGGAGCTCTCTCCCCTCCTTTTATAGGCTAGGCTCACCAACGCGTGGGCGGACACGCGCTTAGAGAATTCTAAAGGGCATCATCATTACACCCTAGTCCCTAGGCTAGCCATCATCACACCTCTCTGACATCACGTGGCTCGATACGAGCGTGGCACGCAATCTCTTAGGACTCCAACCAATCGTTCCTCTCCCTACAAGACGAACTCGACGAGCATTACTCGTACTCCTCGAAATGAGTCGCTCAACAGTTCCCCTCCACGCAAAGAAAATGCGACAAACATCATTTATACCCCTCAAGAAATGTCGACCAAAAAGTATCCCTGTTTCGCAGGCTGATTATAAGTCATCACTCATGTGCGCAAAAGCAACGACTTGGAGGGCTAATGTTCTGGACTGACCCAATGACTAGAATTGGCTCAATTCTCTTCTACCATTGGCACGGCCCAACAACAGTGGCCCAACATTTTGATCGACCACACCCCTGAGCACACGACCAGTTATGCCCGACAGGAACGCCTGACCCTGTCAACAATTGTCTCCCGTCATTCCAACACGAGTTGAGCATACAACCAGGAAACGTCCAGAATGACCATATACCCGTAATTTTCCTCCTCCTCGGATCCAACGGCAAGTTACAGACACACCTTCCCGTTTTTATCGAGTCTTGGCAGTTACCTATATTTGTGGACCCGCATATCTAGGTCTAAAAATAGGGACCAATGACCAAGCGTCGGGAGTATTATATAAATCCTCACACATGTGAGGGCCAGGTATCTAGTATTCATCTCTGAAACCATAATACTTTTCTTATATCTCTTTGCTCCCACACTTACTTGATCGTCAGAGTGTCTTGTAGGTACAACCCCCCTTTCTCCTCAACTTTTCAGCTTGTTAAAGATCATCCTTCGGCCAACTTGCAGGTCCTGATCAACCAGTAAGATATATATATATATATATATATATATATATATATATATATATATATATATATATATATATATATATATATATATATATATATATATATATATATATATATATATATATATATATATATATATATATATATATATATATATATATATATATATATATATATATATATATATATATATATATATATATATATATAAATTAAAATTGTTAAGTCTCTTAAGAAAATTTTAGAGCCAAAAATGAGATTAATTTAATAATTATCAATATTAATTTATTTTAACTTTAATTAAAAAATATTAACGCATTAACTCCATTATCTCTCTTTATCATTTTTAATTAATTATGATATCATTTAGTTTTAATTAAAATAGTTATTAAAAAATTAATTTCATTATCTCTCTTTATTATTTTTAATTAATTACGATATTATTTGATTTTCATTAACATATATATTTTTACTCCACGTTTTGTATAAATAAAACATACCATAAAGAAAAACTCATATTCTTAATCTTATAAATTTATATGGTTAAGTCTCTTAATAATTTTTGGAGTCAAAATTTGTGGTTAGTTTTTATAACTTCCCTTTCATTTATTTATTTATTATTAAATTTGGAACTTTCACAATTAATAAAATTAATTGTCACTTTCCGATAAAATTTGTTGAATGCTTTATTTTATTTTATTAAATAACTTTTAAATTAATTTTTCTTAAATTACATTGATTTTATTTTATTTATTTTATTAAATTTAATAAATTTTAATAAACTTAGTAATTTGATACTTTATTTTATAAGAAAGAATTAATAAAATATTTTTTCTCTAAAATATATATTACATTGATTATATTTTCCTAAAATATTGCTAAATTAAGATTTGTAACTTCCACGCAATTATTAAAAAATATAATATTAAATTAATATTAAATTAAAATTAATAATAAATTTTATTAACTTCATCCCACTAATTCCATTATCATCTCTCATTTTTTATTAATAATTAATTAAAAAATTAATCCACTAAAACACATCACTCCCAACTAATTATCAATTTCTTCAAAAATAACCACCAATTTACTTTCATATAAATTCATCTCATTAGGAGTTGTCTACATAATTTTATTTATACAAATTCATTATAAATTATTTCCTTCTATGATATTTGTTATATTTTGTTATTATATTTTTTGTAGATACAAATTTTAAATTATCCTAAACTGTATTTTTTGGTAAAGAAATTGTTAAAAATGTTAAAATTAATATTCAAGACAGATGTGGTATATATTTTAATATTTTGAGACAATATTGTAATTTATTATTATAATTAGTGTTGGGATTTATTTATTTAGTTTAATTTAATTTTAATCAATATTATTTACTCTCTTTAATTTCTGGTGTGTTTTTGTTTTTTTATGAAATAATGTTAGGTTGATTGTTCACATACTATATGCGATCGTAATATGTAGAGTAATTTTCTTATAAATTATTTTAGTACTTATGTGATTGCTTTTAAATGAGTTTAAAAAACTGTGATGCGTAATTTTTTATATCCATATTTTTAAATTGGGATATATTTAGAAGGTGATGTATTATTGATGTCGCTATTGATGCTTCTTTCGCTTTCTTTTTGTTGATATATTTCATTTACGAAGTTCTTCTTTAATTTTTGAATTTTATTTTATATTTATATTTTGTTTTTGTTTTTGTTTTTTATATTATAAACATGTCATGAATGAAAAATTGTACGAACACCATTTTAAATTTTTTATAAATTTTCGGATAGGATCTCCAAAAACTTAAGAACAAAGTATATGACTTAAAGCTTTTAAATATTCTTAGAAAATAAATTATTTTACTTTAAAAAAAGAAAGAAAAAAAAAGAAAATAACTTCCATATAAAAGGCAACATAAGAAGAAAAAAAATAACTTCAATTGAATCGATATTAATGATAATAGTTATGTTGACAAATTTTTAAAATAATAATTTCTCCAAAAGAATATTCAAAATTTAACAACTAATATCGATTAAAACATATGACCAGATTTAAATTTAGCAACTAATGATAATAGTTACGAGTTAAAGTTTTAAATTATTTTAATAATAATGGATGTTTAAATTAAAATATACTCTTAAAATTTATATTATGACAATATTTTGTCCCACTATTATATACATAATATTTTATTTCTATCATATGGCCATTTTTTTTTATTTGTTCTTTTATATTTATTTCTCTCAGATTCAATTCATTAGTATCAAAATCATTTCTCAATCAATCAATTCTTAGATATTAATATTATTATTGTTAATTTTATAGTGTCAATGATATATTTTATTAATTCTCTATAATTTTTCACACTAATTTCCGATATAAATTCTCTATATATTCACACACTATTTTTTAGACATATTGTTAAATTTTTCTTTTTTATATTTACTTTTTAATTAATAAATATATTATATTAAATTTTGTTTAAACATCTAATTAATTGGTACACATATTATACAATTTTATAGTGAGATTATTAATTTTACATATATATATATATATATATATATATATATATATATATATATATATATATATATATATATATATATATACACACTTGAGCATTTGAGTGTTACCTTTGTAGGTCCTCCTACACCACTGTGTCGAAATTCACAATTTGCCATCACCCTCGTCCTTCTTCTCATTTCTGGTTGTAAAACGAAACAATGGTGTTGTCTATCATAATCGACTGTTGATAACTACGATTTCCACGAATTCACATTCGTTCTTCAACTTCTTAATTCGTAACTTCTTTCGATCACCGAATCAAGTATTCGCAATCTAACACATGAATTTATCGTGTTTTGATTAGATTTAGAACTATTTGAACCTTTTTCCCCAAATCTCCAGATTATCAGTTCTTACTTTCATCAATGGTGGTTAGATATAACGCTAGCAGATGCGTCGTTGCACGAGAAGGTGTCGTTGCTGCTTTAGCAGCAAGTAGTTAACCACATATCCACTGTCACAAAACACTGTAACTTCTGAAACAGTTATTCCATTACATCCATATCTAATTTGAGCCTTGCAATTGACCATATTTGTTCAAATTACTCCGATAAAGATTCCTTTTCCACATCCAGCTATGCAACCTGAAGACTTACCTGGCCTTCACACTCTTCAGGAAAACCTCAGTGTGTAAGACATTAATGAACTGTTTAATAACATGTTTAATATCGTTGAACAACAAAATTCACACGTTTATGAAGTAATGCTTCAACGCCTAGAAGAAAGCCTTCACAATCCTTCATCCCATGAAAATACAATTTAGAAAGTTGCTTCAAGACAGACTCATGTGTTTGTATCCAGGAGCCAGTCGTGTGAGGGAAAGGTCCCTCTATATGTGTTTTAATGATGTCAAAACAGTTATTACTCTCTCTCCATTTGGGTTGGTCCTATGAACAATCTTGCTGTGAAATGGTTGAAATGAAGATCTCCAAAAACATTCATTTTTGGGAAAATTCAATGTTTACGTCGACTCAAGATATGTGTCGTCGACTCATCATTCTCAACCAAGCTCATAATGTGTCACGTCGACCCTTCCGATCGACTTAACCTGGGAACCAAAATATTCAACTATTGCATCGATGCAAGCCCTGTAGCGATTGATGCACTATACTTCAAAATGGTTTTCCTCCACCTGCAGGATGTGTCACATCGACCCTTCCGGTTGACTCAATCTGGGAATTAAAATATTCAAATATTGCATCGACGCAAGCCCTGTAGTCATCGATGCACTACACTTTAAAATGGCTTTCCTCCACCTGCGGGTTCTGTCGCGCCAACCCCTATTACTTCTTGAGTCGATCGCTCGCTGCTTTCAACTGTTTTTCTGCTATGCTTTTGGGTCTTGACTATTAGGTAACATATATATTCATTGAGTATCATCATTTCAATTTAACAAGAACTAGTGAAAGATACACATAGTACTCATCATCTCCATCCTCTCTTTTCAAAAATCAACATCTACACGTAATCATGGTTGTTGATTCAAGAAAAGTGTTATGGTGATAACATTCAAATTAAGGATTCAATTCAATTTTGGGTTGAGAAATTGTGGGTTATTCTTGAATAAAATCATCTAGATTATCTCCTCCAAGATTCCAATTGGTGCGAGTGGTTTTCACAAGTATTTGCTTCATCGAATTCAGCCGAGTCAAAGGATTAAGAAACAGTGGATTTGCTTAATCAAGTAGCGGTAACCAGAGGATTATGAAGGAAGATTTGGGGTCAAATTGCTTGCGATCGAAATCAGCCAAGTGAAAGGATTAAGAAACTGCGGGTTTTCTTAATCAAGTAGCGGTAACCGGAGGTTTGTTCGAAGAATTTGGCACTTGGTTTGGCTCAAACCAAGGAAAGGGAAGATGACTGTTACATCAGCAACATTGGTTTGTTTGTATTGTGAACTATCTCTTCTCTTGTAACATTTGCAACTTAATATCAAATATCTCAGTTCTAGATTCTAGAATTGGGGGCAAATGTACCTTACGCGAGGACGACAAGGGGAACTGCCTTAACAAATCATGTGTTCTTCTTCATTTTCTTTATTTCCATACTTGATTACTATAATTTTTGGAAATTAACTTGTTAAATTTGCTTGTACTGAAATTATGGTGTGTTGAGATTATTTCAAAATATTGGTAACAATCCGTTTGATTGATACCTAAGAAAACTCACCACTACAATTTAGTAAAATCAAACCTAAGATGTTTTGCACATAAGGTGTTTGACAAATTGACTCATCCACAAATTAATCATTGTGTTTAGCTTTATCTTAATCAACTCATTGGAAGTAATACATACTCATCAAGTGTGTATAAGTGATGGACCAATTGAGTAAAAAGTATTGATTCTTACGTTGTCATCTTATCCCATACGGTTACGCATATCCGATCTTTTCAATAGAGGATCGTTTAGACAATTGTAGATTCCGGGAGCTTTCGCATATATTTCTAAAAAAAATTTTAAAAAGCGCAAATTATTTTAAAAGATCTATTCAACCCCCCTTCTAGATCGATCACATTGTATAATAAGTGGTATCAGAGCGCTAGTTTATCTGGTGCTTCACATATTACTTTGTAGAATATGGAGAACGATCCAAAAGGGGCTTATACGAGAGCTCCTATTTTCACCGGTGAAAACTATAGCTATTGGAAAGATTGTATGCGTGTGCATATTAATTCTGTTAATAGAAAGATATGGAAAGTTATTGAGGATGGTCCTATACAAATAACCATAACCAATGAGGATAACATCACCATACCCAAACTGGAAGCACTATGGGATGAGAAAGATAAGAAAAAGTATAGTTATGATTAGAAAGATAGAAATATGCTTATTGCTTCTTTAGGTGTTGATGAATATTTTAGAGTTTCACATTGTGCTACTGCTAAGACAATGTGGAATACTCTACAAATTGCCCATGAGTGGACAAATGATGTTAAACTTTCTAGAATCAATACATTGACTTAAGAGTTTGATCTCTTTCACATGAAGCATGGTGAAACTATTGCGGATATGCAAAAGAGATTTTCTCATATAATCAATCGCTTAGACACTCTTGGTCATGTTACTCCAAATGTTGTTGCTACTAACAAAATATTGAGATGTCTTAATACGGAATGGCAACCTAAAGTTACAGCAATCAAGGAAGCCAACAATCTAGCTACACTTGACATAAAAACATTGTTTGGGAAGCTTCAAGAGCATGAGCAAGAGCTCATAAATATCAACAAGCACGAGAAAAAGGAAAAGAAAGAAAAACCAAAAGACACATAAAAGAAGTCTATTGCATTAAAGGCTTCAAGCTCAAAGTCCTCAACCAATAACTCATGTGTGAGTGATTCCAGTGATGATGATGAAAGTTCAAGTGAAGACATGGGGTTGTTTGTGAGGAAATATCATAGATATCTCCGAAAGAATGAAGTTCAACATTCGGAAAAAAATATCATCAATTATTGAAGCCAATAAAAACCTTTAAGACAAGATAAAGGAAAGAAATCTAAATCAAGAGGATCATGTTTCAACTGCGAAAAACCCGGTCACTACAAACCGGATTGCCCATTGCTCAAGAAAGACAAAGGAAATGACAAATTCCAAAAGATACCTAACAAAGCTAGAAAAGCATGCATTTCTTAGGATAGTTATAGTGAAGCTTCAAGAAAAAGTGACACTAGTGACGAAGAAGAAACGGTTAACCTTTGTCTCATGGCTCATAAAAAGAAGAAAAGCAATGTAAGTCACTCTAAATATGATCATATTGATAAAATGTCTAACATAGAATTGCAAAGAGATTTTGATACTCTACAAAATAAGGCTAAAGTAGATTTTAAACGATTTGCCTCAAACAAGAAAAAAATTTCATACCTTGAGCAAAACGTGTCCAATTCCCAAAAAGAGTTGGAAGCCCTCAAGGCATCTATGGTAGAGAAAATCAAAACTGATAGCAAATATGACAAGTTTTCTTGGCATGATTGGGCTAGATGTGAAACTTGTTATATTTGGCAAAGAGAGGTAAAAACTCTCAAAGCCAAACTTGACAAGGCTTTACATCCCAAAATTACTTTTAGCATTGATAGATCAAATTTTAGAAGTAGTATGATTAATCCTTATCAAAAATACACTTATGAAATAAGAGATCCTCCAAGCAAAAGTAACTTACCCAAAACTCTAACTTGTTTATATTGTTGCAAAAGGGGACATACCATTGACAAATGTCAATTTAGGAGGCTTTTGGTTCCTCAAGGAATTTTCAAATGGTTTCTAAAATACAACTCAAGTATCACTCACACATAAGGACCCAATAAAAATTGGGTACCTATTTCTCTTGTTTAAATTTGTAGGTGGAATGTCTTGAGAATACGGAGAAAAGATGGTTTTCTTGATAGTGGATGCTCAAGACATATGACGGGAGATATCTTCCTATTTTTTGACTTTGTGGAAAAAAAGAAAGCATTTGTCACCAATGGCGATAATAACAAGGGAGCAATACTCAGTAAAGGTAGTGTAGGTAATCCCTCTTCTACTACTATCTTTGATGTCCTATTAGTTGATGGTCTTAAACACAATCTCATTAGCATTAGTCAATTATGTGACAAAGGATACAATGTCTCTTTTTCAAAATATTGTTGCATAATTAAACACAATGATAAGAAAGATGATATGTTCAAAGGCTTGAGGGTAAACAATGTGTACATGCTTGACTTGAATAATGTATCTGTGACTGGAGCTAAATGTTTAGTCACTTTAAGTGAGGACTCATGGATTTGGCATAGACGTCTAGCTAACTTGAATTTTGATTTGTTAAATAAAATTGTCTCAAAAGATTTAGTAGTCGGTTTACCCAAACTAAAATTCTTCAAGGATCACTTATGTGATGCTTGCCAAATGGGGAAGCAAACAAGAATCTCGTTTAAATCTAAAAACATTGTTTATACAATGAGACGTCTTAAAATTCTTCATATGGATCTTTTTGGACCATATAAAATTAAAAGTATAGGTGGTAACTACTATGGATTTGTTATTGTAGATGACTACTCTAGATTTTATTGGACAATTTTCTTAGAAAATAAAAGTGACACCTTTTCGGCATTTGAAAAATTTGCCAAGATTTCTCAAAACAAATTGAACACTAGCATAGTTACTATCAGAGTGATAATGGTGGTGAATTTGAGAATGATCTCTTTGATAAATTATGAAAAATACAACATTGATCATAATTTTTCCGCCCCACGTGCTCCGCAACAAACTGGAGTGGTGGAACGTGAAAACCGTGTTTTAGAAGAACTCCGAAGAACTATGATCAATGAACACCGTCTTCCAAAATACTTTTGAGCCCATGCCATTAACATGACATGTTATGTTTTGAATAGGGTTCTAATAAGTCATATTCTAAATAAAACTCCCTAGGAACTTTTAAAAGGAAGAAAACCAAATATTTCTCATCTTCACGTTTTCGGATGTAAATGCTTTGTGTTAAATAATGGTAAGGAAAATCTAGGTAAATTTGACTCAAAAGTCGATGAAGGTATCTTTCTCGGATACTCTCAATCAATTAAAGCTTATAGAGTATTTAATAAAAGGTTACATATTGTTGAAGAGTCTGTGCATGTTTCCTTTGATGAATCTGATTCGAAATTAGTCGGAAAGGGTAATGTTTATGACGGTGCATGTGTATCTTCAGAAAACATACTACAAGATCCCAAAGAAAAGGACTCGGAATCTACTAAAATTGAAGAAGAGTTGGATCAAGTATTCGAAGAAAGAGGGGAAGATCATCCAAGTAATAAAAATGATATTCCTTTGGAATGGAAAACCTCTAAGGATCATCCCATCGATAACATCCTAGGAGATATATCAAAGGGAGTCACCACTCGCTCTAAGATAAGTAACTTTTGTTATCATTTTTCTTTCGTATCTGAAATTGAGCCTAAAAATTCTAAAGACGCCTTACTCGATGAACATTGGTTTTTAGCCATGCAAGAGGAACTAAATCAGTTTAAAAGAAATGAGGTTTGGGATCTTGTCCCTCCTCCGCGAGATCATCGAGTTATTGGAACTAAATGGGTTTTAAGGAATAAACTAGACGAAAACGGAATTATAACTTGCAATAAGGCTCGTCTTGTTTCCCAAGGGTATAACCAAGAGGAAGGCATTGATTATGAGGAAACTTATGCTCCGGTGGCCCGACTCGATGCTATAAGCCTTTTTCTTGCATATTCATGTGTTGTACCCCAATTTTTGTCCCTAGGATCCCTTCATCATACCATTTTGTTTCAATCACCACAAAATCACATTAGGGCTTTTGGTTCTTCTCCCTATCTCTAGCTTTGCTCTTTGAGGAGTTACCAAGCACCTTGACTTGTGTTCTTTGGTGATCATGGATATTTTGCTTTGATTTTCTCTCTAAATTAACAAAATACAATATTGGTTTGTCTTACTTGTTAATAATGTAGGTAAAGGCATTGAGGTTTAGCAAGTTGCATCATGGGGTCATGAGTTTATTTCCATGCCCTAGTCAAAGTCCTGAGAGATTCAAATCTCACCATTGAAGTTGTTTTAAAGTTGGTATGGAAGTAGTTTTGATGGCCATGAGTCCTTATCATCATCCTCAATAAATTCTATTCACAAAGGAAGAATATTGGCACAAAAAGTTTGTTCAAACATGGCAAAGTTCCACCAAGCTTTCTCTTGATCTAGAGGCTAGGGTTTTGGACTTCAGAGGGGCATATCTTGCTCGTCTTTTGGTATTTTTGAGTGATTCCAAAAACATTCTTCTCTTCAAAGAGTTACCAACAAGTCACTTCAAAAGTTCCAAGGAGTTTTAATGTGTAAGGAACTTGTTGAAGAAGAAAGATTACAAGTCATCCAGATGAATCCCTCATTTTCCATATGTGACTTCAAATGGTCATAACTTGGTTAATTTTTATCACCTTGAGCCCATTATTTTTTCATGATGACCCTAAGGATGTGTACTTCATGCCTTCTTTTATGTGAAAAGTGAAAAATGGATGGAAGTTGCCTTAAGAATGCAAAAGATTATAGGTCATTTCTTGATTTTTGGCCAACTTCAACAAGTCATAACTTACTCAATTTTTGGAGATTTTGAGTGGTTCAAATTGCAAAATGTCATTCAAGAGATCTAAGAGCGAATTCTAAGTGTAAGGCCATGTTTGGATGCAAGAGATTATAGGTCATTTTTAAAGAAGAATTTAAAATATTTCTAAGTATGGAAAGTCAACTCTTTTTCTTCAACTTTGACTCCATGTAGTTTTTAGCTCAAGAATCCATTTGATTCCATTCTTTTTCCATTGCAAAGCTTGTTACCTCATCTTTCCAAAGCATCAATAATTTTTTCCTAAGACTCCATGAGGTGGAAATTCCATTGGATTGAACTTGGTAACTTGGAACTGAAGTTTCACCATAAGTCAGAATTTGAAATTCATGTTTTGGCCTTTAAACATCAAATTAGCACGCGTTTGTGATCTAAACATGTTTAACCAAGTTGCCAAAGTGGATTAGAGCATTGAAACACAAGGATTAGATAAGTTTTGATGCAAATCAGATAACACTTTACTCGTGCATCAGGTTCACACGATTTCCCTCCAAATTGCATCATTCCACACACTTGAACATTCCATTTGATTCCCTATAAATAGAGCGTCATCCCCCATTCAATTTCCAAGCTTAGATAGCCAGAATCACCCTGCCAAACTTGCTTCACAACTTAGAATTCAGTCAATTCGAATCCTATTCTCAAGCCTTTTTCAATCCATTGTTTCCATCAATTTACCTTCCTTGATCTTTGTTGTACCCCAAATTTTGACTTAAGATACCATCTTCCATCTGCATCATTACACTGCAAGTGTTTTGACCTATTTTTATCAATTTTCAAAGCAGATTTTAAATTCATAACTTTTTCAAGTCGAGAGCTGTTTATTGTTGAAACGCTAAATTTATTAATTGATCAATGCTAAAACAATGTTTATTTAATTATTTATTATTCTGAATTTAAATAATTGGAATTTATTTTCAGTTATTATATAATTTAAAGAATTATAAATAATAAAGTAAATATTTGAAAAGAAGTTTATTAATTGATCAATGATGTTTATTTAATTGTTTATTATTCTGAATTTAAATAATTGGAATTTATTTTCAGTTATTATATAAATTAAAGAATTATAAATAATAAAGTAAATATTTGAAAAGAAGTTTATTAATTGACCAAACAACGTTTATTTAATTATTTATTATTCTAAGTTTAAATAGTTGGAATTTTATTTTCAGTTATTATAATTTAGAAGAATTATAAATAATGAAGTAAATAATTGAAGAAAAGTTAATTGGTCAATGATGTTTATTTAATTATTTATTATTCTGAATTTAAATAATTGAAATTTATTTTCAGTTATTATATAATTTAAAGAATTATAAATGATAAGGTAAATAATTGCGAAGAAGAAAAGAATTAACTGGTAAAATATTGGAGTTTTATTCATTTTATTCCAATGGTTACAATTGTTGTTCAAATACCGTATTTATTTACAACGTATTTACAATGATAATTTTTACAATGTTTAAAGTGAAATAAAAGTTATCCTAATTTTTTCTAAGTTCTAAATCTTCATCTTCTATCCAATGCTTCTTTGATGATCATTTGATTTTACCTGCAAAAAATTAAAAGAAAAAGTCAGAAATGAATATAATTAAAAGCAGAAAATTAATTTAGCATTCATCATTAAAAGCAAACGGCTGGAATTAGTTTTTACCCTCTTTGCAAATCACGGGATTTCTCCCGGTTCACAAAAAGGGGATGAATTTTATTGATAAATATGAATGCACAAGTTAAAAATATGCACAAATTCACTTTTGTCAAAATTGCACATTTTTATTGTAAACTGCATAATCCAAAATCCATTGCACATTTCAAAAGCCAACTGCATAGTTCAAATCAATTGCATATTTCAAAATAAACTGCATATTTCAAAAACCAATAGGCACAAATTCATTTTTTGACAAAACTGCATATTTCAAATAGAATGCATAGTATAACAGCATATGCAAGTTGCAAGCCAAAGTCCAACGTAAACTATCCAACATGTGGGAAGAGGCCAAAAAACACAAGGCTCCATACTGTACAATGCAGTTGACAAAGAGAAACATGTGTAGTTTAAAACCAAATATGCAAGCAAATATATTTCCTAATTACATCATTTTCCAGCTTTGCTTTTTCAGAACTTAAAAGTACATACAACATTTTAGTGTTTTAACTGTACTAAGGAGAGAGAAGAGAGAAAGAGTGTGGGTTTACAGGTTTTGGCCTTAGGCAGAAAAGGGATGGAAAACAAAACAGCAGTAACATAGTACAGAAAAGGAAGTATAGAAAAGAATATGGACAAACTGAATAAAACAATATAGAGTGCATAAGTATCAGAGAAATATAGTAAAAATATTCAAAACCTGAGCCCTCAAGAATAGGAAGCCAGCAAACTGTTATAACACAACAAACCCTTCAAAAAAGAGAGAGTTCATAACCTGTTGGGAGCCTAAAACCAAAACTGAGTTCAAAATACCTCAAGCATATCATACCAACTAAAACTACAGCAAAAACAATAAACCAGTAGAAACCTCAAGAACCTGCTGTCTCAATACCATACAAACCATGGCCTAAAAACCAGTATACCCTGTTAAGCCATGAAAACCATGATCAACAGCATAAACCATCACCAAACCTGTACCATCCTAAATAAAACCTGTTCAAGCCTTACCAAAGCCTTGGTTCAAAAAGCTGTAATGGCCTAAAAAACCCAAAACCAGTAAATTCACCTAAGCATTAAACCAGCCTAAAGAGCCAAAACCAACAAGCATATCATACCAGAAAATCTGCAAGCTCAGTAAAACCTAAAACAGCATACCAGCCTAACCATCAGGCCTAAAACCTGTAATAGTCAAGGCCTTACCTGCTTCAAACTCAAGGCAACCAAAAGCAAAGCCATAAGTCCAGCATACAAAGCAACGATTCAGCAGCATATCAGAACCGTCACACAAGTATACAAGGGCAAGGTTTTACAAAGAAGCAGAAGAAGAACAGAAGTAAAAGGCAAGAAGTAGACAAAAGCAACGTTCAAGGCAAACATTCAAGGCAACTAAGAGAAGAGGAAAAGAAGTTGCACAAAAGGTTCAATTCATCATCATCACCAAACAAAAGAAGAAAGACAAATACAGAGTACCAGGGAGCTTCGTTCACGTTTCCCTCGCCGTCTTGGCTGCCACAACACCCCCAACCTTTCTTCCTCCGTCTCCAAAGGTAACGATTTCTCCCTCTCTTTCTTTCAAATACCTCAAATAACCATAATAGTTTGAAGTCAGAATCAAATGGGTGAAAGATCATAACATGCAGTAATGAAAACCCTAACGAAATAAAAATTGAAAAGTTTACCTTGAATCTGTCGCCCTGGTATTCTCGTTGGAGGGAAGAGGAGGTTGAGGACGCCGGTGGCCATTGGGCAAGGGAGAGCTCAGGCGAAGGTGGGAGAATGCACGAAGAAGACGAATCAAGGACGCGTGAACGAAGAGCGCCGCTCTGTCCCCTTTTGGCCTAACCCTAACGCAAACTAAAACAAATGTTTAACCCTAATTTTGTTTCAATGATTGGGCTTAACCCATTTCCTAAAACCTAAAAAACCCAAACGAATCTCCTTAAGCACACCCCCCATTTCTGTTTATTTTGATTTGGCTCCTTAGAACTCTTAGGCCCATACATTGCTTATGTACCCCCTTTATTTTTAGCACACCCCCCTTTCTATTTATTCTCTTTTAGGTTTTTTTAGAATTTTTATTAATTTAGTTAATTAGTAATTTAATTAAATAAGAGGTGAAATTTAATTAAACAAATCTTAAATAATGTGACTAATTTTATTAAATTTAACTTTAGGATTAATTTAGAAATTTTAGTATTATTTTAATTAGATTTAAGTTAATAACTTTTAAAGTTTTAGTTTAGTTTAGAATTATTAAATAATTCTTAAAATAATACTTTATATTAATATTAAAAAACGTATAAAAATAGAAACTTAAAAAACATTTTACTTTCTTTAATTAATTCTCTTGCGTTATTAATATTAAACAAAAAATACAAAAATGCATGTTCACACCATTTAGTCTGTTATTTAGTCGTTGTTATGGTTGTATATCATTTAGCTATTTAATCATTATCCGCATAATTTTCTGTTTAATTATTTCATCTTTACATGGTTATTCTGTTTACTTCTTAATCCAAGAGAAAAAATGATTAAACTGGTTGACTTCATGTCCTCAAGTCCAATCACGCGAACATCTGCATTTCATTAAAACTTAAGACAATTTTTCCCCAAAATATTCAATCTTTTCAAAATTTATACCTTTTAAGCCAAAACTTCGACATTAGGTCGTCGTACCTTCAAAAACCCGTCCGTACCCCTTTTCGGCCAAAACAATTTATCTTTTTAATCAAACGAACATTTTAATAAACAGATATTTCAAAAGGTTCCTATAGAGTACTATAGATACATTGGGTGCTAATACCTTCCCATTGTATAACCAACCCCCGAACCATAGATCTCTTTTCAAAAACGCCTTGTATTTTCATTACTTTTAAAAAGTATTATTTTACATTGCATACTTTAGGGTTTTATTTCGCTCTTTCCCCTTTTCCCTTGGAAATAATAAAGCGCGGTGGCGACTCTTGCTTTTGTGAGACGAATTAATCAATAATTCGATCTCCGATTTACCCCGCTACATTTTTTATCGCTACCATCTTCCCTAAAGCTAACCATATAATTACATTCAAGAATCGTGCCCTACATTGCTCCATAGAAGTCCAGTTTTAGAGCTCTGCAACTCAACTTCAATAGGTAGATTCCTTCATCAATTCTTCAAAAATTTGGTATCATTGTGTTGCTCTCATTGCCTTGGTTCTAGTCACAACACTTACTTTTATCTGGAAGCACATTTTGACCATGAATTTTCAAATCCTTTTTCAAAAATTTCTTTCCAAATTACTTGAGTTACAGTTTATATAAATTTGTCGCGAGGGTATGGTTGTCTTCGTCTTGAAGAGGCGAAGCGAATGGCTTAGGTCTGAGCTTCTGATTTTATAGTTTGAGAGACCTGTAATTCGTGAGGGCTGGAGGTTGAAGATGACCAATGTGTCATCTTCTAACCAACGAAAGCGTCACATTTATTATTTTCAAATTCTGATATATTAAATGATTTTGTACATTATTCATTAAAGACCATGACATGCACAGCGCGCCAGATCCCTTGGATTTGATTACTAACGTGTTTTAACTCTCATCCAATGGTCCACATCTTTTTCTTTTATTTTCTTTTTCTGATTTTTATATTTTAATTGTTTTAAATTTTAAAAATTCATAGAAAATTCATTTTTAGTCCAAAAAATCCAAAAAATTATGAAACTTTTTTTTGATTATTCTCTTTCTGATTTTTATTTTTTCACTTGTGTTTTGATATTTTTTTTATGAATTTTACACTTATTTGATTTGTTTAAAATGTTTAAAAATACTTTTACACATTTTTAAATAATTTTACACTTATCTGTTTTATTATTATTTGATTTGTTTGATTATGTATTTAAATTGGGGTTGTTTGGGTTTTTTTTTGCAAAGGACGAATCCTATACCCGGATTAAGTTACACTTAAGGAATAGGACGGGCGGTACAATCATGTTAACTTTGAGGGAGTAATCCCGAAGAAGGAGGCATGAGATCCCCCACTCAATGGAAGGCCCTCTTGAACATAATATTTGTTTACCGAGTAATCGGGAAGACATTATTATTTTCGACCTGGGAGCCAGAGAAATTGAGAACCGTAGGACCCTGACCCATCTTGGCCTTTTAGGTGTAGCGCGGAGACTATAACGGAGTAATTCGGAAGTAGTTGTTACGCGATGCTACGCTCGGATGAGTTTCTCTTGAGAATATTGCTAATTATTGAGTAATCAAGACGTTGGTAATATCCGAAGGAGGAATGTAGACTCTGGGAACTTTTAGAACCTTGTCTTACAGGTGTGATTGAACTGTTAGTACATACCTTTGGGTGGGCTTTACCCTCGACTCCATGCTGAAATGTTGAACCTTTGAACCCCATGTTTGTGAACTTGTGTGTAACTGTTGCATTATCATTTATTCATGCATTCATCAACATTTTTGTAAAAAACTTGTTTTTCAAGGAACTTAGGAATGATTTTCGCAGACATCTCAGGTACTATTATTATGGAATTTGGAAGGAGAAACACTCGGAGTTTTAGTTTTAAGGAGCCCGAGATTGAAGAACTGAAGAGTTTAATTCCTAAGATCAAGAACCCGACGGATTTTCAGAAAAAGTATGGGTCCATTATACCTCTCATGAAGCGCAAGATGAAGGAAGGCATCCTCGGTACGTTGGTCCAATTTTATGATCCTTTGTATCAATGTTTCACCTTTCCGGATTACCAGTTAATGCCCACCTTAGAAGAGTACTCCTACATACTCGGTTTGTCGATCACCAACTGTGTTCCTTTTTCCGGATTAGAAGAGGAACCCAAATCTCACGAGATAGCGACCATCACCCACTTGAAGAAATCAGAGATAGAGGAGAACATGACTACAAAAGGGGGAATCTGAGGCTTGTCTGCGCAGTTTTTGTTGAGGAAAGCTCGTCATTTCGCTGAGATAAAAGATACTATTGCCTTTGAAGACGTCTTTCCTTTACTCGCTTATGGTCTATTCTTGTTCCCCTAACGTTGATAAGTTTGTGGATATCAACGCCATCAGAATTTTCTTGATTGGAAATCCGGTCCCTACGTTGCTAGGAGATACCTACTACTCCATCCATCTTCGAAACTCTTATCAAGGAGGGATGATTATTTGTTGTGCACCATTGTTGTATTAGTGGTACATTTCTCATCTACCTAGGTCTGATGTTTTCTGGGATCTCGAGAAGGAGCCGCGATGGGCGCCAAAAATTATGGCTCTCACTCATTTCGACATTGATTGGTATAATCGAGCTTACTATGATGTGAAGATCATTGATAGCTGTGGTGCTTTTCCTAACGTGCCTCTTCTTGGTACGAAAGGTGGAATTAACTATAACCCTGTTCTCGCGCGCCGTCAGTTTGGGTACCCAATGAGGGACAAGCCAAACAACATCCATGTGAGTGGTTTCTTTCTACAAGAAGGACAAGTTCACCAGGCAGCTAAGGGGGAGATCGAAGGAGCTTGGCGCCACATCCATAGGAAAGGGAGAGATATTTTAGGACATAGAGGTGGCGTTTCTTTGGAGCCTTACCTGCAATGGGTCCGTGATAGGGCTTGTGCTCTCAAGATGCCCTATAAACCTGAGAAACCTTTATTCCCTACCGTTGCATGATCATCTGTTGATATCCCTATCGAGAATATGGGAGAATACCAAGGAAATCTGGCTAGGATGAAGTCCGAGAGAGATGCTTGGAAAGAAAAGTATAATATGTCTGAATATGAGAATCGGGTCCTGGCTCGACAACTAAAGGAAAAGGAGGATTTGCTATTTATTCAAGACGGCTGGTTCATTGATCATGATGAGAAACTTCGTCAAAAGGATGCTTTACTGAAGAAGTATGCTAGTGAAAGGAATAGAAAGAAGGAAGGTTCGGTAAGCGTTGCTCTTGTTCCTAATCCGCAAAAGGAAATCATTGATCGACTGGTAGCTGAGAAGAAAGAGATGGAAGACTTTTATGAAGAGAAGATCAGGAAGCTCCGGTTACAGTTGGCATTTGGTCCTTCATCTGATGATTCTGAGTGATCTTTAGTTCTTAGTTTTATTTTACTGATGTCATTTTGTAAAACTCTGTAAAAGGGCTTCATGTTCCAAAGTTGTAATTTACTGCTTTTATTATGGGCTTCATGTTCCAAAGTTGTAATTTACTACTTTTCTTATGGGCTTCATGTTCCAAAGTTGTAATTTACTGCTTTGTTATGGGCTTCATGTTCCAAAGTTGTAGTTTACTGCTTTATTATTGGGTTGTTATCCCAAAGTTGTAATTTTTTGTTTTGTTGTTCCAAAGTTGTAAGTTGTAATTTACCACTTTTGATTAATGAATTGAGTTTTTGTTGTTCCAAATTCCTTTACCATTGATGTGTGCAAAATTATCGAAGTTCCTTGAAAAAAACTATTAAAATGAATCATCATTTGCATCACACATCATGCATCATTCAACATTCCACTTCACATGTTTTCTAGAGTCTCATCCTTGTTTCCTTTTCCACTCCGATAGATTGTCAAGCTGTCTCATCGATACGATACTCAAGCCAATCGTTATAGGAAGATGGAAGATCTGGAACAGGAAAACCACGAGCTTCGTGAGGAGGTCGCTACCCTTCGTGTCGGTATGGAAAAGTTAACTGCGCTAGTGGAAAGTTTGATGGCTGCTCAGAATCAGCCATCGACTACAGCTGCTGAGATTCAGACTTCAACTACTGTGGTTTCCAAGATTGTCACTGTTCCAACATCTGTGACTCAAATCAACTCTCCGCTTCAACACCAGATGCCAAAAGGTTTTCCGTGGGGAATGCCTTACAACTTTGTGCCAGAGGGGTATCAGCCTGTCATACAACCTTTGTTTCAACCTACTTTGTCTCTTCCTCAACCAGAGACAACTGCCATGCCACCGGTAATCCCGTCTGTAACACCTTTCCCGCAACCGGTAATGACAACTGTCGCTCCTGTGGTTCACTCTGTGCCATACTTGAATGAACCTACTTATCCTGCCGAGCCTGCTGAAAGTTTGGGTCTTTTTGATAGAATGGAAGAATTTCAAGACCAATTCCAAGAAATGCAGAGGGAGCTCAGAGCGTTAAAGGGGAAGGATTTGTTTGGAATGAACACGCATGACCTTTGTTTAGTTCCGAATGTCAAGATTCCAGCAAAATTCAAAGTGCCAGACTTTGAAAGATATAAGGGTGATTCGTGTCCTCAGAGTCACTTGACTATGTACGTGAGAAAGATGTCTACATATTCCGATGATCATGACTTGTTGATTCATTATTTTCAAGACAGTTTGACGGGTGCCGCTCTAAAGTGGTATATGGGTTTAGACAGCATTCGGATCCGCAACTTCAACGATCTTGGTGAAGCTTTTGTCCATCAGTATAAGTACAACGTTGACATGGCGCCGGACAGGGATCAACTCTGGGCGATGTCCCAAAGAGACAGAGAATCTTTTAAGGAATACGCCCAGAGGTGGCGTGAAATTGCTGCTTAAATCTATCCTCCTCATGAGGAGAAAGAGATGACGAAGATATTCTTGAAGACTTTAGGTTCCTTTTACTATGAAAGAATGATTGCCAGCGCACCCATTGACTTCACCGAAATGGTAAGCATGGGCATGCGGTTGGAGGAAGGGATTCATGAAGGGCGTTTGGTTAAAGAAGGAAGTCCGTCTAGCAGTACCAGGAAGTTTGGAAGTGTTTTCCCAAAAAGAAAAGAGCAGGATGTCAGCGCAATCTTCCCAGGGAGACCGAGGAGAGGTTACTCACACGTTGCGGCAGTCACTCTGGCTGTCCGCCCAGCTTTGATGACCCCAGCTCATCAAACCCCACCAACTCAACAACGGCCATTTCAGCAGCAGCCTCGACAACAGGCTTATCCATTCAACAACCAGAACCGTTCACCAAGAAAACCGCAATTCGATGCCATTCCTATGACATATACTGAATTGTTCCCTGCTCTTATCAGAAAGAACCTCATAACGACAAAACCTCCTCCTGTCGCACCGAACAGTACTTCTCCGTGGTACAAGGCGGATCAGTTTTGTGAATATCATCAAGGGTCGCCGGGGCACAACCTTGAAAATTGTTTTGCTCTAAAGGAGGACGTGCAGAGGTTGATTAAGAATGGTATTTTGTCTTTCAAGGATGTTAACCCGGATGTTAGAGATAATCCTTTGCCTCGACATGGGGCAGCATTAGTGAATATGGTGGAAGGTTGTCCGGGAAAGTTTCGAGTTTTTCAAGTTGAACACATAAGAGAGTCGTTGATCAGGTTACATCAGAGCTTAAGAAGACTTGCCTTTGTCAGGCATAAGCATGATTATGATGTTTGTGAATTTTGTTCAAGAGAGGTTGATTGCCCTATTGTGAAGGAGGATATTCAAAAGTTGTTAGACCAGAGGGTTATCACTATTACATATGACAGAGATCCGGAGGATGAAGTGAATGTTATAATACCACAATTCAATTTTCCTGAATCAGTAGAGATCGTTTACGACAGTCAGACTGCACCTGTTGCTCCTTTGATCATTTATCCACCTGGTCCTGTGCCTTACAACTCAGACCAAGCTATACCGTATAAGTATAATGCCACAACGATTGAGAATGGGGTAGAAGTCCCTATACCAACAAGGCCGTCTTTTGTTAACATCGCTGATGTCAGTAGAGTTACGAGAAGTGGACGTGTCTTTGCAGCAGTACCTTTGAAGAGACCAGAAGTTCAAGTCAGAAGGCCCATACCGGTAGAAATTTCAGCGAGAAATGTTGAACCAAGGGTTGAGATAGGCCGATCCAATGAACCTATCCCTCATCCTGAGGATGATGAGATTCTGAAGCTCATCAAGAGAAGTGAATATAAGATTGTGGACCAACTATTGCAAACTCCTTCCAAGATTTCTTTGCTTGCTTTACTGAGAGATTCTGGTGCACATAGAGAAGCTTTGATGAAGGTCTTGGACCAGGCATTCGTGGATCATGATGTGACGGTTGACCAATTTGATGGAATTGTGGGAAATATTACTTCGTGTAACAATCTTGGTTTCAGTGATGAAGAACTCCCGGAGGAGGGAAGGAACCATAATATGGCTTTGCATATCTCAATAAGTTGTGGAAATGATACTTTATCAAGTGTGTTGGTAGATACAGGTTCGTCGTTAAATGTAATGCCCAAAACTACATTATCTCGACTCTCATATCAAGGTGCTCCCATGAGACCTAGTGGGGTAATTGTTAAAGCGTTTGATGGTTCTAGGAAGACTGTCATTGGTGAAGTGGATCTTCCTATAGTAATTGGTCCTCATACTTTTCAGATCACTTTTCAAGTAATGGATATTCGTGCCGCCTACAGTTTCCTATTGGGTCGTCCATGGATCCATGATGCAGGGGCAGTCACTTCCACGCTCCATCAAAGATTGAAGTTCGTAAGGCATGGAAAGCTGGTAATGATTGGTGGAGAGCAGGCCATGGTGGTAAGCCATTTGTCGTCTTTCTCTTTTATTGATGCTGATGAGGATGTTGGAACCAAATTCCAAGCTCTATCTGTTGCTAATAATGAAGTGAAGAAGCAAGGGACATCTATTTCTTCTTTTGAGGATGCGCGACGAGTGGTTGAAAGTGGTTCGGCTGAAGGTTGGGGCCAGGTGTTGACTTTGCCCGAGAACAAGTCTGGAGAAGGTCTTGGTTTTTATCCCGTGTCTACAAGAGTCAAGCAGGAAGTAGTTACTCGTCCGATTCAAGAGGTTTTCCGAAGCGCATGTTTTATCCATCCGACTCCTCCTGAAGTTGATGCTATAATAGGAGACGATTCTGAAGAGGATTTACCCGATTTTATAACACATAGAGTGGTTTTCCAGAACTGGATTGCTGTTGATGTTCCTGTTGTGATGCACATTTCTGAGTAATGTTTTGTTTTGTTTTTGAAAAAAATTTCGCTCTGCCCAAGGCGAAAAGTATTTGTGTCGGGCTATGTTGAAAATAAATCCTTTTGCTCTGCCCAAGGCAAAAGAGAAAATGTCTGGGCTCTTTGTTTCAAGTATTTCCCTTCATGAATAAAAATGTTGTTTTGTCCACTACTGTTTTTATTTTTCACCTTTTCTGGGAAATAGTAATGAAAATTAATTGGTAGTAATAGGAAAATATAATAATATTTTGTTTCATTTGTACAACATTCATGTTAATCGATTTCTAAAATAAAGCATAATCATATGTGCAGATTAATCCATGACTTAACCATTGAAAACAATGATCCTATGCCCTCTCCCAACTTTGAATTCCCTGTGTTCAGAGCCGAAGAAGAGGATAGTGAAGAGATTCCTGATGAAATTTCCCGTTTGCTTGAGCACGATGAAAAGACTATTCATCCGTTTGAAGAACCTATAGAGTTGATCAATTTGGGTGATGAAGAAGATAAAAAGGAAGTCAAGGTCGGAGCATTGCTTATCCCAGAGGTTAAAGAGAAAATGTTGGAGCTTCTCAAAGAGTATGTTGATGTGTTTGCTTGGTCCTACCAAGATATGCCAGGTTTGGACAACAATATTGTGGAGCATCGTTTACCGTTGAGACCTGAATGTCCGCCGATTAAGAAGAAGTTGAGAAGGACTCGTCCCGATATGGCTGACAAGATCAAAGAAGAAGTTCAAAAACAAATTAATGCAGGTTTCCTTGTTACATCGGTCTATCCTCAATGGTTAGCCAATATAGTGCCTGTTGCTAAGAAAGATGGCAAAGTTCGGATGTGTGTAGACTATAGAGATCTGAATAGAGCTAGCCCAAAGGATGACTTCCCATTACCGCACATTGACGTATTGGTCGACAGTACCGCAAAGTTCAAAGTCTTTTCTTTCATGGATGGTTTCTCTGGTTACAATCAAATCAAGATGGCACCAGAAGATATGGAGAAGACAACTTTCATTACACCGTGGGGAACATTTTGTTATCGGGTTATGCCGTTTGGTCTGAGGAATGCTGGTGCAACATACCAAAGGGCCATGACTGCTTTGTTCCATGACATGATGCATAAAGAGATAGAAGTATATGTAGATGACATGATTGCCAAATCACAAACTGAGGAAGATCACTTGGAACATCTATTGAAGTTATTCCAGCGTTTGAGAAAGTATAAACTCCGTCTGAATCCCAACAAGTGCACTTTTGGTGTTCGTTCTGGAAGACTTATGGGTTTCATTGTCAGTCAGAGAGGCATTGAGGTAGATCCTGATAAAGTCAAAGCTATTCGGGAAATGCCCGCACCCAAGACGGAAAAACAAGTAAGAGGATTCCTTGGGAGACTGAACTATATTTCTAGATTTATATCTCATATGACTGCTACCTGCGGGCCGATTTTCAAGCTTCTCTGAAAGAACCAAGGATGTGTGTGGACAGAAGATTGTCAGAGAGCTTTTGATAGCATCAAAGAATATTTGCTTGAACCTCCCATTTTGATTCCTCCAGTGGAAGGAAGACCTTTGATTATGTACCTGACTATATTGGAAGATTCCATGGGATGTGTGCTTGGTCAACAAGATGAGACTGGAAGAAAGGAACATGCCGTATATTATCTGAGTAAGAAATTCACAGACTGTGAGTCTCGATACTCATTGCTTGAGAAAACCTGTTGTGCTTTAGCTTGGGTTGCTCGTCGTCTGCGCCAGTATATGATTAACCACACCACTTGGTTGATCTCCAAAATGGATCCGATCAAGTATATCTTTGAGAAGCCCGCCTTATCTGGAAGAATAGCCCGTTGGCAGATGTTGTTATCCGAATATGAAATTGAGTATCACACTCAGAAAGCAATCAAAGGGAGTATTTTAGCCGACCATTTGGCTCACCAACCAATTGACGATTATCAATCCATCAAGTTTGATTTCTCAGATGAAGATGTTATGTACTTGAAAGCTAAAGATTGTGAAGAGCCGTTACCCGAAGAAGGACCTGATCCCGAATCCCATTGGGGTTTAATATTTGACGGAGCTGTGAACTCTTATGGAAATGGAATTGGGGCAATCATCGTCACTCCCCGAGGTACTCATATCCCGTTCACGGCAAGATTGAAGTTTGACTGCACGAACAACATGGCTGAATATGAGGCATGTATTATGGGTCTCGAAGAAGCAGTGGATCTAAGGATTAAGATTCTTGATATTTATAGAGATTCGGCATTGGTAATTAATCAAATCAAAGGAGAATGGGAGACTCGTCATCCTAGTTTGATCCCTTACAGAGACTATGCTAGAAGATTGTTAACTTTCTTCAACAAAGTGGAATTACATCATATCCCTAGAGATGAGAACCAAATGGCTGATGCTTTAGCTACTTTGTCTTCAATGTTTCAAGTGAATGGTTGGAACGATGTGCCTACAATCCGAGTTATGCGCCTCGACAGACCTGCTCATGTGTTCTCAGTAGAAGAGGTTACCGACGACAAACCGTGGTTCTATGACATTAAACGTGTTCTTCAAACTCAAGAGTACCCGCCTGGGGCATCCAATAAAGATAGGAAGACGTTGAGAAGATTAGCAAGCAGTTTCTTCCTCAATGAAGAAGTTTTGTATAAGAGGAATTACGACATGGTCTTGCTCAGATGTGTAGACAGACATGAAGCAGACATGTTGATGCAAGAAGTATATGAAGGATCCGTTGGCACTCATGCCAACGGACATGCGATGGCTAAAAAGATGTTGAGAGCTGGTTACTATTGGATGACAATGGAATCTGATTGCTGCAAATATGTGAAGAAATGTCATAAATGCCAGATTTATGCGGACAAGATACATGTGCCACCGACCCTCCTTAACGTTATCTCTTCACCTTGGCCTTTCTCTATGTGGGGAATTGATATGATTGGAATGATTGAACCCAAAGCTTCAAATGGTCATCGTTTCATCCTAGTAGCGATTGATTATTTTACTAAATGGGTGGAAGCAGCATCTTACGCTAATGTAACCAGACAGGTGGTAGTCAGATTTATCAAGAATCAGATCATTTGTCGATACAGTATCCCGAGAAAGATCATCACGGATAATGGTTCGAATTTAAATAACAAGATGATGAGAGAGCTTTGTGAGGAGTTCAAAATCGAACATCATAATTCTTCTCCTTACAGACCGAAGATGAATGGGGTTGTTGAAGCTGCTAACAAGAATATCAAAAAGATTGTCCTGAAGATGGTGGTAACTTATAAAGATTGGCATGAAATGCTTCCGTTTGCTCTGCATGGATACCGTACTTCAGTTTGAACTTCAACAGGTGCAACCCCATTTTCCCTAGTTTATGGTATGGAAGCAGTACTCCCCGTGGAGGTAGAGATTCCGTCTATGAGAGTGTTGATGGAAGCTAAACTTTCTGAGGCTGAATGGTGTCAAAGTAGATATGATCAGTTGAATTTAATCGAAGAAAAGAGATTGACAGCGTTGTGTCACGGTCAATTGTATCAGCAGAGAATGAAGAAGGCTTTTGATAAGAAGGTTCGACCACGGGAGTTCAGAGAAGGTGACCTTGTGCTCAAAAAGATATTATCTTTCCAACCTGATTCTAGGGGCAAGTGGGCTCCGAATTATGAAGGACCGTATGTCGTTAAGAAAGTTTTCTCCGGAGGTGCCTTGATTCTCACCAATATGGACGGTGAAGAGCTCCCGCGCTCCATGAACACCGATGCAGTCAAGAAGTATTTCGCTTAGGTTTGAGTTGACAGTTCGCTAAGTTGAAAACCCGAAAGGGCGGCTTAGGTAAGCTTTTGGTCAGACCCGTCTTGGCATTTGAACACATTTTGGAAATTCGAAGTTGTTAGGGAGAATAGTGATCATTGTTTTTGTGTAACCCTTTCTTTCATGTACTATTTCCCAAACTTTTGTAAACCGTTGGAGTCGCGTTGTTAGCGAACTACCATCTTATTAATGAAATTTGAGCATTTACCCTTTTTGGGCAAAATTTTAATTTTTACGGAAATATTTGGAACAAAGTTATTTAAAGTATTCTTATTTTAAAAATGTGTCGTGAATAATGAAAGGAATATTAACAGTTGTTCCGAGGATGGTCAAGCCATGAAATGCAAAACAATATAGTAAATTATCCTTGCATGATGAACATGTTTTATTTCAAAATCGTCATGAGGTGTTGGTTGTGTAAACTGGCGTTTCTCGTGGTACTAAGCTTGGTGATTCCCCAGCTGTTCCAGTTAAGCGTTGTTTTGGTTACCTTTATTTGAGCAGATTTCTGAAGTGTGGTACGCTTTGTATCATGCCAGTGGTCTATTGTTATTAGAAGATTGGATTTGAATACTTTTCTCCTCAGAAGACTTGAACCTTGTGGCGTGCTACGCTCCGACGTTGCTTTGGGGTTCCAGTTCCAGTTATTTTCCGTCTTTTTTAAGATTGGCCGAGTATCTATTGTGTCGTGACATCTTATTGTCTTCAAGATATTCCGTTTGTTCGTTTCGTCAGCATAACATTCATTTATTCATTTACACTTATATCACGCATGCATATTCACATTTGTCGTTGATTTTGGGTTGTTTTACTTTGTTTTAATACAAGGTACACGTTCTTTCCAAGTAGAAGGTTAGCTTAGGCAGAAAATGTGCTTCCTTTCTAAATTCCCCAACTGAGCTAATCCTCGTGGATGATTTTTGATTTAGCCTACCTTGTCCATTTCTGGATAGGATGAATCCCCAATCGAGTTACTCTCTCATTGGGTGGAGTCTTGTTTGACTGTTTTCTCTCTAATTTATTCCTGGAGGGAGTTGTTGCCTCTTGCATAGGCTATCTCATGATTTTCCTCAGTGAAGTCGCTACCTAGATGAATGATGCATTTAATTTGCACATTTAAGTATGTAATCCCCTCGGGAAGGATTGAATCATGATTCTCTTTGACGAAGATTTTATTCTCTGGCAGTGTCATCGCAATTTCCTTCTGAGTTATTTTTGGAAAATGACAAGCGGCAGCTCTTCACGAGCAACTTGTACGTTGTTATATTTTTGGAAAACGACAAGCGGCGGTCTCTTCATGAGCAACTTGTACGTTATTATTATTTTTTGGAAAACGACAAGCGGCAGCTCTTCACGAGCAACTTGTACATTGTTATATTTTTGGAAAACGACAAGCGGCGGTCTCTTCATGAGCAACTTGTGCGTTATTATTATTTTTTGGAAAACGACAAGCGGCAGCTCTTCACGACCAACTTGTACGTTGTTATATTTTTGGAAAACGACAAGCGGCAGTCTCTTCATGAGCAACTTGTACGTTATAGACATCGTTGGAAAACGACAAGCGGCGGTCTCTTCATGAGCAACTTGTGCGTTATTATTATTTTTTGGAAAATGATAAGCGGCAGCTCTTCACGAGCAACTTGTACGTTGTTATATTTTTGGAAAACGACAAGCGGCGGTCTCTTCATGAGCAACTTGTGCGTTATTATTATTTTTTGGAAAACGACAAGCGGCAGCTCTTCACGAGCAACTTGTACGTTGTTATTTTTTTGCAAAACGACAAGCGGCGGTCTCTTCATGAGCAACTTGTACGTTATAGACATCGTTGGAAAACGACAAGCGGCGGTCTCTTCATGAGCAACTTGTACGTTATTATTTTTGGAAAACGGCAAGCGGCGGTCCCTTCATGAGAAACTTGTACGTTATAGACATCGGAAAACGACAAGCGGCGGTCTCTTCATGAGCAACTTGTACGTTATTATTTTTGGAAAACGAAAAGCGGCGGTCTCTTCATGAGCAACTTGTGCGTTATTATTATTTTTGGAAAATGGCAAGCGGCAGTCTCTTTATTTGAGCAACTTGTACGTTATTATTTTTTCTGGAATACAGCAAGTGGCAGCTTCTTTATTTGAGCAGCTTGTATGTCATAGTATTTTTGGAAGACAGCAAGCGGCGGCTTCTTTATTTGAGCAGCTTGTATGTTATTGACATCCTTGGACGACAGCAAGTGGCAGCCTCTTTATTTGAGCAGCTTGTATGCCATAATATTTTTTGGAAGACAGCAAGTGGCAGCTTCTTTATTTGAGGCAACTTGTGTATCTACAATCTTATTTCAGCATTAATGAGTATATCTTCGGAAATCTCGCAGAGAAGTTTGTTATGAATCTTTACCTTCAGAAGTCGGTAATCCGTTATCAGCAAATTTGATACTCTCTGTCTATCTTTGACCTGGAGTTGTGAACTCACTGATATTTTTGGGTCAATAATCTGTTTTTGTGGCCTATGCAAGATGCCTTCTTTGTTAGGGTCAGAGTCCGTATTCGCTCAAATTTTTATTCGCCGTCAAGAGTCTATTACTTGAAATCGATGGTTTATTTCCCCAGTATTGTATAATCCTTGTCCCTGTGTTTTGTTGGTGTTTGATTTCTCCAGCATTGTCTTGTTTCATACAATATCTTTCTCTGTGAATTCAATCACTACATTCATATCAAACATAATGGCGGTATCTTAGGGCAAAAATTTGCGTATTATGTATTTAAGTACCTTCAATCTCGTCGAGACGAAGATTTTAATCTTCATATCTCCGGATAGAAGAAACTTAAATAGGGGCAGCTGTTGTACCCCAAATTTTGACCTAAGATACCATCTTCCATCTGCATCATTACATTGCAAGTGTTTTGACCTATTTTTATCAATTTTCAAAGCAGATTTTAAATTCATAACTTTTTCAAGTCGAGAGCTGTTTATTGTTGAAACGCTAAATTTATTAATTGATCAATGCTAAAACAATGTTTATTTAATTATTTATTATTCTGAATTTAAATAATTGGAATTTATTTTCAGCTATTATATAATTTAAAGAATTATAAATAATAAAGTAAATATTTGAAAAGAAGTTTATTAATTGATCAATGATGTTTATTTAATTGTTTATTATTCTGAATTTAAATAATTGGAATTTATTTTCAGTTATTATATAAATTAAAGAATTATAAATAATAAAGTAAATATTTGAAAAGAAGTTTATTAATTGACCAAACAACGTTTATTTAATTATTTATTATTCTAAGTTTAAATAGTTGGAATTTTATTTTAAGTTATTATAATTTAGAAGAATTATAAATAATGAAGTAAATAATTGAAGAAAAGTTAATTGGTCAATGATGTTTATTTAATTATTTATTATTCTGAATTTAAATAATTGAAATTTATTTTCAGTTATTATATAATTTAAAGAATTATAAATGATAAGGTAAATAATTGCGAAGAAGAAAAGAATTAACTGGTAAAATATTGGAGTTTTATTCATTTTATTCCAATTGTTACAATTGTTGTTCAAATACCGTATTTATTTACAACGTATTTACAATGATAATTTTTACAATGTTTAAAGTGAAATAAAAGTTATCCTAATTTTTTCTAAGTTCTAAATCTTCATCTTCTATCCAATGCTTCTTTGATGATCATTTGATTTTACCTGCAAAAAATTAAAAGAAAAAGTCATAAATGAATATAATTAAAAGCAGAAAATTAATTTAGCGTTCATCATTAAAAGCAAACGGCTGGAATCAGTTTTTACCCTCTTTGCAAATCACGGGATTTCTCCCGGTTCACAAAAAGGGGATGAATTTTATTGATAAATATGAATGCACAAGTTAAAAATATGCACAAATTCACTTTTGTCAAAATTGCACATTTTTATTGTAAACTGCATAATCCAAAATCCATTGCACATTTCAAAAGCCAACTGCATAATTCAAATCAATTGCATATTTCAAAATAAACTGCATATTTCAAAAACCAATAGGCACAAATTCATTTTTTGTCAAAACTGCATATTTCAAATAGAATGCATAGTATAACAGCATATGCAAGTTGTAAGCTAAAGTCCAACGTAAACTATCCAACATGTGGGAAGAGGCCCAAAAACACAAGGCTCCATACTATACAATGCAATTGACAAAGAGAAACATGTGCAGTTTAAAACCAAATATGCAAGCAAATATATTTCCTAATTACATCATTTTCCAGCTTTGCTTTTTCAGAACTTAAAAGTACATACAACATTTTAGTGTTTCAACTGTACTAAGGAGAGAGAAGAGAGAAAGAGTGTGGGTTTACAGGTTTTGGCCTTAGGCAGAAAAGGGATGGAAAACAAAACAGCAGTAACATAGTACAGAAAAGGAAGTATAGAAAAGAATATGGACAAACTGAATAAAACAGTATAGAGTGCAGAAGTATCAGAGAAATATAGTAAAAATATTCAAAACCTGAGCCCTCAAGAATAGGAAGCCAGCAAATTGTTATAACACAACAAACCCTTCAAAAAAGAGAGAGTTCATAACCTGTTGGGAGCCTAAAACCAAAACTGAGTTCAAAATACCTCAAGCATATCATACCAACTAAAACTACAGCAAAAACAATAAACCAGTAGAAACCTCAAGAACCTGTTGTCTCAATACCATACAAACCATGGCCTAAAAACCAGTATACCCTGTTAAGCCATGAAAACCATGATCAACAGCATAAACCATCACCAAACCTGTACCATCCTAAATAAAACCTGTTCAAGCCTTACCAAAGCCTTGGTTCAAAAACCTGTAATGGCCTAAAAAACCCAAAACCAGTAAATTCACCTAAGCATTAAACCATCCTAAAGATCCAAAACCAACAAGCATATCATACCAGAAAATCTGCAAGCTCAGTAAAACCTAAAACAGCATACCAACCTAACCATCAGGCCTAAAACCTGTAATAGTCAAGGCCTTACCTGCTTCAAACTCAAGGCAACCAAAAGCAAAGCCATAAGTCCAGCATACAAAGCAACGATTCAGCAGCATATCAGAACCGTCACACAAGTATACAAGGGCAAGGTTTTACAAAGAAGCAGAAGAAGAACAGAAGTAAAAGGCAAGAAGTAGACAGAAGCAACGTTCAAGGCAAACATTCAAGGCAACTAAGAGAAGAGGAAAAGAAGTTGCACAAAAGGTTCAATTCATCATCATCACCAAACAAAAGAAGAAAGACAAATACAGAGTACCAGGGAGCTTCGTTCACGTTTCCCTCGCCGTCTTGGCCGCCACAGCACCCCCAACCTTTCTTCCTCCGTCTCCAAAGGTAACGATTTCTCCCTCTCTTTCTTTCAAATACCTCAAATAACCATAATAGTTTGAAGTCAGAATCAAATGGGTGAAAGATCATAACATGCAGTAATGAAAACCCTAACGAAATAAAAATTGAAAAGTTTACCTTGAATCTGTCGCCCTGGTATTCTCGTTTGAGGGAAGAGGAGGTTGAGGACGCCGGTGGCCATTGGGCAAGGGAGAGCTCAGGCGAAGGTGGGAGAATGCACGAAGAAGACGAATCAAGGACACGTGAACAAAGAGCGCCGCTCTGTCCCCTTTTGGCCTAACCCTAACGCAAACTAAAACAAATGTTTAACCCTAATTTTGTTTCAATGATTGGGCTTAACCCATTTCCTAAAACCTAAAAAACCCAAACGAATCTCCTTAAGCACACCCCCCATTTCTGTTTATTTTGATTTGGCTCCTTAGAACTCTTAGGCCCATACATTGCTTATGTACCCCCTTTATTTTTAGCACACCCCCCTTTCTATTTATTCTCTTTTAGTTTTTTTTAGAATTTTTATTAATTTAGTTAATTAGTAATTTAATTAAATAAGAGGTGAAATTTAATTAAACAAATCTTAAATAATGTGACTAATTTTATTAAATTTAACTTTAGGATTAATTTAGAAATTTTAGTATTATTTTAATTAGATTTAAGTTAATAACTTTTAAAGTTTTAGTTTAGTTTAGAATTATTAAATAATTCTTAAAATAATACTTTATATTAATATTAAAAAACGTATAAAAATAGAAACTTAAAAAACATTTTACTTTCTTTAATTAATTCTCTTGCGTTATTAATATTAAACAAAAAATACAAAAATGCATGTTCACACCATTTAGTCTGTTATTTAGTCGTTTTTATGGTTGTATATCATTTAGCTATTTAATCATTATCCGCATAATTTTCTGTTTAATGTTTTCATCTTTACATGGTTATTCTGTTTACTTCTTAATCCAAGAGAAAAAATGATTAAACTGGTTGACTTCATGTCCTCAAGTCCAATCACGCGAACATCTGCATTTCATTAAAACTTAAGACAATTTTTCCCCAAAATATTCAATCTTTTCAAAATTTATACCTTTTAAGCCAAAACTTCGACATTAGGTCGTCGTACCTTCAAAAACCCGTCCGTACCCCTTTTCGGCCAAAACAATTTATCTTTTTAATCAAACGAACATTTTAATAAACAGATATTTCAAAAGGTTCCTATAGAGTACTATAGATACATTGGGTGCTAATACCTTCCCATTGTATAACCAACCCCCGAACCATAGATCTCTTTTCAAAAACGCCTTGTATTTTCATTACCTTTAAAAAGTATTATTTTACATTGCATACTTTAGGGTTTTATTTCGCTCTTTCCCCTTTTCCCTTGGAAATAATAAAGCGCGGTGGCGACTCTTGCTTTTGTGAGACGAATTAATCAATAATTCGATCTCCGATTTACCCCGCTACATTTTTTATCGCTACCATCTTCCCTAAAGCTAACCATATAATTACATTCAAGAATCGTGCCCTACATTGCTCCATAGAAGTCCAGTTTTAGAGCTCTGCAACTCAACTTCAATAGGTAGATTCCTTCATCAATTCTTCAAAAATTTGGTATCATTGTGTTGCTCTCATTGTCTTGGTTCTAGTCACAACACTTACTTTTATCTGGAAGCACATTTTGACCATGAATTTTCAAATCCTTTTTCAAAAATTTCTTTCCAAATTACTTGAGTTACAGTTTATATAAATTTGTCGCGAGGGTATGGTTGTCTTCGTCTTGAAGAGACGAAGTGAATGGCTTAGGTCTGAGCTTCTGATTTTATAGTTTGAGAGACCTGCAATTCGTGAGGGCTGGAGGTTGAAGATGACCAACGTGTCATCTTCTAACCAACGAAAGCGTCACATTTATTATTTTCAAATTCTGATATATAAAATGATTTTGTACATTATTCATTAAAGACCATGACATGCACAGCGCGCCAGATCCCTTGGATTTGATTACTAACACGTTTTAACTCTCATCCAATGGTCCACATCTTTTTCTTTTATTTTCTTTTTCTGATTTTTATATTTTAATTGTTTTAAATTTTAAAAATTCATAGAAAATTCATTTTTAGTCCAAAAAATTATGAAATTTTTTTTTGATTATTCTCTTTCTGATTTTTATTTTTTCACTTGTGTTTTGATATTCTTTTTATGAATTTTACACTTATTTGATTTGTTTAAAATGTTTAAAAATACTTTTACACATTTTTAAATTCTGAAAAAATTATGGAATGATCCAATGATATTGTGACAAATATATGTGACCTTATTTTATTTTTGTTTCTGACTTTACTATTTTTTACTATTTTTGTTTATTTTTCCCATTTATTTTAATTTTTAAAAATAGTTTCTGACTTTTAAAAATTCCCAAAAAATTTGTAAAATTACTTGGCCTCTTTTCTGATTTTTCTATGGTCTTATTTTTCATTTCTTGATTAATTTGAATATAATTGGCATTTTCTTCATTATTTTCCATTTTTTAAAAAACATTTTTAAACCCTTTAATGAACATATTAATTATATTATTATTTTGTGAATATTTTCTGGGTGTCTTGGGTTGATTTTTTGGTCATGGATTTATTAACATCATTGGATCCATGGTGTTGAGTTTAACTCCACAAAAATAGATGAATGATTTTAATAATAGTTTGATTAAATATTAATTCAAATGTGGTTTATCTTTTTACCCTAAATCCCCTTCATCTCATCCCCTTCTCATTGCACTAAATGTTGTTGGAGCATGATCTCTATATCATGTCTCAAAACAAATGGTGCATAGATTGCTATTGACCGGCCTTAAAATAGGTGCGACTTCTCTATAAGTCCACTTACGATTGCTTAACATGGCGCTAAATTTTGTCCCGATTCGAATAAATGATCATTCGTGGCCCAAACTTATGATTGCAAGCCCAAGTATGTTAATTTGATTTCTTTGATCCAATAACCTTGAGATTCATTGGGCGGAGGCTTTGGGTCTACCAATCCTCTAATGGATCTACAACACATTTTGTCAACACGGATCACTTAAACATCATTGATCATTAAATGGTACTTATGAGAATTCCAAATGGATGATATACTTGACAATAAGCAAATGCAACTTGTTGTGTGGAGGCTTTGGTACTACCAATCCTCTAATGAGTTCTAAATGCAAGTTTCAAGATGATCATCCAACTAACCACTAATTATTAACTTGTTTTATTTTATGCTTTATGCACTACTTATATTTTAGCATTTTACATTTCATGCGATTTTCATCTTTGCTCATTTGAGCATTTATTTTCTTGTCATTTTTACTTTGCTCACTTGAGCTTTTCTTTTTCCTTTTCCTAAGATACTTAATAACCAACTTAAACCCTAAAAAACTCTTAATGGTACTTGGACTATTTGGTTATTATCCTTGGTATGATGAAGTAGTGGACTTTTTCTTGGACTTAGGATTAAAAACCTTGGCCTATCTTGGATACCTTGTGATCCTATCTGATTATTTTGTCTGGAGATCTTGAGGTTTACCTCAAGATACTGGGTTGCTTGTTTGTTTTTTGTGTGCAGGTTTTTGTGATTACACTCTCTTTTTGTAATCTGGAATTCACCTGCATACAGCCGTTACTCTGCCCAATTTTTGTGAAGACTTAATAAATTTGAAGAGGTCTAGTATCTTTGCTTGCTGGGTTTCACTCTAAAGAATGGGAATTCTATCTTGGCTCATAATGTCAAGTTTTGGCTTCTCGTTGGTTAGATGGTCCTTATCCTTAGCTTTTACCTTATGCTTTAGGATAGCCTCTTCTTCTCCTCCCATCTTCTTTAATTTCAAAAATCTTCTCCCTCCTTTTGAAAACCCTTCTTGTTTTGAAACTTAAACACTTTCATAATAAATTTGGACTTATGTCCATGCATTTTCAAAAAACATTTTCATAAATAAACTTCAATCAATTTAATAATACCTTAACATTTTTTTGTGAAAAAACTAAAAGTCAATCAATCTCATTTCAAATCATTTTGTGACTTTGGCTTTTATCTTTAAACTTTTCTTAAAAGATTAGGCTCTTGTCAATCCTTGTAGTGATGCAAACAACTATACTTCTATAATATGTAGTGAAGTGAGATATTTACCACTTGGGTGTTGAGTGAGGCATTGTTGATTTTAAAATCCAAGCAATATCCTCAACTTTGAGATGATGCAAATTCTCCTTTCTCATGATTGTGGGTAGTAAGTATGTTTTCCACACGGACAATGACAATGACATCTTATCTCATAAAATTAACCAACACACTCGTGTTTCAAATTTTTTAAAAAATAACTACGTGTACCCTGATCCCCTATTGCACGAAAGGTGGTACGTAGGCACTAAAGGTTTGCAACCGCGGCGGGTGCAAAAATCATAAAAAATACTTCTTTTCTCACTTCCCCTATCCATTTTATATACAACACATTTTTATAGCCAAAAGATACAGATTTTACAAAGAGGTTCCTGCGGAGTACCGTAGATGTTTAGGGTGCTAATACCTTCCCTTTGCATAACCAACCCCCTTACCTTGAATCTTTCCCCCTTTTTTTTGGGTTATTCGCTCTTTTCCCATTCCTTTGGAAACAATAAAGCGCGGTGGCGATTTTTATTTTGATTTGTATAAAGTCTAGTCAATCTCATGGTTTAGTCTTGAACATATTTACCGCTACAGAAAAATGGCGACTTCACTGGGGACAGATTGACCTATTGTTGGTCCATCCCTAAGTGGGTTAAGCCTATCTTTGTTTATATCTGTATATGCGCTATTGTTGTTTATGTGTTATATTTTGTATATATGTTTGTCTGGATTTTCCTGGTTTTCAGCGTGCTTGGTGATTACTCATAAGTCCTATACCCGGACTTGGGCAAACTTTAAGATAGGACGGGCGATATAGTCATGTTAACTTTGAGGGAGTAATCCCAAAAAAGGAGGCATGAGATCCCCCACTAAGTTGAGGCCCCTTTGACTGTAGTGTCATTTACCAAGTAATCGGGAAGACGTACTGCTTTCGACCTGGGAGCATGCTGAAACTGAGGACCGTAGAATACCAAACCCATCTTGGCCTTTTAGGTGTAGTGCGGAAGCTATGACGGAGTAATCCGGAAATAGTTGTCATGCGATACTACGCTCGGACGAGTCTTTCTTGAGAATATTACTAATTACCGAGTTAATCGGGAAGTTGGTAATATCGGAAGGAAGGATGTAAACTCTGGGAACCTCTAGAACCTTGTTCAGCCGGTGATAACTTTTTAATCGGGAAGTTGGTAATATTCGAAGGAAGGATGTTGAAACTATGAATCCTATATGTGTGATCTTGTGTGTGATTGCTGCATCATGCATCCATGCACTCATAAGCATCTTTTGAAGAAAATAATATTTCAAGGGATTTAAAGGTTGACTATTCCTAAATATCTCAGGTACTGTTAACCATGGATTCGGGAAAGAGAAAGACCGGGAAATATAGTTTCAAGGATCCCAAGATAGATGAGTTGATCAGTCTAATTCCATAGATCGAGTGTTCTGCAGACTTTCGGAAGAAGTATGGATCCATTATTCCTCTCATGAAGTTGAAGATGAAGGAGGGTATTCTCTCGACCTTGGTCCAGTTCTATGATCCGATGTATTACTGCTTTACTTTTCTCGATTATCAGTTGATGCCTACACTAGAGGAGTATTCTTATCTATTGGATTTACCTGTTACCGATCGTGTTCCTTTTACTGGTTTAGAGGGCGAGCCAAAACCACATGAGATTACTGCTTTGATTCATCTGGGGAAGTCTGAGGTGGAAGCCCATATGACTACTAAAGGAGGGATTAGAGGATTACCAACTCAGTTCTTATTGGAGAAAGCTCATTACTTTGCCAGAATGAAGAGTACGGTCGCTTTTGAGGCCATCTTTGCTTTACTTGCTTATGGATTATTCTTATTTCCTAATGTGGACAAGTTTGTCAACATTAACTCTATCAGGATTTTCATGATTGGAAACCCAATTCCTACACTGTTGGGTGATGCTTATTACTCTGTTCATCTTCGGAGTTCTTATCATGAGGGAATGATTATCTGTTGCACACCTTTGTTGTACCGGTGGTTCATCTCTCATATGCCTCAGTCTGATGCTTTTTGGGATGTCAAGAAGGAACCTCGTTGGGCTCCTAAGATCATGGCACTTACTCACTCGGATATTGATTGGTATCATCGAGCTTATCAGGATGTAGAGATTATTGATAGTTGTGGTAGTTTCCCCCATGTACCTATTCTTGGTACTAAGGGAGGAATTAACTATAACCCTGTTCTTGCACGAAGACAGCTTGGTTATCCGATGATGGATAAACCAAACAGTATTCATTTGAGTAGTTTCTTTCTGAAGGAAGGAGAAGACCACAAGGAAGCTAGGGAGCAGATTGCGAAGTCCTGGCGTCACATTCATAAGAAGAGTAGAAAAGACTTGGGACCTAGGGGTGCTGTTTCTTTGGAGCCATATCTTCAGTGGGTCTGATCGAGAGCCATCCAGTTGAAGATGCCGTATACTCGGGACACACCCATGCCTGATCTGTTCATGAAGACCACTCCTCCCTTATTAGATGATCTAGAAGAGTTGCAGCTTGCTTTGGTTAGGATGCAACAAGAAAGATATGCTTGGAAGAACAAGTTCTAGACTTTAGAGAGTTCCTACAAAGCAGACCTGAAGGAGAAAGACGATTTGATCGAGATCCTTGAGAGTCGAGCGGTGGAGTCTATGGAGAGGAAAGGGGATTTATTTTATCCTAAGCCTCAAACAGGTGTTGATTGCTCATTTCCTGATCTGAATGATTGGAAGGAGATTGCCATCAGACATATGGAAGAAAACCAGAGATTAAGGGCTCAGATTACCAGGCTCACAGGGAAGCGCCAGCGTACAGATTGATCTCTATCAGTTTATTTCTCTCAGGATTTTTAGATTGTATCTTCACCTTGTACTTGGGATCATTGGAAATTGTAATCCATTTTTGAAGTTATTATAATAAATTTTTTCAGTATTTCAAATGTGTTATTATTTTGATGTTTGCAATATGTCTATAAACGTTAAATCCCTTGAAATATTAAATAATAAAGCAAAAATAATCATGTGCATTGCATGTCATGCATCATATTGCACATGTTTCTTGCATTTACTATGCATATCCAGGTGCCTTACCCAGCTTTTTGCTTCGTTCAGCAAGCTGACTCATCACTACAACACTCGGGCTAACTTCAAAAAGAAGATGGACAACTTGGAACAGGAAAATTGCGAGTTACGTGAAGAAGTTTCTGCTTTGAAGGTTGGTTTGGCCAACTTGACTACTCTGATGGAAGCTCTGGTGGTTGCTCAGAATCAGCCACCGAGTGTTCAAGCTCAACCAACAAGGGAAAATGGTGAAGTTCCTACTTTTCCTGTATCCGCTATTCCGACTGTTGTTCAAAACCGTATGCCTCAGGGTTATCCGTGGGGAATGCCGGAGAATTTTGCACCTGAAGGTTTAGATTTGGGCCCCCAAGATGCTCCAGTGGTTCCAAGTGTTATTACTCCAGCACCTCCTGTGGTGCATGTTGTTCCTACTGCACCTCCTTCGGTGAATTTGGTTCCATTTGTTAATGAAGATGTATGTCGTCCTTTCCCTCCGCCGAGTGAAGACTTGGGTCTTTATGACATAATGGATGATTTCCAAGAGTAGTTTGATAGAATGCAAAGGGAGATGAAGGCTCTTAGAGGAAAAGAGATATTTGGGCAGAATATGAATGAGCTGTGTTTGGTCTCGAATGTCGAAGTGCCTGCTAAGTTCAAGGTCCCGGAGTTTGATAAGTACAAGGGAAACACTTGCCCTCGTGCTCACTTGGTGATGTACGTGAGGAGAATGTCTACCCACACTGATGATCAGCGTCTGCTGATTAACTTTTTCTAGGATAGTCTGACCGGCGCAACAATGAAATGGTACATGAGTTTAGACAGCGCCAACATCCATACCTTTAATGATTTGGGAGAAGCATTCATAAAACAATACAAGTACAATGTCGACATGGCGCCCGATCGTGACCAGCTTAGAGCCATGGTTCATAAAGACAGAGAATCGTTCAAAGAATATGCTCAAAGATGGCGCGAAGTGGCTGCACAAGTGATTCCTCCTATGGAGGAGAAGGAAATGACTAAAAATTTTCTGAAGACGCTAGGCGCTTTCTACTACGAAAGAATGGTAGCAAGTGCCCCAAGTGATTTTACAGAGATGGTAGGAATGGGTGTCCACCTAGAAGAGGCAGTAAGAGAAGGCCGTTTAGCAGAGGGTGAAGGATCCGGAGGTGTGAAAAAGCCAGCTTATGGGTTTACAAAGAAGAAAGAGGGGGATACAAATGTTGTTATGCAAGAGAGGAGGGTAAATGTTCCTAGAAGAAATTATCAATGTCACCAGCAAGTTTCCTTAGTGACTCCTGTTATGAATGTCGCTCCGACTACCGTTGCTTATAAAAGACAGTCCCAGCAGGGGAACCAAGGGAATAATCAGAGAAGGGAGAACTACAACCCTATTCCCATGAGTTATGCAGAGCTACTACCATCATTGATCCAGAAAAATTTGGTCCAGACGCGACCACCTCCAGCAGTACCATCACCATTGCCTTGGTATTACAAAGCAGACCAGACGTGTGCCTTTCATCAGGGAGAACTAGGGCATAGTGTTGAAAATTGTTATCCTTTGAGGATTGAAGTGCAAAGGTTGGTTAAGTACGAAATTTTATCTTTCAAAGACATGGGACCTAATGTAAAAGAAAATCCTCTACCCAAGCACGGGGGAGTGAGTGTTGTGAATATGGTGGCCAGTTGTCTAGGTGACTTCCAGATTTTTTATATTAATATGGTTAGAGGGGATTTGGTAAATATGCACGTAGACCTCTGTGAATTCAATTATTATACGCATGACCACGCCGATTGTGCTATTTGCAGTACAAACATACAGGGTTGCGAGAAGATAAAAGCTGATTTACAGGAGATGATATATGAAGGTCTAATTCATATAATCAGGCCTAGGGAAGAATATGAAGAGGAAGTTAATATGGTTTCTGGATGTCCGGGTGAATTCATAATTTTTTAATAGGAGCATTTGAATGAGGATCTCGTGCAGTTACATGCTACTTTCTGCCGTACCGCTGGTCAGGTGGAACACCAATATGGATCTTGCATAGTTTGTTGTTGGGACCCCCCGAGGATGTTCTATTATGAGAGAGGGTGTTCAATTGCTGTTAGACAATGGAACTATCAAGATCACAGGTCATAGAGATGATTATCACGAGATTGATATGGTTAAAGTTTGTTTGATAGGAGAAGAGTCAGAAGAAGGATATGCCTATGCAGATGAGTATTTCTCTTTAGACGAAGATTTGTTTGCTGGAAATGACCTTTTGATGGCTGATTGTGTTAAGGAAGGTGTAAACGTAATTGTACCTTGTTTTGGTGCACCCGATCATCTTGAGGTGGAGTACCATAGCAAACTAGTTGTTACCCCATTGGTAATTAGTCTGCCAGGACATGTTCCCTATAAATCAGATAAGGCCATGCCTTACAAATACAACACTACAATCTTAGAAAATGGGGTGGAAGTTCCCATCCATCCAATGCCAGATGTTGGAAATATAACTGATAATAGAAGGGTGACCCGTAGTGGTCGTGTGTTTGCGCTGGTTATTCGAAGAGATGTTGTTGCTGGAAAGAAAATTGCTGAGAACGATGAGCCTAAGAAGACTACAGGAGAGACTAGTGGAGCCACATTGGAGAAAGAAGTGGATGATATCTTGAAGATAATTAAGATGAGCGACTACAAAATTGTGGACCAGCTATTGCAGACTCCTTCAAAGATATCCATCCTAGCTTTATTGATGAATTCCTCTGCTCATAGAGAATCACTGATGAGGGTACTAGACTAAACTTTTGTAGAGAATGACATGTCGTAGATCAATTCAGCAACGTAATTGGAAACATTACGTCATGTAACAACTTAAGTTTCTGCGATGATGAGTTACCAGATGAAGGGAGGAATCACAATTTGGCCCTCCACATATCTATGAATAGCAAGAATGACTCGCTATCCAATGTGCTAATTGATAACAGATCCACATAGAATGTTATACTAAGAAGTACCCTCATGAAGTTAAAGTATCAGGGAACACATATGCGCCCGAGTGGCATCATTGTGAAGGCTTTCGATGGGTCGAGGAAATCTGTCATCAGTGAAGTAGACTTACCCATCCATATAGGACCACATTTGTTCTTGATAACCTTCTAGGTAATGGACATTATTCCCGCATATAGTTGTTTTCTAGGACGGCCATGGATACATGAAGCAGGGGCTATCACTTCAACTCTGCATTAGAAGCTAAAATTTATGCGTGAAGGGAAGGTAGTGATCATAAATGAGGAGTAGGCGTTGTTGAGATCCCATCTATCCTCTTTCAGTATTGTAGAAGCGAATGAGGTTGCTGTTGGAACCCAGTTCCAAGCCTTATCCATTGACAACATAAGGAAGAATGAGAATTCCGTGGTTTCCCTGAAGGATGCGCAGCAGGTGGTGCGCAATGGTCATAATGCAGTGTGGGGACGACTTATGGATCCACCCGTTAACAAGTACAAAGCTGGTTTGGGTTTCTCTTCGAGGAATGGCAAAGGCGAAAGTATGAAGTTAAAATCTTCTATGAACAGTTATCATGATGTTTTCCACAGCAGAGGCTACCTCCATCCAATTGGTTCTGGAATTAATGTTGTTGAAGGGGATGAAGCAGAGCAGGAAGTACCGAATTATGTGACACATGGAGTCCGAGTTCAGAACTGGGTCACCATTGATGTTCCTTCTTGCATACATGTTTCAAAGTAATTTGTTTTTTTAATCTGCTTCTTTCTTTTGAAAAGCCTTCACTCTACCCAAGGTGGAAGTATTAATGTTGTAGGGCTTATATGTTTGCTATAATTGTTAAGATCATTAATAAAAGTTGTCTTTGCTTCCAAAAAAATTATGTCTTTTATTTTCTGCCTTTTTCTTGGGAAATGGTAATAATAAAAAAAAAACTTTCAAAATAAATAATAACTGAAAATTAGTCTGCATGATCACTTGTTATATGTGTCAGTTTCTAAAAACAATCATAAATCATATGTGCAGATTAATTAAAAAACTCGTTGAATACAATGACCCTGCACCCTCTCCCAACTTTGATTGTCCTGTGTTTGGGGATGAAGAAGAAGATTATGATGAGATTCCAGAATAGGTCTCACGGTTGCTTGAGCACGAGGAAAATACCATTCAGCCATATAAAGAGCCTTTGGAAGTGGTTAATTTGGGTTCAGAAGAAGATCCGAAGGAAGTCAAGATTGGAGCATCGTTGGATCCTGATGTAAAGAGTGGGTTGATTGAGCTGTTGAAATAATATGTGGATATTTTTGCTTGGTCTTATCAAGATATGCCTGGTCTAGATACAAACATTGTCGAGCATCATTTACCGTTGAAGCCAGAGTGTCCGCCAGTTAAACAAAAGTTGATAAGAACCCACCTGAATATGGCAGTAAAGATCAAAGAGGAGGTCCTAAAGCAGATTAATGCTGGTTTTCTTGTGACGTCAGTGTATCCTCAGTGGATTGCCAATATTTTCCCAGTACCGAAAAAAGATGGAAAATTCCGCATGTGTGTAGATTACAGAGATCTAAATAAATCTAGTCCAAAAGATGATTTTCCATTGCCTCACATCGACATGTTAGTGGATAGCACAGCAAAATTCAAGGTATTCTTGTTCATGGACGGATTTTCCTGGTATAATCAAATAAGAATGGCTCTAGACGACATGGAAAAAACAACATTTATCACACCCTGGGGGACATTCTGTTACAGAGTGATGCCCTTCGGGTTAAAGAACGCTGGTGCAACATACCAGAGGGCTATGACAACCCTACTCCATGATCTGATGCACAAAGAAATCGAAGTATATGTTCATGATATGATTGCCAAATCCCAAAATGAAGAAGGGCATACAGAAGATTTGTTGATGTTGTTTCAGCGTTTGAGGAAGTATCGTCTCCGCTTGAATCCAAATAAATGCACCTTCGGAGTTAGATAGGGGAAATTGTTGGGTTTTATTGTTATCCATAAAGGAATTGAAGTCGACCCTGACAAAGTCAAAGCAATTCAAGAAATGCCAGCACCAAGAACTGAAAATCAAGTCAGGGGTTTCCTCGGGCGTTTGAATTATATCTCCAGATTTATTTCTCACGTGACTGCAACATGTGAACCAATCTTTAAGTGGTTAAAGAAAGATCAAGGTTGTGTGTGGACGGATGACTGCCAAATGGAATTTAAAAGTATTAAAGAGTATCTGCTTGAACCTCCTATCTTACTTCCTCCCGTAGAAAGAAGACCATTGATTATGTATCTAACAGTGTTAGATAAATCCATGGGTTGTATTCTGAGACAACAGGATGAAACGAGAAAGAAAGAGTTCGCCATTTATTATCTCACCAAAAAGTTCACTGATTGTGAGTCGCGGTATTCCATGCTAGAAAAGACATGTTATGCTTTGGCCTTGGCGGCAAAGCGTTTGCAGCAGTATATGTTGAATCATACCACATGGTTGATCTCTAAAATGGATCCAATCAAGTATATTTTTGAAAATCCTACTCTTACTGGGAGAATTTCCCGCTGGCAGATGTTGTTATCTGAATATGATATCGAGTACCGCACTCAAAAGGCTATCAAAAGTAGTGTGTTGGCAGATTACCTTGCTCACCAGCCGGTGGAAGATCATCAGTCTGCAGAATATGAATTCCTCGATGAAGATGTGATGTTCTTGAAAGTGAAAGATTGTGATGAACCATTATCCGAGAAGGACCCCGGCCCTGAATCTCGTTGGAGTATGGTATTTGATGAAGCTGTGAATGCTTATGGTAAAGGAATTAGTGTTGTGATTATTACTCCTCATGGATCACATATTCCTTTTACTGCGAGGTTAACATTTGATTGCACTAATAATATGGCAGAATATGAGGCTTGCATCATGGGTCTTGAGGAAGCTATTGATCTCAGAATCAAAATTCTGGATGTGTATGGCGATTCAGCTTTGGTAATAAAGCAGATTAAAGGAGAATGGGACACTCGTCACCCTGGCTTGATCCCTTACAAAGATTATGCTAGAAGATTGCTACCCTTCTTCAATAAAGTTGAATTCCATCACATCCCTAGAGATGAAAATCAAATGGCAGACGCTCTGGAAACTCTGGCTTCCATGTACCAAGTGAATGTTTGGAATGATATACCTCGAATTACAGTTCGACGGATGGATAGGACCGCTCATGTGTTTACGACAGAGGAGGTAGCAGATGAAAAACCTTGGTATTATGATATCAAGCATTTTCTTTATACTTAGGAATACCTGATTGGTGCATCGAGAAAAGATAGAAAGACACTGAGAAGATTGGCAGGCAGTTTCTTCCTCAGTGAAAATGTGTTATACAAGAGGAATTTTGACATGGTCTTTCTCATATGCATGGATAGACACGAAGCAGACATGTTGATGCATGAGATCCATGAAGGTTCATTTGGCACTCATGCTAATGGACATTCAATGGCTAAAAGGATGCTAAGGGCAGGTTATTATTGGGTGACAATGGAATCTGATTGTTACAAATTTGCAAAGAAGTGCCATAAATGCCAGATTTACGCAGATAAGATCCATATGCCTCCGAAACTCCTCAATGTGATTTCCTCCCCGTGGCCTTTCTCTATGTGGGGTATTGACATGATCAGGATGTTAGAACCCAAAGCTTTGAATGGACACCGTTTCCTCTTGGTAGCAATTGACTACTTTACCAAATGGGTAGAGGCTGCTTCGTATGCCAATGTTACCAAGCAGGTGGTTGTGCGTTTCATCAAAAACAATCTTATATGCCGGTATGGTGTGCCGAGCAGAATCATCACTGACAATGGCTCGAATTTGAATAACAAGATGATGGCTGAACTGTGTGAAGAATTTAAGATTGTCCATCACAATTCATCTCCATACAGGCCAAAGATGAATGGGGTTGTTGAAGCTGCTAATAAGAATATCAAGAAGATCATCCAGAAAATGGTTGTCACTTATAAGGATTGGCATGAAATGCTCCGTTTTGCTCTGCATGGATATCGAACATATGTTCGCACTTCAACAGGAGCAACCCCGTTTTCTCTAGTGTATGGAATGGAAGTTGTACTCCCTGTTGAAGTGGAGATTCCCTCGTTGCATGTGATAATGGAAGCCAAATTGACAGAGGCCGAATGGGTCTAGAACAGGTTTGACCAATTGAATTTGATTGAAGAGAAGAGGATGACAGCTTTATGTCATGGGCAGTTGTAGCGGTAGAAATGTGCAAGAATAAGCCATTGGATTGACTAGACTTTATACAAATCAAAATAAAAATCACCACCGCGCTTTATTGTTTCCAAAGGAATGGGAAAAGAGCGAATAACCCAAAAAGAGGGGGAAAATTTAGGGTACAACAACTGCCCCTATTTAATTATCTTTTAGCCAGATAGGCGAAAAGTAATTAAATACAAACAGACCTGAATTTTGTCCCTGATGCGATGAGATGATAGCATATGTCATGAATGAATGGACTCTTTTTGTCATATTTTTTTGAATGATGTATGAGATGAGACAAACTCTATAGGAATATGGAAAGACTTGAAACTGGAAACTTATGGTAGTTCAGATGAAATGACGTGGAAAGACACGCTGGGGAACAATAAGATACTTCTGGATATCTGTCAGGGAGACAAAGAGTAACCATCAATACTTGGAATAAAGAGATAAAACTCGAGAAGGCAAGCAGCGACATCCAATAATGCATTAAATGAGGTGAGCAACTCTCTGGAAAAGGCAATCAGAAACATCTAGAAGAACATTAGATGTAGGATGAGACCAAATTTGAAGCTACATCAGAGTCGTCCAGGAAAGACACTGGACGGAAAAGAAACACGACATCCAATACTGGCTTTGAATGCAGGGAAAAAATCAACGTCTAATATTGGCTTTAGACGAGAGAAAAGATCACAACATCCAATACTGGCTTTGAATGAGTGAAAGAGATCTTGACATTCAATAATGGCTTTGAATGAAGGGAAAACTCAACGTCTAATATTGGCTTTAGAAGAGAGAAACGATCATAATATCCAATACTGGCTTTGGATGGAAACAAAAGATCCTGACATTCAATACTGGCTTTGAATGAAAGAAAAGCTCAACGTCTAATACTGGCTTTAGACGAGAGAAAAGATCACAACATCCAATACTGGCTTTGAATGAGTGAAAGAGATATTGACATTCAATACTGGCTTTGAATGAAAGAAAAGCTCAACGTCTAATAATGGCTTTAGACGAGAGAAACGATCACAATATCCAATACTGGCTTTGGATGGAAACAAAAGATCCTGACATTCAATACTAGCTTTGAATGAAAGAAAAGCTCAACGTCTAATACTGGCTTTAGACGAGAGAAAAGATCACAACATCCAATACTGGCTTTGGATGAGTGAAAGAGATATTGACATTCAATACTGGCTTTGAATGAAGAAAAAGGTAACAACATCCAATACTGGCTTTGGATGAAAAAAGAGAAACAACTCAAACTGATGTTTGCTTTGGTAGGTTCCAAGTAAGTTGGACTTTGATCTCAAGGTGACATGTCAACTACAATAAGACCTTGGAAAATGAAAATAAGGATGAAACACTCTTTTTATGCATTATGTATGAATTTTTTTATGCATGATATGTAAATGATCTATGCAGGTAATGTCGACGTTTACGACAATGGAGTTTGACTCTTTTGTGAAGGTAAGATTGGAAGTTTAATTCCTCAACATGGAGAACTTTGCCAAATTTAATTGGAAAGGAAATATCCTGAACCCAAATTTGTCACACTTGTAAACTGTATTGAACTGATGATCTTCTGAGGAAGGACATGAAGATCTACTTGGGGACTTGTCCCAGATTAGCTGAATGTTGAAGATAAACTGATCATGGCTTCAGTCAAAAGTTGCTGGAAATAAGCTGATCACGGCTTTAGCTCCGAAATGACTATTGGAGATAAACTGATCATGGCTTCAGCTTCTGAAATGTTTGTTGGGAATAAACTGATCATGGCTTCAGTTCTGAAATGCTTGTTGGAGATAAACTGATCATGGCTTCAGTTCTTGAGATAATTGTTGTAAATAAATGCCCCTGTATGAGTCTTGAAAATGATTTCCTGGCTGGCCAACTCTGAGAAAACTTGCATTGAGCAGTAAATCTTGAACTGATTCACAACAGGATCTGGAAGATACTTGCCCCTGATAGGGTCACTGACCAAGTTTCTCAGCTGTTTGAGATTCCTTGATGAGGAAAGCTTGTTTGCAAGCAAAATTGTTTATTCAAACATGGTATTTTTAATGCAAAGTTCATGCAAAAGTTTTGAATCCAAAATCATTTTTGAAATGATGTTATTGGTGTATAGAAAATGCATCACTGGTTAAAACACAATGTTTTATACTTTTAAAGTGAAAACAAAGGTATGAAACCAAAACAAATGATTCGCAAAAGATCATAGGAGTCAGTTTACGCAACCTTGCTGTAGTATGCTTTCAAAAGAAACCTGGCTTCAATTAGGTCTTTTGAGGGTTGTAACATGGTCTGGTTCACATTTTAAGAAATAAAGGATAAAGACTCAAAGTTTATTTGTACCCAACCCAAGCTTCGTGATGTTTTTCAGTCCTACATTCAGTTAATTCATAATATGCATTCAGTTTCCAAGAGATTTTGGAATTGCACTGATGGTAGTAATAACGATGGCTCAGAAGCTAAAGGAATTATTGAGAATGACAGTCATTTCTTCTTACATATTTTTGCTGTTTTGAGGACTTTTGTCAATTCTGGTGGAGAATTTTGAGGATTTGAAGACCTCTTCCGATTAAATTTATTATTCCCAACTTTTGCCTGAACTATTTCATTTGAGATTACAGTCAGCAGGATGCCCCAGTTTTTGCCTGAACTGTTTCATTTGAGATTACAGTCAGCGGGATGCCCCAGTTTTTGCCTAAGTCTCCTTCATAGGTTTTGACTTAGCAGGATTTTTCTGTTGATTTTTATTTTCATTTCATTTTTCCTTTTTTGGAAATATAATGACTGCCTTGCTCAATGATTACGGGGAACCATCTTCGTCATTTTTTGTTTGAGAGCATCTTTGACACTTCTTGCTGTATGCAAAGGAAAGCTTGATCGTGACCTTTGTTGAAAGGTGTCTTGCATGATTTCTCTTGTAATTGAATGCACAACCAAATTAACTGAGAACTACACATCCCCGGGTTAAGATTGCGGGTTTTTCTGTATAGAAAGAAACTCCAACTTCTAGGCTCAAAGGGGTGAACGAGGGATTAACTTCCTTATTTCTCCAGTGTTTGGGAGTTGAAACAATGCCTGTATATCCTCAGCAAAGTTTTATTCAAAAGCATACCAACAACAATTATGGGTATTTCGTTTTCATCATCCTCCCTCAAATCTTTGCATAAACAAAATCTTGATAAAGGGAGTAAACAAGAGAAATATATTTGAAAGCAGTAAATGAAAAATGATTTGAATCAAAATATTGCAATGCTCATTTCATTAGAATTAACATGAAAGTACAAACAAAATTTGAAAGCAACAATTTTAACATAAACAAGGGACAAATGCAAACAGAAAGAAACATGGCCTAGTGACTAATCAGTAACAAGGATGAGTTGTCATGTCTTGAACTTTGCAGGCATAACCAGATCAGAAACCAAGCACATATTGTTAGCATCAACACTGAAGAACTCATTTCCTTCCATAGCTCTGAGTCTCTTCTCCAAAGTTTGATACTGTTATTTGAAATCTTCAAACTCACCAAAGTCTCCTTGACTCACACTTCGAGGACTGGCAGCATGGTACTCAAAGAGAGGGTTCACAAAAGCAGCTTGTGCAGCAGGTTGACGAAAAGCAGTATGAACGATTGGCTGAGGTTTAGTGAAAACTGGAGCTTGAAATACTGATCGGGAAGACTGACCAATCATTGAAGTAATTACAACAGGTGGAGAGTAATTCTGAGGTAACCCAAACTCTGGCCATGCAGTAGATGTATGTTGGATAGGTTGAGTGTCAACAGTAGCAGTTGGGATTTCAGATATCACAGTCCTTTGAGGTGGCTCTCCTCTGGAAATCAGGACTTGCATCATCTCAATAAGTTTGGCAATGCCTGACTTTAACTCGTCGATTTCCATTCTGACTTCCATGTGATGTGCGATTGACCTAATGTGTCTAACGGTATCTTAACTGCAAGTGCACAGTCTATCGCGGTAGTAATAAAAAGATGTCGAACCCACAGGGACTTCGTAATCACTCTAGTGTTATGAAACAGGTTAGTTTAGCTAAGGCGGAAATTGTCACGTTTGGTTTTTAGAAGTTTAAAACTAAAGGAGAAACTAAATTCAATTAAAAGAATTATAATATTAAAGTGGTCGGAGTGTAATGTTTTGAACCTATGGGAATTAAATTGTACCTAAGCATATAAAAATATTTAACTTAAATTGTTCTATAGTACTTATCAGTTTAAAAACCCTCGATTCACACTCTCGTGGTCTTACCTCGGATCATACTCCTAAAGCCAAATGTCTGCTCTCGCTAGCCCATAAGTGTTTAGAAAGCATCTTTTTGAAAACTAAATAAATCTAATTCGTTTTAAAGCGCTCTCGCTGTATTTAAATCGAATGCCTAACTTTAGCTATCCGGTTAAAACCTCACACTCTCGTGGTCTTGATTTCTCCCTATTTTACTTTCCTTACTCTCGTAACAAAAAGCTTTTAATTATAAAAAGTCACGGCCAAAAATTAAGTTAATTAAGGTTTTAGCTTAGAAACACATTAATTCATTCAGTTATTTCATCACACCCCAACTACGGGTATTTAGATACTCATAATGCTTGGAATTAAAATGCGGGAAATAAAATCAGAAAACAATAACACATGCATTATAAATAAAGAACAGAAATTTAACATAAATAAATTGCGATTATATTGAATACGATAAAAAAAACCTGAAAAGCAATAATATCCTAGATCCTTCTTCCACAAGCCAGTAAGATCGGAACGTCGGAATGAAAATTAAATAAACAAAATGCTGAGGCTTGAAAGAAATCCTAACTACAATAGCAATTTCCTGATGTTGGAAATGCTATTAAAGGTTCTGAAAGGAAAAGGAATAACAAGAACAAAATAAAATCGGAAAATAGAATCGGGTTTTAAATCGGCAGAGCTTCCGCAAGAATTTTTTGAATTGAACTCTGTATTTTCTTCTTTGAAGTCCAAGCTATTTATAGAGAATGAATACAGTTGGAATTATATTTCACGTTGCTAGATTCTTGGCTTGCTGAGAAAAATAAGGAGAAGGTGGTCTTGGTCGTTGGAGAAAAATAAGGCACACATGCATTCGTTACTTGACCATGTACTGCACGTTCAAAATAACTAATATAATGCTTGTTACGGTCGTGGCTGGTGTGTTACGTGAAGATTCCATGAAATAACGCATTACGGTCGTGGCCAATGCATGACGGTCGTAACACGCTTCTGAAGTGTCTTACGGTCGTGGCAAGGGTGTGACGACCGTAATAGTAGCAAATCTTGGATTTTTGACAGATTTATCTTTTCTCTTCTGGTCTTGGCCGCAATCTTGTACATTTCACGTTTCTTTCTAGTTTGAGCTGAGATATGTTGTACCTGCATAAAATCATACAAAACTCGGAGTATTCGGGAGTTAATAGGGTCAATACGATATAAAGCGGTTTAATTTCATAGTAAATATATGATACGATTTCTCGTTATCAAATCCTCCCATACTTAAACCTTTGCTTGTCCTCAAGAAAATAGTCTTAAAAATCGGACAAGTGTTCGTCAGGCGCACATGCACGACATACCTTTGATTTTCGAGATAAAACACATAAAACCAATCGTCAGTCGGTCGGTACTTGAGTAAAACGTCAGTGATACGCCAATGACACAATTGAGTCGTGTATTTCCACTTTAACAAACCGCTTAATCGTTTCGTCACATTTCAACCTCGATCCTCTCGTGCTTTTTCGCCCGGTTTCGTTCTGGCGCAATCACATTAAGCCCTTTGTCTTTGCACGCACGTAGTGGAGTAGCCGGTTAGTGACTTTGATCCTATTTTTGTCATGGGGTCTGGTACACGGATGTGGTTACCCTATATTTTTCCAAATCGGAGGTTGCAGGGGATCGAGCCGTAGCACACCCTACCAAGTTCAGAACCAGATACCTCTGAACGAACCAACAATGGACTTCTTCTCTTATACTTATGTCTCGTATGCAATCTTTGTCTTTTGGCACAAGATTTTCTTTGCTTAGCATCGAGATGAGAATGGTGTTTCATTGATTAGGCATCAAACACTTATATTCATCGGCTCCCCACGTGGTTTGTGTCCAGACGGTGCTGACTGCTAGGATAAACTACTAGGGTTGCTTCAGAACTTAAAAATCGAGGTGTACGTATAACATTTTGTTTAGACGGGTTGCATAAGAAGGATGTTTTCGGTGTCATAATCGTATTGATTTTGTTTACTCGTTCTCGTCTTCCTAACTAGGTTTCCGTTTAAGGTAGGTATGTCGAGCTATGCGAACAGAGAATTTTTTTTTGGTATGGCTTATAATACCGGGAAAACTTGAAAAACTTGAAAATATCATAAAATTACCATAAAGTTACTAGAATTTGCAACATGAAGAAAATGCGGAATGAAAAGCATAGTGCCTCTTCCACACTATATCAGACATTGTCTCAATGTCATGATATATGGTAGGAAGAATTACAAACAGAAAAACGGTACGGAAAGGGAAATGAATGAAATACAAAAACTAAAACAAAAGAAAACTACTGGTGGCCTCTGCCTCTGCTTCGGGTGCGGGAGCTTCGGGTAGGTGTGGCCTCAAGGTCAGTATCATGTGAGCCAAGAGCGGTTACGTCCATCCGTAAGGCGTTAAGCTCAGAGAAAACCTCGTCCAGCTTCTCGTTGACGTTGCGCTGGCCGCTCAGAATTTGGACGTTCTATGCATATAAAGTGTCATACTACTCCTGATGCTTCCTTTCAAGAGCTACAACCATCTGATTTTGCTGATGGAGGGCTCTGAGGATGTCCTCCATAGTGAAAGGAGGTGGTGCAGAAGAGGACTCAGGAATGTTGGGAGCAGGTGCTTCGCGGTCCAATTCCTCCTGGATCTCGTCAGTTGGAGCATCCGGGTGGTCATCGTGCACGGGAGCATGGCCGTCAGGGGCATCAAATAGCCAATTGGCTCGGTTTTGTGGATCGATATGGTCCCTGTAAGGCAGAACAATGTTAGAATAAACAACGTTACGGATCACTGGATTGAACTTGCCGTCGTCCCGCTCGTGAATGAGATGAGCATATTTGCAATGGTCCAAGGTGAGCAAAACCGGTGCTCTGGAGGGCAGATGGGCAAGGGTGTCGCCATGATTCAAAGCCAAGGCAATAGAAGTGACAAGCCCTCCGAAGTAGAAAGGTTTTCCGCCTCGAGTGCAAATGGAATTAATATGGGCCAAGAGGAAGGGTGCGGCGTTGATTTTCTGATCGGTGAACACGCAGTGCATGAAGAATAGCTCTTTGGAGTTGAGCTTATGGTTACTGTCCCTTGCGAAAATGGTGTTGCACAGGAAGCGATGGAAATAGAGAATGGCGTAATTGTGAATTTGTGTGGCATTGAGGTGATCATAGGAGCTAGCACGGTTGTTGGTCAGGCTATGCCATAGATTAAAGGATTCCTCATGGAAGGTGTCAGGTACACGGAGGTGAGCGCCTTCATCAGTACAGAAGTCGAGTAATCGACCGAATGCATTCTGAGAGAAGTCGTATTCGGTTCTGAAAATGAGAAACCTTATCGCACCAGTAAGTTGATTTGTTGGACCATTAGGAGTGATGTAGCAGAAGGAACTAAGGAACTCGAGAGTGAGATTCTTGTACGTGGGTTGGGGCTGGCTACAGAGGGTCCAAAGGTTGACATTTTGGAGGAGATGTTGTACACTTTGAAGCAATCCAAGGTCTCTGAGGCAGTCAATGTCGACGTACCTAGTGGGATGGAGGCCTCGGCGTTGAAACTTCAAGAACTTCGTGCGTTGGGTTTCACCTTGTTCACCATCGCGTAAGTGGATGCCTGGAATTTGCTGGTTTACGTTTGCCATTTTTGCATGCAATAGTGTTGGAGAGAGTGGGTTGTGGGTTGGAATTGGTGAGGGATACGGTTTATGAGATGTATATATAATGAGGGAAAGTAATGGGAAGTTTGAAAATTAGTGGAGAATAATGGTGAGTTAAGTGGTGTGAGTGGGGATTGATGGAGGTAGTGGGACGGTTTTGAAGTAGTGGAGGAAGAGGGAAACATTGAAGAAGAAGAGCTTCTGTCTGCTATAGGGGTTTCTGATATAACTCGTGTTACGTTCGTAACACAGGCATGACGGTCGTAACACGCTAAAAGGCGTGTGACGATCGTAAGGGGGTTGTGACGGTCGTAACATCAGCAAAATATGTAATTTTTAGTAGACAGTTTTGTACCAATTCTGCAACACCCTATCTTTACACAGAGGCATTTCAATGGCAGTATACATTCAGTGTTATACCAAGAAAATGCAAATATATATATTCCAAAACATCAAAACATCAATCGATCAGAGCAAAGCTCGCAATTTTATGTATAACATTATAATTGGCATAAATGAAACTAGCAAATGAATACTAAATAACTGAAACTTTGATTCCATAAATTTGCTTGTTCAACACCAGAAATTCAAAAACTACATAAAAGTAAATTTGTTCCAAATTAAAACGAAACTGAAAATATGCGAAAATGGGAAACTTCCTAGAAACAAAACAAAAAGAAATATAAAACTAGAGCTGCTTTTTATGAGTTCATCCAAGCTTTGCTTTTATGTCTTCGAGTGTATTATGAATGTGATAAAATTGATGTCGGTTAATCCGATTATCTCCAGACGCATTCTTTTTATTTCATCTTTTATTCCATTAATGTTAGTCTGGTAGGTATCAAGTGTGGTAACAATTTTATTCAGATTATCAGTGTAATCCTTCTTGGTTGTTTCAGAGGCTTCATGGGCCTCTGCCATGTTGAAGTTTTCGTAGTAACCAGGAGGAGTCTTAGGGTCACCCATGTCGGACATAACATCATCATAAATTTGATAATCTTGTGGTGTCTCAGATGTAGGAGGGTGGTCGGGTGGGTTTAGCTCATAAAGCCAGTTATCACGGTTATGGACACTTACTTTGTTATGGTTTGGAAGGGTGAATAGGTTTACAACTTCATCTCTTATCAAATACTCATAAGGTGGGTAATCATGGTTTGCTATTATACGGCGGTCAAAGCAAAAAGCAATATTCATAGGACGAATCGTACCAAAATGTGGGCACCTATTCAGCAGGTGTCTAAGGCCGAGGGCATTTGCAATCATTGTGACCAGGGCACCTATGATGATTGGTTCATCAGGGTTATCGATAATGCGGTAAAAGGTTTGCATTAGGAATGGCACGACATTAACAGGTTGGCCTTGGTTCATACAATATAGTAAAAATATCTCGTCCTTAGACACTGCAGTACGGTTCTCCTCTTTCCCGAATACAGTATGGGCTAGAATCTTATGAAAGTAGCAGATAGCAGGGTTATGTATCTCATCATTATCCATGTTATCTGGATCAGGGTGATAATTACCAGTTAAAGTCCCCCAAAAGTAATCTAGCTCAATATCCATCAGTTCAACCTGGGTAGTAGAGTAAGCAAAAGGGCCGCTAGGGAATCCTAACAGGTCAGCTAGTTCCTTATGAGTGTAAACAAAATCAATGCCAAAGAGACGGAAACTTATAAATCCTTTTCGGGTTCCTTTTCCATGTTCTGGTATATGGACTAGTGAGCTTAGAAATTCAAAGGTGAGCTCACGGTAGGTGGAAAACCTATTCTTAATGTGGGCTTTTTCCCACCCCAGCTGGTTAAACAAGTACAGAACACTATCCAATATACCTAAAGCCTTCATAGTGGGTTCATCATAATAAAGTGTCATACCAATGTTTCTTTTTGATAATTCCTCGAATTTTCTCTTTTGGTTTCTACCTCTAAAGGTGGTTTCCAAGAAATTATGTGGTTTTGGTTCCATGGTTATTGTTAGTCAGGGAAACAAGTCAGGAGAGAAGGTAGAAGAGAAACAAAAAATTTTCAGAAATCTTGTGGCAATTAAAATTATTTTTGAAATCAGCAGCAGTTTTATGAAAATTATAACAAAAGAAAGAAAATGAAAAATAAAACTTAAATAGGAATAAATGCAAAAACTAAAAGTATAATAAATAAATAATTAGAAACAAATAACAATTAACAAATAAGTGGGTTGCCTCCCACTTAGCGCTGTTTTTAACGTCAAAAGCCTGACATAGTGCCTAGCAGCAGATTATTCGGGTGAAATATTGGGCAATTCTAAAAGTCTTAGACTATTTGTATAGTCTCTATTTTCAATGTTATTGTATATTTTTAACCGCTGCCCGTTTACTGTAAACGGGTCAGTATTTCTACCCTTAATTTCTATTGATCCGCTAGGGAACACTTTTGTAATTTCATACGGACCTGACCATCTAGATTTTAATTTACCAGGGAAAAGCCTAAGTCTTGAGTTAAATAATAGTACGAGATCTCCCACACTAAATTCTTTCCTAGATAAACGCTTATCATGCCATTTTTTAGTTCTCTCTTTGTATATTTTAGCATTCTCATAAGCATCTAATCTTAATTCTTCTAATTCATTTAAATCCAGGACTCGTTTTTCTCCCGCAGCAGTGTAGTTCATGTTGAGCGTTTTAACTGCCCAATACGCTTTGTGTTCTAATTCTACTGGAAGGTGACAGGATTTTCCGTATACGAGCTTGAAGGGTGTAGTTCCTATAGGGGTCTTGTAGGCCGTCCTATAAGCCCATAAAGCTTCGTTGAGCTTTGATGACCAATATTTCCTGGATGTGGCTACAGTTTTTTCTAAGATCTGCTTAATTTCTCTGTTTGAGACTTCGACTTGTCCACTGGTTTGTGGGTGGTATGGTGTCGCTATACGATGTTTCATTACATACTTAAATAGTAATTTGTTGAATATCTTTGAGATGAAATGGGAGCCACCGTCACTAATGACGAGTCTCGGTACACCGAATCTTGGAAAGATTATGTTTCTAAAGAGTTTGATTACCACTCGTGTGTCATTTGTAGGAGAGGTTATAGCCTCGATCCATTTTGAAACATAATCGACCGCGACGAGTATATATTTGTTTCCAAAAGAAGATGGGAAGGGTCCCATGAAATCAATTCCCCATACGTCAAAGATTTCTACCTCTAGGATTCCTCTTTGAGGCATTTCATCGCGTCTTGAAATATTACCGGTGCGTTGACACCGATCGCAATTTCTAACAGCGATGTGGACATATTTCCATAGATTAGGCCAGAATAGGCCGGATTGTAAGATCTTTGCACAAGTTTTGGAAGTGCTTGCGTGTCCCCCATAAGGAGATGAATGACAGTGGGAAATGACATCTTCTATCTCTTCTTCGGGTATGCATCGACGGAAGATTCCGTCTGGTCCTCTTTTAAACAGTAAGGGTTCGTCCCAATAATAGTATTTGAGATCGTGGAAGAATTTCTTTTTCTGTTGGTAGGTAAGGTCTGGTGGGAGTGTGTTCGCAGCTAGATAGTTAACTATGTTGGCATACCATGGAAGTCCCATGGTTGCATGGATTGCTTTTACGGCTTCCTTGGGTTTTGGTTTGTTTAGGTTTAACTGGGCCAGGTCGCTCCTTATTTGGGCTATCAGTTGTTCATATGGAAAATCGTCGTTAATCGGCACTTGTTCGGGTTTTATATCTTCCAATCTTGATAAGTGATCCGCTACGATGTTTTCAGTCCCTTTTTTATCCTTAATCTCTAAGTCAAATTCTTGCAAAAGTAGGATCCATCTGAGGAGCCTTGGTTTTGCATCTTTCTTATTTAATAGATATCTTATAGCAGCGTGGTCCGTGTAGATGATTATTTTCGCTCCTACTAGATAGGAACGGAATTTGTCAAGCGCGAAGACGACTGCTAACAGCTCTTTCTCAGTCGTGGCGTAGTTCATTTGGGCTGGGTCTAGCGTTCTACTAGCGTAGTAAATGGCGTGTAGTTTCTTGTCCTTCCTTTGTCCAAGAACTGCGCCTATGGCGTAATCACTCGCGTCGCACATGATTTCGAAGGGTAAGTTCCAATCGGGCGGTTGCATGATTGGTGCGGTGATAAGGGCTGATTTTAGAGTTTCAAACGCTTTATGAAAATCATTTTCGAATACGAACTCAGCGTCTTTCATTAACAGACCGATAAGTGGTTTAGTAATTTTTGAGAAATCTTTAATGAATCGCCGGTAAAAACCGGCGTATCCTAAAAAGCTTCGTATTTCTCTAACGGTCTTAGGTGGTCGAAGTTCTTTTATGACTTCTATTTTGGCTTTGTCAACTTCAATCCCTTTATTGGATATAACATGTCCTAGTACGATTCCTTCTCTGACCATGAAATGGCATTTCTCCCAATTGAGCACGAGGTTTACTTTTACACATCTTTCTAAGACTTTCTCTAGGTTTGATAAGCATCCTTCGAAACTTTCCCCACACACTGAGAAATCATCCATGAACACTTCCATGATGTTGTCTATAAAATCTGCAAAGATTGACATCATACATCGTTGGAAGGTCGCTGGGGCATTACACAATCCGAAAGGCATTCGTCTATATACGAACGTTCCATACGGACACGTGAAAGTAGTCTTTTCTTGATCGTCAGGGTGAATGGGAATTTGAAAGAATCCGGAGTAACCGTCTAGATAGCAGAAATAGGAATGTTTGGCTAACCGTTCTAGCATTTGGTCTATGAAGGGTAGAGGAAAATGGTCTTTACGAGTGGCTTTGTTTAGTTTTCTATAATCTATACACACTCTCTGTCCATTGACTACTCTTTGCGTTATTGGTTCGCCTTTTGCGTTCTTAACAACGGTGATACCTCCTTTCTTGGGCACCACGTGTACTGGGCTCACCCATTTACTATCAGAGATCGGGTATATAATTCCAGCTTCCATAAGCTTTGTAATTTCATCTCTGACTACAGTGCTAAGAATCGGGTTAATCCTTCTTTGAGGTTCTCTAGAGGTTTTACAATTCTCTTCTAGCATAATACGGTGCATACAAATTGAAGGACATATTCCTTTCAAATCAGATATGTTATAACCTACTGCGGTTGGGTACCTCCTTAGGACGTCTAAAAGTTTTTCAGTTTCGAGCTTTCCTAAGTTGGAGTTTACTATTACTGGTCGCGTGTGTTCGGTATCAAGGAATTCGTATCTTAGATTCTTAGGTAAGATTTTCAATTCTACACTGGGGTCCTTCGGGCATGGCATATGATCGGGCGTGAGTGCTAAGCTTTCGTTTAGACTGTCATCGTTTTCGAATATTGGAGGGGTTTGGATTTCCATTATCTCAGAATATTTCGTCTGTTATGCTTCCATCTCTCTTACGCACTCGTCTATGACATCTATAAGATAGCATGTGTCGTTCATGGCTGGTGCTTGTAAGAATTGAGTAAGGATGAATTCCACTTTTTCTTCTCCAACTTCGAATGTTAGTTTGCCCTTCTTTACATCAATTATAGCTCCGGCGGTGGCTAGGAAGGGTCTTCCTAATATGATAGAGGTAACGTAGTCCTCGGTTATGTCCATGATGATGAAATCGGTCGGGATATAGAATTGACCTATTCTAACTGGAACGTTTTCCAGTATACCTACAGGGTATTTAACTGATCGGTCAGCTAATTGAACGTACATTTTCGTGGGTCTGAGTTCTCCTATCTCTAGATTTTTGCAGATAGATAGGGGCATGACGCTAATACTTGCTCCTAAGTCACATAGAGCTTTGTCTATGACAAACTTTCCAATATTACAAGGTATAGAGAAACTACTTGGGTCTTTTAACTTAGGAGGCATATTGTTTTGAATGATCGCACTACACTCGGCAGTGAGTGTAATTGTTCCATTATCTTCTATCTTTTTCTTGTTAGATAGAATTTCCTTGAGAAATTTAGCGTACGAGGGCATCTGAGTGATGGCTTCTGTAAAAGGTATTATGATATTGAGTTGTTTCAGAAGTTCAACGAATTTCTTGAATTGGCCCATCGTTTTGGAATTTGTAAGTCTCTGAGGATACGGAATTGGTGGTTTATAAGGCGGTGGAGGTACATAAGGCTTCTCTTGCTCCACTGCCTCTTGAGTTTCGTTTTCCTTTTCTTTTTCTTTAGGTTCATTGGCTTTTTCAGTCGGCTCGCTCTGTTTTTGGTACATGGCTGGACTTTCTAGTCTTGGGTCAACAGGTCCGTCGAGTTCTTTTCCACTTCTCAGTATCACAACATTAGCATGTCCTCTTGGGTTGGGCTGTGGTTGACCAGGAAAAATTCCAGTCGGTGCTGTAGTAGGTGCTTGTTGTTGAGCTACTTGTGAAATTTGCGTCTCAAGCATCTTGTTATGGGTGGCTAAAGCATCAACTTTGCTATTTAATTGTTTTATCTGCTCATTAGTATGTAAATTCTGATTCATAACGTCTTTATTAGTCTGAGCTTGGGAAGCAATGAAGTGTTCTATCATGATTTCTAGGTTAGATTTCCTAGGAGTATTAGGTCCATTACCAGGATGATTTGGGATAGCTTTTGGATAACCGGGTGGTGTGGCAGGAGCTTGTCCAGGCGCGTATAACGCGTTGTTACTTTTGTATGAAAAATTCGGATGATTTTTCCAACCAGGGTTATAGGTATTGCTATAAGGGTTCCCTTGTACGTAATTTGCTTGTTCAGTTGGGACTCCCATTAGAAGTGGGCATTCTGGAGCAGGATGTGATTGAAGACCACATAGATCGCAAGTTTGGACAACTGCAGCTACGGTAGCTGCAGGAGTAGTGGTAAGGTTTTCTAACTTTTGGGTAAGAGCTTCCACTTTAGCATTGACTTGGTCCAGAATATTCACTTCAGACATTCCACCTTTGGTTTGGGATTTCTCCACATTAGCTCTTTCGCTTCCCCATTGATAGTGGTTCTGGGCCATACTTTCGATAAGTTGATTTGCTTCGGCATATGGTTTATCCATCAGTGCGCCACCAACAGCGGCGTCTATAGTCAATCTTGTGTTATACAAGAGACCGTTATAAAACGTATGAATGATCAGCCATTCTTCTAAACTATGATGAGGACAGAGTCTAATAATATCCTTGTAACGTTCCCATGTTTCGAAAAGTGATTCGTTATCTTTTTGTCTAAAACCATTGATGTTAGCTCTAAGCATAGCAGTTTTGCTTGGTGGGAAATATCTAGCCAAGAAGACTTTCTTCAATTCATCCCATGTAGTGATTGAACTTGAAGGAAGAGATAGGAGCCAGGCTTGGGCTCTGTCTCTTAAAGAAAAAGGAAATAGGCGCAATCGTATCGCCTCGGGGTTTACACCATTCGCTTTTACAGTGTCTGCGTACTGCACAAACACTGACAGATGTAGGTTAGGGTCGTCAGTAGGAGATCCAGAAAATTGGTTCTGCTGAACGGCGGATAAGAGCGAAGGTTTCAGCTCGAAATCGTTTCGAGCAATAGCAGGAGCGACAATGCTGTTGTGAGGCTCCGCTTGCGAAGGAACTGCGTAGTCCTTAAGAGCGCGAGGCAGATTTGGTACATCAGCCATTGTCGATTCTCCGATAAATTCTGGTAACGGGATATCAGGAATTTTAGTCGGAGGAAGATTGTTGAGAGATCGGTATTCTTGAATTCGACGTCTTAATCTTAAGTAACGCTCGATATCGTTAATTTGTAGATGCAAAGGCTCGCCTTGAGAATGAGTGTTTGGCATACAACATAGGGAAATATAAAAAGTTGCCTTAGTCTAGATAGCGTTGTTTTCATAATACACTAGTGACTAAACTAAAGTCCCCGGCAACGGCGCCAAAAACTTGATGTGCGATTGACCTAATGTGTCTAACGGTATCTTAACTGCAAGTGCACATTCTATCGCGGTAGTAATAAAAAGATGTCGAACCCACAGGGACTTCGTAATCACTCTAGTGTTATGAAACAGGTTAGTTTAGCTAAGGCGGAAATTGTCACGTTTGGTTTTTAGAAGTTTAAAACTAAAGGAGAAACTAAATTCAATTAAAAGAATTATAATATTAAAGTGGTCGGAGTGTAATGTTTTGAACCTATGCGAATTAAATTGTATCTAAGCATATAAAAATATTTAACTTAAATTGTTCTGTAGTACTTATCAGTTTAAAAACCCTCGATTCACTCTCGTGGTCTTACCTCAGATCATACTCCTAAAGCCAAATGTCTGCTCTCGCTAGCCCATAAGTGTTTAGAAAGCATCTTTTTGAAAACTAAATAAATCTAATTCGTTTTAAAGCGCTCTCGCTGTATTTAAATCGAATGTCTAACTTTAGCTATCCGGTTAAAACCTCACACTCTCGTGGTCTTGATTTCTCCCTATTTTACTTTCCTTACTCTCGTAACAAAAAGCTTAATTTTTAATTATAAAAAGTCACGGCCAAAAATTAAGTTAATTAAGGTTTTAGCTTAGAAACACATTAATTCATTCAGTTATTTCATCACACCCCAACTACGGGTATTTAGCTACTCATAATGCTCGGAATTAAAATGCGGGAAATAAAATCAGAAAACAATAACACATGCATTATAAATAAAGAACAGAAATTTAACATAAATAAATTGCGATTATATTGAATACGATAAAAAAAACCTGAAAAGCAATAATATCCTAGATCCTTCTTCCACAAGCCGGTAAGATCGGAACGTCGGAATGAAAATTAAATAAACAAAATGCTGAGGCTTGAAAGAAATCCTAACTACAATAGCAATTTCCTGATGTTGGAAATGCTATTAAAGGTTCTGAAAGGAAAAGGAATAACAAGAACAAAATAAAATCGTAAAATAGAATCGGGTTTTAAATCGGCAGAGCTTCCGCAAGAATTTTCTGAACTGAACTCTGTATTTTCTTCTTTGAAGTCCAAGATATTTATAGAGAATGAATACAGTTGGAATTATATTTCACGTTGCTAGATTCTTGGCTTGCTGAGAAAAATAAGGAGAAGGTGGTCTTGGTCGTTGGAGAAAAATAAGGCACACATGCATTCGTTACTTGACCACGTACTGCACGTTCAAAATAACTAATATAATGCTTGTTACGGTCGTGGCTGGTGTGTTACGTGCAGATTCCATGAAATAGAGTGTTACGATCGTGGCCAATGCATGACGGTCGTAACACGCTTCTGAAGTGTCTTACGGTCGTGGCAAGGGTGTGACGACCGTAATAGCCGCAAATCTTGGATTTTTGACAGATTTATCTTTTCTCTTCTGGTCTTGGCCGCAATCTTGTACATTTCACGTTTCTTTCTAGTTTGAGCTGAGATATGTTGTACCTGCATAAAATCATACAAAACTCGGAGTATTCGGGAGTTAATCGGGTCAATACGATATAAAGCGGTTTAATTTCATAGTAAATATATGATACGATTTCTCGTTATCACCTTGTTGTGTTGTTCTTGGTTTTCCATTCTCAATCTGACAACAGCTCTAGTCCCGTAGTTATGTTGAGGAATCATCTTGACGGTAGATGACTAACTGGAAGGAAGAAGCAACTGGGAATAAGATCCTGATCAGCCTGGATGTATGCAGAATGATGCAGAGGATGCAAATGATATGCAATGATATGCAATGTTATGCAATGCACTGCACAGTAACAAGATCACACGGTTCAGAGTCACGAGCCTAGAATCAAAGGTACAACCCATAAGGTATGGACTAACTGTTATCACCTGCCGAACAAGGTTCTAAGAGGTTCCCAGAGTCTACATCCTTCCTTTGGATATTACCAACGTCCCGATTAACTCGGTAATTAGCAATATTCTCAGAAAAGACTCGTCCGAGCGTAGTATCGCGTGATAACTATTTCTGGATTACTCCGTCATAGCTTCCGCACTACACCTAAAAGGCCAAGATGGGTTAGGTAATCTACGGTCCTCAGCTTCAGTAGGCTCCCAGGTCAAAAGCAGTACGTCTTCCCAATTACTCGGTAAACGATACTACAGTCAAAGGGGCCTCCACTGAGTGGGGGATCTCATGCCTCCTTTTTTGGGATTACTCCCTCAAAGTTAACATGACTATACCGCCCGTCCTAACTTAAAGTTTGCCCAAGTCCGGGTATAGGACTTATGAGTAATCACCAAGCACCCTGTAAAGCAATAAAATCCAGATAAACATATATACAAAATATAACACATAAACACAATAGCACATATACAGATATAAACAAAGATAGGTTTAACCCACTTAGGGATGGACCAGCAAGAGGTCAATCTTTCCCCAGTGAAGTCACCATTTTTTCTGTAGCGGTAGAAATGTGCAAGACTAAGCCATTGGATTGACTAGACTTTATACAAATCAAAATAAAAATCGCCATCGCGCTTTATTGTTTCCAAAGGAATGGGAAAAGAGCGAATAACCCAAAAAGAGGGGGGAAATTTAGGGTACAACAGCAGTTATATCATAAAAGAATGAAGAAAGCATTTGACAAAAAGGTCAAACCTCGTGAATTCAGAGAAGGCGACCTCATGCTCAGGAAGATCATGTCTTTCAATGCTGATTTTTGGGGCAAGTGGACTCCAAATTTTAAAGGCCCGTATGTTGTCAAGAAAGCCTTCTCTGGTGGTGCATTAATTCTTGAAATTATGGATGGCGAGGAGTTCCCACATCCCATGAATGCTGATGCAGTCAAGAAATACTTTTCCTAAAGAAATAAAAGAACAGCTCGCTAAGTTGAAAACCCGAAAGGGCGTCTTAGGGAAAAAGGAGCGTCTCGGTAGGCTGAAAAACCGAAAGGGCAGTCTAGGCAAAAATTAGAGACATAAACAGAATAAATTTCCCGCTAAGTTGAAAACCCGCAAGGGCAGCTTAGGCAAAAGTTAAGGACTTTCTTGGCAAGTAACTACGTCAGACAAGACTTGATCGTTGAAGCAACAATCTTCTCGGATCCTCACCATACTTCAACGAAAGTTGTTGCTCAGGACTTCAAAAGTTGTTAGAGGGGATAGTGGTCATTGTATCTCAATGTATCTTTTCCATTATGTATTACCATTTCCCAAACTTTGTAATCATCCATGGAGTCTCGCCATTCGCAGACTACTATTCTATTAATGAAATTCGAGCTTTTGCCCAAATTCTTTGTGTTCTTATTTTTATTTAGCTTGCAAAGACATCATTTATTACTGATAATAACTGTTAAAGGAAAAGGATTAAAAAGCAAAATTGACTTTTGAAAAAGAAGAGAGATCTTTACAATTCAATTTACTTTGGTATTTGTGATGAAACAATGACAACAAGAATGGTGATCCCAAGAAGGAACAAACTCCAGTTGTTTTAAGAAGATTTACTCCCTTCATGAAGGCTTTCTCAGGTCATTTTGCTGGTATGTGCGCAATCCTTGTGTGTTTCTCAGATAGTTAAAGACGATATCAGTGGGTGCAAGGTACAATATTGGGTTTCTGATCCCATTATCCCCAGTCAAGTCTTGATTCGTTTTTTTTTTTGGGTTTCATGGTCAGAATCCTCTGTCCCAGATTCCCCAGCAAAGCTTCCCTCATATAATGAAGGGTTTTATTCCCTCAGCATGTTGAGATGTCGCTCTTTTTGTAGTTTTGGCATTAATGTTGACTTCTTGATTTCCAGGGGAGATTATCCCAGGGCATCTCTTATTGGAATGGGTATTCGTGATGAAAGTTTTCTCTAGGGAGGTAGGCTTGAATCCCCCAATGAGATTTGGTCGTGTCAGCGTCAGTCTGCTTTATTTGAGGCTGGTCTCGCAATCTCCAGTAGGCATGTTGCTTTTGGAAAAATGTTTTCTCCGATGAAACCTGAAAAAAGATGTTCTATCCCGATATCTGTTTGATTTGGCTACGTCCGGATTATGTTTCTCCTCAGTAAAGTTAAGGCAGGTAATGGGTTTGGTTTCCGCAGTTGCTCTTACCTTTCTTGGATTGATCTTTCTGGTTGAAGTTTAGCCCATTTTTGTTAGTACCTGAGGCGATTTTGTTTGTTTGTACTAATTATGTATCCTTTTACCAGCATATGCACGATAGCACTCATACATTCATACATACATCATGCATGACTAAAAACCATCGTTCATTAACATTGTATTCTGACCTTTCCTGCAGCGCTCTTTGCTTAGTTGAATTTGGTTTTCCCTCTTGAGTTTATTTCTCAAAAGAGGTATCTACATTGGCCGTCTTTCTCTAGTTGATTTCTGAATTGGATTTGTGGCTACACGACGACATCGTTTATTATAGATCTCTGAAAACTTTGAGTTTTAGTGTGCGCATTTATTTGGCACAGGAAGACTTTATCTCCGCAGCATGAATATCGTGGCATGTCCCTGGGAAGTCATATTGTTATCCCCAAAAAGTCATTTCTCTTTGCAAATCCCCTTGAAAATAATTGGGAGTCTCTTTATTTGAGACAGATTACGTATTACCCTTTCCAGGCAGATTTCCTTGGTTAAATAAGAAGTTGAGACCCGTTCTTGGCAAAACACCAGAATCATTGGGAAACTTGATATATTTTCTCTTTCTACCTTTAGTGAACGTTGGTAGTACATTGTCAGTGAACGACGGTGGTTTGATATATTTTCTCTTTCTACGTTCAGTGAATGTTGGTAGTACATCGGCAGTGAACATCGGTGTTTCTTATCTTTTTTCTATCTTCATTGAATGTTGATAGTTCATCGTCAGTGAACGGTGGTGGTATGATATATTTTCTCTTTCTACCTTCAGTGAATGTTGGTAGTACATCGGCAGTGAACGTCGATGTTTCTTATCTTTTTGCTATCTTCAGTGAATGTTGATAGTTCATCATCAGTGAACGACGATGATATGATATATTTTCTCTTTCTACCTTCAGTGAACGTTGGTAGTACATCGGCAGTGAACGTCGATGCTTGTTATCCTCCTCTTTGATTCTTTTCTTGTGGTTTACCAGTGATTTATTTTCCTGGTGGGATTGCTCTTTTGTTTATACATTTCATGTTGCACCCCCAATGCTACTTTGCATCTCTTTTGTTCCGTTCATATGCATTCATATGCATAAATGTTTGCATGGCATCTTAGGGCCAAAAACAGGGTTTGTTTTATATTTAAGTGTCTTCGATCACGTCGACACGAAGATTTTTAACCTTCGTATCTCTAGATAGAAGAAACTTAAATAAGGGCAATTGTTGTACCCTAATTTTTGCCCCTAAGATCCCTTCATCATACCATATTGTTTCAATCACCACAAAATCACATTAGGGCTTTTGGTTCTTCTCCCTATCTCTAGCTTTGCTCTTTGAGGAGTTTCCAAGCACCTTGAATTGTCTTCTTTGGTGATCATGGATATTTTGCTTTGATTTTCTCTCTAAATTAATAAAATACAATATTGGTTTGTCTTACTTGTTAAAAATGTAGGTAAAGGCATTGAGGTTTAGCAAGTTGCATCATGGGTTCATGAGTTTATTTCCATGCCCTAGTAAAGTTCTTGAGAGATTCAAATCTCACCATTGAAGTTGTTTTGAAGTTGGTATGGAAGTAGTTTTGGTGGACATGAGTCCTCATCATCATACTTAAAAAAATCTATTCACAAAGGAAGAATATTGGCACAAAAACTTTGTTCAAACTTGGCAAAGTTCCACCAAGCTTTCTCTTGAACAAGAGGCTAGGGTTTTGGACTTCAGAGGGGCATATCTTGCTTATCTTTTGGTATTTTTGAGTGATTCCAAAAACAGTCTTCTCTTCAAAGAGTTACAAACAAATCACTTCAAAAGTTCCAAGGATTTTTCATGTGGAAGGAACTTGTTGAAGAAGAAAGATTACAAGTCATCCAGATGAATCCCTCATTTTCCATATGTGACTTCAAATGGTCATAACATGGTCAATTTTTATCACCTAGAGCCTATTCTTTTTTCATGATGGCCCTAAGGACGTGTACTTCATGCCTTCTTTTATGTGCAAAGTGAAAAAATGGATGGAAGTTTCCTTAAGAATGCAAAATATTATAGGTCATTTCTTGATTTTTGTCCAACTTCAACAAGTCATAACTTACTCAATTTTTGGAGATTTTGAGTGGTTCAAATTGCAAAATGTCATTCAATAGGTCTACTTCATTCCATATTTTTTGGTCAAGAGCAAATTCAAAGTGGAAGGCCATGTTTGGATGCAAGAGATTATAGGTCATTTTTAAAGAAGAATTTAAAATATTTCTAAGTATGGAAAGTTAACTCTTTTTCTTCAACTTTGACTCCATGTAGTTTTTAGCTCAAGCATCCATTTGATTCCATTCTTTTTCCATTGCAAAGCTTGTTACCTCATCTTTCTAAAGCATCAAAAATTTAGCCCTAAGACTCCCTGAGGTGGAAATGCCATTGGATTGAACTTGGTAACTTGGAACTGAAGTTTCACCATAAGTCAGAATTTGAAATTCATGTTTTGGCCTTTAAACATCAAATTAGCACGCGTTTGTGATCTAAACATGTTTAACCAAGTTGCCAAAGTGGATTAGAGCATTGAAACGCAAGGATTAGATGAGTTTTGATGCAAATTAAATCACACTTTGCTCGTACATCAGGTTCACACGATTTCCCTCCAAATTGCATCACGCCACACGCTTGAACATTCCATTTGATTCCCTATAAATAGAGGGTCATCCCCCATTCAATTTCCCAAGCTTAGATAGCCAGAATCACCCTGTCAAACTTGCTTCACAACTCATTATTCAGTCAATTCGAATCCTATTCTCAAGCCTTTTTCAATCCATTTTTTCCATCAATTTACCTTCCTTGATCTTCCCTGAAGCTAACCATATAATTACATTCAAGAATCGTGCCCTACATTGCTCCATAGAAGTCCAATTTCAGAGCTCTGTAACTCAACTTCAATAGGTAGATTCCTTCATCAATTCTTCAAAACTTTGGTATCATTGTGTTGCTCTCATTTCCCTGGTTCTAGTCGCAACACTTACTTTTATCTGGAAGCACGTTTTGACCATGAATTTTCAAATCCCTTTTCAGAAATTTCTTTCCAAATTGCTTGAGTTACAGTTTATATAAATTTGTCGCGAGGGTGTGGTTGTCTTCGTCTTGAAGAGACAAAGCGAATGGCATAGGTCTGAGCTTCTGATTTTACAGTTTGAGAGACTTGCAATTCATGACATTTGTTATTTTCAAATTCTTATATATTAAATGATTTTGTACATTATTCATTAAAGACCATGATATGCATAGCACGCAAGATCCCTTGGATTTTATTACTAACGCGTTTTGACTCTCATCCAATAGCCCACATCTTTTTCTTTTTTTTTCTTTTTCTGATTTTTATATTTTAATTGTTTTAAATTTCAAAAAATTATAAAAAATTCATTTTTAGTCCAAAAAATCCAAAAATATTACGAAATTTTTTTTGTTATTATTCTCTTTCTGTTTTTTATTTTTTCACAATTTAATTTTGTGTTTTAATATTTTTTATGAATTTTACACTTATTTGATTTGTTTAAAATGTTTAAAAATACTTTTACACATTTTTAAATTCTGAAAAAATTATGGAATGATCCAATGATATTGTGACAAATATTGGTGACCTTATTTTATTTTTGTTTCTTATTTACTATTTTTTACTATTTTTGTTTAATTTGTCCATTTATTTTAATTTTTAAAAATAGTTTCTGACTTTTAAAAATTCCCAAAAATTTTGTAAAATTACTTGGTCTCTTTTATGATTTTTCTATGGTCTTATTTTTCATTTCTTGATTAATTTAAATATAATTGGCATTTTCTTCATTATTTTCCATATTTTTTAAAACATTTTTAAAACCTTTAATGAACATATTAATTATATTATTATTTTTTGAATATTTTCTGGCTGTCTTGGGTTGATTTTTTGGTCATGGCTTTATTAACATCATTGGATCCATGGTGTTGAGTCTAACTCGACAAAAATGGATGAATGATTTTAATAATAGTTTGATTAAATATCAATTCAAATGTGGTTTATCTTTTTACCCTAAATCCCCTTCATCTCATCCCCTTCTCATTGCACTAAATGTTGTTGGAGCATGATCTCTATATCATGTCTCAAAACAAATGGTGCATAGATTGCTATTGACCGGCCTCAAAATAGGTGCGACTTCTATATAAGTCCACTTTCGATTGCTTAACATAGCGCTAAATTTTGTCCCGATTCAAATAAATGATCATTCGTGTCCCAAACTTATGATTGCAAGCCCAAGTATGTTAATTTGATCTCTTTGATCCAATAACCTTGAGATTCATTGTGTGGAAGCTTTGGTTCTACCAATCTTCTAATGGATCTATAACACATTTGGTCTACGCGGATCACTTAAACATCGTTGATCATTAAATGGTACTTATGCGAATTCCAAATGGATGATATATTTGACAAAAAGCAAATGCAACTTGTTATATGGAGGCTTTGGTTCTACCAATCCTCTAATGAGTTCCAAATGCAAGTTTCAAGATGATCATCCAACTAACCACTAATTATTAACTTTTTTTATTTTATGCTTTTATTCTTTTATGCTTTATGCACTATTTATTCTTTAGCATTTTACGTTTCATGCGATTTTCATCTTTGCTCATTTGAGCATTTATTTTCTTGTCATTTTTACTTTGCTCACCTGAGCTTTTCTTTTTCCTTTTCCTAAGATACTTAATAACCAACTTAAACCCTAAAAAACTCTTAATGGTACTTGGACTATTTGGTTACTATCCTTGGCATGATGAAGTAGTGGACTTTTTCTTGGACTTAGGATTAGAAACCTTGGCCTATCTTGGATACCTTGTGATCTTATATGATTATTTTGTCTGGAGCTCTTGAGGTTTACCTTAAGATATTGGGTTGCTTGTTTGTTTTTTGTGTGCAGGTTTTTATGCTTACACTCTCTTTTTGTAATCTGGAATTCACCCGCATACAGCCGTTACTCTGCCCAATTTTTGTGAAGACTTAATACATTTGAAGAGGTTTAGTATCTTTGCTTGCTTGGTTTCACTCCAAAGAATGATAATTCTATCTTGGCTAATAATGTCATGTTTTGGCTTCTCGTTGGTTAGATAGTCCTTATCCTTAGCTTTTACCTTATGCTTTAGGATAGCCTCTTCTTCTCCTCCCATCTTCTTTAATTTCAAAAATCTTCTCCCTCCTTTTGAAAACCCTCCTTGTTTTGAAACTTAAACACTTTCATAATAAACTTGGACTTATGTCCATGCATTTTCAAAAAACATTTTCCTAAATAAACTTCAATCAATTTAATAATACCTTGACATTTTTTTTGTGAAAAAACTAAAAGTCAATCAATCTCATTTCAAATCATTTTGCCACTTTGGCTTTTACCTTTAAACTTTTATTAAAAGATTAGGCTCTTGTCAATCCTTGTAGTGATGCAACCAACTATACTTCTACAATATGTAGTGAAGTGAGATATTTACCACTTGGGTGTTGAGTGACGCATTGTTGATTTTAAAATCCAAGCCATATCCTCCACTTTGAGATGATGCAAATTATTCTTTCTCATGATTGTGGGTATTAAGTATGTTTTCCACATGGACAATGACAATGACATCTTATTTCATAAAATTAACCAACACACTCGTGTTTCAAATTTTTAAAAGAGGAACTACATGTACCCTGATCCCCTATTGCACGAAAGGTGCTACGTAGGCACTAAAGGTTCGCAACCGCGGCGGGTGCAAAAATCATAAAAAATACTTCTTTTCTCACCTCCCCTATCCATTTTATATACAACACATTTTTATAGCCAAAATATACAGATTTTACAAAGAGCTTCCTGCGGAGTACCGTAGATGTTTAGGGTGCTAATACCTTCCCTTTGCATAACAGACCCCCTTACCTTGAATCTTTCCCCCTTTTTTGGGTTATTCGCTCTTTTCACATTCCTTTGGAAACAATAAAGCGCGGTGGCGATTTTTATTTTCATTTGTATAAAGTCTAGTCAATCCAATGGCTTAGTCTTGAACATATCTACCGCTACAACATGCTCACAAAACTTCAAATTATTTCAAATGGATGTAAAGAGTGCCTTCTTAAATGGATACATTAATGAAGAGGTTTATATGTCTCAACCTCCCAGTTTTGAGAATTTTGAGAATCCTAACTATGTTTACAAACTTAAGTGTGCGTTATACGGTCTTAAATAAGCCCCTAGGACTTGGTACGAATGTCTTAGAAAATTCTTACTAGATCAATGATTCTCAAGAGGAAAGGTTTACACAACCATTTTTATTAAGCATGAAGGAAAACATTTTATTTTAGTTCAAGTTTATGTAGATTACATTATTTTTGGTTCCTCTAACATATCTTTGGTCAAGAAATTCTCTAAGCTAATGCAGGGAGAAATTGAGATGAGCATGATGGGGGAGTTAAACTACTTCCTTGGACTTCAAATCAAGCAACTAAATTAAGGGACATTCGTGAGCCAAACAAAATATTGCCTTGACCTACTCAAGCGATTCGATATGACAAACTCAAAAGCAATCGATACTCCTATGCCTACGGCCGTGAACTTAGACCAAGATGAAAATGGTAAACCTGTCGATATAAAAAGGTAAAGAGGTATGATTGGTTCCCTTCTCTATCTTAAGACTTCTCGTCCATATATCATGTTTAGTGTTTGCATGTGTGTTTGGTTTCAATCATGTCCTAAGGAGTAACATTTAAAAGTCGTAAAGCGCATACTTAGGTATCTTAGTTGTACAACTAAGTATGGACTTCGGTTCTCTAAGGGTAGTGATTGTTCTTTGGTTGGATATTCCGATTCTGACTTTGTCGGGTGCAAATCGGATAGGAAAAGCACTAGTCGTACTTGTCATTTCTTTTCAAATTCTTTGGTCAGTTAGCATAGCAAAAAGCAAGTTTTTGTTGCTTTGTCAACCGTCAAAGCGTAATACGTTGCAGCCGGTAATTACTGTGCCTAAATCTTGTGGCTCAAACAACAATTGCCTGACTTTAATGTCCGACTTGATCATATTCCTATTTTTTGTGACAATACAAGTACCATCAACCTGACAAAAAAATCTGATTTTGCACTCTCGCACAAAACATATTGAGATTAGGCATCATTTCCTAAGGGATCGCGTGGAAAAGGGCGATTTCATTTTCGAGCATGTTGATAACAAAAATTAACTTGCTGACATTTTACTAAACCACTCGCTACGGAACCTTTCTTTCACATCCGTAGGGAACTTGGTGTGCTCGATATCTCGGATAGGTTGTAACTTAATTAAGTTGCATGTTACTTATTTTATTGCATATATTCCCTTAATGCTTGATGTACTTATTGATAGTTTTGTGAAAGATCTCATCAATCTTCATGAAGGTAATATCGTTCCCATCTATTTTCTACTCTTGATTATGTGTAAATTCTAAACTTGCTCTACTTTATGTATTTTTCATCCATTTCATAATTGTTAAATGCATAGGCCTTCTACTTGTTATATTAACTGCATGAAATCAATTGAAAAAGCTGAAAGAATCAAACACATTTATGATTGAGTCAACTCATAGCATGTATGCACCGACGCATACCAAATTACACACTCATCATTAATTAAAATTATGTGTGTGTCGACACAAGCTCTATAGCGGTCGACGTATCGCGTAAAATCCCTGCATACATGATTAGTGAATTACATATATTATATTTTTTTTAACCTTAAACATACCCATTCCTCTCAAAATCTCTCTCGAGAAACTCCTCAAATGGATTCAAGGGTAACCAAAAAGAGAACCTTCAGAGGCAGCTCCTCCAGTATTCCTTTCGATATTCGGGTAACTGCCCTTTTACTTCTCTCTAATATTATTGCTGATACTTTTACAGAAACATTTGGTAAGAGAAGTATAGTTAAGAAATCAACTTTATATCTGAAAACTTTGGGTCACATGCACCTACCTGACATCATAGAATTGCTAGGATTTCAGAAATTCCACTTATTTCTTGAGTGTGATACCCCTTATAATGAGGATTTAGTCAAATTGTTCTATGTGGGTATGCAAGGAAATTTTGAAGGATTTGAATTTAAGTATAGAATTAACAACAAATATTATATGGTGAGATCGCATGTCTAGAAAGATTTGTTTGGTATGTGGCCAATTGACTCTGATGTTATTAAGATTTCTGACACTGTTCTTGCTCCTAACTATGAATTCAAGTCTGCTTTAAACTCCATGCTTAAGAAACCTTACAGTGATATAATTGTTAATAGCGACTTATTTCCAAGATCTGTAACTACTGGTGCCCTAGATCCAGTTCACAGAATTCTCTTTTGGATCGTTGTTAAATTATTCGACCCAAGAAGGGAGGTTTCTCTCGTGTGGATAAAGCTGAGGTTCAACTGCTTTATGTTTTAAAACATAAGATACAGGTTCATTGGCCACATTATTTTGCTAGTAAAATGTTTGATCTGCACAATTCAGGAAGAGGCACCGCTCTATGTTATCCCTCCTTCATTCAAAGAGTTCTGAATCGAGAAAAGATTAAATTTCCAAAAATCTCTTATGTCGGTATGTCTTCTGATCTATAATTTACCAAGAAATCACTTACTTTAATGGGCTTCCAATGGGATAACAAAGAACAAAGATACCGTTACATTGTGAAAAGTACTTCAGTTATGCTCCAAAACAGTAATGGTGAAGAGGATGATGAAGAAGAAGAAGAAGAGTACAAGGAAGAAGAAGGTGCATTAAATATGGACGAGGATGCCCAAGTTCCTCATGACAACAACGCAAATGTGATAGCTCTATTGGAGAAAATGCAGATCCAACAAAAGGAAGATGCACTCATTCAAAATAAGAGGATCTCAAACCTCTACAATCTTGTTAAAGTCTGAGGTGAAAGTTTTTCAACCTATTCAAATGTTCAAGCTCAGAGGTACTCCATATTACATGGCATGCTTCAATCATAGGCTGACAACCTAGCCTCTTTCCAATCCACCTTCCTGCAACACTTTCCAAACCATTCACCAGAAGCTCCAGAAAACCATGAGAACCAAAACCTAGATAATTGATTTGAATTTGTGTGTAATTAATTTTAAGTCCTTCAGTTGTTTTTCATGATAAACTTATGCATTTATCTTTATTGTCTTTATGTCGTACCCCAAATTTGACCTACCTCGTTGATTTTATTTTTCAATATTTAAATAGATGAAATATTTAATTAAAGATGGTACATCAGTATCTGATGGCCCATCTTTATCCAAGACTAGGGGTTTATTTTAACTCAGGAGAGTGGGGCTTTCTAAAATCAGAAAGGCTCGTGTATCTGTGAATCCATTCGCGTAGCATGTTGGCCAATGGCCAATGCGATTCGAAAATGGAAGATTATTTCAGGAAAACTGCTAAGTTCTTAACTATTAAATATGTTATTAGTAAAAGGGGGAGGTTGAAATTGCAATATACAAACCCATTAGAATTGGGTCCATCAATGTTTTGGTTGTTGTTAGCAAAAAGAGGGTGTGGTTAAGACTCATTAAGATGGCCCAGCCGATGTTTAGAATAAGAAGAGATATTATTATTATTATTGCGTTTTTTTTGTTTTAATGAAAAAAGATATATAAAATAAATATTAATATTAAAAAAACTATTTATTATTATTATTTTGAATAAATAAATAATATATTTAAAGAAAACTAAATGTTTTTATTACTGATGAAATGAGTTTAAGTTTGTTGTTTGATTAAATGTCATTGTTATTTATTATGTTGGAAAAAACAAATTAGGCCCGATCTAAGAAAAGAAAAATGTTTGTTGTGGATCAAAAAAACATATAGGCCCAATGCATTTGGAACGATGTAAAGCCCATATATTTGAAAAAAACTGGTATTGTGCAGATCATCCCAAAACTTGCGCACGTTTTTTACCAATTAACAATCACTGTGCAAATTTAAAACGAAATCGATTCTAACCTCTATTACAAAAATCCGAAAATAACAGATCCAATCTCTTATTACAAGTACAACAAAAAACGGCTAAATCAAGCCTATTACAGTCTAACTAAATCAATCTTAGAAACATTAGCTCAAGTATTAACAGAATAAATCTCACGTAAAACCAAATCAAATCTCTATCAATTACAGCAAGATCAAATCCATAAATCTAAGTTTATAACAGCAAACTCAAATCTAAACCTAGCGTTATATATATATATATATATATATATATATATATATATATATATATATATATATATATATATATATATATATATATATATATATATATATATATATATATATATATATATATATATATATATGAGAATCACAATACAGAAGAGGGCTGGGGAAGAACACGAAGGAGACATGGGACTTTCGAAGACAGTAAAAGGAAAAATAAGAAGATACGAATACAAGGAGGTATTACTATGAAGAGTACGAAGCTCCCATGTTGAAGACGAAGAAGAATGGTTGGGGTTTCAACCTCTGAAACCCTAACCATGTGAACCGCCACCGCTATCATCTCTGCCGCTGACAACCGCTATCACATCCAATCACTCATCACCACCATCTTCAACCTCAAGCTCTCTATATCCTGCAAGAACACAGAGAAGGGGAATCAAAATCGCACCAATTTAAAACAGAAGTCAGAATACGAAACTACAAAAGGGGTACAATTGCTTAGCTTTTCTATTATCGATTTGGGGTTATTGGTGTAGCGGTAGAAATGTTAAGACTAAGTCATTGGATTGACTAGACTTTTACAGATCAAAATAAAATTGCCACCGCCCTTTATTGTTTCCAAAGAAATGGGAAAATATGAATAACCCAAAAAGAGGGGGAAAGATTCAAGGTAAGGGGGTTGGTTATGCAAATGGAAGGTATTAACACCCTAAACATATACGGTACTCCGCAGGATCCTCTTTGTAAAATCTATATATTTTGGCTATAAAATGTTGTATAAAAAATAGATGGTGGAGGTGAGAAAAGAAGTATATTTTTTATGATTTTTGCACCCGCCGCGGTTGCAACCCTTTAGTGCCTACGTACCACCTTTCGTGTAATAGGGGATCAGGGTACACGTAGTTCCTCTTTAAAAAATTTAAAATATAAGTGTGCTGGTTAATTTTATGAGATAAGACATCATCGTCATTGTCCGTGTGGAAAACATACTTACTACCCACAATCATGAGAAAGGAGAATTTGCATCATCTCAAAGTGGAGGATATGGCTTGGATTTTAAAATCAACAATGCCTCACTCAACACCCAAGTGGTAAATATCTCACTTGACTACATATTGTAGAAGTATAGTTTTTTGCATCACTACTGTTGTACCCCAATTTTTGCCCCTAATATCCCTTCATCATACCATGTTGATTCATTCACAACAAGATCACACTAGGATTCTTGGTTCCCCTCCCTACATTTAGCTTTGCCCTTTTGAGGAATTACCAATAACCTTGACTTATGTTCTTTTGTGATCTTGAATATTTTTGTCTTGATTTCTTCTTTCAATTAAATAAAGTGCAATGTTGGTTTTTCTTGCTTATTATCCATGTAGGTAAAGGCCATGAGATTCAACAAGTTCCCACCCCCATGGGTTCATGAGTTTATTTCCATGCACTAGTCAATAAAGCTTGAGAAGTTCAAACCTAATTATTGGATTTGTTTTGGAATAAATGGCATGGCAAGGTTATTTTGGTTCACCACATTCCAAGATTATCAAATTTGGTTGAAAATTACAAGGGGTTTGATTGGAGAAGTTGTCATGTTTGGATAAGGCCTTGTTCCTATTGGTCACAAGAGCATATTTCTCTCAATTTTCAAGATATGGAAGTGGTTTTGGTGGCTATGAGTTCTCATTATCATCCTCAACAACTTCTATTCACAAAGCAATAATGTTGGTACAAGAAGTTTGTTCAAGCTTGTCAAAGTTCCTCAAGGCATTTTTCTTGATCTAGGAGCTAGGGTTTTGAATTTCAAAGGAATATATCTTGCTCATATTTTGTTATTTTTGAGTGATTCCAAATACATCCTTCTCTTCAAAGGGTTATTAACAAATCACTTCAAAATTTCCAAGGATTTTTCATGAGGAAGAGACTTGATGTGGAAGAAAGATTACAAGTCCTCCAGATGAATCCCCAATTTTCCATGTGTAACTTCAAATGGTCATAACTTGGTCAATTTTTATTACCCTGAGTCCATTCTTTTTCCATAATGATCTTGAATATGTGAATTTTATGCTTTCTTTTATATGCAAAGTGAGAAAATGTATGGAAGTTGCCTTAATCATACACTAGATTATAGGTCATTTCATGGTTTTTTGCCAACTTCAACAATTCATAACTCTCTAAAATTTTGGAGATTTTTAATGATTCAAGTTTCAAAATGTCATTAAAGATATCTACTTCATTCCATCTTTTTTGGTCAAGAACAAATTACAAGTGGAAAGCCATGTTTGGATGCAAGACATTATAGGTCATTTTTGAAGAAGAATTTGAAATATTTCTAAATATGGAAAGTCAACCCATTTTCTTCAACTTTGACTCAATACAACTTTCAGCTCAAGCATGCATTTAAATCCATTATTTTTCCATTACAAAGCTTGTAACCTCATCTTTCTAAATCATCAAGAATCATGCCTTAAGACCCCTTGAGCTGAGAATGCCATTGTTTCAAAAGTGGTAACTTGGAATTGAAGTTTCATTGAAAGTCAAATTTTGAATTTCATGTTACAACCTCTAAACCTCAAATTAGCGCATGTTTTGGGTCTAAACATGATTAGACAACTTTCCCTAGTGGATTAGCGCATCAAAACGCAAGAATTGGATGAGTTTTGGTGAAGTTTAGATCACCCTTCACTAGTGCATCAGGTTTGCACGAATTCCCTCCAAAACGCATCATTCACTCTTCCTTTTGATCTCATTTGCTTCTCCTATAAATACATGAACTATCCCATTCATTTTCTCAAGCTTGGATAGCCAGAATCAGCCTGCCAAACTTGTTTCATAACTCAGAATTCAGTAACTTCAAAATCCATTCTCGAGCCTTTTCTAATCCAATTTTTCCATCAATTCACCTTCCTTGATCTTCCCTGAAGCTAACCATATAATTACATTTGAGAATCGTGCCCTATATTGCTCCATAAAAGTCTAGTTTCAGAGCTCTGCAACTCAACTTCAATAGGTAGATTCCTTCATCAATTCTTCAAAACTTTGATATCATTGTGATGCTCTCATTGCCATGGTTCTAGTTGCAACACTTACGTCTTTCTGGAAATACGTTTTGACCAGGAAATTTCAAATCCCTTTTCAAAACTTTCCTTCCAAATTGCTTGAGCTACGGTTTATATAAATTTGACGCGAGGGTGTGGTTGTCTTCGTCTTAAAGAGACAAAGCGAATGGCATAGGTCGGAGCTTCTGATTTTTACAGTTTGAGAGACCTGCAATTCGTGTTGGCTGGAGGTTGAAGATGACCAACATGTCATCTTCCAACCAATGAAGGTGCGCCATCTGTTTTTTTTAAATCTGATTTAATTAATGATTCTGTACATTATTCACTAATGACCATGATATGCACAGTGCGCCAGATCCCTAGGAATTGATTACTAACGCATTTTGACTCTCATCCAATGGTCCACATATTTTACTTTTATTTTCTTTTTCTGATTTTTATATTTTAATTATTTTAAATTTCAAAAAAATCATAGAAAATTCATTTTCAGTCCAAAAAATCTAAAACAATTATGAAAAATATTTTTGATTATTCTCTTTCTGATTTTAATTTTTTTACAATTTAATTATGTGTTTTGGTATTTTTTATAAATTTACACTTTATTTGATTTGTTTTAAATGTTTAAAAATACTTTTATACATTTTTAAATTCTGAAAAAATTAAGGAATGATCCAATGATATTGTAACAAATATTGGTGACCTTATTTAATTTTTGTTTCTGATTTTACTATTTTTTTATCATTTTTACTTTATTTTACCCATTTATTTTAATTTTAAAAATAGTTTTTGACTTTAAAAAATTACCAAAAAATTTTGTAAAATTATTTGAGCTCTTTTCTGATTTTTCTATTGTCTTACTTTTTATTTCTTGATTAATTTGAACATAGTTGATATTTTTCTCTTTATTTTCTAGTTTTAAACATTGTTTTTTAACCCTTTTGTATATATTAAAATGTGATATTATTTTGTGACTAGTTTCTGGCTGATCTTGGGTTAAATTTTAGATCATGAACTTTATTAACATCATTGGATCCATGGTGTTGAGTTTAACTCCATAAAAATGGATGAATGATTTTAATAATAGTTTGATTAAATTTAACACAAAAGTGGTTTGTATATTCTCTCTCATCCCTCTTCATCTCATCCCCTCCTTACTTCACTAAATGTTGTTGGAGCATGATCTCTATATCATGTCTCAAAACAAATGGTGCATAGATTGTTATTGACCGGCCTCAAAATAGGTGCGACTTCTATATAAGTCCACTTATGATTGCTTAATATAGCGCTAAATTTTGTTCCGATTCGAATAAATGATCATTCGTGGCCCAAACATATGTTTGCAGGCCCAAGTATGTTAATTTGATCTCTTTGATCCAATAACTTTGAGATTCATTATGTGGAGGCTTTGGTTCTACCAATCCTCTAATGGATCTACAACACCTTTGGTCAACGTGGATCACTTAAACACTGTTGATCATTAAATGGCACTTGTGAGAATTCCAAATAGATGATATACTTGACAAAAAGAAAATGCAACTTGTTGTGTGGAGGATTTGGTTCTACCAATCCTCTAATGAGTTCCAAATGCAAACTTCAAGATGGTCATCCCACTAACCACTAATTATTGACTTGTCTTACTTTATGCTTTTATTCTTTTTTATGCTTTATGCACCATTTACTTTTAGCATTTACATTTCATGCCATTTTCATCTTTGCTCATTTGAGCATTTACTTTCTTGTCATTTTTACTTTGCTCACTTGAGCTTTTCTTTTTCTTTCTTAAGATACTTAATAATCAACATAAACCCTGAAAAATCTTTAATGGTACTTGGACTATTTGGTTACTATCCTTGGCATTATGGAGCATGGGACTTTACTTGGACTTAGGATTAGAAACCTTGGCCTATCTTAGAGACCTGGTGATCTTATCTGATTATTATGTCTGGAGTTCTTGAGGTTTACCTCAAGATATTGGGTTGCTTGGTTATTTTTGTGCGCAGGTTTTTTGTGATTACATTCTTTGTTTGTAATCTGGAATTCACCCGTATACAGCCGTTACTCTGCCTAATTTTTATGAAGACTTAATACACTTGAAGTTTTGTTCTCTTAAGAGGTCTAGTGTTTTTTTGCTTAATTGGTTTCAATCCAAGGAATTGGAATTATATCTTGGCTCATAATGTCAAGTATTGGCTTCTTGTTGGTTAGATGGCTCTTATCCCTAGCTTTTATCTTATGCTTTAGGATAGTCCCTTCTTCTCCTCCCATCTACTTTAATTTCAAAAATCTTCTTCCTCCTTTTGAGAACTCTTCTTGTTTTTTAAACTTGAACAATTTTCATAATAAACTTTAACTTATGTCCATGCATTTTCAAAACATTTTCATAAGTAAACCCCAATCAACTTAATAATACATTGACATTTTTTGTAAGGAGACTAAAAGTCAATCAATCTCATTTCAAACCATCTTGCCATTTTGGCCTTTATCTTTAAACTTTTCTCAAAAGATTGAACTCTTGTCAATCCTTGTAGTGATGCAAACAACTATACTTCTATGATATGTAGTAAAGAGAGATATTTTCCACTTGGGTGTTGAGTGAGGCATTGTTGATTTTAAAATCCAAGCCACATCCTCCACTTTTAGAGGATGAACATTCTCCTTTCTCATAATTGTGGGTAGTAGGTATGTTTTCCACACAGACAATGACGATGATGTATTATCTCATAAAATTAACCAACACATTTGTGTCTTAAAATTTTTTAAAAGAGGAACTACGTGTACCCTGATCCCCTATTGTACGAAAAGGTGGTACGTAGGGACTAAATGTTCGCAACCGCGGCGGGCGCAAAAATTATAAAATAAATATATTTCATTTCTCACCTCCACCATCCATTTTTTTTATATACAACATTTTTCATAGCCAAAACATACAGATTTTACAAAGAGCCTCATGCGGAATACCGTAGATGTTTAGGGTGCTAATACCTTCCCTTTGCATAACCAACCCCCTTACCTTGAATCTTTCCCCTTCTTTTTGGGTTATTTGCTCTTTTCTCATTCCTTTGGAAACAATAAAGCGCGGTGGCGATTTTTATCTTGATTTGTATAAAGTCTAGTCAATCCAATGGCTTAGTCTTAAACATTTCTACCGCCAAAACTACAAGGATTGACAAGAGTCTAATCTTTTGAGAAAAGTTTAAAGTAAAATCCAAAGTGGAAAAATGGTTTGAAATGAGATTTATGGACTTTTAGTCTTCTCACAAAAAATGTCAAGGTATTATTAAGTTGATTGAATTTTATTTATGAAAAAGTTTTGAAAATGCATGGACCTAGGTCCAGATTTATTATGAAAGTGGTTCAAGTTTAAAAAACAAGAAGAGTTTTCAAAAGGAGGGAGAATATTTTTGAAATTAAAGAAGATGGGAGGAGAAGAAGAGACTATCCTAAAGCATAAGGTAAAAGCTAAGGAGTTGAACCATCTAACCAACAAGAAGCCAATACTTGACATTATGAGTCAAGATAGAATTCTCATTATTTGGATTGAAACCAAGAAAGCAAAGATATTAGACCTCTTGAGAGAATCAAAATTCAAGTGTATTAAGTCTTCACAAAAGTTGGGCAGAGTAACAGCTGTATACGGGTGAATTCCAGATTACAAACAAAGTATGTAATCACAAAAACATGCACACAAAACAAACAAACAACCCAATGTCTTGAGGTAAACCTCAAGAACTCCAGACAAAAATGTCAATTAAGGTCACAAGGTCTCCAACATAGGCCAAGGTTTCTATTCCTAAGTCCAAGAAGTCCAATACTCCATAATGCCAAAGATAGTAACCAAATAGTCCAAGTATCATTATAGTTTTTTATGGTTTATGTTGATTATTAAGTATCTTCAAAAAGAAAAGAAAAGCTAAAGTGAGCAAAATAAAAATGAAATAAAAGTAAATTCTCAAGTGAGAAAAGATGAAAATAGCATAAAATGAAATGCTAAAGTAAATAGTACATAAAGTAAAAGTATAAAAATAAAAGCATAAAGTAAAGTCAATTGTTAAGAATTAGTGGTTAGTTGGATGACCATCTTGAAACTTGCATTTGGAACTCATTAGAGGATTGGTAGAACCAAAGCCTCTCAACAACAAGTTGAATTTGCTTTTTGTCAAGTATATCATCCATTTAAGAATTCTCAAGGCAACATTTAATGATCAACAATGTTTAAGTGATCCGCGTTGACTAAAATTTATGAAGATCCATTAGAGGATTGGTAGAACCAAAGCCTCCACACAATGAATCTCAAGGTTACTGTATCAAAGGGATCAAATTAACATACTTAGGCTTGCAAACATAGTTTGAGCCACGAATGATCATTTATTCGAATCGGGACAAAATTTAGCGCTATGTTAAGCAATCGTAAGTAGACTTATGTAGAAGTCGCACCTATTTTGAGGCCGGTCAATAGCAATCTATGTATTTCATGTTTGGATAAATTATATAGAGATCATTATCCCATAACATGTAATACAATAAGAAATGGGAATAAGATGAAGAGGGAAGGGATTTAGAGTTTCAAATATCATCAACATCATTCGTCCATTTTAATAGATTTGGTTGATCAACCTATCAACACCCAAGACCTAATGATGTTAAATAATTTGTCTCAAGATATGCTCCAAGTTAGTATCACATGCTATTTCAAGAACCAAACAAGAATCATGCAGAAAAGTTTTCAATTACAAGCATTAATCAAAGGTAAAACCTCAAAATACAATTTTAAGTCAAAAATAGTTTTAAAATATGAAAATGACTTGAAAAATTATGAAATTAAAACCCTGACTTCCTAAAGTCTTATAAAAGTCAGAAATAAATGAGTCCTTGGATTGAGGTGGAAATTTGCTTTAGAAATGCAAACTTGGGAACTAGCAAGTATAAACCTCAAACTAGATGGTTTTGGAAAATAATTTGTGAAAAATATGAGATCACATTGTAAAATTCCAGAAAAATGATTTTTATGGCCTTAACATGTTCAGGTTCTCCAAAAAATTTCATTTCTGATTTTATAGGTATAGGAAGTTAGAAATTTAAATCCATTAATGTGCATGATCAAGCAAAAACCCTTAAAAGGAAAATAAGTTCAAAAATTAATCAATTAAATCCAAAGGTCAAATAAATTTGATGTAAAATAACTTAAATATCAAGAAAATTAAAAGTAACAGAAAGCATATTTTTCTTGAATTTTATCTCAAAAGGAAAAAAAATAGAAATTTATTTAAACAATTCATTAAAAAAACAAAGAAAAGATGAATATGTTCAATTAAATGATTTAATTTGTAATTCAACATAATTTATAAAATAGGACAAAAAATATTTTCGTGTAATAAGCTCAGAGATGAGTCCAAAAATATTTTTTTATGGATTTTTTACTTAATAGATATAAGAAAATAAAATTCAAGATTTAAAATAAATATTAAAACCCTAATTATTTACATGATTTTATTTAATCAAGAATAATGATTAAAAAAATGAAATAAAAATTAAAATATGGAAATATACTGAAAAAGGGATTTAAAATATTTTTTTGATAATTTTTGAAATGAAGAAAATATTAAAATAAAATTTAAGAAAACAAAAGAAAAATTAATATATGAAGCTTTTTACACCCTTTCTTGACAAAATACGATGTATAAGATAAAATGCATCCATGTTCAATCAGGCAGGGACACGTCATCGTCCCTACCAACATACCAAAACCCAAAACGCGTGTAAAAACAATTTTCATCAAGGCAACTTCTAGCTTCAATTTCTCTCTTATTTCTCAACCATTTGAGATGATTCAAAAAGCAAACATGATCACCAAACCTCTAAGAACATCACACATCTTTTAGATTTCAAAAACAAGGCAGGATCAAAAAGAAATTGAAGCTCAAAGTCACTGAAAAGTAACTTGAGTATGATTTGCAGAAAAATTCAAAACATCAATGGAGCTCGAATCAAACCAATCAAATACATTAGACCTATTGTCTGGCCAGCTAATAACATGTATGCAAGATCTCAAGCATTTAATTAAGCTAGAAATCGAGAAATCCAAATCTGAATTTTACCTTTCAAGTGAAAAATCAATTCACTATTGGCTGGATCTAATGATGAGAAACCCAGAGACACTTGCTTCTCTTGATCCAATTATGAAGAAATGAAAGAGATATGAGAGCTGGAACAAGAATGGAGGCATCTTCGAAGAGAAGAAAATTTCAACAATGGAGTTCAAGCTTGTTTTGAGAGAGAGAGAAAGAGAAGTGTGTTTCTAACTTTGTGAGGAAGATACAAAGAGAGTGAGAGCTTGCTACTGACCTTTTTTCTTTTTAATTATTGAATCACATTTCCTTTTATAGAGGGAAGAATGAGAGAGTGAGGAAAATGAGGGAAATCAGAAAATGAGAGTGAGTTGTGAGGTGCTGTGCATTTTATGTTGTTTTGAGGGTGAAAAACATGTGTTTTGAATAAGTGAGAAAGGTTGGGATATGAGCTGGCAGGCTGGATCTTTGGCCGACACACAAAAAATCCATGCATTTCGATGCAAGTCTTGCCATTTCATGATCAGGCCTTTACCTCTTTATATCTCTCTCTGTGGTGCATGAAAGGTCACAAAGTTTGAATAAAAAATGGAAAGGACATTTCATACTACATCTTTCATGTTCAAAATTTTCCAAAATGAAGCTTGAATTAATGAGATAATTAGATATGAATGTGTGCTTACAAACTTCTTGATGGAATTCTAGGCCTGACTAGGCATTCTGCACGCGCGTGAGGCCTGGCTGGGCAAAACATTCCAGCTTGTATGATGCCTTCTTCTTTCAATTGTATCTAAAAAATTATGGAGAATTTGGAAAAACTTTCTGAATAAAAATTGTTCCTCACATTTAGGGCTTCAACTTTGACGTTGTAAATTTCTCAAAATAATGAATATTTCACATAAAAAAGTATTGATGAATGTGCGCCCATAACATGTTTGATGAAACGACTGCCTAGCGTGCGTGACTTGCCTTGTGCTGGGCAAAAATTCAACTTTCAACTCAAAATCCTAATCATCATATCTTTCTCTACACTTAACCATTTGGATGATTCTTGAATGAAAAATGAATAAAAAACTTCAATCTACGACTTTCATGTTGCCAACTTTTTTATTTGAGTCCAAATGGTCATTCAAAAATGGACATGAAGAAGTCAAAGTTTTGCATTTTTAACCAAAATTTCATTAAGTGTCAAAAATCTTCCAAGCTTCATAACTTTTTTTCCTTTCATTTTTTGGACTTGTGTTGGAGAATTTTTATCCTCTTTCTAGGAATATAAAGTTTGCACATTTTCAATAATAATTGAGGAAGTTATAGCTAGTCACAATTCAGTCCTATGGATACTTAGAAAAATTTCAAAACTTCAAATAACTTCCTTGACAAGTTAACTCCAATTCACACTTCCTCTTGATATTTTTGTAGTATTGACCATGAAATATGATAATAGGGATATTGAATTGATGGTTGACCAAAATTTCACTTGGTCAACAACTGATTTTGATTGTCTTATGATAAAATGACCATTTTACCCCTTTTCATCAATTGAACCCTTTCAAGCCAAAATTGATGATCAAACTTCCAATGATAGATGCTCATGACTATGTAGAGAAGTATGGGATCAAGAATTGCCCAAAAAACCAGAGATCTCCTGATTAAACTACAAACCCCAATTTTGATCATATGTGCTAGGAGATGGTGAGATGACTGCAATTGTGCCATGACCTACAAGATGATATTCCAAGGGACAAAATATACACACTTTAAGGTTAGTTAGAAGCATACAAGTACAAGATATACAAATAAAATTTCTTCAAGGTGCTTGGTGATTCTCATAGGCAAACCCTAAGACATGATGGAGTAGGAGAAAAACCCCAAACCCTAATTTGTGATCTGATTGCATTGTGATGGTATGAGATGACAGAGGAATGTTAGGGGAAAAATTGGGGTACAACAGCTGCCCTTATTTAAGTTTCTTCTATCTGAAGATACAAAGGTTAAAAATCTTTGTGTCGACGTGATCGAAGATACTTAAATATAAAACAAACCATATTTTTGGCCCTAAGATGCCATTTAGTGCTTATGATTATGAATGCAGATGGACAAATCTAAAGAGACGCAAAACACCAATGGGGATGCAGCAAAGGAAACAAGAATAAAAAAGAAACCCAACCAGGAAAATAAATCACTGGTGAACAAAAGACCCTAATCTTATTGGAGTAACACCCAAAGAAGAGATAAAGTAGCACCAACTCAGCTAAAGAGGAGAATGTACAGGATAAAAGTTATTGACAACTAACTGTGAACTACCAACTCAACTGTCGAGGGTAGAAGAACAAAAAGATACTGACTTGCAGATGACGGTAAAAGGTCAAAGGATACACAAACTTTAACTGAAGGCGAAACGACCAACGTTCATTGAAGGTAGAAAGATAAAATAATAACAACACCAACATTCACCGACGGCAAGCTACCAACGTTCACTGAAGATAGAAAGAAAAGAACATAACACCAACCTTCACTGATGGTGAACTACCAACGTTCATTGAAGGTAGCAAAAATATAACACCCACGTTCACTGAAGGTGAACTACCAATGTTTACTGAAGGTAGTAAGAGAATAACATCGACGTTTACCGACGATGAACTACCAACTTTCACTGAAGGTAGAGAGAAAAGAAATATAGCACCGACTTTCACTGACGGTGAACTACCAACGTTCACTGAAGGTAGCAAAAAGATAACAATCACTAACGTTCACTGATGGTGAACTACCAACTTTCACTGAAGGTAGAGAGAAAATATCATAGCACTGACTTTCACTGATGGTGAACTACCAATGTTCACTAAAGGTAGCAAAAAGATAACAATAACCAACATTCACTGATGGTGAACTAACAATGTTTACTGAAGGTAGAGATAAAATATCATAGCACCGACATTCAATGACGGTGAACTACCAACATTCACTGAAGGTAGCAAAAAGATAACAATCACCAACGTTCACTGATGGTGAACTACCAACGTTTACTGAAGGTAAAGAGAAAATATCATAGCACCAGCGTTCACTAACGGTGAACTACCAACGTTTACTGAAGGTAACAAAAAGATAACAATCACCAACATTCACTTATGGTGAACTACCAACTGTCACTGAAGGTAGAGAGAAATATCATAGCACCAACATTCACTGACGGTAAACTACCAACGTTCATTGAAGGTAGAAAAAAGATAACAATCACCATGTTCACTGATGGTGAACTACCAACTTTCACTGAAGGTATTAAGAGAATAACATCGACGTTCACTAACGATGAAATACCAACTTTCATTGAAGGTAGAGAGAAAATATCATAGCATCGACGTTCACTGAAGGTAGAAAAAAGATAATAATCACCAACATTCACTAATGGTGAACTAGCAACTTTCACTGAAGGTAGTAAGAGAATAACATCGACGTTCACTGATGATAAACTACCAACTTTCACTGAAGGTAGAGAGAAAATATCATAGCAATGACGTTCACTGACGGTGAACTACCAACGTTCATTGAAGGTAGCAAAAAGATAACAATCACCAACGTTCACTGATGGTGAACTACCAACTTTCACTGAAGGTAGTAAGAGAATAACATCGACGTTCGTTGACGATGAACTACCAACTTTCACTGAAGGTAGAGAGAAAAGAAAAATAGCATCGACATTCACTGACGGTGAACTACCAACGTTCACTGAAGGTAGAAAAAAGATAATAATCACCAACGTTCAGTGATGGTGAACTACAAACTTTCACTGAAGGTAGTAAGAGAAAAACATTGACATTCACTGACGATGAACTACCAACTTTCACTGAAGGTAGAGTGAAAAGAAATATAGCACCAACATTCACTGACCGTGAACTACCAACATTAACTGAAGGTAGCAAAAAGAATAACAATCACCAACATTCACTGATGGTGAACTACCAACGTTCAGTGAAGGTAGTAAGAGAAAATCATCGACGTTCACTGGCGATGAACTACCAACTTTCATTGAAGGTAGAGAGAAAATAAATATAGCATCGACGTTCACTAACGGTGAACTACCAATGATTCACTGAAGGTAGCAAAAAGAATAACATCAACGTTCACTGACGATGAACTACCAACTTTCATTAAAGGTAGTAAGAAGATAGAAATCACAAGTTTCACCAAAATTCTGGCGTTTTACCCAGAACAAGTCTCAACTTATTCCTTAATTGAGGCATTCCGCCTGGAAAGGGTAATATATAAGATGTCTCAAATAAAGAGACTACCACTTGTAAATATTTCTTAATTAATTGTCTCTGTCATATTGAAAATATTTTCCATCCACTGGATTAATTTGACAATGAACTACAAACTATCCACTCATAAAGAAGAGAGCTAAAAAGTAGCGTCGATTTTTACAAGGAAGTATAAGCTGCTCAAATAAAGAGACCTGCTACTTGCTGTTATGTGAGGGATCGTAAAAATGACTTCCTGGGGATGAATTATGACTTCCTGGGGAATGAATCATGAATTCCTGGTGAATGAATCATGACTTCCCGGGGAATGAAAGATGGCTTCCTGGTAAATGAATCATGACTTCCCGGGGAATGAAATATGGCTTCCTGGTGAACGAGTCATGACTTCCTGGGGAATGAAATATGGCTTCCTGGGGAACAAAATACAACTTCCTGGGGAAATGCCAACATATTTTTGCTGAGGAGATAAAGTCTTCTTGGGCAAAATAAATTCACATTCTCAAACCAAGGCTCGAAGCTTGCAGAAATCCAAAGTAATAATATTGATGGGAAACAAAGATTCAAACCAGAAATAAACTGGAGTAAAACAGTCAACCAAAATACATCCTTTAAGAAATAAACTCAAGATGGAAACCCAATAACCCAGACAAAGAGCTGTACAGGAAGTCTTAAAGCAAAAATCATCCACGAGGGACAACTCAGTGGGGAAATTGAAAGAACATACACTTAATGCTTAAGGTTTACACTTTAAGCAAAAATTAATGAATGCAAATGAACAATGATTTGCTAAATTCAACTATGCATGATATATGTATGAATGTATGAGTGTTATTATGTATATGCTGACAAAACAGACATATAATACAGGGAATGACCAAATAAAACCAACTCGGGTACAGTCAATACTCGGCTAAATTACATCCAAGATGAACAGTCCAAGAGATAGTAAGTACCAAACGAGGAAACATAATCCTATTTCGCGGCTTAACTTCACTGGGAAGGAACATAATCTGAAAATAATCACATCACATCAATACATCAGTGTAGGTACATGGATATAACATCCTCCTCCAGGCTTCATCGAGGAATAACACGCAGACTTCAATGGGGAAAACAAAAGTTTCACGATCTGTACTTCTACTGGGGATTGCAATACTGATTTCAATAAGGCAGATGAAAACCATATCATCAAAACATCAACTGAGGATCTCATGCTGACTTCATTGGGGAAATATCATATAGACTACACTAGGGGAGATAGTACCTCATCATCGAGATATCAACTGAGGGCCTCATGCTGACTTCATTGGGGAGGCCAACACCACATCGAAGAGGGGAAACCAAGATACGTTCTTCAATATTGAGATTAAATATTGCACCAACTTCTCTAGGAAAAAAGTATGAAACCTCATGGGGATAAAAACTCAGAGAGTTAAGAAGTCAAACATAATAGTAAGAAATTAAAATTATGGGGGTTTTAAATCAAACCCAGTACCTGGTGGGAGAAAACCTAAAAATTTGATAACCATTTCAACACTTCTCAAATAAAACATTTACCTTGCCTGATTATCGGGCAATTAGACAAAATGCAAGTACTTCCGAAAGGGAGATACTTCGCAAACGAGTCCAACTCAGCATGCACATGGAGAAAAGGCTTCTATCAAATAAGTGAATCCTTCACTGGGGAATCTTAGATTGAGTCTTCATATCATGCAAACTTATTCCAACAAAAGATGCCTTGGGATAGCCTTCCCGGGGAATCAAGAAGTCAACATTATAGAAAAAGGTCAAACTCATGGGTATTTTAAATCAAACCCAACACTTGGCGAGTGAAAACCCAAAAAGTTGATAACCATCTCAACACTTCTTAGAAAAGATACTGCCCTAGTCTATTTGCCTAGGAAATAAATACCAACAATAATGTCAATACTGCAGAAAGAGCGACATTTTGTAAATAGTTCCATCTCAGCACACCAAAGGAACAAGACCTTTCGTCATATGAGGGAAGGCTTCGCTTGGGAATCTAGGATAGAGGCCTCAGACCATGCAAACCCAAAATAAAAAAACGAACCAAGACTTGACTGGGGATAATGGGATCACAACCCCAATACCACACCTTACGCCAATTGGTATCATCTTCAATATACAAAAATCACGCGCATACCAGCGAAAACGACCTGAGAAAATCTTCCTGGGGGAAACAAAACTTCCCAAAATTACTGGAATTCGTCCATTCCTGGGATCACCACTTTTGTTTTCCTCTTGAATCACAAAATCTAAAGTAAAAGTAAGTTGTAAGTTCTTTTTGAAAAATAATTTTGTTATTTAATCTTTTTGCTTTGAAAATTATTATCAATAATAAATGGAGCCTTTGTAAGCTGAATAAAATAAGAATTACAAAGAATTGGGTAAAAGCTCAAATTTTATTGATATAATGGTAGTCTGCGAATGGCGAGACTCCACGGATGATTACAAAGTTCGGAAAATGGTAATATATAATGGAAAAGATACAATGAGATACAATGACCATTATTCCCTCTAATAACTTTGAAATTCTTAGCAGCAGCTTCCGTTGAAGTATGGTGAGGATCTAAGAAGATTGTTGCTTCAATGATCAAGTCTTGTTTGATGTAGTTACTTTCCAATAAAGTCCCTAACTTTTGCCTAAGCTGCCCTTGCGGGTTTTCAACTTAGCGGGAAATTTTATTCTATTTATGTCTCTAATTTTTGCCTAGACAGCCCTTTTGGGTTTTCGGCCTACTGAGACGCTCCTTTTTGCTTAAGCTGCCCTTTCGGGTTTTCAACTTAGCGAGTTGTTCTTTTATTTCTTTTGGCGAAGTATTTCTTGATTGAATCAACATTTATGGGACGTGGGAACTCCTTGCCATCCATAGTTTCAAGAATTAATGCACCTCCAGAGAAGACTTTCTTGACAGCATATGGACCTTCCAAATTGGGAGTCCACTTGCCCCTAGAATTAGCGTTAAAAGACATGATCTTCCTGAGCATGAGGTCCCCTTCTCTGAATTCACGAGGTTTGACCTTCTTATAAAAATCTTTCTTCATTATCTTCTGATATAATTACCCATGACACAAATCCGTCATTCTCTTCTCTTCGATCAAATTCAATTGGTCAAACCTGTTATAGACCCATTCAGCCTCTGACAACTTGGTTTCCATTATCACACGTAAAGAGGGAATCTCAACCTCGATTGGGAGTACCACTTACATTCCATACACAAGGGAGAATGGGGTTTCTCCTGTTGAAGTGCGAACAGATGTCTGATATCCATATAAAGCAAAAGGGAGCATTGCATGCCAATCTTTGTAAGTAACAACATCTTCTGAATCATCTTCTTGATAATCTTATTAGCAGCTTCAACAACCCCATTCATCTTCGGCCTGTACGAAGATGAATTGTGATGGACAATCTTGAATTCTTCACAAAGTTATGTCATTATCTTGTTGTTCACATTCGAGCCATTGTCGGTGATAATTCTGCTCGGCACACCATACCGACATATTAGATTATTCTTAATGAATCGCACTACCACCTGCTTAGTAACATTAGCATATGAAGCAGCTTCCACCCATTTGGTGAAGTAATCAATTGTAACCAAGATAAAAACGGTGTCCATTTGAAGCTTTGGGTTCTATCATTCTAATCACGTTGATACCCTACATAGAGAAAGGTCATGGGGAAGAAATAACATTTAGAAGTGTCGGAGGCACATGAATCGTGTCCGCATAAATCTGGCATTTATGAAACTTCTTTGCAAACCTGTAACAGTCAGATTCCATTGTCAGCCAATAGTAACCTGCCCTTAGCATCTTTTTAGCCATCAAATATCCATTGACATGAGTGCCAAATGAACCTTCATGAATATCATGCATAAACATGTCTGCTTCGTGTCTATCCACGCATCTGAGCAAGACCATGTCATAATTTCTCTTGTACAAGATATTTTCACTGAGGAAGAAGCTTCCACCCAATCTTCTCAATGTCTTTCTATCTTTATTCGATGCACGAATCGGGTATTCATGAGTCTGGAGAAAATGCTTGATATCGTAATACCAAGGTTTTTCATCTGCTACCTCTTCTGCAGCAAACACATGAGCGGGCCTATCCAGACGCCAAATTATAGCTAGAGGTATATCATTCAAAGTATTCCATTGATACATAGAAGCCAGAGTTTCCAGAGCATCCGCCATTTGATTTTCGTCTCTGGGGATGTGATGGAATTCAACTTTATTAAAGAAGGGTAACAATCTTCTAGCATAATCTTTGTAAGGGATCCAGCTACGGTGATGAGTATCCCACTCTCCTTTAATCTGATTTATTACCAAGGCTGAATCACCACACATATCTAGAATTTTAATTGAGATCAATAGCTTCCTCGAGACCCATGATGCAAGCCTCATACTCTGCCATATTATTAGTACAATCAAATGTCAACCTTGCAGTAAAAGGAATGTGTGATCCATGTGGAGTGACAATCACAACACCAATTCCTTTACCATAAGCATTCATAGCTCCATCAAATATCATCCTCCATGGAGATTCAGGATCAAGACCTTCTTCATGCAATGGTTCATCACAATCTTTCACTTTCAGAAACATCACATCCTCATCAGGGAAATCATACATCACAGACTGATAATCATCAACTGGTGGGTAAGCAAGATAATCTTCCAACACGCTGCTTTTAATAGCTTTTTGAGTGAGGTATTCGATGTTATATTCAGATAACAACATCTACCAGTGGGCAATTCTCCCAGTAAGAGCGGACTTTTCAAAAATGTACTTGATTGGATCCATTTTAGAGATCAACCAAGTAGTGTGATTCAATATATACTGTCGCAAACGTTTTGCCTCCCAGGCTAGAGCACAACATGTATTTTCCAGCATGGAATACCACGACTCACAATCAGTAAACTTTTTTACTGAGATGATAAATGGCATACTCTTTCTTCCCCGTTTCATCTTGTTGTCCCAGAATACAACCCATGGAATTATCTTACACTGTCAGATACATAATCAATGGTCTTCCTTCAACATGAGGGAGCAAGACAGGAGGTTCGAGCAGATATTCTTTAATACTTTCAAATGCCCTTTGGCAGTCATCTGTCCAAACACAACCTTGGTCTTTCTTTAACAACTTAAAGATAGGTTCACACGTTGCAGTCATATGGGAAATGAATCTGGAAATATAATTCAAACGCCCAAGGAACCCTCTGACTTGCTTTTCAGTTCTCAGTGCTGGAATTTCTTGAATTGCTTTGACTTTATCATGGTCAAATTCAATCCCTCTCTGGCTAACAATGAAACCCAACAATTTCTATGACCGAACACCGAAGGTACATTTATTTGGATTCAAGCAGAGACGATACTTCCTCAAACGCTGAAACAACTTCAACAAATCTTCCACATGCCCTTCTTCAGTCTGGGATTTAGCAATCATATCATCAACATATACCTCAATTTCCTTGTGCATCAGATCATGGAATAGAGTTGTCATAGCCCTCTGGTACGTTGCACCAGCGTTCTTCAACTCGAAGGGAATCACTCTATAATAGAATGCTTCCCAGGGTGTGATAAACGTTGTTTTTTCCATGTCCTCAGGAGCCATCCTTATTTGATTATACCCAGAAAATCTGTCCATGAACGAGAAAACTTTGAATTTTGCTGTGTTATCCAATAACATATCAATGTGTGGTAATGGAAAATCATCTTTTGGACTAGCTTTATTTAGATCTCTGTAATCTACGCACATGCGAACTTTTCCGTCTTTCTTCGGTACTGGGACAATATTGGCAATCCATTAAGGGTATACTGATGTTACAAGAAAACCGACATTAATCTGCTTTAGCACTTCTTCTTTGATCTTCACTGCCATATTTGGGTAAGTTCTTCGCAACTTTTGTTTGATTGGCGGGCATTCTGGCTTCAACGGAAAATGGTGCTCTACAATATATGTATCTAGACTAGGCATATCTTGGTAAGACTAAGCAAAAATATCCACATACTCTTTCAACATCTCAATCAACCTGCTCTTCACATTAGGATGCAGTAATACGCCAATCTCGACTTCCTTCGGATCTTCTTCTGAACCCAAATTGATTACTTCCAATGGCTTTTTATATGGATGAATCGCATTCTCCTCGCGCTCAAGCAATCGTGAGACCTCTTTCGAAATCTCATCATAGTCTTCTTCTTCGGCTCCATACACAGGACATTCAAAGTTGGGAGAGGGTGCAGGGTCATTGTATTCAACGTGTTTTTTAATTAATCTGCACATATGATTTATGATTTCTTTTAGAAACTGACACATATAACAAGTTATCATGCAAATTTAATTTCAGTTATTATTTATTTTGAAAGGTTTTTTCTGATTACCATTTTCCAAGAAAAAAGCAAAAAATAAAAACACAATTTGGGAAATAAAGACAACTTTTATTATTGATTTTAAAAATCAAAGCAAACAGATAAGCCCATACAATATCAATACTTTCACCTTGGGTAGAGTGAAATCTTTTCAAAAAGATTAACACAAACAAATTACTTTGAAACATGTATGCAAGAGGGAACATAAATGGTGATCCAGTTATGAACCCTAACTTTGTGCGTCACATAATTTGGCATTTCTAGCTCTGTTTCATCTTCCATAATGGCATTAATCCCAGAAACAGATGGATGAAGATAACCCCCACTGCGAAATATGTCTTTATACTTTCCTACAGCGGACTTCAGCTTCATGTTCTTACCTTTATCATTCTTCACAGACAACCCCAAGCCAGCTTCATTGTTGTTTACAGGTGGATCAATAATTTGTCCCCATACTTCACTATGGCCATTACGCACAACTTGGTGAGCATCCTTAAACGAAGCCATAGATTTCTCATTTCCTCTTATATTATCAATGGATAAAGCTTGGAATTAGGTTCCAACAGTAACTTCATCTGCCTCCACAATGCTGAAAAAGGACAAATGAGATATCAATAATGCCTTCTCTCCATTTATAATTACCACTTTTCCTTCACGCACAAACTTCAACTTCTGGTGTAAAGTCGAAGTGACAGCCCCTGCCTCATGTATCCACGGCCCTCCCAACAAATAGCTGTAAGCGGGTATAATATCCATGACATGGAAAGTAATTTGAAACAAATGTGGGCCTATATGAATAGGCAAGTCCACTTCACCAATAACAGATTTCCTTGATACATCAAACACTTTCACAATAATGCCACTTGGGTGCATGGGCGTTCCTTGATATTTCAACTTCATAAGTGTGCTCCTAGGTATAACGTTCAATGCGGATCCGTTATCAATCAGCACATTGGATAATGAATCATTCTTGCAGTTCATAGAGATGTGGAGGGCCAAGTTGTGATTCCTTCCTTCATCGGGCAGTTCATCATCGCAGAAAATCAGGTTATTACATGATGTAATGTTCCCTACCACACTGCTGAATTATTCTACTGGCATATCACTTTCCACAAAAGCTTGGTCCAATACCCTCATCAAAAATTCTCTATGAGCAGCAGAGTTCATCAATAAAGCTAAGATAGATATTTATGAAGGAGTCTGTAGTAGATGATCTATAATTTTGTAGTCACTCATCTTGATTATCTTCAAAATATCATCCACCTCTTTTTCTAGCATAGCTCCACTAGATTCACCCACATCCTTCTTGGGTTCAACATCTTCAACAGTTTTCTTGCCATCATTAACATCCCCACGAACAACTGGTGCAAATACACGACTGTTGCGGGTCACTCTGCTAGTCTCAAAAATATTTCCAACATTAGGCATTGGCAGGATGGGAACTTCCACACCATCCTCTAAAATTGTAGCATTATATTTGTAGGGTACAACCTTGTCTAACTTGTAGGGGACATGACCCGGTAAACTAATCACCAATGGAGTAATAGCTGGCTACCTCACGCCATCTATGTGCATATTCTTTTAATGATTCCCTGTCTTTCTGGACCATGGCCCTGAGTTGATCACGGTCAGGCGCCATGTCCATGTTGTATTTGTATTGTTTGATAAATGCTTCTCCCAAGTTGTTGAAATTATGGATATCGACGTTGTCCAAACTCATATATCACTTCAACGCAGCACCAGTCAAACTATCCTGAAAAAAATGAATCAGAAGACGTTGATCATCAGTGTGGGTAGACATTATTCTAATATACATCACAAGATAAGCACGAGGACAAGTGTTACCCTTGTACTTCTCGAATTCCGGGACTTTAAATTTCGCAAGTATCTTGACATTCGGGACCAAGCATAAATCATTCACATTCTACCTGAACAATTCCTTTCCCCTGAGGGCCTTCATCTCCCTCTGGATCTTGTCAATATGATCTTGGAAATAACCCATTATATCATAGAGACCTAAGCCTTCACTCGGTGGAGGAAAGGGACGATACATATCATCATTAACAAATGGGACCATATTCACCGAAGGAGGTGCAGTAGGAGTAGCATGCACCATAAGAGGTGCAAGGGTAACAGTAGTCTGAACGACTAGAGTAACTTGAGGACCAAGATTGAAGCCTTCAGGCACAAAGTTCTCTGGCATTCCCCATGGATAACCTTGAGGCATGTGATTCTGAACAACAACTAGAGTAACAGACACATGAACAGTCGGAGCTTCAGTAGTAACCCTTGTCTATTGAGGTTGATCACTCGGTGGCTGATTCTGAGCAGCCACCAGAGATTCCATCAGAGAAGTGAGATTGGACATGCCGTACTTCAGAGCAGAAATCTCCTCGCGCAGCTCGCGATTCTCTTGTTCTAAGTTGTCCATCTTCCTTCTGAAATTAGCTAGAGTATTGTAGTGGTGAGACAGCTTGCTGAATGAAGTAAAGGAGCTTGGTAAGACACCTGGATATGCATAACAAATGCAAGAAATATGTGAAATATGATGCATGATGTGCAATGCACATGATTTATTTAATTATTGATATTTCAAGGGACTTAAAGACTTATAGACATATTCCAAATATCAAAGTAATAACACATTTGAAATACTGAAATTATTTATTATAATAACTTCAAAATGGATTAAAAGTTTCAATAATCCAAATTACAAGACGAAAATAAATTCTATAACCCTAAGAAGTAAAGCTGATGGAGATCACTCTATACGTTGGCGCTTCCCTGTAAGCCTGGCAATCTGAGCCTTCAACCTCTGGTTTTCTTCCTCATATCTGGTGGCAACCCCCTTCCAATCACCTGATTCAGGAAGTGAGCAACTAGCATCTGAGTGAGGCTTAGGGGGAAATAAATCCCCTTGCCTCTCCATTGTCTCTAAAGCCCGACTCTCAAGAATCTCAATCAAGTCGTCTTTCTCCTTGAAGTCTGCTCTATAAGAAATCCTTAAAGTTTGGCACTTGTTCTTCCAAGCGTCCTTTTCCTACTGCATCCTGACCAAAGCAAGTTGTAGCTCTTCCACATCATCCAATAGGGGAGGAGTGGTCTTCACAAACAAATCAGGCATAGGTGATTCCCAAGAATACGACATCTTCAACTGAATAGCTCTCGTTTGGACCCACTGAAGATAAGGCTCCAAAGAAACAGACCCTCTAGGTCCCAAGTCTTTCCTACTCTTCCTACGAATGTGACGTCAGGCCTTCGCAATCTTATCCCTAGCTTCCTTTTGGTCTTCTCCCTCCTTCAAGAAGAAACTACTCAAATGAATACTATTTGGTTTATCCCTCATCGGATAACCAAGTTGTCATCGTGCAAGAACATGGTTGTAGTTAATTCCTCTCTTTGTACCAAGAAGAGGTACATTGGGGAAACTACCACAATTATCGACAATCTTTACATCATGGTAAGCCCGACGATACCAATCAATATCTGAGTGAGTAAGTTCCATGATCTTAGGATCCCAACAGGGTTCCTTCCTAACATCCCAGAAAGCATCAGACTGAGGCATATGAGAAATAAACCACTGGTACAACAGAGGCATGCAACAGATAATCATCCCCCCATGATAAGAATTACGAAGATGAATAGAGTAATAAGCATCACCCAATAATGTAGGAACTGGGTTTCTAATCATGAATTTCCTAATAGCATTAATGTCAAAAAAACTTGTCCACATTAGGAAATAAAAATAACACGTAAGCAAGTAGAGCGAAGATGGCCTCAAAAGCGACTATACTCTTCATCCTGGAAAAGTAACGAGCTTTCTCCAATAAGAACTGAGCTGGTAATCCTCTAATCCCTCATTTAGTAGTCATATGGGCTTCAACCTCAGACTTCCCCAGATGGATCAAAGTAACAATATCGTGTGGTTTTGGCTCACCCTCTAAACTAGTAAAAGGAACACGATCGGTAATAGGTAAATCCAACAGATAAGAATACTCCTCTAGTGTAGGCATCAACTGATAGTCAGGGAAAGTAAAGCAATGATACATCGGATCATAGAACTGGACCAAGGTCGAGAGAATACCATCCTTCATCCTAAGCTTCATGAGAGGAATAATGCATCCATACTTCTTCTGAAAATCTGCAGAACACTTAATCTCGGGAATTAGACTGATCAACTTATCTATCTTGGGGTCTTTGAAACTGTATTTTTGAGTCTTTCTTTTTCCAGAACTCATGGTCAAAAGGCACCTGGGATATTCACAAATGGTCAACTTTCAAGTCCCTTGAAATAAAATTTGTTCAAAGGATGCTTATGAGTGCATGGATACATGATGCAATAATCACACACAAGATCACAAACATAGGGTTCATAGATTCAACGTCATGAGCATGAGGTCGAAGTTACTACCCATAAGGTATGGTCTAAAAGTTATCACCTACCGAACAAGGTTCTAGAGGTTCCCAGAGTCTACATCCTTCCTTCAGATATTACCAACTTCCCGATTAACTCAGTAATTAGTAATATTCTCAAGAAAAAATAATCCGAGTGTAGTATCGTGTGACAACTATTTTCAGATTACTCCGTCATAGCTTCTGCACTACACCTAAAAGGCCAAGACGGGTTAGGTATTCTACGGTCCTCAGCTTCAGCAGGCTCCCAGGTCGAAAGCAGCACGGCTTCCCGATTACTCGATAAACGACACTACAGTCAAAGGGGGCTCCACTGAGTGGGGGATCTCATGCCTCCTTTTTTGGGATTACTCCCTCAAAGTTAACATGACTATATCGTCCGTCCTATCTTCAAGTTTGCCCAAATCTGGGTATTTGACTCATAAGTAATCACCAAGCACTCTGAAAACCAGGAAAATCCAGACAAAGAGATATACAGTATATAACATATAAACAACAATAGCACATATACAGATATAAACAAAGATAGGTTTAACCCACTTAGGGATGGACCAGCAAGAGGTCAACCTGTCCCCAGTGAAGTCGCCATTTTTTATGTAGCGGTAGAAATGTTAAGACTAAGCCATTGGATTGACTAAACTTTTACAAATCAAAATAAAATCGCCACTGTGATTTTTTATTTCCAAAGGAATTGGAAAAGAGCGAATAACCCAAAAAGAGGGGGAAAGATTCAAGGTAAGAGGGTTGGTTATGCAAAGGGAAGGTATTAGCACCCTAAACATCTACGGTACTCCATAGGAACCTCTTTGTAAAATCTATATATTTTGGCTATAAAATGTTGTATAAAAAATAGATGGTGGAGGTGAGAAAAGAATTGTATATTTTATAATTTTTGCACCTGCCGCGGTTGCGAACTTTAGTGCCTACGTACCACCTTTCGTGCAATAGGGGATCAGGGTACACGTAGTTCCTCTTTAAAAATTTTAAAACACAAGTGTGTTGGTTAATTTTATGAGATAAGACATCATCCTCATTGTCCGTGTGGAAAACATACTTACTACCCACAATCATGAGAAAGGAGAATTTGCATCATCTCAAAGTGGAGGATATGACTTGGATTTTAAAATCAACAATGCCTCACTCAACACCTAAGTGTAAAATATCTCACTTCACTACATATTGTAGAAGTATAGTTGTTTGCATCACTACAAGGATTGACAAGAGTCTAATCTTTTGAGAAAAGTTTAAAGTAAAAGCCAAAGTGGCAAAATGGTTTGAAATGAGATTGATGTACTTTTAGTCTTCTCACAAAAAATGTCAAGGTATTATTAAGTTGATTGAATTTTATTTATGAAAAAGTTTTTAAAATGCATGCACCTAGGTCCAAGTTTATTATGAAAGTGGTTCAAGTTTAAAAAACAAGAAGAGTTTTCAAAAGGAGGGAGAATATTTTTGAAATTAAAGAAGATGGGAGGAGAAGAAGAGACTGTCCTAAAGCATAAGGTAAATGCTAAGGAGAAGAACCATATAACCAAAAAGAAGCCAATACTTGGCATTATGAGTCAAGATAGAACTCCTGTAATTGCAAGCTTCTCAAGTCATGTTTAAAGCATTGGTTTTGATGAAGACAACATGGATATCAACATTCAAAGGATGTGCAAAAATTTTATCAATATCATATAAAATCTTGTTACAAGTCTTGAAGATTAGAAGAAGAATTATTAAAGAAACAACAAATGTCAAAAGGTATAAATAATTCTTAAACTTGAATATATATGTTCACAAATATGCATTCATAATCATATACATATCCCACATTTTTAACAATAAGAAAAACTATGTTTGAAATCTTTTTCAAAAGGATTTTTTTGAAAATAAACTTTCAGGAACCGGTTCCTACCTAACAGGGAACCGGGTTCCAAACTTGTTCAAAAATCACTTCCTTGGAATTTGTACCAGGAACCGGGTTGTACCTATAGGGGAACCGGTTCCTGCATGTTATTTTTGAATTCTGGGTTATAACGTTCACTAGGAACCGGGTTCTGCCTGGGTCGGAACCGGTTCCCAGTGAACCAGTACATATTTTCTTTTGTTTTTTGAACATAATTCAAATGGTATTCTTTCATGATTGCATTGCATCTTTTCATATCAAATGGCATGAATGAAGAGGTATTTGTGACATTATAAATTGTGCAGATTTTCAAATTTAAATAACCTTCTTCAATTAACAATTTTCATCATTCAAATTTGCATATTCTTACAAACTTTCAAGTGTTCTTACAAATCATAAATTTTGTGAAACTTGCCATATACATTTTCATTAAGAAATCATTACAAGTTTCATACATTCATTGTGAACATTTATAATCATTGCTTGAGAATTGTTTCTTTCTTGAAGAAGAGGATCAATCAAAGATTGATAGTGCTCTCCATCTCTTTCAAATAAATCATTGTATTACAAAAAGAAAGTATTCCCTTACTATCCAGGTTTGTTGGAAGTAAGTGTTGTGATTTGAAGAGGATTGTTCTTCATTCACATTAGTGTTTGTTTGACCTTAAAGGTGTTAAGAACCTTTGGTCACCCTATAGGTTAGATAGTAAGCATAGGCTGTACAATCATTCTAAACTATAGTGAAATCTCTTTCGTGTTGGAAAGGGGACTGGAGTACTCTCGGATTGTGAGGGGAACCAGGATATATCGTTGTGTTCTTTACTTTTCCGCTTTTATCATTTTCATCACCATAATCAAGAAAAGATAAGATATAATCAAAAACCTTCAAACACTTAACCACAAATTACTACAAGTATTCTCATAAAACCGAATAAATTTTTATATACCTAATTCACCCCCCTCTTAGGCACTCTTAGACTTACAATTGGTATCAGAGCAAGTTATAGGTAACTTGTTCCTAAAGATCCAGAATGGCTTCCGCAAATCAAAATCCGGTTTTCAAAGATGGTGGTAGTAACAACAAGCCTCCATTGTTTTGTGGTGAATACTTTGACTTTTGGAAAATTCGCATGAAGGCTCATCTTGAAGCGCAAGGAGAAGAAATATGGAATGCTGTTGAGAATGGTCCATTTACTCCGGTGTGTGTTGCCAATGGTGTTGGGTCATCAAAGCCTAAAGCATCATGGGATGACGATGACAAGAAAAAGGTTCTCTTTGACAAAAAGGCAATCAATATTCTCCAAAGTTCTCTTAGTATGGATGAATTTTTCCGAGTATCGGCATGTACAACGGCAAAGGAAATTTGGGATACTCTTGTAGAAACTCATGAAGGAACCGCCGAAGTCAAAAGGTCTAGATTGAACACTTTGAGTCAAGAATATGAATTATTCAGAATGCTGCCCGGAGAATCCATCCTTGACTTGCAAAAGAGATTCGTTCACTTGACAAACCATTTGAAGGCACTCGGTAAGACTTTAACTAACGATGAATTAAATCTTAAAGTGCTTAGGTCTTTAACTAGGGAATGGCAACCAAAAGTGATGGCAATATCTGAAAAGAAAAGCCTAGCAACTATGACTTTTGCAACACTTTTCGGAAAGCTTCAAGAATATGAGACGGAACTTGGAAGGCTTGAAAAACATGAGAATCATGAGAAGAAATCCAAAGGCATTGCTTTGAAAGTTGATTCAAAAGAAAGTCAAGATAAAGATGCATCGGAGGAAGATGAAAACTTCTTGCTTCTTGTAAAAAGGTTAGGAAAATATTTTGGTCATAAAAATAATCTTCATAATGCTAACTTTGTCAAAAGAAAGAAATTTTATAAGCATAAAGATAAAGAAGCCTCCACATCAACACAAGATGTCACATGCTATGAATGTGGAAAGCAAGGTCACATAAAACCGGATTGTCCAAAACTCTCCAAGAAAAATGGATTCAAAGGCAAAAAGGAGTTCAAGAACAAAAGGGCTTATGTTGCATGGGAAGATAATGAGATAAGTTCTTCATCCGATTCGGATAGTGACGAAAGTGCAAATCTAGCATTGATGGCTTCACATCACTCCGACGATGAAGAAGAGGTTAGTAATGAATTTAATCTTTTTGATGATGATGTTCAAGGTGCAATTGATGACCTCTTGAAAGAATGCAAAAGTTTATACAAAAAGGTGTCAAAACAAGAAAAAGAACTTCTAATTTGTCTAGAATAAATTGACACCATGACTAAAGATTTTGATCTTCAAAAACAAAATTTTATTAAAGAAAAGGAAAACTTTGCATGCTTCAAGTGTGAATCAAATGTATTTCAAATTGTTCAATTGAAAAGAGTCATTGAACGATATGAAAAAGGACAAATAGGATTGGAAGGATTACTAAGCCAACAACGTTATCCAAATGATAAAAGAGGTCTTGGTTATGTGAATACTAAGAAACCAAGTAACAATCCCACTGTTTTTGTAAAGGCTAGTAATAGTTCCAATCCCAAGAAAGTAGAAAAGAAGCAAGTTGTTCATAATCATCAAAAGAAAAAGGCTAATGTATCTAAAAGAAAACAAATTCCTAGATACAAGAGAAAATTTGTTCCAAACTGTTTTTATTGTTGTATTATTGGACACACACCCAATGCATGCTATATTAGAAATTTCAGTATGGCTAGTGGACATTATACATGGGTGAAAAAGGGAACTAACTATGAAGGACCCAAGGCAACTTGGGTACCTAACAAGAAATAATTTGTTTTTGTAGGTATGCTTGAAATCCACATCAAATGTTTGGTATCTTGATAGTGGATGTTCAAAGCATATGACAGGAGATGTACACCAATTTTCATATCTAGTACATAAAGCCAGAGGGTATGTCACCTATGGAGACAACACCAAAGGAAAGATACTTGGCGTTGGAATAGTTGGCACACCTCCATCCATTCAAATTGAGGATGTTCTCTATGTTGAAGGATTAAAGCACAACCTTCTTAGCATAAGTCAACTTTGCGATAGAGGGTTCAAGATCAAATTCAACAAAGAAGAATGCCTTATTATGGATGAGGCAACCAATGAGGTAAAACTCAAAGGTAAAAGAATTAATAATATATTTATGATTTCCCTTGATGATCCATCTTTGAAGGTAAAATGTCTCATGGCAAACAATGATGATTCATGGCTTTGGCACAAAAGGATTGCTCATATTCATATGGAACACTTGAATAAACTAATCAAGCGTGATCTTGTCATTGGTTTTCCTAAGAGAAAATTTTTCAAAGATAGACTCTGTGATGCTTGTCAAAAAGGGAAACAAACAAAATCATCTTTCAAATCTAAGAATGTGGTGTCTACTACAAGGCCACTACAATTGTTACACATGGATCTCTTTGGTCCATCAAGAACAAAAAGCTTCGGAGGTAATGTATTCGCTTTGGTTATTATTGATGATTTTTCTAGATATTCTTGGACTTTGTTTCTTGTGCAGAAAAGTGATGCCTTTAAAGCTTTTAAGAAGTATGCTAAGCAAATCCAAAGGAATCACACCTCATGGCAGTTAAAAGGATCATGAAGTATCTCAAAGGAACAACCAATGTCGGCTTATGGTATCCTAAAGGTAGTATTTGCACTTTAATTGGTTATTCTGACGCGGATTCTGCAGGTTGTAAAACTGATCGTAAAAGCACAAGTGGTACTTGTCACATTATTGGAAATGCATTAGTATCATGGGCTTGTAAAAAGCAAGCATGTGTTGCTCTTAGCATAGCCGAAGCAGAATACATAGCAGCGGGTAGTTGTTGTGCACAAATTCTTTGGCTTAAGCAACAACTCCGTGATTACGGACTTGATCTCGGATGCATTCCTCTTCGATGCGACAATACAAGTGCTATCAATATTACAAAGAATCCGGTCATGAATTCAAGAACCAAACATATAGATATTCGACATCATTTTCTCCGTGATCATGTACTTCAAGGAGATGTCGAAGTCACTTTTGTGGATACTCATAACCAACTCGCAGATATCTTCACAAAACCGCTTGCTCGAGAACCATTCTTCAAAATCCGAAGAGAACTTGGTATTTTGGATGAAGGTGATCTCTAAATGTTTCTCATAAGGTGCACGTCTTAATTTTTCTTCAAAAAAAAAATTTATGTTTCAGTACACTCTGCTTCTACTCCTTCTTTTATATGTTTTTATTTGATAAAATTTGTGTTTTTTAAATGAATTTGTTTCACTCTTTTTCCCCATCCTTTTTGATGTTAACAAAGGGGGAGAAGAATATGCATATGTGTTGTTTTGTTTCAAAGAAATTGCAGGCCAAAATAACTATCATAAAACTCACTCCAAAATTCAAAGAATCATGGACTTAGGGGGAGCATACAATTTAGGGGGAGCCTTGCACTTGCTTAACATTTTTGCTACACAAAACAACTTAAACATTTCAAGAATTGTTTTCAAGACTTGGTTGTCATCATCAAAAAGGGGGAGAATGTAATTGCAAGCTTCTCAAGTCATGTTTAAAGCATTGGTTTTGATGAAGACAACATGGATATCAACATTCAAAGGATGTGCAAAAAGTTTATCAATATCATATAAAACCTTGTTACAAGTCTTGAAGATTAGAAGAAGAATTATTAAAGAAACAAAAAATGTAAAAAGGTATAAATAATTCTTAAACTTGAATATAGATGTTCACAAATATGCATTCATAATCATATACATATCCCACATTTTTAACAATAAGAAAAACTATGTTTGAAATCTTTTTCAAAAGGATTTTTTTGAAAATAAACTTTCAGGAACCGGTTCCTACCTAACAGGAAACCGGGTTCCAAACTTGTTCAAAAATCACTTCCCTGGAATTTGTACCAGGAACCGGGTTGTACCTATAGGGGAACCGGTTCCTGCGTGTTATTTTTGAATTCTGGGTTATAACGTTCACTAGGAACCGGGTTCTTCCTGGGTCGGAACCGGTTCCCAGCGAACCAGTACAGATTTTCTTTTGTTTTTTGAACATAATTCAAATGGTATTCTTTCATGATTGCATTGCATCTTTTCATATCAAATGGCATGAACGAAGAGGTATTTGTGACATTATAAATTGTGCAGATTTTCAAATTCAAATAACCTTCTTCAATTAACAATTTTCATCATTCAAATTTGCATATTCTTACAAACTTTCAAGTGTTCTTACAAATCATAAATTTTGTGAAACTTGCCATATACATTTTCATTAAGAAATCATTACAAGTTTCATACATTCATTGTGAACATTTATAATCATTGCTTGAGAATTGTTTCTTTCTTGAAGAAGAAGATCAATCAAAGATTGATAGTGCTCTCCATCTCTTTCAAATAAATCATTGTATTACAAAAAGAAAGTATTCCCTTACTATCCAGGATTGTTGGAAGTAAGTGTTGTGATTTGAAGAGGATTGTTCTTCATTCACATTAGTGTTTGTTTGACCTTAAAGGTGTTAAGAACCTTTGGTCACCCTATAGGTTAGATAGTAAGCATAGGTTGTACAATCATTCTAAACTATAGTGAAATCTCTTTCGTGTTGGAAAGGGGATTGAAGTACTCTCGGATTGTGAGGGGAACCAGGATATATCGTCGTGTTCTTTACTTTTCTGCTTTTATCGTTTTCATCACCATAATCAAGAAAAGATAAGATATAATCAAAAACCTTCAAACACTTAACCATAAATTACTACAAGTATTCTCATAAAACCGAATAAATTTTTATATACCTAATTCACCCCCCTCTTAGGCACTCTTAGACTTACAACTCCTATTCTTTGGATTGAAACCAAGCAAACAAAGATACTAGATCTCTTGAGAGAACCAAACTTCAAGTGTATTAAGTCTTCACAAAAATTGGGCAGAGTAACGGCTGTATACGGGTGAATTCCATATTACAAACAAAGTATGTAATCAAAAGCCTACACACAAAACAAACAAACAACCCAATGTCTTGAGGTAAACCTCAAGAACTCCAGACAAAAATGTCAATTAAGGTCACAAGGTCTCCAACATAGGCCAAAGTTTATATTCCTAAGTCCAAGAAGTCCAATACTCCATAATGTCAATGATAGTAACCAAATAGTCCAACTATCATTAAAGTTTTTTATGATTTATGTTGATTATTAAGTATCTTCAAAAAGAAAAGAAAAGCTCAAGTGAGAAAAATAAAAATGACATAAAAGTAAATGCTCAAGTGATCAAAGATGAAAATATCATGAAATGAAATGCTAAAGGAAATAGTACATAAAGTAAAAGCATAAAAATAAAAGCATAAAGTAAGTCAATTGTTAAGAATTAGTGTTTAGTTGGATGACCATCTTGAAACTTGCATTTGGAACTCATTAGAGGATTTGTAGAACAAAAGCCTCTCAATAACAAGTTGCATTTGCTTTTTGTCAAGTATATCATCCATTTAAGAATTCTCAAGGCAACATTTAATGATCAACGATGTTTAAGTTATCCGCGTCGATCAAAATTTATGAAGATCCATTAGAGGATTGGTAGAACCAAAGCCTCCACACAATGAATCTTGAAATTCTGGCTGCAGATACTCAATGTCACGTTCAATGTTATGACACCGTATCTGACTTACTATATGACAGTAAATATAAAAGCAATAAAGAACACAGTCAATTGTTTACCCAGTTCAGTGTGCAACAACACCTACTCTGGGGGCTACCAAGCCAGGGAGGAAATCCACTATAAGAGATGTTAATTCAGGAATAAACCAACCAGTTTATCTCCTTCACTTAAGACCTACCCAATGCAATTCCAATCTAAGTACGACTTAAACCTAAGATCCTACTCACTCCCCCTCAATCACAGCAGTGATACATAAACCAATTTGACTTAAGAATTAATGAAGACACTCTTCAAAAACAAACACTTGATTAAGCTTCACAGCTTTTTAATCAAGCAACACAATCACTCGTGCTTCACAGCTTTGAGTGATGCACACAACTAACTTGACTCTGCTTCACAGCTTTAGTCAAGGAACATTCAAACACTCTTGCTTCAAAGCTTTGAGTGCTACACAACCCTTACAATTTGAAACCTATTCCAAGTCACTTATCACAATGATAATTGCTTGGAGTACAATAATCAAACCTATACGGATTACAAACGATCTTCTCATCAATAAAAAGGGATGCCTTGCAAAACAGCAGCTCTGTTGAATATATAGCAGCTGCAACTTCAGTTAGGGTTTCCATAAAAACCTAGGGTTAATTCCGTTTGACCTAAAGACCACGTCATAGGACTTTATTAACCAGGTTAGGGTTGAGCTAGGTTACCCCTCAGAAAACGCAGGATTCTGTTCAGGAAAGACTGAGTTATTTTCCTGAAAAAACTCAGACTTATCCAACCTGCAAACCTGTTAGTTCAGAACAGGATGTCATAACATCTGTTATGACATCTGAGGAAACCTGTCTACTGATTTAGCAAAATGTGATCATTTTGCAAAATGCTCAGATACACACTTATAAACATCAGTACTTGAATTACAATATTTTTCTGCAAAGGTACCTAATGAGTCAGTACAAACTAAACTAGAATGTTATGACATCAGTCATGACATTCACACATACACTTGGGTTTTACCAAAAATGCAAGCCAATACCTAAACAACTACAAACTCCCCCTTTGGCAGATTTTTGGCTAAAGACCCTAAGCAATCAGAGATAGATAGCAGCAGAAATAAATGACTGCAGAAAAATAGAATGTCTAATTGAGCAAGTACATATTAAGTACCAAAATATTCTCCCCCTCTTTAGCCACAAATGGGCCAAATATACATGTTCATAATGATTATACAGTTATCCAAAAACAATTAATAAGAGCAGCAGCAGAAAAAAAAAGAACTGAACACACTTCCAAACTCCACCAGATATCAGCACTGACCAGCAACACCACCAAACAGCAACCAACCTTCAAGCACTGTCATCAGACTCAGAGGAGCTAGTTTCTTCAATGTTGAGATGACCTTCAGCTTCTACACCTTCTTCCCTTCTATTTTCTTCAGCTTCCTCCTTTTCTAGCCTGGCAATTAGAATTTCTAGGGTCCTTTTTCTAGCATCCAGCTCTTTGCAAGTTTCTTTTAAAACAGCTATGACATCTGATGTCTTGGACTGGGTCTTCACAGACGATGTCTCAGCTGATGTTATGACAATGTCTGGAGCATGAGATCCCTGAAACAGTTTGTAGTGCAAGCCAAGGGCAGGAGCTCTTTTGCAGACTGTATCTCTTGCCACAAGGATATCAGGGTATTATGCAAGGATGATTCCACAAAGGAGGGAGGGAAAGGCAATTGGTCCTTTGACAGCATAACTGCCAGCATGCTTTAAAGTTTGTTCAAAGATGTACCTGCCATAGTCAAAAGCAGTCTTGGTTCCCACAGCATAAATAAATCTCCCCAATCCTGTGGAGATAGTTGATTTATGATTTGTAGGCACCCAGTTGGCTGCACCTATTTTATGCAAGATGGCAAATTTCATGCTGAGTTTACTGGCATTCAGCTTGCCTTTCAAGGGCCAGCACTTTACTTGCCTGGCTGTGATGGTTTGACAAACTTCATTGTCAGTTGCCTCCAGATCAGGACAATCCTCATTTGTTCTTCCAAGAAACTTGTTGATTTCTGATGGAGAGAACTTGACCCTTCTTCCTCTAACAAAAACACTTTCAAAGTCAGCTGACCTTCCATCAGCACAATCATTAGACAAGTTCACTACAAACTCCTTGACCAGATTTTCATAACATTTGTTAAACTTTATCACTGTCTTCATTAGTCCAGCATTCTTGATCAGGTCCATGATGTCTTTGCACTCCAAGGCATCATTGTTGAGTTCTCTCTCTAAGGCTATTCTCTTTAAGCAAACATACTTCCATCTGTTTGCATTGTCAGGATGATGAAAAGAGATGTTGTCTGTTGGGACTTCAGGCACTCTAGCAATTTTGCTGGAGGGGAGCTTCCTTCTGATAGGAGTTTCTTCAATATCAATCTCAAATTCGGATTCCTCATCAGAATCAGAAGATTCAGGTTCTTTTCTCTTCTTAGAGATTGGTTGTCTAGAAGTATGCACCTGGGCCTTCTTCCCTTTTGTCTGAATACTTTTCTCAGCCATGCCTTCAGCCTTGGATTTCTTAGCATTAGGTTTATCATTCTGACTACTCTTTCTTTTCATCAATCTCCTAGCTATGCTAGGGTTCACATTAGCAATCAGATCATTATCTGAGTAATCCTCATCCACATCAATGATAGGTGGATCAGCAGCCTTTTCTGAAGGGTTCTGAATGTTGTCTTTTTGTGTCACAACATTCTCAGTGACATCTACATTCTCAGAAACTTCCACATTTGGACTTTCTGATTGGTTTAAAGGGACAGAGATCCCCGGTACAGATTGGTTTCCACTCAGTATACTAGTAACCAGCCTAGAAATAGCTTGATGAACTTGAACTGATCCTTCTCTATTAGGTATAGAAGACGAAGGATGAGAAGAATTACCAGAGGCTGTAGCTTGAGCTCTTCCTGCATGTCTGGTTCTGAGCTTTTTGACTTTGGCTGGGTCAGTTGCCATCTCTCTGAGAGGAGTGACCTCAAGAACTTCAGATTCTATGCATGTGGTGATTGCCCTAGAATCTTGGTCAGATGATGACGATGATGAGGATGACGAAGTTGCCATGGTTGAAGTCGATGTCTGAGACATTTTGATTGACTTTGAGTAATGGTAGCAGTTTGAGAAAAATCTTTGATTGTGAGGAGGAAACAGGTTGCAAGGACGAGAGAGGTAGGGGGTAAAAGGGAGTCTTTTCAACTTCTTAAAGATTTTGAAAGAATTGTGAAAGTATATGATTAACCCACTAAAGATAGACTTAACAAAATTAATTCCTTCAACCTTTGTTTTAAGCAAAATTAATTGCTATAAAATCTTATGTTGGTGAATACCCAACCTGCCCCTCAAATTTTCAAGTTTATTTCCAACAAGAGCCTTGGTAGAAGAATCAGTCAGCTGAAGCTTAGAGAAACTATGTTCCAGTTTAAATGACTTCTTCTCTTCAAAGTCAATAGGGTTCAAGGAAATGTTGATTGTATTCAGATTGTCACAACACAATGTCACAACATCTTGTGTGACATTGTACTCAGGGAGCATCTGTTTTGACCAGATGTTTTGAGAACAGTTTTTCCTAGCAGCAACTATTTCCGCATAGAATTGGGAAGGCATTCTTTTGATATGAATCATAGTTCTGGTTGATTCTTGAATAATTTTCTGTTTGTCCAGTCCATTTTGATGGAGAGTTATAGGAGAGGAGACTTCAACCCTCATTTCTTCAGGGAAACAGAATTTATTAGACTTGTTATTTCCAACATCCTTGTCAAGATGACTTATGGTTCTGACAACACATCCTTCTTCAAGTTTATTTGCCACATCAGATATTATCAACCTGTAGTTTTGGAGTTCCTCTGACTGCTTCCATAGCTCTTTTCATTCTTCTTAGATGAAGGGGACCAAGCTTATGCTGCCACAGTTTCATCTCTTTTTCTTCTTTGATAATTGGACACATAGTGGAGATATCAGTGTTCTCAGGCTGCCACAAGTAGCAGTTATCTTTGGATCTGATTCCTCTCATTACAACTTCTAGTTTTTCATTAATTACTAGACATTCAGATCTTGAGAAGTTGACCTTGAATCCTAGATCACATAATTGACTGATACTTATGAGATTAGCAGTCAGCCCTTTTACCAGCAGTACTTTATTCAGACTTGGAACTCCAGGGCAGTCCAAATTACCAACTCCTTTGACTTCACCTTTAGCACCATCTCCAAAGGTCACAAAACTGGTGGTGTGAGGCATAACATTATTGAGGAGTTTTTTGAATCCAGTCATGTGTCTGAAACATCCACTGTCAAAGTACCAGCCTTCCTTTGCAGACACTCTCAGGGAAGTATGGGCTATCAGGGCAGTAGCCTTTTTCTTCCAATGAGGAGTATGTGGTACCCTTTTTGGCTTAGGTTTAGCACCTGAGTTCTGATTAGGATATCCATGTAATCTGAAGCAGAAGGGCTTTATGTGGCCATATCTCCCACAATGATGACATCTCCATCTTTGGTATTTTTTCTTCATGTATTTCTGATGTTGAGAGGTGTGTTGAGACATCTGCTTTGACAATTGTTTAACATGCCTGATCTTCTTGTCTGCACCAGGTTTCTTAGCTTCCACAAATCCTAGACCAGATTTGTTTCCCACATTTTCTCCCACTTGTAGGATCTCTTCCAATTTATCTGATCCATTGGTCAACATCTTGACAGATTTTGTCATTTGGTTCAGTTGTGATTTCAGTAATTGAACTTCCCCTTCTAGGTGACTTATAGTTTCAAGATCTGCCCTTTTTTCCGCCTCCAGCTTTATAATGAGTTTTGACTGTTTCTCATTCTGCACACAGACTTCAGCACTTTTGATACACAATTTCTTGTAGGTATCAGCCAGTTCTTCAAATGTCACTTCTTCATCACTAGTGTCACTTTCAGAAGTACAAACACTAGTTAGAGCAGTAACTAGTTTGGCAGATTCTTCTTCAGAATTACTTTCTGAATCATAGTCAGACCAAGTAACAGTCATTCCTTTCTTTTGTTTCTTAAGAAAGGTAGGACATTCAGCTCGAATATGTCCATATCCTTCACATCCATGGCATTGAATACCTCTGCCTTGGTTTCCCTTATCTTCTGACCTTGGTCTTCTGCTGGAACTGTCAATGTCAGAGGGAATATTATGAACATTAGACCTTGACTTTGGATCCATTCTTTTGATGAGCTTGTTGAACTGTCTTCCAAGCATAGCAATAGCTTCTGATATATTTTCTTCTTCATCCTCCTTGTTTTCAACATCAGCGTTGGATACAAGTGCTATGCTTTTGTTCTTCTTGTCACCATTATCAGTGATCCCCATCTCAAAAGTATGAAGTGACCCAATAAGTTCATCCACTTTCAACTTGATGATGTCCTGGGCTTCCTCTATGGCAGTTACCTTCATTGCAAATCTTTTAGGCAAGGATCTGAGAATCTTCCTTACCAATTTTTCTTCTGACATCTTTTCTCCCAGTGCTCCTGAGGTGTTGGCAATATCCAAGATGTTCATGTGAAACTCATGAATGGTTTCATCTTCCATCATTTTTAGATTCTCAAACTTGGTGGTCAACATCTGAAGCCTTGACATTTTTACTTTGGAAGTGCCCTCATGAGTAGTTTTGAGAGTGTCCCAAACTTCCTTGGCCAGTTCATATTGATGTACTAGTCTGAAGATGTTTCTATAAATTCCATTGAACAAGGCATTTAAAGCTTTTGAATTTCCCAGAGCTAAATCATCTTCTTCTTTACTCCAATCTTCCTCAGGCTTCAGACTGATTGTCCCATCTTTCTCAGTTATGGTGGGATGAATCCATCCTTTGTCAGCAGCTCTCCAAGCCTTTTTGTCCAGAGATTTTAGGAAGGCAATCATACGAGGTTTCCAGTAGTCATAATTAGTTCCATCCAGAATGGGTGGTCTATTTCCAAAAACTCCTTCTTTGTCCATAGTGCCAGAAAGTGATATCCCTAGATCTCACCCAGTAATACAGGCAGGGTGCCTGCTCTGATGCCAATTGAAATTCTGGCTGCAGATACTCAATGTCACGTTCAATGTTATGACACTGTATCTGACTTACTATATGACAGTAAATACAAAAGCAATAAAGAACACAGTCAATTGTTTACCCAGTTCAGTGTGCAACAACACCTACTCTGGGGGCTACCAAGCCAGGGAGGAAATCCACTATAAGAGATGTTAATTCAGGAATAAACCAACCAGTTTATCTCGTTCACTTAAGACCTACCCAATGCAATTCCAATCTAAGTACGACTTAAACCTGAGATCCTACTCACTCCCCCTCAATCACAGCAGTGATACATAAACCAATTTGACTTAAGAATTAATGAAGACACTCTTCAAAAACAAACACTTGATTAAGCTTCACAGCTTTTTAATCAAGCAACACAATCACTCGTGCTTCACAGCTTTGAGTGATGCACACAGCTAACTTGACTCTGCTTCACAGCTTTAGTCAAGGAACATTCAAACACTCTTGCTTCAAAGCTTTGAGTGCTACACAACCCTTACAATTTGAAACCTATTCCAAGTCACTTATCATAATGATAATTGCTTGGAGTACAATAATCAAACCTATACAGATTACAAATGATCTTCTGATCAATAAAAAGGGATGCCTTGCAACACAGCAGCTCTGTTGAATATATAGCAGCTGCAACTTCAGTTAGGGTTTCCATAAAAACCTAGGGTTATTTCCGTTTGACCTAAAGACCAGGTCATAGGACTTTATTAACCAGGTTAGGGTTGAGCTAGGTTACCCCTCAGAAAACGCAGGATTCTGTTCAGGAAAGACTGAGTTATTTTCCTGAAAAAACTCAGACTTATCCAACCTGCAAACCTGTTAGTTCAGAACAGGATGTCATAACATCTGTTATGACATCTGAGGAAACCTGTCTACTGATTTAGCAAAATGTGATCATTTTGCAAAATGATCAGATACACACTTATAAACATCAGTACTTGAATTACAATATTTTTCTGCAAAGGTACCTAATGAGTCAGTACAAACTAAACTAGAATGTTATGACATCAGTCATGACATTCACACATACACTTGGGTTTTACCAAAAATGCAAGCCAATACCTAAACAACTACAAATCTTAAGGTTATTGGATCAAAGGGATCAAAATAACATACTTGGGCATGCAAACATAGGTTTGGACCACGAACAGTCATTTATTCGAACTGAGAAAAAATTTAGCGTTATGTTAAGCAATTGTAAGTGGACTTATGTAGAAGTAACACCTATTTTGAGGCCGGTCAATAGAAATCTATGTATTTCATGTTTGGATAAATGATATAGAGATCATTATCCCATAACATGTAATACAATAAGAAAGGGTAATAAGATGAAGAGGGAAGGGATTTAGAGTTTCAAATATCATTAACATCATTCGTCCATTTTAATGCATTTGATTTATCAACCTATCAACACCCAAGACCGAATGATGTTAAATAATTTGTCTCAAGATATGCTCCAAGTCAGTACCACATGCTATTTCAAGAACCAAACAAGAATCATGTATAAAAGTTTTCAATTACAAGCATTAATCAAAGGTAAAACCTCAAAATACAATCTTAAGTCAAAAATAGTTTTAAAATATGAAAATGACTTGAAAAATTATGAACTTAAAACCCTAACTTACTAAAGTCATATAAAAGTCATAAATAAAATTTGGAGTCCCTGAATTGAGGTAGAAATTTTCTTTAGAAATGTGAGATCACATTGTAAAATTCCAGAAAAATGATTTTTATGGCCCCAACATGTTCAAGCACTCCAAATAATTTCATTTCTGTTTTATAGGTATAGGAAGTTAGAAATTTAAATCCATTAATGTGCATGATCAAGCAAAAACCCTAAAAAGTAAAATAAGTTCAAAAATTAATTAATTAAATCCAGAGGTCAAATAAATTTGATGTAAAATAACCTAAATATCAAGAAAATTAAAACAATCAGAATGCCTATTTTTCTTGAATTTTATCTCAAAAGGAAAAAAGAAATAAAAATTTATTTAAACAATTCATTAAAAAAAACAAGGAAAAGATGAATATGTTCAATTAAATGATTTAATTTGTAATCCAAAAAAAATTATAAAATAGGACAAAAAATATTTTCATGTAATAAGCTCACAGAGGAGTCCAAAAATATTTTTTATGGATTTTTTACTTAATACATATAAGAAAATAAATTCAATATTTAAAAGAAATATTAAAACCCTAATTATTTACATGATTTTATTTAATCAATAAAAATGATTAAAAAAATTAAATAAAAATCAAAATATGGAAATATACTGAAAAAGGAGTTTAAAATATTTTTTGATAATTTTTGAAATGAAGAAAATATTAAAATAAAATTTAAGAAAACAAAAGAAAAATTAATATATGAAGCTTTTCACACCCTTTCTTGACAAAATGCGCTGTAATAGATAAAATGCATCCATGTTCAATCAGGAAGGGACACGTCATCGTCCCTACCAACATACCAAAACCCAAAATGCGTGTAAAAACAGTTTTCATCAAGGCAACTTATAGATTCAATTTCTCTCTTATTCTCAATGATTTGAGATGATTCAAAAAGAAAACATGATCACCAAACTTCTAAGAACATCACACATCTTTTAGATTTCAAAAACAAGGCAGAATCAAAGAGAAATTGAAGCTCAAAGTCACTGAAAACAAACTTGAGTATGATTTTTAGAAAACTTCAAAACATCAATGGATCTCAAATCAAACCAATCAAATACATCAGACCTATTGTCTGACCAGCTAATAACATATATGCAAGATCTCAAGCATTGAATTAAGCTAGAAAACAAGAAATCTAAATCTGAATTTTACCTTTCAAGTGAAAAATAAATTCACTATTGGTTGGATCTAATGATGAGAAACCCAAAGACACTTGCTTCTCTTGCTCCAATTATGAAGAAATGAAAGAGATATGAGAGCTGGAACAAGAATAGAGGTAGCTTCGAAGAGAAGAAAATTTCAACAATGGAGTTCAAGCTTGTTTTGAGAGAGAGAAAGAGAAGTGTGTTTCTAACTTTGTGAGTAAGAGAGAAAGAGAGTGAGATCTTGCTACTGACCTTTTTTCTTTTTAATTGTTGAATCACATTTCCTTTTATAGAGGGAAGAATGAGAGAGTGAGGAAAATGAGGGTAATCAGAAAATGAGAGTAAGGTGTGAGGTGTTGCGTGTTTTATGTTGTTTTGAGGGTGCAAAACATGTGTTTTGAATAAGTGAGAAAGGTTGGGATGTGAGCTGGTAGGCTGGATCTTTGGCTGGCACGAAAAAAATCCATGCATTATCATGCAAGTCTTGCCATTTTATGATCAGGCCTTTACCTTCTTATATCTCTCTCCATGGTGCATGAAATGTCACAGTTTGAATCAAAAATGGAGAGGACATTTCATACTCCACCTTTCATGTTCAAAGTTTTCCAAAATGAAGCTTGAATCAATGAGATAATTGGATATGCATATGTGCTTACAAACTTCTTGATGGAATGCCAGGCCTGACTAGGCATTCTGCGCACGCGTGAGGCTTGGCTGGGCAAAACATTTCAGCTTGCATGATGCCTTCTTCTTTCAATTATATCTTAAATTTTATGGAGAATTTGGAAAAACTTTTTGAAGCAAAATTGTTCCTAACATTTAGGGCTTCAACTTTGATGTTGGACATTTCTCAAAATAATGAATATTTCACAAAGAAAAGTATTTATGAATGCGCGCCCACAACATGTTTGATGAAACGACTGCCTAGTGCGTGTGACTTGCCTTGTGCCGGGCAAAAATTTAGCTTTCAACTCAAAATCCTAATCATCATATCTTTCTGTAAGCTTAACCATTTGAGATGATTATTGAATGAAAAATAAAGATAAAACTTCAATCTACAACTTTCATGTTGCCAACTTTTTGATTTGAGTCCAAATGGTCATTCAAAAATGGACATGAAGAAGTCAAATTTTTGCATTTTTAACCAAAATTTCACTAAGTGTCAAAAATCTTCCAAGCTTCATAACTTTTTTTCCTTTCATTTTTTGGACTTGTGGCCACTCCTACAAAGTTGTAGAATTTTGCATCCTCTTTCTAGGTATATAAAGTTTGCACATTTTCAATAAAAAATGAGAAAGTTATAGCCAGTCATAATTCAGTCCTATGGATACTTCGAAAAATTTCAAAACTTCAAATAACTTCCTAGACAACTTAACTCCAATTCACACTTGCTCGTGATATTTTTGCACTATTGACCATGAAACATGAGAATAGGGATATTGAATTGATGGTTTACCAAAAGTTCACTTGGTCAACAACTGATTTTGACTGTCTTCTGATAAAATGACCATTGTACCCCTTTTCATCAATTGAACCCTTTCAAGCCAAAATTGATGATTAAACTTCCAATGATAGATGCTCATGAATATGTAGAGAAGTATGGGATCAAGAATTTCCCAAAAAACCAGAGATCTTCTGATTAAACTCCAAACCCTAGTTTTGATCATCTGTGCTAGGAGATGGTGAGATGACTGCAATTGTGCCATGACCTACAAGATGATATTCCAAGGGACAAAATATACACACTTTGAGGTGCTAGGAGATGGTGAGATTGAAGGGGTGAAAAACACAAGAAGGGGGGGGGGGGGTTGAATTGTAAAACTGAAATCTTAAAGCAATTGACAAGATATTTTTATCCTGGTTCGTTTGATCTCAAACTACTCCAGTCCACCCGTCAAGGTGATTTCGCCTCTCTCCAACGAGGTCTTAATTCACTATATTCAACTGAATATTACAGACTGCTTTAACAACTGCTAAAGCCTTCTTGATTCAAACCACAATCCGGTTTGTCAAGGCAATACTTTCTTACAAAGGTATAAAACAATGTGTGTGAATGTTTTCTACAAAACTTTATCACAACTGTGATGTATACACAAATGAAGCTTAGAAACTACATTGCTAAACACTAATGGAGTATCAGAGTTTGTGGTTTAGCAAAACTGGTAGATGAAGATTATTGTTCAGCTTTGTGCGTGTAGAGATTTGGAGAGCATTAGCCATTATAATCTTCGAAGCCTTGTTTATATAGCACCTGAGAAGATGAACGTTGAATGCAATATTCTTGATTCAATGCTAATAACAAGCTTTCCTTTTTGAGCACATCTTGTCTAGAATGAGGCCGTTGGAATTGATTAGCTTTCAATGCACAGTACCGTTGCTTCTTCAATGCACGTTCTGGCTTGGCTCATTCTGATTCTGCTTCGCTGCTGATGAACTATTGTGTTTCTGTATCAGAGTGTTTACGCGCAGTTCTGTTCATCAAGCTTCAGCATGTACGTGAGTTGATCATCTGATCTTGACGTTCTGATTCAGCAACTTCTGATGCTGGTGTATGAAATCAAATTCTGATGCTGAAGAAGTGATCTTGCTTATTTTAATCAACGTATCTGCAAGTCAGAGCATAGTAATTTTAGGCAGCATATAGTTCAAACATGAAACATATAAATACTATATCTTTTCACTTTGTTATCATCAAAACTCAAATATAGGGTAGTAGATTCAAACATTGTTCTAACAATCTCCCCCTTTTTGATGATGACAAAAACTAGATATTTTAAATGAAAAATAACGTGAAAAGGTATCTGGGAAATGTTTCAGAGTTAAGAAGTAAGGAGAAATCAGAGTTAAGAGATACTCCCCCTGAGTTTGTTACTTCCCTTTGATATACGTGTTCTTCAGGATCAGATCTTTTTCTTTCTTTGAACATCAGATTATAAGTTTTTGACTTATCAGAGAGCAGAGCTTCAGAGCTTTTCCTGTCAGAGCTTTGCTTTGGATCAGAGTATTAGGTCGATCAGAACTTCATATTTGATCAGAGCAACATTGATCAGAGCTTCTACATTTTGATTAGAGCTTCTAGTCTTCATAGTGTTCAGGAGCTTCCTTGTGCCTGTAGACTTAAAACCAAGACAGAAAAAATATTTCAAGTAATAGAGTTAGAATGTTTGAGAATTTCTGTCTAGTTAGCCGTTATTGATTTTAAATATCATTCTTGTTCTCCCCCTTTTTGTCAGCAATCAAAAAGTGTTGGTGATGTGCTAAAACAATTTAGATCAGAAAAACAAATTATATTAAAATAGTTCAGAATCAGAGCAAAGGAACATTACAAAACATAGTCAAAACAGTACATCAGAAAATGAAGAAAGCATGAAAAAGTTATGCATGAAAAAGATTTAAGGTTGAGGGGGCATGCGTGAGAACAGGCTTTCCAGCATCGCTTGAATCTTTTCAGAAGTTTCATTTTGCTTCTGAACCATGTTGACAACAGTGTCAATTTTGCTGTCCTGTACATCCATTCTTGCTTTCATCTTCTGATCATTGTCGTCCATCCGCTGCTGTAGACGCAAGTCATTCAGCCTTAGTTCTTCCAGAGCCTGCCTGTCCAAGGCAGCTTGAGAAGCATCAGAGGGAGGAGGCTTCTCAGAACTTTCAGCGACATCTTCTGCTTGACTTTCAGCCTGAATGGTCTTGTCTTCTGATGGTTGCACCCTTGCAGCTTGCTGTTTCTCCAACCAAGGTTCACTGTCCAGAGGGAGCACAACTTCTTGAGGCAGCTGACTTTCAACTTCCTTCAGCAGCTTGCTGAAGTTCTGTTGAGCCTGCTCATAGTTGACGTCCTGCAACTTGAGGGCTTCAGCACGTACCCATAATCTGAACTGTGACCAGAGCTGATCAGAAGCAGCTGGGTCAATAATCCCAGGACAGACTTGCTTCAAGGAAGCAATCCATTGCAGCACACCTGTTTCAAAATTCAAAATACCAGAGCCAACATCTGGTTGCTTTGGTTTGGGAATGGCAATTTTGTGTCTTAGATCAGCAAGACGTTCAAGACTGGTTAAGTCAATGAAGATCCTGCTGGGGTTTTCAGAGGATTGGTTTTCAGAGGTTTGCTGAGATGCTATTGGTTTTGGAGGAGGGGTATCAGAATCAGATATTTCGATTAGAGTGGTAGGAGTTTTTGGAGGTGTCGATTCTAATGAGGATGGCAACTGGGGCCTGACGATAGTGGTTCCACATGGCAACTGGATTGCCAACGGTGAAGGTTGAGGTGAGTGAGGGTCAGAATGATGAGGAGAAGGGGTTTCATAGTGGTGAAACTCTGTTTGTGGTGAAGGTGGATTATTTTCTGGTTGAGGAGGTGGAATCTCTGATTGCTCAGGGATCAGAGGTTCTTCTGTGAGAGGTTGTTGTTGTTCTGGTTCAGGTTGTTGTTCTGGTTGTGGAGGAGGAATATTTGGTGGTTCAGAAATTGGTTGAGCAGAAGCATGTTCACGCTCAATATCAGCTAGCACTCGATCAAGTGCTGGTGTTGTTGAAACAGTTGGTTGTTTGGGAATTTTAGTTATGGTTCTTCTGAGTTGTAAGGCCTCAGAAGGGTCTTCTGGTATGGTTTCATCAATGGTAGGGATTGGGATTGATATTCTGTGAGAGGTTTGAGGAGGGGCAGCAGATGTAGGAATAGTAGATGAAATTAAAACAGGGGCAGCAGATGAAATACCTCTTTTCTTTGGAGTCTGATGAGATGATCCTTCTGCTGGTGCTTTCCTCTTCTTTGTCTTCTTCTGAGTCACTTCAGGTTGGGGTTGACTCAGATCTTTGATCTTCAGCTTTGAACCTGTATCTTCTTCCTTGTACGCATCTGGATACTTGAGAAACATCTCTGGTTTGGATTCCATTTCAGAAAATACCGGAAAATCACTCAGAGGCACTCTTCTGCTGGAGATGTCAGCAGTTGAAGTAGCTCTGGGTTCCTTCTTAATATTTTCTATCAGCTTCATCTTTTTCAGGTTCTTAGCGTTCAGCGGTTTTCCAACAGTTGGTTCAATAGTGCTCAGCACTTGAGCTTCGCTCAGATACTCTATCAGCTTATTCTCTGTCAGAATATCTTATATAAGCCTTCCAAACGGTATCCAGTCCCTTTTGGTCCTTTCTTCTTCTCTTGTTTCTTTGACACTGGTCTTGAGATGGTTGAACAGGAAGTGTGCCAGATTGATCTTTACCCTCTGATCAATAAAGTAGATCAGAAACTGCTGATCCACGTTTATATAATCAGGAGAACTTGTTGGTTTCCTGTGATTGAAGCAGCCCAGAACAATCTTGGCCCATACTCTGCAGTGATCCTTCAGATCCTTAATTTTGCTGCTGGGCATTCCAAGAGTGAAAATTCTGTTGGCTACCACACCTATATCAGGGCATCTTTCAGCCATGTCCACACAACGGACTCCACCACCACTTTGACCGATTAGCCTTCCAATGAGATCTTCAGAAATCACTATCTTCTTTCCCATGACAGAAGAGATGACAAGATGTTTAGAAACCTTGGCGTGAATCCAAAATTCCTTGACAAGCGCTGGGAATGTTGGTCCAACCAACCTATCGAAATACCTCTCCCACTTTTGAGCCCTAATTTCTTCAGTTAGGTCAAATCCATTTTCCTTCAAGCTTTCAAAGTCGATGATTAACTCGGAGAGAACTTCAAGGTTCTTTACCGGTGTGAGAAGAGTTCTGAGGGGCACCTGATATTGCTCAGAAGTTTCTTTCTTCTGATTGCCTGCAGAAATGCTGGAGGATGCCATTGTTCTCACTAAAAAAGCTTTGAGAATGATTTGAGAGAAAAAGGTTTGTAGGAGATAAACTCAGAAATATGCAGAAAATACTTGAATGATTATGAGAAAGCGTAAAGAATAAGAATGAAGGATTAATGTGCTTAAATAGAGTTTTCAAAAATTATTTTGAAAAATTAAACGTTTTTTAAGAGAGAGAAAAAAAATAATGATTGCCATTTAACAAGCGTGATTACTTTTCATTAAATGCTTGCTGATTTTGGGGGATTTGAGAAAGATATTTAAAAACGGTTACCAGACATGTGTCTCAATGCACCCAATCAGCGCTTTGCCTTCTCAGAAGCGTGCACGCGTTCTGCTTCAGAGATTTGCTGATGATTGGATGACACTTGTTTGATGTAGTGATCAGCACGTCTGTCTTTGAGATTAGACTCTCAGATCATTAGACTTGCATCTGATACAATCTGCATGTTCTATCTTTCTGAAAGGAGATTGATCAGAAGTTCACAGCAAAATAATTACATTCTGAAGATAAATATATGGAATTAAAACATTTTCACTCTGGGCATACTTTCATGCTGAGATGTTTCAGAATGAAATTGAATCTATCTTCTGAAAGGGGTTTAGTAAAGATATCAGCCCATTGGTGGTCTGTATCTATAAATTTTAAGTTTAAAATACCTTTCTGAATATAGTCCCTAATGAAGTGATGTTTTATTTCTATATGCTTAGCTATAGAATGTAAAATAGGATTCTTACTTAAGCAAATAGCAGAAGTATTATCACAAAGAATAGGAATGTTACTCTCAAAAATCTGGAAGTCTTCAAGCTGACTTTTCATCCAGAGCATTTGTGTGCTACATCCTGCTGCTGCTATGTACTCAGCTTCTGCTGTTGACAGAGCAATTGTTGATTGCCTTTTGCTGGACCACGAGATCAGATTTTCTCCCAGAAACTGGCAGCTTCCAGAAGTACTTTTACGTTCCACTCTGTCTCCAGCAAAATCAGCATCACAGTAGCCTACTAAGCTGTAATCACTAGATTTTCTATAAAACAAACCCAGATTAGTAGTACCTTTCAGATACTTGAAAATTCGCTTAACAGCTGTTAAGTGAGATTCTCTAGGATCTGATTGGAATCTAGCACAAATACATACGCTGAATAAGATATCAGGTCTTGAAGCAGTCAGATAAAGGAGAGAACCAATCATACCTCTGTAGACTTTCTGTTCTACACTTTTGCTTACCTCTTCTCTTTCCAGAATGCACGTGGGATGCATTGGAATCTTTGATGGCTTACATTCTGAGAGGTCAAATTTCTTCAGAAGATCTCTGATGTATTTGCTCTGATGAATGTAAGTTCCTTCTGGAGTTTGATTAATCTGAATTCCTAGAAAGAATTTCAGTTCCCCCATGAGGCTCATCTCAAATTCTGCCTGCATACACTTAGCAAATTTTCTTCCAAGAGAAGGATTAGTAGAACCAAAAATGATATCATCAACATAAATTTGATAGACTAAAATGTCACTCTTAACTGTTTTACAGAATAGAGTAGTGTCCACTTTCCCTCTGGTGAATTCATTTTCAAGCAGAAAGTTACTTAGCCTTTCATACCAAGCTCTGGGAGCTTGTTTCAGACCATACAGTGACTTCTTTAGTTTGAAAACATGTTCTGGATGTTTTGTATTTTCAAAACCTGGGGGTTGGTGAACATAAACTTCTTCTTCTATATAACCATTTAAGAATGCACTTTTGACATCCATCTGATACAGAGTGATGCCTCTATTAACAGCAAATGAGATTAAAAGTCTGATAGATTCTAACCTGGCGACTGGGGCAAAGGTTTCTGTATAGTCTATCCCCTCTTGCTGACTATAACCTTGTGCAACCAGTCGTGCCTTGTTTCTGATGACTTCACCTTGTTCATTTAGCTTGTTTCTGAACACCCATCTTGTTCCAATGACGTTGAATCCTTTTGGTCTGGGAACGAGATCCCATACGTCGTTTCTGGTGAATTGATTCAGCTCTTCTTACATTGCCAGAATCCAGTCATTATCCAGAAGTGCTTCATCAATAGAAGAAGGTTCAATCAGAGACACAAGTCCCATAAGAGTTTCTTCAGAGTTTCTGAAGCTTGCTCTTGTTCTGATTGGATCTTCCTTTCTTCCTAGGATAGTCTCTTCTGGGTGATCCAAACTGCTTCTGGGTAATCTCTTCTGAGGTTGATCAGCAGCAGTTGTAGGATTTCTAGCATTGCTTCTTTCAGACGTTGAAGGAATGTCTGTGTTGAGAGCTTCTGATGACTTGTCTTCAGAACCTACAAATTCAATTTCTATACCTGCAAAAATTTCATTCTGCTTTGACTTTTCAGAGTCAAGCTTATCATCAAAACGAACACTGATTGATTCTTCCACAATCTGTGTTTCTGTATTGTATACTCTGTACCCTCTTGAGCGTTCAGAGTATCCTAACATAATACACTTCTGTGCCTTAGAATCAAACTTGTTCAAATAATTCTTCGTATTCAATATAAAGCAAGTACATCCAAATGGATGAAAATACGAAATGTTGGGCTTTCTGTTCTTCCACAATTCATATGGAGTCTTTTCCAGAATAGGTCTTATTGAGATTCTATTCTGAATGTAGCACGCTGTGTTTATTGCCTCTGCCCAGAAAGTCTTAGCAATGTTTGTCTCATTGATCATGGTTCTGGCCATTTCTTGCAATGTTCTGTTCTTTCGTTCTACAACTCCATTTTGTTGGGGAGTTCTAGGACAAGAGAAATCATGCAGAATGCCTTTGTCATTAAAGAATGACTCAAAATCTTTATTTTCAAATTCTCCACCATGATCACTTCTGACTTTAACGATTCTAAGATCTTTTTCATTCTGAACTTGGTTACAGAAGGTAACAAACACAGAGTGTGACTCGTCCTTGTGTCTTAAGAACTTTACCCATGTCCATCTGCTATAGTCATCTACGATTACTAACCCATACTTCTTACCACTGACTGAAGCAGTTTTAACTGGTCCAAATAAGTCAATGTGCAGAAGTTCTAATGGCTTAGAGGTGGAAACAACATTTTTGGATTTAAAAGAAGGTTTTGCAAATTTGCCTTTCTGACATGCTTCACACAGAGCATCTGAATTGAACTTCAAATTAGGAAGTCCTCTGACCAGATTGAGTTTGTTAATCTGAGATATTCTTCTCATACTAACATGCCCCAATCTTCTGTGCCAGATCCACTGCTCGTTGTTAACAGACAGAAGACATTTTACGTTCTGACTCTTTAATTCAGAAAGTTTGATTTTGTAAATGTTGTTTTTCCTCTTTCCATTAAACAGGATAGTCCCATCTTTCTGACTAACAGCTTTACATGATTTTTGATTAAAGATTATATCATAACCGTTATCACTTAATTGACTTATGGATAACAGATTATGCATCAATCCATCTACTAGCAGAACATTATTAATAGAGGGAAGATTTCCATTACCTACAGTTCCAGAGCCAATTATCTTTCCCCTCTGATTGCCTCCAAAGCCAACGTGGCCTCCAGGCTTAAGTTCCAGGCTTTGGAACATATGCCTTCTTCCCGTCATGTGTCGTGAGCAGCCAGAGTCCAGGTACCATGACTGGTGTTTCTGACTTGCTGCTAAAGATATCTGCAACATGTATTATTTTATCCTTAGGTACCCAGATCTTCTTGGGTCCTGATTTGTTAGTTTTACCAAAACTCTGGTTGAATTTTGGTTTCACAGAGTGCTTACTGCTAGTATATTTGATGTCGTGTGTGTGACCATACACAAAGTGTGAATTTAGAGGAGTGTGTTTAATGGTTAAATCCATGACATTTTTAGGTGTAGGAACCTTACCTAGGTATCCTATTCCTTTCCTGCCGTTTCTGCTAACTCCATAGATCATTGAAGCCATTCTGCTTCTATCTATGCTTTTAGCAAGGAACTTCTGGAAACTGTGATCATACTCCTTGATGATCTCATCAGCGTTGCTGGGAGTTTCAGAAATTGGTTCCTTCTGAGAGTTTTGTAAAGAGTTTTCTAATTTTGAAATTTTATCTCTCAGCTCAGAGTTTTCCAATTTGAGACTCTCAGACTTATTAGAGTCAGATTCAAGATTCCTTTTCAGGTCTCTGAATTTAGCTCTAATCTGCTGATAACGTTCCAGAATTTCATTGAGGCTTTCAGCAAGTTCAGCCTTTGTAAAATTAACAGCGAAGTTAGGGAATACCTCTTCTGTGTCTGATTCTGAGTCTGATTCAGAAGCTTCACTATCATCTGGAATGTTAGCCATGAGCGCTATGTTTGCCCTTTCATCATCTGATTCTGAGTCAGCTTCAGACGAGTCAGAGTCATCCCATGTGGCCATGAGACTTTTCTTCTTCTCTCTTCCAAACTTCTTTTTGGGCTTTTCCCTCTGAAGCTTTGGGCAGTCACTCTTGTAGTGTCCTTGCTCATTGCACTCGTAGCAGATGATGTCTTTGGTGCTTGGCTTCTTGCTACTGGAGGAGCCTTCAGATCTTCTGTATCCTGAGGAAGAATCTGTCCTTCTGAATCTGGAAGAAGACTCGTTCTGATCAGATCTTCTGGGATTCCTGAACTTCCTTTGTCTTTGCTTCCACAGTTGATTTACTCTTCTGGAGAGAAGGGAAAGTTCGTCTTCTTCTGATGAGGATCCATCAGATGTTTCTTCAACTGCCTGCAAAACTTTAGACTCAGATTTTCTGTTAGATTTTAAAGCTAAAGGCTTACCTTGCTTCTGAGGCTCGTCAGCTTCTAGCTCTATCTCATGACTTCTGAGGGAGCTTATAAGTTCCTCCAGAGTGATTTTGTTGAGATCCTTCGCTAGCTTCAGAGCAGTAACCATAGGCCTCCACTGCTTGGGTAAACTTCTGATTATCTTCTTGACATGGTCAGCAGTAGAGTATCCTTTGTCCAGAACTTTGAGACCAGCTACCAGAATCTGGAATCTAGAGAACATAGTTTCAATGGATTCAGATTCTTCCATTTTGAACGCTTCATACTTCTGAATGAGCGCCAGAGCTTTTGTTTCTTTGACTTGAACGTTGCCCTCATGCATCATTCTGAGAGAATCAAAGATGTTCTTAGTTGTGTCTCTGTTGGAGATCTTTTCATACTCAGTATAGGAGATGGCACTGAGGAGGATGGTTCTGGCCTTATGGTGATTCTTGAAGTCACGCTTTTGTTGATCAGTCATTGATTTTCTATCAATCTTCTGACCAGTTGCATTCACAGGGTGCGTGTATCCATCTGTCACCATATCCCACAGATCAGCATCATGTGCTAGAAAGAAGCTTTCAATTCTGTCTTTCCAGTAATCAAAGTTTTCTCCATCAAAAACTGGAGGTTTGCCGCTGAATCTGTCTCTGTCCTCATTGTTGTCATTGCTGAAATGAGAGTTGTTTCCTGCCATTGTGTTTTTCTGACGCTGGATCTTGTACTGACACGGTTAAGTGTTTTAGCTCAGAACCAGGCGCTCTGATGCCAATTGAAGGGGTGAAAAACACAAGAAGGGGGGGTTGAATTGTAAAACTGAAATCTTAAAGCAATTGACAAGATATTTTTATCCTGGTTCGTTTGATCTCAAACTACTCCAGTCCACCCGTCAAGGTGATTTCGCCTCTCTCCAACGAGGTCTTAATTCACTATATTCAACTGAATATTACAGACTGCTTTAACAACTGCTAAAGCCTTCTTGATTCAAACCACAATCCGGTTTGTCAAGGCAATACTTTCTTACAAAGGTATAAAACAATGTGTGTGAATGTTTTCTACAAAACTTTATCACAACTGTGATGTATACACAAATGAAGCTTAGAAACTAGATTGCTAAACACTAATGGAGTATCAGAGTTTGTGGTTTAGCAAAACTGGTAGATGAAGATTATTGTTCAGCTTTGTGCGTGTAGAGATTTGGAGAGCATTAGCCATTATAATCTTCGAAGCCTTGTTTATATAGCACCTGAGAAGATGAACGTTGAATGCAATATTCTTGATTCAATGCTAATAACAAGCTTTCCTTTTTGAGCAGATCTTGTCTAGAATGAGGCCGTTGGAATTGATTAGCTTTCAATGCACAGTACCGTTGCTTCTTCAATGCACGTTCTGGCTTGGCTCATTCTGATTCTGCTTCGCTGCTGATGAACTATTGTGTTTCTGTATCAGAGTGTTTACGCGCAGTTCTGTTCATCAAGCTTCAGCATGTACGTGAGTTGATCATCTGATCTTGACGTTCTGATTCAGCAACTTCTGATGCTGGTGTATGAAATCAAATTCTGATGCTGAAGAAGTGATCTTGCTTATTTTAATCAACGTATCTGCAAGTCAGAGCATAGTAATTTTAGGCAGCATATAGTTCAAACATGAAACATATAAATACTATATCTTTTCACTTTGTTATCATCAAAACTCAAATATAGGGTAGTAGATTCAAACATTGTTCTAACAGAGATGACTGCAATTATGCCATGACCTACAAGATGATATTCCAAGGGACAAAATATACACACTTTGAGGTTAGTTAGAAGCATATAAGTACAAGATATACAAATAAAAGTGCTTCAAGGTGCTTGGTGATTCTCATAGGCAAACCCTAAGACAGGATGCAGTAGGAGAAAAACCCCAAACCCTAATTTATGATCTGATTGCATTATGATGGTATGAGATGATAGAGGAATCTTAGGGGCAAAAATTGGGGTACAACTGCTGCCCTTATTTAAGTTTCTTCTATCCGGAGATACAAAGGTTAAAAGTCTTCATGTCGACGTGATCAAAGATACTTAAATATAAAACAAACCCTATTTTTGTCCCTAAGATGCCATGTAGTGCTTATGATTATGATTGCAGATGGACAAATCTAAAGAGACGCTAAACACCAATGAGGATGTAGCAAAGGAAACAAGAATCAAAAATAAACTCAACCAGGAAAATAAATCACTTGTGAACAAAAGACTCGACTCTTATTGGAGTAACACCCAAAAATAGATAAAGTAGCATCAACACAGCTAAAGAGGAGATAGTACAGGATAAAAGTGATTGACAACTAACTGTGAACTACCAACTCAACTGTCGAGGGTAGAAGAACAAAAGGATACCGACTCACAAATGAAGGTAAAAGGTCAAAGGATACACCTACTTTCACTGAAGGCGAAACTACCAACGTTCACCGAAGGTAGAAAAAGAAAAAGAATAACAACACCGACGTTCACCGACGGTGAGCTACCAACGTTCACTGAAGGTAGAAAGAAAATAACATCACACCAACTTTCACTGATGGTGAACTACCAACATTCACTGAAGGTAGAAAAAATATAACACCCACGTTCACTGAAGGTGAACTACCAACGTTTACTCAAGGTAGTAAGAGAATAACATTGACGTTCACCGACGATGAACTACCAACTTTCACTGAAGGTGGAGAGAAAAGAAATATAGCACCAACGTTCACTTACGGTGAACTACCAACATTCACTGAAGGTATCAAAAAGATAACAATCACCAACATTCACTGATGGTGAACTACCAACTTTCACTGAAGGTAGAGAGAAAATATCATAGCACCGACATTCACTGATGGTGAACTACCAACGTTCACTGAAGGTGGTAAAAAGATGACAATCACGAACGTTCACTGATGGTGAACTACCAAAGTTTACTGAAGGTAGAGAAAAAATATCATAGCACCGACGTTCACTAACGGTGAACTACCAATGTTCACTGAAGGTAGAAAAAAGATAACAATCACCAACGTTCACTGATGGTGAACTACCAACGTTTACTGAAGGTAGAGAGAAAATATCATAGCATCGACGTTTACTGACGGTGAACTACCAACATTCACCGAAGGTAGCAAAAAGATAGCAATCACTAATATTCACTGATGGTGAACTACCAACTTTCACTGAAGGTAGAGAGAAAATCTCATAGCACCGACATTCACTGACAGTGAACTACCAACGTTCACTGAAGGTAGCAAAAAGATAACAATCACCAACGTTCACTGATGGTGAACTACCAACTTTCACTGAAGGTAGTAAGAGAATAACATCGACGTTCACTGACAATGAACTACCAACTTTCACTGAAGGGAGAGAGAAAAGAAAAATAGCACCGACGTTCACTGATGGTGAACTACCAACATTCACTGGAGGTAGAAAAAATATAACAATCACCAACGTTCACTGATGGTGAACTAGAAACGTTCACTAAAGGTAGTAATAGAAAAACATCAATGTTCAATGATGATGAACTACCAACTTTCACTGAAGGTAGAAAGAAAAGAAATATAGCACTGACGTTCACTGACGGTGAACTACCAACATTCACTGAAGTTAGAAAAAATAATAACAATCACCAATGTTCACTGATGGTGAACTACCAATGTTCACTGAAGGTAGTAAGAGAAAAACATCGACGTTCACTGACGATGAACTACCTACTTTCACTGAAGGTAGAGAGAAAATAAATATAGCATCGACGTTCACGGAAGGTAGTAAAAATAATAACATCGATGTTCACTGATGATGAACTACCAACTTTCACAAAGGTAGTAAGAAGATAACAATCACAAGTTTTACCAAAATTATGGCTTTTCACCCAGAACAAGTCTGAACTTCTTCCTTAACTGAGGAATTCCGCCTGCAAAGGGTAATATATAAGCTGTCTAAAATAAAGAGACTACCACTTGCAAATATTTCTTAATGAATTGTCTTTGTCATATTGAAAAGATTTACCATCCACTGGAGTAACTTGACAATGAACTGTAAACTATCCACTCATAAAGAAGATAGCAAAAAAGTAACGTCGACTTTTACGGGGAAGTATAAGCTACTCAAATAAAGAGAGATGCTACTTGTTGTTATGCGAGGGATCGTAAAAAAGACTTCCTGGGGAATGAATCATGACTTCCTGGTGAATGAATCACGACTTCCTGGGGAATAAAATATGGCTTCCTGGTGAATGAATCATGACTTCCTGGGGAATGAAATATGGCTTCCTGGTGACTGAGTCATGACTTCCCGGGGAATGAAATATGGCTTACTAGGGAACAAAATATAACTTCCTGGGGAAATGCCAACATATTCCTGCTGAGGAGATAAAGTCTTCTCGTGAAAATTAAATGCACATTCTCAAACCAAGGCTCGAAGCTTACATAAATCCAAAGTAATAATATTGTTGGGAAACAAAGATTCAAACCAGATATAAACTGGAGTAAAACAGTCAACCAAAATACATCCTTTGAGAAATAAACTCAAGAGGGAAACCCAATCATCCAAACAAAGAGCTGTACAGGAAGTCTTAAAGAAAAAATCCTCTATGAGGGACAAATCAGTGGGGAAATTGAAAGAACATACACTTTATGCTTAAGGTTGACACTCTATTGGAGAGAGAACAACACAACTCTACAAAACAGGGTAATATGTCAACAAACAAAACTTAATGAATGCAAATGAGAAATGATTTGCTAAATTCAACTATGCATGATATATGTATGAATGTATGAGTGTTATTATATATATGCTGACAAAACAGACATATAATACAGGGAATAACCAGACAAAACCAACTCGAGTATAGTCAATACTCAGCTAAATCACATCCAATATGAACATTCCAAGAGATAGTAAGCACCAAATGAGGAAACAGACTCCTATTTTACGGTTTAACTTCACTGGGAAGGAACATAATCTGAAAATAATCACATCACATCAATACATCAGTACAGGTACAGGGATATAACATCCTCCTCCAGGCTTCACCTAGGAATAACACACAGACTTCAATGGGGAAAACAAAAGTTTCACGCTCCCTACTTCTACTTGGGATTGCAATACTGATTTAAATAAGGCTGATGAAAACCATATCATCAAAACATCAACTGAGGATCTCGTGCATACTTCATTGGGGAAATATTATATAGACTACACTAGGGGAGATAGTGCCTCATCATCGAGATATAACCTGAGGGCCACTTACTGACTTCATTGGGGAGGCCAACACCATATTGAAGAGGGGAAACCAAGATACATTCTTCAATTTTGAGAGTAAGTATTGCACCAACTTCTCTGGGGGAAAAGTATAAAACCTCATGGGATAAAAACTTGGAGAGTTAAGAAGTCAAACATAATAGCAAGAAATCAAAATTATGGTGATTTTAAATCAAACCCAGAATCTGGTGGGAGAAAACCTAAAAAGTTGATAACCATTTCAACACTTCTCAAATAAAACATTACCCTTGCCTGATTATCGGGTAATAAGACAAAATGTAAGTACTTCTGAAAGGGAGATACTTCCCAAACGAGTCCAACTCAGCATGCACAGGGAGAAAAGACTTCTATCAAATAAGCGAAGCCTTCACCGGGGAATCTTGGATTGAGTCTTCATATCATGCAAACTTATTCCAACAAAAGATGCCCTGGGATAGCCTTCCTGGGGAATCAAGAAGTCAACATTATAGAAAGAGGTCAAACTCGTGGGGATTTTAAATCAAAGCCAGCACTTGGCGGGTGAAAACCCAAAAAGTTGATAACACCCTCAACACTTCTTAGAAAAGATACTTCCCTGGTCTAGTTTTCTGGGAAATAAATACCAAAAATAATGTCAATACTGCAGAAATAGCGACATTTTGCAAATAGTTCCATCTCAGCACACCAAGGGAATAAGACCTTTCGTCATATGAGAGAAGACTTCGCTGGGGAATCTGGGATAGAGGTCTCAGACCATGAAAACCAAAAATAAAAAATGAACTAAGACTTGACTGGGGACAATGGGATCACAAACCCAATACCACACCTTACGCCAATTGGTATCGTCTTCAATATACAAAAATCACGCGTATACCAGTGAAAACGACCTGAGAAAACCTTCTTAGGGGAAACAAAACTTCCCAAAATTACTGGAGTTCGTCCATTCCTGGGATCACCACTTTTGTTTTCCTCTTGAATCACAAAATCTAAAGTAAAAGTAAGTTGTAATTCTTTTTGAAAAATAATTTTGTTATTTAATATTTTTGCTTTGAAAATTATTATCAATAATAAATGGAGTCTTTGTAAGCTGAATAAAATAAGAATTACAAAGAATTGAGTAAAAGCTCAAATTTTATTAATAGAATGGTGTAGCGGTAGAAATGTCTTAAGACTAAGCCATTAGATTTACTAGATTTATACAAATCAAAATAGAAATCGCCACCGTCCTTTATTGTTTCCAAAGGAATGGGAAAAGAGCGAATAACCCAAAAGAGGGGGAAAGATTCAAGGTATGGGGGTTGGTTATGCAAAGGGAAGGTATTAGCATCCTAAACATCCACGGTACTCCGCAGGAACCTCTTTGTAAAAATTTGTATACTTTGGCTATAAAATGATGTATAAAAGTCGATGGTGGAGGTGAAAAAAGAAATATATTTTTTTATGATTTTTACACCCTCCGTGGTTGCGAACCTTTAGTGCCTACGTACCACCTTCCGTGTAATAGGGGATCAGGGTACACGTAGTTCCTCTATAAAAATTTTAAAATACAAGTGTGTTGGTTAATTTTATGATATAAGACATCACCGTCATTGTCCGTGTGGAAAACATACTTACTACCCACAATCATGAGAAAGGAGAATTTGCATCATCTCAAAGTGGAGGATATGGCTTGGATTTTAAAATCAATAATGCCTCATTCAACACCCAAGTGGAAAGTATCTCACTTCACTACATATTATAGAAGTATAGTTGTTTTCATCACTACAAGGATTGACAAGAGTCTAATCTTTTGAGAAAATTTTAAAGTAAAAGCCAAAGTGGCAAAATGGTTTGAAATGAGATTGATTGACTTTTAGTCTTCTCATAAAAAATGTCAAGCTATTATTAAGTTGATTGAAGTTTATTTATGAAAAGGTTTTGAAAATATATGGACATAAGTCCAAGTTTATTATGAAAGTGGTTCAAGTTTTAAAAAAACAAGAAGAGTTTTCAAAAGGAGGAAGAAGATTTTTGAAATTAAAGAAGATGGGAGGAGAAGAAGAGACTATCCTAAAGCATAAGGTAAAAGCTAAGGATAAGAACCATCTAACAACAAGAAGCCAATACTTGACATTATGAGTCAAGATAGAATTCCCATTCTTTGGATTGAAACCAAGCAAGCAAAGGTACTAGACCTCTTGAGAGAACCAAACTTCAAGTGTATTAAGTCTTCACAAAAATTGGACAGAGTAACGGCTGTATACAGGTAAATTCCAGATTACAAACAAGGAATGTAATGATAATAACCTGCACACAAAAACAAACAAACAACCCAATGTCTTGAGTTAAACCTCAAGAACTCTAGACAAAATATCAATTAAGATCCCAAGGTCTTCAATATAGGCCAAGGGTTCTATTCCTATGTCCAAGAAGTCCAATACTCCATAATGCCAAGGATAGTAACCAAATAGTCCAAGTATCATTAAAGTTTTTTATGGTTTATGTTGATTATTAGGTGTCTTAGAAGAAGAGGGAAAAAAAGGGCTCAAGTGAGCAAAGATGAAGATAGCATGAAATGTAAATGCTTAAAAGTAAATGGTGCATAAATCATAAAAAATAAAGGGCATAAAGTAAAAACAAAAGGTAAAATCAATTATTAGTGATTAGTGGTTAGTTGGATGATCATATTGAAACTTGCATTTGGAACTCATTAGAGGGTTGGTAGGACCAAAGCCTCTACACAACAAGTTGAATTTGCTTTTTTTCAAGTACATCATCCATTTGGAATCCTCAAAAGTACCATTTAATGATCAATGATGTTTAAGTGATCCATGTTGACGAAAAGTGTTGTAAATCCATTAGAGGATTGGAGAGGCAAAGCCTCCACACAATGAATCTTAAGGTTATTAGATCAAAGGGATCAAATTAACATACTTGGGCTTGCAAACATAGGTTTGGGCCATGAATGATCATTTATTCGAATCGGGACAAAATTTAGCGCTATGTTAAGCAATTGTAAGTGGACTTATATAGAAGTCGCACCTATTTTGAGGTCAGTCAATAGAAATCTATGCACCATTTGTTTTGAGACATGATATAGAGATCATGCTTCAATAACACTTAATGCAATAAGAAAGGGATGAGATGGAGTGGGGGTGGGGAAGAATATACAAACCACATTTGAATTAAATTTTAATCAAACTATTATTAAAATCATTCATCCATTTTTTGTAGAGTTAGACTCAACACCATGGATCCAATGATGTTAATAAAGTTCATCATCAAAATTCAACCTAAGTCAACCAGAAAATATAAAAAAATATTAATTTTCAACATTAAAAAAAAAATTCATGAGATCAGAAATAATTCAAAGTATTTTTGTGAATTTTTTCATAATTTTTGGATAAAAAATAGAAGAGTTATGAGTTTTTGAAAATTAAATCAATTAAATTATAAAATCAGAAAATAAAATAAAACCAAAATGATATGGGCCATCAGATCATAGTCAAAATGTGTTAGTAAGCTAATCCAGTGGATAAGACGTGCTGTGCTTGATATGACCTTAGTGGGATGCGTAGGGAATCAGAAAAAGGAAACCAATGAAATTAAAATGCTTGGCACGCTATCATTGGCTAAGACGAGATATGTCATCATCTTCAACCTCCGGCCACTCTGCAATGGAGATTTTGTGAGATCCTTCAAAGGGTAAAATTAGGATCCCAGACCAGTATCATTAGATTCGTCTCTTCAAGACGATCCTAACACCACCATCGCTCCAAATTTATATAAAGTATACAAAGAGATATGAATCAAAAACCCAGAAAATAGAGAGCACCTTCAATTTGAGATTTCTCTCTCAATTCTCAATGGATTTAAAAATTGTAAGAAGCACTAGAATCAGGAGAAGGAGTAGAACAGGTTAGTGCTTTATTTGGATCCAAGTGATGGAGAATTATACCTTTTAGAAGTTCAAGAAAGAAGCTCTGGAACTGGACTTCTGTAGCTTGGATTATGGCTCGTTTTGCTTGGTTTGAATGCTGGAGAGTTTGTATGATGCTTGAGGAAGATGAATGTGCAAAGAATTTTGGAGGAAAAGGCTAGAATCTCAGAAACTGATTTCAAAAATTTCAAGCTTGTGTGAGGTTTTGATAGAGTGTTTTTGGCTCTCAAATCTTGAGGAAATGAGTGAGGGATGACCCTCTATTTATAGGGAATCAAATGGAATGTTCAAGCGTGTGAAATGATGAAATTTAGAGGGAAATCGTGTGAACCTGATACACGACCAAAGTGTGATTTGATTTCCATTAAAACTCATCCATTCCTTGAGTTTTAAGGCTATAAACCACTTTGGCAACTTGGTTAAACATGTTTAGATCACAAACGTGTACTAATTTGATGTTTAGAGGGCAAAACATGAATTTCAAATTCTGACTTATGAAGAAACTTCAGTTCCAAGTTACCAAGTTCAATCTAATGGCATTCTCAGCTCAAGGTGTCTTAAGGCATGATTCTTGATGCTTTAGAAAGGTGAGGTTACAAGCTTTTCAATGGAAAAAGAATGGAGTTAAATGGATGCTTGAGCTAAAAGTTTCAATGAGTCAAAGTTGGGAAAAAGAAGTTGACTTTCCATTATTAGAAATATTTCAAATTTTTCTTCAAAAGTGAACTATAATGTTTTGCATCCAAACATGGTCTTCCACTTGTAATTTTCTCTTGACCAAAAAAGATGGCATGAAATAGACTTCTTGAATGACATTTTGAAACTTGAAGCATTCAGAATATCCAAAAATTGAGAGTTATGAATTGTTGAAGTTGGCAAAAAATCATGAAATGACCTATAATCTTTTGTATCCTTAGGGCATCTTCCATCCATTTTCTCCCTTTGCACATATAAGAAGGAATAAAGTTCCCCTTCTCAAGATCATTATGGAAAAAGAATTGGCTCAAGGTGATAAAAATTGACCAAGTTATGATTTTTGGAATTCACACATGAGAAAATGGGGGTTCATCTAGAGGACTTGTAATCTTTCTTCATCATCAAGCTTGTTCCACATGAAAACTCCTTGGAACTTTTGAAGTGATTTGTTGATAACCATTTGAAGAGAAGTATGTTTTTGGAATCACTCGAAAATACCAAAAGATGAGCAAGATATACTTCTTTGAAGTTCAAAACCCTAGATCTTAGATCAAGAAATTTTTTGGAAGAAACTTCACAATTTTGAACCACCTTATTGTACCAATACAAATGTTTTATCTATAGAAGTTGTTGAGGATGAAAATGAGAACTCATAGCCACCAAAACCACTTCCATATCTTGCGAATTGAGAGAACTATGCACTTGTGACCAATGGGAACAAAGCCTTGTCCAAGCATGACAACTTCTTCAATCAACCCCTTGTACTTTTGAACCAAATTTGATATTCTTGAAATGTGATGAACAAAAATAGACTTGCCATGCCATTTCCTTCAAAACAAATCCAATGGTGAGGTTTGAACTTCTCAGACTGTATTGACTAGGGCATGGAAATAAACTCATGAACCCATGGAGCAACTTGCTGAATCTCATTGCCTTTACCTACATAAGTAACAAGAAAGACAAACCAACATTGCCTTTTATTAGTTAAAAGAAGAAATCACTACAAAATTATTCATGACCACAAAAGAACACAAGTCAAGGTGTTTGGTGATTCCTCAAAGTGCAAAGCTAAATATAGGGAGGGGAACCAAGAACCCTAATGTGATCTTGTTGTGATGGAATCAACATGGTATGATGAGGGGATCTTAGGGGGGAAAATTGGGGTAGAACAGCTTCCGTTATTTAAGTTTCTTCTAACCGGAGATATGAAGGTTAAAAATATTTGTGTCAATGCAATCGAAGATACTTAAATATAAAACAAACCCTATTTTTGGCTCTAAGATGCCATGCAGTGCTTATGAACATGAATGCATACAAACAAAACCAAAGAGACACAAAACACCATTGGGGATGTAGCAAAGAAAATACTGAAACAAAATATAAACTCGACCAAGAAAATAAATCATTGGTGGATCAAAAGTCCTGACTCAGAGAGGATGGTAAAATGGTCAAAGGATACACCAACCCCCACTGAAGGCAAAACTACCAACATTCACTGAAGGTAGAAAGAGGAAAGAAATAACAACACTGATGTTCACTGATGGTGAGCTACCAACGTTTACTGAAGGTAGAGAGAAGAAATCATCGACGTTCACTGACGATGAACTACCAACTTTCACTAAAGGTAGAGGGAAAAGATATATCATAGCACCGATGTTCATTGACGGTGAACTAACAACGTTCACTAAAGGTAGAAAAAAGATAACAATCACTAATGTTCACTGATGGTGACCTACCAACTTTCACTGAAGGTAGAGAGAAAATATATCATAGCACCACCATTCATTGACGATGAACTACCAATATTCACTGAAGGTAGCAAAAAGATAACAATCACCAACATTCCCTGATGGTGACCTACCAACTTTCATTGAAGGTAGAGAGAAAAGAAATATCATAGCACTGTCGTTCACTGACAGTGAACTACCAACATTCACTGAAGGCAGCAAAAAGATAATAATCACCAACTTTCACTGAAGGTGACCTACAAACTTTCATTGAAGGAAGAGAGAAAATAAATATCATAACACTGCCATTCACTAATGATGAACTACCAACGTTCACTGCAGGTAGAAAAAAGATAACAATCACCAACTCTCAATGAAGGTGACTTACCAACTTTCACTGAAGGTAGAAAGAGAATATATTATACCATCGTCGTTCACTGACGATAAACTACCAACGTTCACTGAAGGTAGAAAAAAGATAACAATCACTAACTTTCATTGAAGGTGACCTACCAATTTTCACTGAAGGTAGAAAGAGAAAATATCATAGCATCGCTGTTCACTGACGATGAATTACCAACGTTCACTGAAGGTAGAAAAAAGATAACAATCACCAACTTTCACTGAAGGTGACCTACCAACTTTCACTGAAGGTAGAAAGAGAAAATATCATAGCATCGTCGTTCAGTGACGATGAACTACCAATGTTCACTGAAGGTAGAAAAAAGATAACAATCACCAACTTTCACTGAAGGTGACCTACCAACTTTCACTGAAGGTAGAAAGAGAATATATCATAGCATCGCCATTCACTGACGATGAACTACCAATGTTCACTAAAGGTGGAAAAAAGATAACAATCACCAACTTTCACTGAAGGTGACCTACCAACTTTTACTGAAGGTAGAAAGAGAATATATCATAGCATCGCTGTTCACTGACGATGAACTACCAATGTTCACTAAAGGTAGCAAAATGATAACAATCACCAACTTTCACTGAAGGTGACCTACCAACTTTTACTGAAGGTAGAAAGAGAATATATCATAGCATCGCCGTTCACTGACGATGAACTACCAACGTTCACTAAAGGTAGCAAAATGATAACAAGTTTCCCCAAAAATTTTGGCATTTCACCTAGAACGGGTCTCAACTTCTTCTTTAACCAAGGCATTCTTTCTGGAAAGGATAATATATAAGCTGTCTCAAATAAAGAGACTACCACTTATAAAGACTTCGCATTGAATTGTCTCTGTGATATCGAAAAACTTGCCATCGACTGGAGTAATTTTGGCAACAAACTACAAACTATTTGCTCATAGGGAAGATAGCAAAAAGGGTAATGCCGACTTTTAGGGGAAGTATAGGTTACTAAAATAAAGAGACTCGTTACTTGTTGTTTATGGAGGATTGTAAAAAAATGACTCTCTGGGGAATGAAATATGACTTCCTGGGGAGATGCCAATATATTTCTGCTGAGGAGGTAAAGTCTTCTCGTGCAAAATAAATGCATATTCTCAAACCAAGGCTCGAAGTCTGCAGATATCATGAGTAATAAAATTACTGAGGATCAAAGATTCAAACCATAAATAAACTAGAACGAGACCGTCATCTAAAATACATCCTTTGAGAAATAAACTCAAGAGGGAAATCCAAATCATCCGGATAAAGAGTTGTGCAGGAAAGCTAAAGCAAGAAATTTTCCACAAGGGATAATTCAATGGGGAACTTGAAAGAACATACACTTTCTGCTTATGACTGACACTCTATTGGAGGGAGGACAACACAATTCTGCAAAACAGGACAATATGTCAACAAAATATTGACGAATGTGAATGAGCAATGATTTTCCAATTTTAGCTATGCATGATGTATGTATGAATGTATGAGTGTTATCACGCATATGCTGACAAAAAAAATATATAACACTGGGAGTAACCAGACGAAAGCAGCTCAGGCACAATCAACACTCAGTCAAATCACATCCAAGATGAACATTCCAAGAAAAAGTAAGTGCCAACTGAGGAAACAAAATCGTATTGCATGGCTTAACTTTACTGGGGAGAAACGTAGTATAGTGATGAAACAGTACAGATACAGAGATATAACATCCCTCTCCAGGCTTCACCAAGAAGTAGTATTCAGACTTCAACGGGGAATCAAAATTTTCAAAAGTAATGCCTCTATCGAGGATTTGAAAAATCAATTTCAAGTAGGGAAGACAGACATCAAATCATCAAAGCATTCATTGGGAGATTAATGTTGACTTCATTAGGAAGGTCAACACCACATTCACAAAGGGAAAATCAATATACATTCTTCACTGGGGAAAACAGAGGCTCATATTCTTCGAGAGTAATCATTGTACCAACATCTCTGGGAAGAAAGAACTTCTAACAAACGAAACCTTCACTGGAGAAATCTTGGATTGAATCTTCATATCATGCAAACTCAGGAAAGAGAAGAACTGAACCAGAACTTGACCAGGGGTACTGGAGTTACAAACCCTATACGACGAAGCATCTTGAGCAAGACTTCTCCGGGAAACAAAACTTCTTAAAAGCAATTGGAGTTCGTTCCTTCCTAGGATTACCATTTTTGTTTTTCTCTTGCGTCACAAGTCTTGAAGTAAAAGCAAATTGTAAGTTCTTTTTGAAAATCAATTTTGTTATTTAATCTTTTCGCTTTGAAAGTTATTATCAATAATAAATGGAGTCTTTGCAAGCTAAATAAAATAAGAAATATAAAGAAATGGGTAAAATCTCAAATTTCATTAATAGAATGGTAGTCTGCGAATGGCGAGACTCCATGGATAATTACAAAGTTCGGAAAATGGTAATATATAATGGAAAAGATACATTGAGATACAATGACCACTATCCCCTCTAATAACTTTTGAAATCCTGAGCAGCAGCTTCTGTTGAAGTATGATGAGGATCTAAGAAGATTGTTGCTTCGACGATCAAGTCTTGTCTGATGTAGTTACTTGCCAAGAAAGTCCCTAACATTTTCCTAAGATTCCCTTGCAGGTTTTCAACTTTGCGAGAAATTTATTCTATTTATGTCTCTAATTTTTGCCTAGACCTCCCTTTCGGGTTTTCGGCCTACCGAGACACTCTTTTTTGCCTAAGCCGCCCTTTATGGTTTTCAACTTAGTGAGCTGTTCTTTTATTTCTTTTAGGCGAAGTATTTCTTGACTGCATCAGCATTCATGGGACGTGGGAACTCCTCTCCATCCATAGTTTCAAGAATTAATGCACCGCCAGAGAAGGCTTTCTTGACAACATATGGGCCTTCAAAATTGGGAGTCCACTTGCCCCTAGAATCAGCGATAAAAGACATGATCTTCCTGACACGAGGTCACCTTCTCTGAATTCATGAGGCTTGACCTTTTTATCAAAACCTTTCTTCATTCTCTTATGATATAATTGTCCATGACACAAAATTGTCATTCTCTTCTCTTCGATCAAATTCAATTGGTCAAACCTGTTCTGGACCCATTCAACCTCTGACAACTTGGTTTCCATTATCACACGCAAAGAGGGAATATCAACCTCGATTGGGAGCACTGCTTCCATTCTATACACAAGGGAGAATAGGGTTGCTCCTGTTGAAGTGCTGACAGATGTCTAATATCCATGTAAAGTAAAAGGGAGCATTTCATGCCAATCTTTATAAGTAACAACCATCTTCTGGATGATCTTCTTAATATTCTTATTAGCAGCTTCAACAAACCCATTCATCTTCGGCCTATACGGAGATGAATTGTGATGGACAATCTTGAATTCTTCACAAAGTTCTGTCATCATCTTGTTGTTCAGATTCGGGCCATTATCAGTGATAATTCTGCTCGACACACCATACCGACATATGAGATTTTTCTTAATGAAGCGTACTACCACCTGCTTAGTAACATTAGCATATGAAGCAGCTTCCACCCATTTGGTGAAGTAATCAATTACTACCAAGATAAAACAGTGTCCATTTGAAGCTTTGGGTTCTATCATTTCAATCATGTCGATACCCCCACATAGAGAAAGACCATGGGGAAGAAATATCATTTAAAAGTGTCAGAGGCACATCAATCTTGTCCGTATAAATCTGGCATTTATGGCACTTCTTTGCAAACCTGTAACAATTAAATTCCATTGTCAGCCAATAGTAACCTGCCCTTAGCATCTTTTCAGCTATCGAATATCCATTGGCATGAGTGCCAAATGAACCTTCATGATTCTCATGCATTAACATGTCTGCTTCGTGTCTATCCATGCATCTGAGCAAGACCATGTCATAATTTCTCTTGTACAACACATTTTCACTAAGGAAGAAGCTGCCATCTAATCTTCTCAATGTCTTTCTATATTTATTCGATACACCAATCGGGTATTCCTGAGTCTGGAGAAAATGCTTGATATCATAATACCAAGGTTTTTCATCTACTACCTCTTCTGTTGTAAACACATGAGCGGGCCTATCCAGTCGCCGAACTATAATTCAAGGTATATCATTCCAAGTATTCACTTGATACATAGAAGCCAGAGTTTCCAGAGCATCTGCCATTTGATTTTTGTATCTGGGGATGTGATGGAATTCAAATTTATTAAAGAAGGGTAACAATCTTCTAGCATAATATTTGTAAGGGATCAAGTCGGGGTGACGAGTATCCCACTCTCCTTTAATCTGATTAATTACCAAAGCTAAATCGCCATACACATCTAGAATTTTAATTCTGAGATCAATAGCTTCCTCGAGACCCATGATGCAAGCCTCATACTCTTCCATATTATTAGTACAATCAAATGTCAACTTCGCAGTAAAAGGAATGTGTGATCCATATGGAGTGACAATCACAACACCAATTCCTTTACCATAAGCATTCACAGCTCCATCAAATATCATGCTCCAGCAAGATTCAGGATCAGGACATTGCCCAGGAAATGGTTCATCACAATCTTTCACTTTCTGAAACATCACATCCTCATCGAGGAAATCATACATCACAGACTGATAATCATCAACTGGTTGGTGAGAAAGATAATATGCCAACACGCTGCTTTTAATAGCTTTTTGAGTGCGGTATTCAATGTCATATTCAGATAACAGCATCTTCCAGTGGGCAATTCTCCCAGTAAGAGCAGGCTTTTCAAAAATGTACTTGATTGGATCCATTTTAGAGATCAACCAAGTAGTGTGATTCAACATATACTGCCGCAAATGTTTTGCCTCCCAGGCCAGAGCACAACATGTCTTTTCCAGCATGGAATACCGCGACTCACAATTAGTAAAAAATTTACTGAGATAATAAATGGCATACACTTTCTTCCCTGTTGTATCTTGTTGTCCCAGAATACAGCCCATGTAATTATCTAACACTGTCAGATACATAATCAATGGTCTTCCTTCGATAGGAGGGAGCAAGATAGGATGTTCAAGCAGATATTATTTAATACTTTCAAATTCCCTTTGGCAGTCATCTGTCCACACACAACCTTGATCTTTCTTTAACAACTTAAAGATCATTTCACATGTTGCAGTCATGTGGGAAATGAATCTGGAAATATAATTCAAACACCCAAGGAACCCTCTGACTTGCTTTTCAGCTCTCGGCGTTGGAATTTCTTGAATTGCTTTGACTTTATCAGGGTCAAATTTAATCCCTCTCTGGATAACAATGAAACCCAACAATTTCCCTGACCAAACACCGAAGGTACATTTATTTGGATTTAAGCAGAGACGATACTTCCTCAAACGCTGAAAAAACTTCAACAAATCTTCCATGTGGCCTTCTTCAGTCTGGGATTTAGAAATCATATCATCAGCATATACCTCAATTTCCTTGTGCATCAGATCATTGAATAGGGTTGTCATAGCCCTCTGGTATGTTGCACCAGCATTCTTCAACCCGAAGGGCATCACTCTGTAACAAAATTTTCCCCAGGGTGTGATAAAAGTTGTTTTTTCCATGTCCTCAGGAGCCATCCTTATTTGATTATACCTGAAAAATCTGTCCATGAACGAGAAAACTTTGAATTTTGTGGTGCTATCCACTAACATATCAGGATGCAGTAATACTCCAATCTTGACTTCCTTCAGATCTTCTTCTGAACCCAAATTGATTACTTCCAATGGCTCTTTATATGGCTGAATGGCATTCTCCTCGCGCTCAAGCAACCTTGAGACTTCTTCCAGAATCTCATCATAGTCTTCTTACTCGGCCCCATACACAGGACATTCAAAGTTGGAGAGGGTGCAGGGTCATTATATTCAACGGGGTTTTTAATTAATCTGCACCTATGATTTATGATTGCTTTTAGAAAGTGACACATATAATAAGTGATCATGCAGATTGAATTTCAGTTATTATTTATTTTGAAAGGTTTTTTCTGATTACCATTTTCAAAGAAAAAAGCAAAAAATAAAAACACAATTTGGGAAACAAAGAAAACTTTTATTATTGATTTTAAAAATCAAAGAAAACAAATAAGCCCATACAATATCAATACTTTCACCTTGGGCAGAGTGAAATCTTTTCAAAAAGATCAACAAAAATAAATTAATTTGAAAAATGTATGCAAGAGGGAACATCAATGGTGATCCAGTTCTGAAAGAGGACAAATGAGATATCAATAATTTATGTTCTCCATATATAATTACCACTTTTCCTTCACGCACAAACTTCAACTTCTGGTGTAAAGTCGAAGTGACAGCCCCTGCCTCGTGTATCCACGACCGTCCCAACAAACAACTATAAGCGTGTATAATATCCATGACCTGGAAAGTAATCTGAAACAAATGTGGGCCTATATGAATAGGAAAGTCAACTTCACCAATAACAGATTTCCTTGATCCATAAAACGCTTTCACAATAATGCCACTTGGGCGCATGGGCGTTCCTTGATATTTCAACTTCATAAGTGTGCTCCTTGGTATAACGTTCAATGTGGATTTTTTATCAATCAGCATATTGGATAATGAATCATACTTGCAGTTCATAGAGATGTGGAGGGCCAAGTTGTGATTCCTTTCTTCATCGGGAAATTCATCATCGTAGAAACTCAGGTTATCACATGATGTAATGTTCCCTACCACACTGCTGAATTGGTCTACTGGCATATCACTTTCCATGAAATCTTGGTCCAATACCCTCATCAAATATTCTCTGTGAGCAGCAGAGTTCATCAATAAAGCCAAGATAGATATTTTTGAAGGATTCTGTAGTAGCAGATCTACAATTCTGTAGTCGCTCATCTTGATTATCTTCAAAATATCATTCACCTCTTTTTCTAGCGTAGCTCCACTAGATTCAGTTGCAGCCTTCTTGGGTTCAACATCTTCGACAGTATTCTTGCCAACATTAACATCCCCACGAACAACTGGTGCAAATACACAGCCGCTGCGGGTCACTCTGCTAGTCTCAACAATATTTCCAACATTAGGCATTGGTTGGATGGGAACTTCCACACCATCCTCTAAAATTGTAGCATTATATTTGTAGGGTACAGCCTTGTCTGACTTGTAGGGGACAGGACCCGGCAAACTAATCACCAATGGAGTAATAGATGGAATGCCATGATATTCAACTTTAAAATGGGTGGGTGCACCAAAACAAGGCACAATAACATTTACTCCCTATTTAAGACATTCAGTCACTACAGAGTCATCTCTAGAAAACATATCTTCATCTGAGGAGAAGAACTCATCCGCAGAGGTATTCTCATATCTGACTCTTCTTCATCCAGACAAACCTCAATCTCATTAACCTCATGGTAATCATACCTTTGTCCTGTAACCTTGATAGTTCCATTATCCAATAATAACTACCTTTCCTTACAATTGAACATCCTCGGGAGTTCCGGCAGCGAATTCGGCAAGATCCATACTGATGTTCTACCTGACCAGCCATGTGGCAGAAAGTAGCATGCAATTGTACAAGATCCTCATTCATATGTTCCACTTCAAAGATTCTGAACTCTCCAGGACATCCAGAAACCATGTTTACCTCCTCTTCATACTATGCCCTAGGCCTGATTATATGGATGAGGCCCTCGTCCATCATCTCCTACAAATCAACCTTTATCTTGTCACAACCCTGTATATTTGTACTGCAAATAGTACAACCAGCATGGTCATGCGTATAGTAGTTAAATTCATAGAGGTCTGTATGCATTTTTACCAAATCTCCTCTAACCAGATTAATATCGAAAATCCGAAACTCTCCAAGACAACCAGTCACCATGTTCACAGCATTTTCTCCTCCATGCTTTGGTAAAGGATTATCTTTCACATTAGGGCCAACATCTTTGAAGGATAAGAAACCAGACTTAACCAATTTTTGTACTTCAGTTTTCAAAGGATAGCACTTCTCTACATTGTGCCCTGGTGCTCCCTAATGAAAAGCACATGTTTGGTATGTCTTGTAATACCAAGGCAATGGTGATGGTATAACGGGAGGTGGTCTGGTCTAAACCAACTTCTTTTGAATTAACATCGGGATTAATTCTGCATAGCTCATAGGAATAGGGTCATAAGTCTCCCTTCTCTGATTATACCCTTGATTCCCCTGATGGGATGGTCTCTGATAAGCAACGGTGGTTGGAGCTACACCAATAACTGGAGTTAGTGAGGTGACTTATTGATGACACTGATAATTTATTCTAGGAGTATTAACCATCCTCTTTTGCATAACAGTATTTGTATCTCCTTCCTTCTTTTTGGCAAACCCATAGGATGGCTTCTTCGTATTTCCGGAACTTTCACTTTTTGTTAAATGTCCCTGTCTTACAGCCTCTTCCAGACGGATACCCATGCCCACCATTTCAGTAAAGTCAGTCGGTGAAGTCTCTACCATCCTCTCATAATAGAAAGCACCCAGAGTCTTTAGGAAAATCTTAGTCATCTCCTTCTCTTCCATGGGTGGAATCACTTGGGCGGCTACCTCACGCAATCTCTGTGCATATTCTTTGAATGATTCCCTGTCTTTCTGGACCATGGCCATGAGTTGATCACGGTCAGGCGCCATGTCCATGTTGTATTTGTATTGTCTAATAAATTCTTCTCCCAAGTCATTGAAAGTATGGATATCGATGTTGTCCAAACTCATATACCACTTCAACGCAGCACCAGTCAAACTATCCTGAAAAAAGTGAATCAGCATATGTTGATCATCAGTGTGGGTAGGCATTCTTCTTATATAAATCATAAGATAAGCACGAGTACAAGTGTTGGCCTTGTACTTCTCGAATTATGGGACTTTAAATTTCGCATGTATCTTGACATTAGGGACCAAGCATAAATCATTCACATTCTGCCTGAACAATTCCTTTCCCCTGAAGGCCTTCATCCCCCTCTGCATCTTGTCAAACTGATCTTGGAAATCATCCATTCTATTATAGATACCCAATCCTTCACTTGGTATAGGAAAGGGATGATACATATCATCATTAACAAATGGGACCATATTCACCGAAGGAGGTGCAGCAGGAGTAGCATGCACCACAAGAGGTGCAGGAGTACCAGTAGTCTGAACGACTGGAGTAACTTGAGGACCAAGATTGAAGCCTTCAGGCACAAAGTTCTTTGGCATTTCCCATGGATAATCTTGAGCCATGTGATTCTGAACAACAGCTGGAGTAGCAGACACAGGAACAGTCAAAGCTTCAGTAGTAACCCTTGTCTGTTGAGGTTGATCACTCGGTGGATGATTCTGAGAAGCCACCAGAGATTCCATAAGATCAGTGAGATTGGCCATGCCGGCCTTTAGAGAAGAAACCTCCTCGCACAGCTCACAATTCTCTTGTTCTAAGTTGTCCATCTTTCTTCTGAAATTAGCTCGAGTATTGTAGTGGTGAGACAGCTTGCTGAACGAAATAAAGGAGCTTGGTAAGACACCTAGATATACATAAAAAAATCAAGAAATGTGTGAAATATGATGCATTATGTGTGTTGTACCCAAAAAATTTTCCTCTCATTTATCAAATATTTTCTCACAAAGATCTCTCTTGGTTCAAGACTGCACTAGGGTTGACCAACTCAAGACACCTCCTTAAGCACTGATGACCAAAATTAGGGTTTGAGATTGCACAAGGATAATTGAACTTTCAATGCTTTATGTGACTTTCATGGATCATTTTGGACCCCCAAGATTACTCATGTCAAGTTTCAAGCCTTGGATCACACTTTTGCTCAGTCAGTTGAGCAGTTGACCTAAAAATCAGTTGTATTGGGGAAAAAGTCAACTGTGGCCAATTTACAGTAAAACTTCATAATTTTTTATCCATATCAACATTATAAACTCATATGTATCATTTTATCAAGTTTGGACCATAATTCCTCAAGAAATATGATCAAATCATCAAAAGGGCAAAATGGTCAAAATTAGGGTTTTGACTGAGGAAAGGCAATTTCTGATTTTTGACCTAGCAAATGGTCAATTGGTTTGAAGCATGACCTCAAGAGTTCAATTGAATCATTTTGACCTAATGGCATGACCCAAAACATTGCTCAAGATCAATTGGGTTGATAGTGAATTTTCAGTCAACTGATTAAAAGTCAATTATACACTGAGAAGTCAAACTTTGACTTTTTGGTCAAAATCCAATGTCAAAGATCACAATTCATCAAAAAATGTCAAAATATGAAACTTGTTCATCAAGCAATCAAAAATTCAAGATTTCATTTAGAAAAGTCAAAGTTTTCTAACAGAAATTTTTCTAAGTGTTTAAAACTTCATGTTTTTTTACAACTTTGAGCCAATTTTTCACCATGATGCAAGATGATTCAAAAGAAACTTTCAACATGAAAGTTGTAGATATCCATGAGATATACAACATTGATTTATACAACTTCTTATAAAAATGATTGTATTTCAAGTTATTAATTCATAAATTCATGGTCATGAAATTGAACACTTAGTGAAATTTTGCCCTAGTTTTGGTTAGGATTTTGACCTAACTTCATGGCACTTTTTCATATAGTTCCAAGTGGAATTTTCAAAAATTATTCAAAGAGGGACTGTAGATAAAATTACAAGCTTTCCAAAATGTAAAAGAACTCCTTGAGATCATTCTTGAGCAGAGAAAATCGAAGAGATGAAGTTAGGGTTTTCAAACTTAAATTACAAGTCATTTCATGATGAACAAAAATTCAAATCCAAGCCTAGGCTACATAATCTTTTCATTGCAGGCCTCAAACTTGTTTGTCACTCCATAATTAAATGTTTACACAGCTGTTAGAGCTTTAATCCAAGCACTTGAGCCTTTATCCAAGTTACATTTCCATTTATGGCACAAAGTTGTCATTTCCATTTTGATAAAGCATCACTTTTGATATTGTCAACTTCTTGAGCTTTGCACTTGTTCTTTATGCACACATTACCCCTATAAACCAAAATCAATGTGTCTAAAGCCTCTTGGAACTCAGAACATGCTTATACAACACTTTGAGATTTGTCTTCTCACTTTTCTTCAAAAGCAAGTTATAGAGCCAAAAGGCTATAACTCAGAAATCTTGATTGCATTTGATCTCTAACCTTTTCCATACATATACACAAGTCTATTGCAACATAACACACGAATTCTAAGACCCCAAAACACTCCCGAGCTCTCTGCAACTGAGAATCTGCCATAACTTGACAGTTTTGAACCTCATATAACCATCTCTAAATCCACTCGTGCGTATTGAGTTTTAACCATCCAAACACTTAATATACATCATATCAAAGTGATTCAGACCCCTGTTTCCTGACTATAACTCCTCCATTGCTATCCACCATTTCCAAAACTGAAGCTTGCAACTTGACTTGAGTTGGGAGTTTCAGCCATCCTCAAAGCAAAGTAGGAGTTGGAACACACTCAAGGAGGTCCAGGCAAGCTACAGAAATCATCAAGCCACCATAAAGGTTGCTCAAACTCCAAACACGACTCCAGCTACAAGGGGTAAGTTTTAAAACTTCTATCTCTTCATACAAGCATCATTTGATTCTGATTTGTGAAGATAAAATATAGATACCATTTCCACGAAGCTGTACATATCCATAGTTGGCATTTATTTGGCCTGAGCTTAGAAAATTTTAGAGTTGAAGTTTCTGAAATTTTTAGGTTTTAAATTAGGGCCAGAAAAATTCTCACTTATCTTTGACCGTTAGCTTAAGTTATTTACATGGTTGGATTCGTGATGAAATTTCCAGCATCTTTCATGTTTGTACTTTTGAAAATGGTTGAGAAATGAGAGAGATAACAATTTCAAAAATTGTGTTGAATGGTCTGGCGTGAGGTTGAAGAAGATACAGGCCTAGGAATGTGTTTCAAATATATATTTATGGTTTTTAATTAATAAACGGATGTATATCCACCCCAGTGGTAGAAGTGCGCGCCTGTGACTATAGGGACCTGGGTTCGAGCCCCAGTGGTACCCTTTTATTTTTTCTTGTTTTATATTCACAGATTCAATGCAAACCAAGCCAGCGCGTGCATCAAGTGTCCTCATCTCATCACCATCTGATCATTGCATGATTGGAACCAATGCACCACATGAATAGGTCCATGGTACATCACAATAAGCCAGTAACATGAGATCAAAACAAGCGCTGGGCCTTTCAGTCTTGGGCCTCTTTTTTTTATATTTTTGCTATCCTCATACACCCTTTTTTTACTAAGACACCCCTTGGCCCAATTTTCTTTTATTATTTCCTTTTTCTTATTTTTGTTTTTTTTATTATTTATTTATTTCTTTTCTTCTTCAATATTTTTTTTATTTTTTATTATTATTAAAAATCCAAAAATATTTTTTTATTTATTATTTACACTCATATATTTTATTTTCTCTATAAAGAAAAAAGACTAAAAAACATTTCTCTTAATAATTAATTTCTTTTTAATAATTAATATCTAGACATAGGTTTAATTATTTATTTTCTTAATTAAAATTAATTTAGAACTTAGGTTTATTTTAATTAATTTTCATATTATTTTTATTACGTTAAAACCTTTTCACAAAAAAACCTAAAACACATTTTTTAACTTAATTTCCTTCTTAATTAATTTAGGTTTAAATTTTGTTTATTTTTCATTAATCATCTCACTTAATTAGGATAAAACCCCTTTCATAAAAACAACAAAAATCATTTTTTTTCCAGTTATATTCTTGCATTTTATTTTTAATTTTGTACAATATTCAATATGGTTGTAATAGATAATTAGGTTTAATTTTCTTGCAATCCCTATTTGTAAATTTGTACACCCCCTCCCCTAAGGATGTAATAGCGTAGTAATTTTACTTTTCGCAATTTATCGTTTTATATAAATGCTAGTAATTAGGGTTTGTATGAAAAGATAAAATCAACAAGTAGAAAACCCTAATCAAAGACTAATCAAGTATGAAAATCAATACACTTGCATACAAGCACCCCTAGGGTAAATCCACTTGGTTGCCTTACAAAAATGACCATATTACGCATGTGAGGCACCTTAGCAAAGACAAGAAAAATACAAGATCATAGTCCCTCGATGACGATATCAAAAGATGACTTTCAAAATGATCTTAGTCCCTAAAGAAAAATGCTAAGATACCTTGCAACATTGCTAATCATGGTTATACGATGACCCACGCCCGTCCCTTTTACATCCAAAGATAGGGTTACTTACCAAATCAGTGGTAAAATAACAATGTCAAAAGAAAAAAAGGAAATGAACATGAAAGACTTTTGAGTATGTAGAATGTTCCTAGTTACTTGCCCCATTTCAAAATAAAAACATCCTTGCTATTTTCAAAACAAACACTAACACTTTCAAAACACCTTTCAAAACTTGAAAACATTTTCAAAATACCAAACACTTTGTATACATTCTTACGAACGAGAATCATTGCAAAGTTTTCCTAAACAATTGCCTCTTTTCAAAAATATTTTCAAAACCACACAAAGCATAATTTCAAACATAAGTAAGTGACTTAGAAAGTTACTAAGAGCCCATGGAAAACCATGGATGAAAAGGGTGATAATACCTTCCCTTTTCATAATCTACCCCCCGAACTCAAGAAATAATCTCAAAGGTCTATCATGTGCTTTTACACCTTTCCTTTTGAATAAAAGAAAAGTCGGTGGCAACTCTTGCTAAACCGCAACATTTGCAATCAAACTCAAAACACCCAAGTCAGTTCTCCCACTGTATCACAGAACTGGCGACTCTGCTGGGGAGAATTCTGAAAGTTGGGTTACCTTAGGGTTAGATCACATTTACTTGCTTTCTTTGTTTGACTTGTATGCTTTACATTATGGTTCTTTGTTTGGGCTTGAGTCCTCTACCCGGATTTGGGATACCTTATAGGTAAGTAGCAATATGTTATAGAAACTGTGCGGGGTATACCGACATGGTCTAAGCAATAGCTACATTAGTGCGACATATTTGTGGGTACCGGTAGCCCTTGAGTAGTCAAGGAGAGTACGAGGCCGCTGAGTGATGTCATGAAGCACTAATGAACTTTTAGAACCTTTACTTGACCAACTTGGCCTTTAGGACGTAGTGAGATGACCGGCTTTGGTGCACTCCAAAGTTCATAGATAATTGATACTACACTCATTAAGGTTTGGTTTTTTGGGATATTTTGGTCGTCATTAAAGAGGCTTGTGCTGAAACAATGACCAAAGAAACAAATCAATGATATTGAACTCCTTAGAACTCGGTTACTATTACTAGGACAGGTTTGAGCCAACTAAACTTCAAGAGGGTACTTACCTATGAGACTCCATGCAAGCCTAAACCTAAGGACTTGTTTGCTTTGTTTGTATATATATATATATATATATATATATATATATATATATATATATATATATATATATATATATATATATATATATATATATGTATATATATATATATATATATATATATATACTTGTACATAACATCATAAACACCATAACATCATACTCTTATTCACTAACCGTTTCAAGGATCTTAGGATTTATCTTTGTTCTGTTTTGTAGGACATGGATTCAATTCGCAGGAAAACCATTCAAGTCAACCTTGTAAGGATCCCTCCTCAACTTAAAGAGCTAGCATCAAGGATTCCTGAAAATTCTCCATTCACCGAAAGACATGGTCGCCTACTAAACTTGGTCACCTCCAACACTGATGAAGACATGATGAAGGTGCTCTTTCAGTTCTTTGATCCTTTACACTATTGCTTCACATTTCCCGATTATCAACTTGTGCCAACTTTGGAAGAATTCTCCCAACTCTTGAGGATTCCTATTCTCAATCAACTAACTTTCAATAGTATGCAAAGATATCCAAAGCTAGAAGAGATTGCTCAAGCTCTACACTTACAACCATCTGATATCACAACTAATTGGGAAACAAGTAGTGGTGTCAAAGGTTTCCTAGCAAAATTCTTGTTTGAGAAAGCCCAAAACTGTTGGAAATCTTTGAATTTGCAAGCTTTTGAGGAAGTTGTGGCTCTCCTCATCTATGGGATGGTTTTGTTCCCAAATCCTGACCAACTCATAGATGTGAACGCCGTCAAAATCTTCATGTCTCGTAACCCGGTGCCAACTTTGCTAGGGGACATCCTACATTCCTTTCAAACTCGCACTATGAGGAAAAGAGGTATCCTTATGTGTTGTACTCCTCTCTTGGCAAGATAGTTTATTTTGCATCTTCCCCAATCTGTATTGAAGAACGAGTAAAGTTCAAGGTGGTCACATAGGTTAATGACACTCAAACATTCAGACATTCATTGGTGTTCCCGATCCATAGAGAATGTTACTATTGTTGACCATTGTGGAGAATTCCCTAATGTCCCTTTACTTGGCATTAGAGGAGGTATCACCTACAACCCCTATTTATCCTTAAGACAGTTTGGTTACGCCCGAAGGGATGGCCCACGTGAGATGCTCATCCAAGGTTTGGTATTTGACTACGAGAACGACGATCAAGGTCATCGCCAGAGATTTATCTGAGCTTAGAGGATGTTGAACAAGGTAGATAGCAAGACATTAGGGCATAAGAATTTCATCCCTCTTGAGCCTTACCTCAAATGGGTACGAGCTCGAGCTCAAAGTCTTATGATGCCTTACCCCTCTATTCTCCCGGTAATCATAGAGCCTATTATGGAAGGAGATGTTTTGTACACTATTTTTCATCCTGACATGCCCACCTCTCTTGAAGACTTACAAAGGGATTGGATACAGCTTAAGGGGGAGCGAGACACTTTCGAAGCCCAATTTTACGCCAGTGAGAAGAAGGTTTTGGAACTCACTAAGAGACTTCATGAGGAGCGGAGCCTGAATGCCTACATCGCACCAAAGAGGATGCGTACAACTTTTTTATCTTAGAGTTTTTTTTACTTTTTTGTAAGCCCAAAAGAGGCATGATTTACTCAAGCTATTAATATAACGTGCATTCCTTTTTTTGGTCTAAAGCAATTTAAAATCTCTAAGTTCCTTGAAATCATTGCATATGCATTTACCATTCATCATAACATAAGAAGGTTTCTTACGATAAGTCTCTTCATCTTTCTACTGTTTATTTCAGTAAGATGGATCTCGAGCAGACGGTAAAAGACCTCCAAGCATATAATGCTCAACTTCAGTAGTTGTTCTTAACTCTAGCCAAAGGACAGGAAGATCTGAAAACCTTGTTGATTGAAGAAAAGAAGAAGAAAAAGAAAGTAACCGGAGTTCTGAATATGGGAAGAAGGTTCCAAGGACAAGAAAGAAGGACCCTAGACTTTGCAACATCATCTGGTGAAAAAGACAACCAAGATGGGAAAGGAAAGGAAGCAGTTGTCCAGCTAGAGTCTGAAGAGGAAGAAGAGGAGGATTACTCTGAAGAGCAGTATCCCTCGGTCGACGACAAATACAAGCATCTGGAAGAATGACTAAGCGCAATGGAAATCCAGAAAGTGCATGGGCTAGACTTTGAGGAGCTAGGTCTGGTGTCTGGGATTATCATCCCACCAAAATTCAAGGCACCGATATTTTCTAAATACGATGGAGTTTCGTGCCCCAAAATGCATCTCTGATCCTATGTGAGGAAGATACAACCTCACACTGCAGACAGAGATTTATGGGTCCATTTTTTCCAAGACAGTCTATCAGGAACTCAACTGGATTGGTTTTATCAACTAGAAAGGGCCAACATCCATAATTGGGAAGACATTGCCACTGCTTTCTATAAATAAGATCAGTACAACGCATATCTTTCTCCTACCCGTACTCAACTCCAAAGTATGGCCATGGTTTCAAGTGAAGGTTTCAAAGACTACGCTCAGAAATTGAGGGACTTAGCAGGAAGAGTCCAACCTCCCCTTTTAGAAAGAGAACTGGTAGACATGTTTTTGGGTACCCTGTCTGGTCCTTTCTTTAATCATTTAATTGGAAGCTCCTCAGCAGGCTTCACTGAACTAATCTTGACTGGAGAAAGAGTTAAAGCTGGGATTAAGAGTGGGAAGATCCAGAAAGACGTATCCTCCTCCGCTATAATAAAACCATTTATTGGGAAGAAAGAAGTTGGTGTTGTGTATCCTCAAAGGAATAAAGAAAGAACTAAACACCATCCAATGGTGGGGGCTGTCATGATCCCTAAGCCTGTGCCTACTCAACAAAGGAACAATCAGCCTAAAACAGAAAGACCAGTAAGACAATTTACCTAGATTAATATGACACTATCTCAAGTACTTCCACATTTGTTGAGATCTAATCTGGTAACTTTGAAGGAAGCTCCGAAGAATCCTAACACAACCTCTCCTCACTACCATCCTAATGCTCGTTATGCATACCATTCAGAAAGTCCAAGCCATGATACTAACAACTGTTGGGCTTTGAAAAACAAGGTGCAAGACCTTCTTGAAGCCAAAGAAATTGAGTTTGACTCTCCTGAGATCCCAAATGTTATCACCGCTCCTATGCCCAAGCATGGCCGTGGTGTCAGCGCTATTGAAGATTATGTGTTTTTTACTACTGTTGATGAAATTGTTACTCCTCTCCTGACCGTCAAGAAGAACCTTTTAAAAGCTGGTTTATTTCCAGACTGTGACGAAAGCTGCCACCTCTGTTCCTCCCTACCAACCGGTTGTAATTTATTGAAAGTAGGTGTTCAACGCCTAATGGATGACAAAGAGATTTTGTTTGAAAAAACTCTTGTTCCAACCATTTCTTACAAAGATGTTTCAATAGTAACCATTTCTGCCAATCCTTTCAGGGTCTCCACCAAAAGACCCGTTAGGATTACATCAATTCCTAAACTAGCTCCACTAATACTTAATATGCCAGGTCCAATCCCATACTCATCAGATAAAACGGTCCCATGGAATTATGGGGGCGACGTCTACTATCACGGCGTCAAGCAAGATTGGATGGCTGATGAAGACTCAATTCTTGAGAAAGTTGACCCCAACATCCGTAACATTGTGGGAACCAGCAAGATAACCTGAAGTGGAAGAGTATTCTCCCCAGATATTGCTCCTCCAAAGACTGTTATCGGCCCTGTGATCATCCATGTTCCTATTCCTGCTAACACTACTACTACTACTACAATCCATTTGGTTACCCCTGCTGACACTACTATTACTACAATTCCTATAGTTACACCTGCTGATACTCCTACCGCCGAGTCGACCGAGACTCGGGGAAAAGGCATTCTGGTTGAGCCTGTCCAGATGAAGGCGCAAATAGTATCTATCCCCGAGGCCTCCAAAAAGGAGATGGAAGAAATTCTGAAGATTATAAATAGAAGCGACTACAACGTAGTCCAGTAGCTAGGGCAGACTCCGTCAAATATTTACATGCTGGATTTATTGTTGTGTTCTGAGGCTCATGCAAAGGCCTTGGTGAAATTCCTTAAAACTGCCCATGTACCACAAGAAACCTCTGTTGATCAGTTCCAAGACTGTGTGGCCAGTTTGACCGCAGACAATGGTTTAGGATTTTCTGATGCTGACTTGACACCTAGAGGGAGGAAGCACAACGAGGCGTTGCATGTCTATGTCGAATGTCGGGGCACAACTTTGGCCCATGTCTTGGTGGATACCTGTTCGTCTTTGAATGTTCTACCTAAGAAGGCTCTTGATAGACTCGACTGTGAAGGTTTGACCTTAAAACCCAACAATATAGTGGTAAGGGCCTTCGACGGTTCAAAAATAATGGTGCATGGGGAGGTGGACATCCCCATAAAAGTTGGAACCCAAACCTTTGATTCAACTTTTTACGTGATGGACATTCTCCCTTCCTACTCCTGCTTATTGGGCCGACCATGGATTCACAATGTTGGTGTTGTCACCTCTACATTACATCAAATGCTGAAATACCCAACCAAGGGGAAAATCATTACTGTCCATGGAGAAGAGGAATATATGGTCAGTCATTTAAACTCCTTCAGATACGTGGAATTGGATGGTGAATTCATTGAAACTCCATTTAAGCATTTCGAGAAAGTCCCACCAGCCGTGGCAGTAACCAAAGATGTTTCCCAATTCCTGAAGATTACAAGACCTCCGCTAAAGATGTCTTCTTTGAAAGATGCCAAGGCAGTGATAGAAGAAGGTGGTAGCACTATTTGGAGCCAACTCCCAGATATCCCATACAAGTGTGACAAATTTGAATTGGGTTTCACTTCAGGAGCCCAGAAAGTTGTACGTCGTCCTCGTGCCGAGGGACCACCCTTGAAGATCAGCAACCATGGAGTCAATGCAGTGGAGGATGATGAGGATAGTTATGACCTGGAGGAATGGATTTTCCCAACTGTCAATGGAGGACTCAGCAAGTGGGAAGTTAAATATTTTGTCTCAATTACTTTTATCCAACAGTAATTGTCCTTATAATTTTGTCGGATCTATAATAATTAAACAATTCAGACTTTTTAAGCCTTGTGTCTTACCCGAGGCACAATGGTCCATTTGTAAGGGTTGTTATCTCATTTTCATATGTCATCAATGAATCATGGACGTTTTTGCATAAAACTTTGTGTTCTTTTTCTTTCTCCCTTTTTACATTTTTACTTTCCTTCAAAGATAGCTATACTCTTACACACACTCACAATGCAGGTCTACATCAACTCAGGATCCCATAGGTAATGATTCTACTATGGCCTTCTGTGACTCTGAAAATCTAATCTACCAAGTCAAAGACGAAGGTGAGGAAGATTGTGAAGTGCCAGGGGAACTAGCCAGGTTACTATAATAAGAAGAGAGGACCATTCAGCCCCACGGAGAACCAGTGGACACAATTAACCTAGGTACTGAAGAGGACAAGAAAGAAGCCAGGGTGGGTGCCAATCTGGAACCCAGTATCAAGAAGCGTATGATTCAGTCGCTACATGATTATGTTGAGGTCTTTTATTGGTCGTATGAAGACATGTCAGGACTTGATGCAGATATCGTGGTACATCGTCTACCAACAAAAGAGGACTGCTCACCGGTAAAACAAAAGGTTTGTCGCATGCGACCAGATATGTTAGAGAAGATTAAAGCCGAAGTCATGAAACAATTCAACATCGGATTCTTGGTCGTCATATCCTATCTGCAATGGGTCGCCAATGTTGTTCTCGTGCCTAAAAAAGATGGAAAAGTGAGAATGTGTGTGGACTACAGATATTTGAATAGGGCAAGCCCTAAGGATGATTTCCCACTTCCCCACATCGATATCTTGGTTGACAATACAGCACAGCATAAAGTGGTTTCCTTCATGGATGGTTTCTCAGGCTACAACCAAATAAAAATGGCACCTGAGGACATAGAGAAAACAACCTTTGTCACACAATGGGGGACTTTCTGTTACGAGGTTAAGCCATTCGGGTTGAAGAACGTTGGGGCAACCTATCAGTGTGTCATGGTAGCTCTATTTCAGGACATGATACATCACGAAATAGAGGTCTATGTGGACGACGTGATAGCCAGATCTCAAACTGAAGGAGAACATCTTGACCATTTGCAGAAGTAGTTTGAGAGATTAAAGAAATACAAGTTGAGGTTGAACCCGAATAAATACACACTTGGGGTAAGGTACGGTAAACTCCTAGGCTTTGTCATCAGCGATAAAGGTATTGAAGTGGATCCTGCCAAAGTGAAAGCAATACAAGAAATGCCTTCTCCTTGTACCGAGAAGGAAGTCAGAGGATTCTTGGGACGGTTAAACTACATCGCCAGATTCATTTCTCCCCTAACAGCTACTTGTGAACCAATCTTCAAATTGCTGAAGAAAGATCAAGTAGTCAAATGGAATGATGAATGCCAAACTGCCTTTGACAAGATCAAAGAGTACCTACAAGAGCCTCCTATTTTGTTGCCACCAGCCGAGGGAAGACCATTGATCATGTATCTAACTTTTTTACAAAATTCAATAGGGTGTGAGTTGGAGCAGCATGAGGAGTCTGGCCAAAAAGAGCATGTTATTTATTACCTAAGCAAAAAGTTTACCGACTGTGAAACAAGATATTCACTGCTCGAGAAAACTTGTTGCGCTCTGGCATGGGCTGCTCGCCGGCTAAGACAGTATATGCTGACCCATACCACCTTATTGATATCTAAAATGGATCCAATAAAATACATATTCGAGAAGCTTTCCCTCTCTGGGAGAATAGCGAGATGGCAAATGATCCTGACGGAATATAACATTCAGTATACTACCCAAAAAGAAATAAAGGGCAGTGTATTAGCTAATCACCTTTCTCATCAAGCTGTGGATGACTACCAGTCTATGAAGTTTAAATTCCCAGATGAAGACATCATGATGGTAAACAACTGTGAGGAATTCAGACCATATGACGGACCTGAACAAGGATCCCGATGGACCCTGGTTTTTGATGGGGAGTCTGACGCACTCGGCAATGGCATCGGTGTTGTACTCATATCTCCGGAAGGATGTCATCCTCCCATTACTGCAAGACTCTTATTCAACTGTACAAATAACATGGCAGAATACGAAGCATGCATTTTTGGTCTCAAAGCTGCCATAAATTTGGGAATCAAGTCCTTAAGTGTATTCAGAGATTCATCTTTGGTCATCAGTCATATCAGAGGAGAATGGGACACTAAACACCCTAACCTTATCCCCTACAAAGAACATGTGTTGACATTAATCCCATATTTTGAGAAGATTACCTTCGAGTATTTCCTACGAGAAGAAAATCAGATAGCAGACGCACTAGCCATAATGTCATCCATGTTTAAACTTAAATGGGATAACGAGGCTCCCCATATCACCATTGAATGAATGGATGAACCAGCTCACTGTCACGAGATCAATACTGAAGAAGTAGTGGACCGGCCTTGGTTCCACGAAGTCAAGAGGTATCTCGAGGCTCAAGAATATCCGGAAGAAGCTTCAATCAATGATAAGAAGTTCTTAAGGATATTCTCTACTAAGTTCTTCCTTAGTAATGGCATTCTCTACAAGCGCAACCATGACTCTGTTTTTCTCCGTTGCATAGACAAGGTTGAGGCAGAGAGGATCATGGCTGATCTACATGAGGGCACGTTTGGAACCCATTCCAGTGGGCATACGATGGTAAAGAAAATCCTACGGGAGGGTTATTATTGGTCTACCATGAAAGCAGATTTCTATCAACACTCTCGAACCTGCCATAAGTGTCAGACCTATGCTGACAAGGTGCACGTACCTCCGGTTCCCTTGAAAGTCTTGACGGCTCCTTGGCCCTTTGTTATGTGGGGCATCAACATAATTGGAGAAATCAAGCCAACAGCCTCTAATGGACACCGTTTCATCTTGGTGGCCAATGACTATTTCACAAAATGGGTTGAGGCGGCTTCTTTCGCTTCTGTTACCAAGAACATTGTCTCCCGGTTCATCAAACAAAATCTCATCTGTCGTCACAGTATCCCGGAGAGGATCATCACAGACAATGGTATGAATCTCAACAACACTATGATCACCACACTGTGCGTGCAATTCAAGATCCGGTACCACAATTCTTCCCCTTACCGTCTAAAGATGAATGGTGTTATCGAAGCCGCAAATAGGAACATCAAAAAGATCATACAGAAAATGACAGTCAGGTACAAAGACTGGCATGAGATGCTACCATTCGCTCTCCATGGTTATCTTACCATGGCACGCACATCAACTGGGGCAACACCCTACTCTCTGGTATACAACATGGAGGTTGTCTTGCCTATTGAGGTCCAGATCCCCTCTCTGAGAATTATGAAGGATGCAGGGTTGAAGGAAGACGATTGGATCCAAACTCGACTTTATCAACTGAACTTGATTGATGAGAAAAGGCTTACTACTATCTGTCATGGTCAAATGTATCAAAAACGGATGATCAAGGCTTTCAACAAAAAGGTCAGACGCCGAGTATATCAAGTCGGGGATTTGGTGATCAAGCGCATCATACTGCCGCAAGGTGATCCCAGGGGAAAATGGACTCCTACATACGAAGGACCATTTGTGATCAAAATCATATTCTCGGGTGGAGCAATGATCTTGACCACTATGGATGGTGACGACCTGTCGCACCCTGTGAACACGGATATAGTCAAAAGATACTACGCATAAGAGACCCGCTAGGTTGACACACCTAGGAAAAACAAGGGCATCCCGGCGAACCAAAAAGGTTCGGGTAGAAATTATGGATAAAAACAAAAAAAAAATTGTACACCCGAAAAGTTGAAAACCCGAAAGGGAGACTTGGGCAAAAAAGGGTATCCCGGTGGACTGAAAACCCGAAAGGGCAGTCCAGGAAAAAGTTAGGGAATCAAAGTGTACGACTATGTCCCGTTGGATCACCTTTATGGACAACCTTTGGCTTCGACTGAAAAACTCAGCGGTTCTGATCAATCCAATCAACTTCGGACAAGGCAGCAAGTGGACAAGATGCTTAGAGACACAGAGGCTATAGCAGAATGGGAAGCCCATGGGATTATTGCATATAGCTATCTTTTCTTTGTATCAAATTTTCATTTTTTACGACGACATTCTCATACTAGGATTGTAAGTTCAGATGCGCCTAAGAGGGAGGGGTGAATTATGTTCTTTAAAACTTTTTCTGAATTGTATGAATATTTTTGCACGAGTTTCTTTTCTTTCTTTTTCTGATAAGTGATGAAAGCAGTAAATACGGAAAGTAAAAAACACAGAGATGTATCCTGGTTCCCCTCACAGTCCGAGAGTACTCCAGTCCCCTTTCAACATGAAAGAGATTTCCTTATTGTTGGTAATTTGTACAAAGACTATCTAACAAGCCAAGAATAATCCTCTTGGACCAAGAACAATCCTCTTGGATTTTCACTAAGACCACAAAGTGAACAATCCTCCCTAAGTGTTTTCCTTGTTTCCAACAATCCTGAAAACAAGTATACAATAGTTTGTTTGATTTGTATAAGAGTTTGAATAATGAAAGAGCAATTTCAATCACTTGATTGATCTTTTCTATTCAATATGAAATTTAAGATGGAATACTCTTCTAAGTGCTTAAGAACAATTTTCAGTATGCATATGAAAATGATGAACAAAAATCTTGAGTATAAAGAGTATGATCAAAAGAATAGAAAGTAAAAGTTGTTGTATTTTTGTTGTTGATTTTTTGATTGATTTTCAAAATTCTAAATGAAAATAATATATAGTGTAGTAATACCTCTTCAATGAAACATAGCAATGTTTAAGCCATTTTTACTAAAAGAATGTATTTGAAAATATACAAAGATTTCCATGAAAAGGTGTTACAAAAGGTTGCTGGAAAAATAGAAATTTTCAAAATTTAAGGTACAACAACCGGTTGCACTAAAGCAACAACCGATTGCAGCACAGCAACGTTTTAAAAAATTTGGAAAATATAACTATGACAACTGATTGTCATTGAGGAGCAATCGATTGCTCATAGGCCAACGTTCAAAAAATTTGAAAATAAAACACACGACAATTGATTGCTGCTAGACGACAACCGATTATATGTCAAACAGAAGCAAAAGTTTTTTGGATGCAACCGATTGTCCTAGCATGAAAATCGATTGCTTGTGTACAAAAATTGAAAAATCATTATTTTCAAAGATTTTAAGCAATTTAAAATATCCTTCTTCAATCATACATAGTATATACTCAAAATATTATTTTAATAAAGTAAATGCATGATTAAAAATAGTTTTGAGCACTAAGAGCATAAGATCAAAAATTTCATATACCTTAAGCCATAAGTCTTGAAATGTTGATCTTGATCAATGAATCTTTGCTTGAGATAAATCTTCTATCTTGATCCATTCATTTTTACATGCTAGCTTGTCTTCATCAAAACATTTGGAAAGCTTGATTTCACAGTCTCCCCCTTTTTAATGATGACAACCATTGCTTGAAGTTTGGAGTGCATCTTGGTTTTCTCTAATCAAGTTGTTTAAAAACTCCCCCTAAGTCAAAGACTCCTCCTTGATCTATTGCATGAGAGTTTTGAAGATTGCTTGCTTTCTGCAATTTGGGTTAGAGAAACACAAAAGAAACTACAAAGTCTTATCCCCCTTTGTCATTAGCAAAAAGGAATGGGAAATAAGATCATAAAAATTTTGCACATAAAAACAACATAGCATAAATAAAGTTTGCATACATAGATACAATAGAAACAAAGTGCACAAAACAAAAAGGATCACAATACATGAAGTGGCTTAAACGAAACTAGAAAAATGACATAAAACATAAGAACATAAAGTACTAAGAAATATAATAACTTAAAAACTAATCATCCATGCCTTCAACAAAGTCTTCATCATCTTGACCTTCACCATCATTGCCTTCATTGGTTTGAGGTTGAATGAAAGGGTAATGATAGGGTTGAGCTTCATAAGGAGGGACATTTGTATGGGCATAGAGATGAGCAAATTGAGTGTTCATGTTGTTGTTCATGTATTGAAGGTAGTCAAAAACATGACTGTAAGAGTTTTCCATTGGTTGTGGAGGTTGGTTTTTAAGTGGTTGTTCTTGTGGAGGTTGGTTTTGTGGAGGAGTATGAATGTATGTGATGGTTCTATTAATCGGATCAAATTTGACGCCGATTTTGGTATTACATACTTTCTTTGGAGTGATTTCATGTTTGGGGTTAGTCATAGGCACCATGTGTTCACCAGACAAGGGAACATTGAACTTCTCAAAAACAAGGGTAAGCCAGGAGCCATAGGGCAAAGCAGAAGCATTTTCATTATGTAGTTCCATATGATGTAGAATCACATAAAACCAGTTGATTTGAATCCCATTCTTCATCGCATACAGAATCTGCATCTCACAATCATTGACATTGGAAATATTTGAGAACTTTGGCATAACCACATACGCCAAAAAGTAGTGGATCAAACGATCATCAATAGTGAGAATTCCTGCAGACCAAGAGTTCCTCTCCAGAGTTTCACCAATAAGTCTTTGCCTTTTCTGAATAAAATCACGCTCGGGAATTCTTGCAATTTCATAGTAGAAGTCTCTTTTGTTGTAGCCAGGAAGATTTGCATTTGAGAGAAGTTTAATGTGTAGTGATAAAAAATGTAGCGGGGTAAATCGGAGATCGAATTATTGATTAATTCGTCTCACAAAAGCAAGAGTCGCCACCGCGCTTTATTATTTCCAAGGGAAAAGGGGAAAGAGCGAAATAAAACCCTAAATATGCAATGTAAAATAATACTTTCTAAAAAGTAATAAAAATACAAGGCGTTTTTGAAAAGAGATCTATGGTTCGGGGGTTGGTTATACAATGGGAAGGTATTAGCACCCAATGCATCTATAGTACTCTATAGGAACCTTTTGAAATATCTGTTTATTTAAAATTTGATTGCTTGATAAAATAAATCGTTTTGGCCGAAAAGGGATACGGATAGGTTTTTGAAGATACGACGACCTAACGTCGAAGTTTTTGCTTAAAGGGTATAAGTTTTTGAAAAGGTTGAAATTTTGAAGGCAAATTATCCTAAGTTTTAATGAAAAATGCAAATATTCGCGCGATTAGATTTGAGGACATGAAGTCAACAAATTTATCGTTTTTCCTTTGGATTTAAACGTAAACGGAATAAACAAACAAATATGGGATAAATAAACGGAAAAAATATGCGGATCATGATTAAGTACAATAATTAAATGATAGACTAAATGATATAATGCATTTTGGATTTAATATTAGTAAAAAGAAAGTATTTTAATTGTTCCTCCATTTTTTACGTATTTTTGATATTAATAAATGCAAAGAGAATTAATTAAGGGGAATAAAGTGTTTTTTAAGTTTTTTATGTTTCTATTTTTATGTTTTTGATATTAATATAAAAGGTTATTAATATTTTTTAGAATTATTAAATAACTAAATTAATTAAACTTAAAAAAATTATTAACCTAACTCTAATTAAAAGAGAATATTTAAAATTATCAAATTAACTCTTAAATGTTGAACTAATAAAATTAATTATTAAAATGATTAATTAAACTATGCATATTTAATGGAATTGCTAATTATTACAAAAAAACTAAAATCCTAAAAGGAAAGAAAATGATAAAACGGGGGGGGGGGGGGGGGGGGGGGGGGGGGGGTGCATAGGCAACGCGCTGGGCTTAGAGCAGGATAAGGCCCATTTGAGAATAGAAGCAAGGGGTGTAAAAACCATTTTCGTTTGGGCTTTGAGGTAGAAAAACAAGTTTTGGTCCAACATGATAATTGGTTTTAGGGTTAAACAATATGTGTTTAGTTGTTAAGGGATTTAGGTTTAGTCTTGGCCGAAACGGCGCCCACACGCTCTCACTTCATCTTCTTCGTCTTTGCGCGTTTATCTTCTTCGTCTGAGTTTCTGAAATCGTCCCCTGTTTCCGGCCACCAGCAACCCAATCTTCCTCTTCCCTCCAACGCGAGCTTAAGGCAAATGACGGATTCGGTAAGCTTATGTTTGTATTCGCTTAGGGTTGATTTTATTTCGTTAAGGGCTTTGCTACTGCATGTTTGTGATTCTTATACTTATTGACTCTGATTTCGTTTTATTATGTTATTATTGAGAGGGTTATGAAGAAAAAAAAAGATAAAGGAAATTACCCTTGGAGACGGAGGAGGGAGTTTGATGGTGCGTAGGAGGCCGGACGGCAACGAGGGACACACGAGATGCTTGCTTCAGTTTGGTACCCTGGTATTCGTTTTCGATTCTTTACTGTACCCTTTACGTTGCTTTGAACATTTTGCCTTGAATGCTTCCTTTGATGCTTCCTATTGTTGCCTCTGAATGCTTCCTTTGCTACTGTTGAAATGCTTACTTTTGACTAGCATGATGCTGTTGACGCTTTTTCTTCTTCTTTTCTGATTTTTGTACGCTTCGTGGAATTTTGCCTATGATGGACTCTGAGGTTTGGGTATTTGGTCGTTGGTTTCGGTTTTAGAAATGATGATATTGGCTTTTGTGGCTCAATCAGATTCCTGGAGGTTTAGGCCATATTGTGATGGTTTGATTTTGGTTATGTTGGATAATGCAGTACCAGGTTTTACGGGTTTTTTAGGCCTAGGTGTTTGTATGGTTTACACAAGTTTTACTGGTTTTTGAATGCAGTAGGCATGGTTTTTTTTGAGACAGGATGGTAATAGGTTTTGGTTTATGACAGTAGGTTCCCTATTGGTTTTTTGTGTTTGGCCATGAGGTTTTTGATATGGTTATGGCAGGTTAACGGTTTAGCAATAGCAGGTTGATGGTTTTGGAGTTTGATTTTCTTTTGTTCTATGCAGGTTAGGGTGATTGAGATTTTTAAAGCTTGAGGCTTTGAAGTGGTTTATGCAGTTTGTTTTTTTTTGAACAATTGCTTTTGCTTTGGTAGTCTTTTGTATCTGTTGTGTACTGTGAACTTGAAAGGGTTTTTTGTTCTCTTATATCAATTGCTTGGCATTTTTGTGTTTTTTGGCTCAGGTTTACGTTAGCTGGAGGTTTGAATATTTTACAAACTTCTTGGCCTTCTGCATCACACTGTTACAGCAGTTTTGTTTGTATTCTACTCTTGTGTTTCTTCTTTTACTGTAATTCTGCAGTAGCTTTGTCTTATAATTCTTTCTGCCTAAACCAAAACCTACAAAACCAATTTCTTTTCTCTCTTCTCTCTCATGGGTACATTGGATATAAAAATGATATAATGTACTATTGTTCTGAAAATGCAAAGGGCTGGAATATGATGAATGAGGAAGTATAGGTTGCTTGCACATTGTTTTGATACTGCATAATTCTTCTTTTGTCTTGCATGGGAGCCTATGTTATTTGGCTTCTTCTTAAGTTGCAGTTTGGCTTGTGTACATTGCATATGCTGTTGATTTTTTTATGCTGTTTGGTAAACAATTGAATTTATGCATATTGTTTTGAACTATGCAGTGGGCTTTGAAAATGCAATTGATTTGAAAAATGCAGTTTTTACTTTAAAACAATTTGACAAAACATGAATTTGTGCATGTTTTAAAATGTGCATTCATTTTATGAAATAAAATTCCTCCCCTTTTTTGTGAACCGGGAGAAATCCCGTGATTTGCAAAAAAGGGTAAACTGATTCCAGCCGTTTGCCTTTAATGATGAACATTAAATTTATTTTCCGCTTTTAATTATTTATTCAAATCTGACTTTTCTTTTAATTATTTTTGCAGGCAAATTTAAATGGGCAGACAAGAGGCATTGGATAGAAGATGAAGATTTAGAATTTAGGAAAATAGTTTTTTTTATTTTACTTTAAGCATTTATGTAATTGTCATTATAAATATTTTGTAATAACACAATATTTAAATGATAATTGTAATAAATAGAATAAAGTGAATAAAATTCTATTTCCCAATTAATTCTTTTTTCTTTCCAATTATTTATCTATTGTTTATAATTCTTTAAATGGTATAATAACTGAAAATCAAATTCAATCATTTAAATTCAGAATGATAAACAAATAAATAAACATCATTGGCCAATTAACAATTTTAATTATTTAATTCATTACTCATAATATTCTAAATTATAATAATTAAAAAATAGAATTTTAATTATTTAACCTAGAATGATAAAGAATTAAATAATCATTGTTGACCAATTAATAAACGCATTCTCAAAATGTTTATTTCATTATTCATAAGTCTTTAAATTATATAACAATTGAAAATAGATTTCAATTATTTAAATTTAAGATAATAAATAATTAATAAACGTCATTTAAATCTTGATCAGTTGATAAATTTAGCATTCAACAAATAAATAGCTCTCGACTCGAAACAGTTATGAATTTTTACACTGCTTTAAAATTTTGATAAAAATAAGTCAAAACCCTTGCAATGCGGATGATGCAGATGGGAGATGGTATCTCAGGTCAAAATTTGGGGTACAACAGCTGCCCCTATTTAAGTTTCTTCTATCCGGAGATATGAAGATTAAAATCTTCGTTTCGACGATATTGAAGGCACTTAAATACATAATTACGCAAATTTTGTCCTAAGATGCCATCATCATGCAGTGATATGAATGTAATGCTTGAATTCACAGAGAAAGATATTGTACGAAACAAGACAATGCTGGCGGAATCGAACACCAACAAAACAAAGAGACATGAATTATACGCTACTGGGGAAACGAGCTATCGACTTCAAACGACAGACTCCTGACAGCGAATAAAATTGAGGGGATACGACCTCTGTCCCTAACAAAGAAGGCGTCTTGCATAGGCCGTAAAAGATTATTGACCCAAAACAGTGAGTTCACAACCCAAGGTCGAAGATAGACAAAAAGTATCGAATTTGCTGATGACGGGTTACCGACTTCTGAAGGTAAAATTCATAACAAACTTTCTCCGCGAGATTTTCGGAGAGATACCAACTAATGCTGAAGTAATAAGATTGTAGATACGCAGGTTGTTCAAATAAAGAAGCTGCCGCTTGCTGTCGTCCAAAGAAAATACCAATAACATACAAGTTGCTCAAATAAAGAGGCTGCCACTTGCTATCGTCCAAAGAAAATACCGATAACATACAAGTTGCTCAAATAAAGAGGCTGCCACTTGCTGTCGTCCAAAGAAAATACCAATAACACACAAGTTGCTCAAATAAAGAGGCTGCCACTTGCTGTCGTCCAAAGAAAATACCAATAACATACAAGTTGCTCAAATAAAGAGGCTGCCACTTGCTGTATTCCAGAAAAATAATGACGTACAAGTTGCTCAAGTAAAGAGACCGCCGCTTGCCGTTTTCCGAAGAATAATAACGTACTGGTAACTCGTGAGGAGCTGCTGCTTGTCGCTTTCAAAAAAAAGTAAATGACGCACTAGTAGCTCGTGAAGAGCTGCTGCTCGGCGCTTTCAAGAAAAGTAAATGACGCACTAGTAGCTCGTGAAGAACTGCTGCTCGGCGCTTTCAAGAAGTAACGTACAAGTTGCTCATGAAGAGCTGCCGCTTGTCGTTTTCCAACGGTGTCTATAACGTACAAGTTGCTCATGAAGAGCTGCTGCTTGTCGTCTTCCCAAAATAATTCAGAAGGAAACTGCGATGATATTGGCAGAGAATGAAAATCTTCGCCAAAGAGAACCCTGAATAAATCCTTCCCGAGGAGATCACATACTTAAATGTGCAAAATAAATGTACCAACCGTCTAGGTCGCAAACTCACTGGGGAAAGTTAAAGAGATAGCCTATACAAGAGGCAACAACTTCATCTAGGAATAAACCAGAGAGAACACAGTCAAACAAGACTCCACCCAATGAGAAAATAACTCGATTGGGGAATTTATCCTATCCAGAAATGGACAAGGTAAGCTGAATCAAAAATCATCCACGAGGATTAGCTCAGTTGGGGAATTTAGAAAAGAAACACATTTTCTGCCTAAGCTAACCTTCTACTTGGAAGGACAAAAATGTACGTTGTTCGAATAAACAAAGTACAACCCAAAATCAATGGCAAACATGGTATGCATGCTGATATGAGTGTAAATGAGCAAATGAATGTTATGCTGACAAAACAGACAGATGGAATATCTTGAAGATAATATGCTATCACAGCAAAATAGATACTCGGCCAATCTTGAGAAGACGGAATATACCTGGAACTGGAAACACAGAGCAATGTCGGAGCGTAACGCTACAAGGCTCAAGTCTTTTGAGGAGAAAAGTATTCAAATCCAAACTTACAATACCAATAAACCACTGGCATGAGACGAAGTGTACCGCACTTCAAAAATCTCCAAACCAAGGTAGATAAAACAACACCTAACTGGAACAACCGGGGAGTCACCAACTTAGCACCACTAAAGCCAAGCGTGCACACAGCCAACACTTCATGACGATTCGAAAGAAAACAGGTTCATCACGCGAATATAAATTACTGCACTATTTTGCATTTCAAAGCTTGACCATCTCTAGAACGACTGTTAATATTCCTTTCGTTGTTCACAACACTTTTTTCTAGAAAATAAGAATATTTTAAATACTTTGTTTCAAATATTGCCGTAAAAATTAAAATTTTGCCCACAGAATGTAAATGCTCAAATTTCATTAATAAGGTGGTAGTTCGCTAACAACGCGACTCCAACGATTTACAAAAATGTGGGAAATAGTACATGAAATAAAAGGTTATACAAAAACAATGATCACTATTCTCCCTAACAACTTTGAATTCCAGAATGTGCTCAGATGCCAAGACTGATTTGACCAAAAGCCTGCCTAAGAGAAATACTTCTTGACTGCATCGGCGTTCATGGGGCGCGGAAGTTCTTCACCGTCCATATTGGTGAGAATTAAGGCACCTCCAGAGAAAACTTTCTTAACAACATACGGTCCTTCATAATTCGGAGCCCATTTTCCCCTAGAATCAGGTTGGAAAGATAATATCTTCTTGAGCACAAGGTCACCTTCTCTGAACTCGCGTGGTCGAACCTTCTTATCAAAAGCCTTCTTCATTCTCTGCTGATACAATTGACCGTGACACAATGCTGTCAATCTCTTCTCTTCAATTAAATTCAACTGATCATATCTACTTTGACACCATTCAGCCTCAGAAAGTTTGGCTTCCATCAACACTCTCAGAGACGGAATCTCAACCTCCACGGGGAGTACGGCTTCCATACCGTAAACTAGGGAAAATGGGGTCACGCCCGTTGAAGTTCGAACTGAAGTACGGTATCCGTGCAGGGCAAACGGAAGCATTTCATGCCAATCCTTGTAAGTCACCACCATCTTCTGGACAATCTTCTTGATATTCTTGTTAGCAGCTTCAACAGCTCCATTCATCTTTGGTCTGTAAGGAGAAGAATTATGATGTTCGATCCTGAACTCTTCACAAAGCTCTCTGATCATCTTGTTATTCAAATTCGAACCATTATCAGTGATGATCTTGCTCGGGATACCGTATCGACAAATGATCTGATTCTTGATAAATCTGACTACCACCTGTCTGGTTACATTAGCATAAGATGCTGCTTCCACCCATTTGGTAAAATAATCAATCGCGACCAAGATGAAACGATGACCATTTGAAGCTTTGGGTTCAATCATTCCAATCATATCAATGCCCCACATAGAGAAAGGCCAAGGTGAAGAGATAACATTGAGGAGAGTCAGCGGCACATGCATCTTGTCCGCATAAATCTGGCATTTATGACACTTCTTCACATACTTGCAGCAGTCAGATTCCATGGTCATCCAATAGTAACCAGCTCTCAACATCTTTCTAGCGATTGCATGTCCATTGGCATGAGTGCCAAAGGATCCTTCATGCACTTCTTGCATCAACATGTCTGCCTCACGTCTGTCTACACATCTGAGCAAGACCATGTCATAATTCCTCTTATACAAAACTTCTTCATTGAGGAAGAAACTGCTTGCTAATCTTCTCAACGTCTTCCTATCTTTACTGGATGCCCCAGGCGGGTACTCTTGAGTTTGAAGAATACGTTTAATGTCGTAGAACCACGGTTTGTCGTCGGTGACCTCTTCTACTGAGAACACATGAGCAGGTCTATCGAGACGCATAACTCAGATTGTAGGCACGCCGTTCCAATCATTCACTTGAAACATTGAAGACAAAGTAGCTAAAGCATCAGCCATTTGATTCTCGTCTCTATGGATGTGATGTAATTCCACCTTGTTGAAGAAAGTTAACAACCTTCTAGCATAGTCTCTGTAAGGGATCAAACCAGGATGACGAGTCTCCCATTCTCCTTTGATTTGATTAATCACCAATGCCAAATCTCCGTAAATATCAAGAATCTTAATCCTTAGATCCACTGCTTCTTCAAGACCCATAATACATGCCTCATATTCTGCCATGTTGTTCGTGCAGTCAAATTTCAATCTTGCCGTGAACGGGATATGAGTACCTCGGGGAGTGACGATGATTGCCCCAATTCCATTTCCATAGGAATTCATAGCTCCGCCAAATATCAAACCCCAACGGGATTCAGGATCAGGTCCTTCTTCAGGTAACGGCTCTTCACAGTCTTTAGCTTTTAAGTACATAACATCTTCATCTGGGAAATCAAACTTGATGGATTGATAATCGTCAATTGGTTGGTGAGCCAAATGATCGGCTAAAATACTCTGTTTGATCGCTTTCTGAGTGTGATACTCAATGTCATATTCAGATAACAACATCTGCCAACGGGCTATTCTTCCAGATAAGGCGGGTTTCTCAAAGATGTACTTGATCGGATCCATTTTGGAGATCAACCAAGTGGTATGGTTAATCATATATTGGCGCAGACGGCGAGCAACCCAAGCTAAAGCACAACAGGTTTTCTCAAGCAATGAGTATCGAGACTCACAGTCTGTGAATTTCTTACTCAAATAATACACAGCATGTTCCTTTCTTCCAGTCTCATCTTGTTGACCAAGCACGCATCCCATGGAGTCTTCCAATATAGTCAGGTACATAATCAACGGTCTCCCTTCCACCGGAGGAATCAAAATGGGAGGTTCAAGCAAATATTCTTTGATACTATCAAAAGCTCTCTGACAATCTTTTGTCCACACACATCCTTGGTTCTTTCGGAGAAGCTTGAAAATCGGCCCACAGGTAGCAGTCATATGAGATATAAATCTAGAAATATAGTTCAGTCTCCCAAGGAATCCTCTTACTTGTTTTTCCGTCTTGGGTGCGGGCATTTCTCGAATAGCTTTGACTTTATCAGGATCTACTTCAATACCTTTCTGGCTGACAATGAAACCCATAAGTCTTTCAGAACGAACGCCAAAAGTGCACTTGTTGGGATTCAGACGAAGTTTGTACTTCCTCAAACGCTGGAACAACTTCAACAAATGCTCCAAGTGATCTTCCTCAGTCTGTGATTTGGCAATCATGTCATCCACATACACTTCTATCTCTTTATGCATCATGTCATGGAACAAAGCAGTCATGGCCCTTTGGTATGTTGCGCCAGCATTCCTCAAACCAAACGGCATAACCCGATAACAGAAAGTTCCCCAAGGTGTAATGAAAGCGGTCTTCTCCATATCTTCCGGTGCCATCTTGATTTGATTGTAACCAGAGAAACCGTCCATGAAAGAGAAGACTTTGAATTTGGCGGTACTGTCGACCAATACGTCAATGTGAGGTAATGGGAAGTCATCCTTCGGACTAGCTCTATTCAGATCTCTGTAGTCTACACACATCCGAACTTTTCCATCTTTCTTAGCAACAGGCACTATGTTGGCTAACCACTAAGGATAGACCGATGTAACAAGGAAACCTGCGTTAATCTGCTTCTGAACCTCCTCTTTGATCTTGTCAGCCATGTCGGGACGAGTCCTTCTCAACTTCTGCTTGATCGGCGGACACTCGGGTCTCAGCGGTAAACGATGCTCCACAATGTCATTGTCCAACCCTGGCATATCTTGGTAGGACCAAGAAAACACGTCAACATACTCTTTGAGAAGCTCCAACATTTTCTCTTTAACTTCCGGGATAAGCAATGCTCCGACTTTGACTTCCTTTCTATCTTCTTCATCACCCAAGTTGACCAACTCTAAAGGCTCTTCAAATGGTTGAATGACCTTCTCATCATGCTCAAGCAAACGGGAAATCTCAACAGGGATCTCTTCATCATCCTCTTCTTCGGCTCTGAACACAGGGAATTCAAAGTTGGGAGAGGGCATAGGATCATTGTTTTCGATGGTTAAGTCATGGATTAATCTGCACATAGGATTATGCTTTATTTTAGAAATCGATTTGTGCAAATAAAACAAAAGGTTTATTAATTAATTTTCATTACTATTTCCCCGAAAAAGTGAAAAATAAAACAGTAGTGGGCAAAATAACATTTTTATTCATTAAAGGGAAATACTTGAAACAAAGAGCCCAGACATCTCTCTTTTGCCTTGGGCAGAGCAAAAGGAATTATTTTCATAGCCCGACACAAAATACGTTTCGCCTTGGGCAGAGCGAATTTTTCAAAGGAAAATAAACAAAACATTACTCGGAAATGTGCATAACCACAGGAACATCAACAGCTATCCAGTTTTGGCAAGCCAATCCAGGCGTCACAAACACGGGCAAATCCTCCTCTGAATCATCATCTATGATAGCATCAACCTCAGGATGTACAAACCCTGCACTTCGGAAAACCTCTTAAATCGTACGAACAACCACCTCCTTCTTGACCCTTGCAGATATTGGATGAAAACCCAGACCTTCCCCAGACTTGTTCTCGGGTAACGTCAACACCTGGCCCCATCCTTCGGCTGAACCACTTTCCACCACCCGCCGCGCATCCTCAAAAGAAGAGATGGATGCCCCTTGCTTCTTCACTGTATTCTTAGCAACAGATAGGCCCTGGAACTGGGTCCCCACATCCTCGTCAGCATCAATAAAAGAAAATGATGATAAATGGCTTACCACCATAGCCTACTCTCCCCCAATCATCACTATCTTCCCATGTCTTACAAACTTTAGTCTCTGATGGAGCGTAGAGGTGACTGCCCCGGCATCATGGATCCAGGGACGACCCAATAAACAGCTGTAGGCAGCACGGATATCCATCACTTGGAAAGTGATTTGAAAAGTATGGGGACCAATCACTATAGGAAGATCCACTTCACCAATAACTGTCTTCCTAGAACCATCAAACGCTTTAACAATTACTCCACTAGGCCTCATAGGAGCACCTGGATATGAAAGCCGAGATAACGTAGTCTTGGGCATTACATTCAACAACGAACCTGTATCCACCAACACACTTGATAAGGTATCGTTTCCTCAACTTACTGAGATGTGCAAAGCCATATTATGGTTTCTCCCCTCCTCCGGGAGTTCTTCATCACTGAAACCAAGATTGTTACACGAAGTTATATTTCCCACAATCCCATCAAACTGATCAACCGTCACATCATGGTCCACGAACGCCTGGTCCAAGACCTTCATCAAGGCTTCTCTATGCGCACCAGAATCTCTCAATAAGGCAAGCAAGGAAATCTTGGAAGGTGTTTGCAAAAGTTGGTCCACAATCTTATATTCACTTCTCTTGATAAGTTTCAAAATCTCATCATCCTCAGGGTGAGGGATAGGTTCACTGGATCGGTTTATCTCAACCCTTGGTTCAACAGTTCTTACTGGAATCTCCGCCGGTATGGGCCTCCTAACTTGAACTTCTGGTCTCTTCGAAGGTATTGCTGCAAAAACGCGCCCACTTCTCGTAACTCTACTCACATCAGCAATGTTAACAAAAGATGGTCTCGTTGGTATAGGGACTTCTACCCCATTCTCAATCATTGTGGCGTTATACTTGTACGGCACAGCTTGGTCTGAGCTGTAAGGCACAGGGCCAGGTGGGTAAATAATCAAGGGATCAACAGGCGCAGTCTGACTATTGTAAGCAATCTCTACTGATTCAGGAAAATTGAATTGTGGTATGATAACATTCACTTCATCCTCCGGATTTCGGTCATAGGTAATAGTGATAACTCTCTGATCTAGCAACTTCTGAATATCCTCCTTCACGATAGGACAGTCATCCTCTCTTGAACAAAACTCACAAACGTCATAATCATGCTGGTGCCTAACAAAGGCAAGTCTTTTCAAACTCTGATGTAACCTGACCAACGACTCTCTTATGTGTTCGACTTGAAAAACTCGGAACTTCCCCGGACAACCTTCCACCATATTCACTGAAGCTGCCCCATGCCGAGGCAAAGGGTTATCTCTAACATTTGGATTAACGTCCTTAAAAGACAAGATACCATTCTTAATTAATCTCTGTACGTCCGCCTTCAGAGCAAAGCAATTCTCAAGGTTGTGCCCCGGCGACCCTTGATGATATTCACAAAACTGATCCGCCTTGTACCACGGAGAAGCATTGTTCGGTGCGACAGGAGGAGGCTTTATTGTGATGAGATTCTTTCTGATGAGAGCAGGGAACAATTCAGTATAAGTCATAGGAATGGCATCGAACTGCGGTTTTCTGGGTGAACGGTTCTGATTGTTGAACGGATAAGCCTGTTGTCGAGGCTGCTGCTGAAAAGGCCGTTGTTGAGTTGGTGGAGTTTGATGAGCTGGGGTCATCAAAGTTGGGCGGACAGCCGGAGTGACTGCCGCAACGTGAGAGTAACCTCTCCTAGGCCTACCTGGAAACAAAGCGCTAACATCCTGCTCTTTTCTTTTCGGGAAAACACTTCCAAACTTCTTCGCACTGCTAGACGGACTCCCTTCTTTAACCAAACGTCCTTCACGAATCCCTTCCTCTAATCGCACGCCCATGCTTACCATTTCGGTGAAGTCACTGGGTGCGCTGGCTATCATTCTTTCATAGTAAAAGGATCCTAAAGTCTTCAAGAATATCTTAGTCATCTCTTTCTCCTCAAGGGGTGGATAGATTTGAGCAGCAATTTCACGCCACCTCTGGGCGTACTCCATAAAAGATTCCCGGTCTCTCTGTGACATCGCCCGGAGTTGATCCCGGTCCGGTGCCATGTCAACGTTGTACTTGTACTGATGGACAAAGGCTTCACTAAGATCGTTAAAGTTACGGATCCGAATACTGTCTAAACCCATATACCACTTCAGAGCAGCACCCGTCAAACTATCTTGAAAATAATGAATCAACAAGTCATGATCATCGGAGTACGTAGACATCTTCCTCACGTACATTGTCAAATGACTTCTAGGATACGAATCACCCTTATATCTCTCAAAGTCTGGCACTTTGAATTTTGCTGGAATCTTGACATTCGGAACTAAACAAAGGTCATGCGTATTCTTCCCAAACAAATCCTTCCCTTTTAATGCTCTAAGCTCCTTCTGCATTTCCTGGAACTGATCCTGAAATTCTTCCATTCTATCAAAGAGACCCAAACTTTCAGCAGGCTCGGCAGGATAAATAGGTTCATTCAAGTATGGCACGGAGTGGACCACAGGAGCAACGGTCGTCATAATCGGTTGCGGAAAAGGTGTTACAGACGGAATTACTGGAGGCATGGCAGTTGTCTCTGGTTGAGGAAGAGACAAAGCAGGTTGGAATAAAGGTTGTACGGCAGGATGATACCCCTCTGGCACAAAGTTGTAAGGCATTCCCCACGGAAAACCTTTCGGCATCTGATGTTGAAGCGGAGAGTTGATTTGAGTCACGGAGGCAGGAATTGTGACAATCTCGGAAACCACTGGAGTTGAAGTCTGAATCTCGGCAGCTGTAGTCGATGGCTGATTCTGAACAGCCACCAAACTTTCTACTAACGCAGTTAACTTTTCCATCTCGACACGAAGTGTAGCAACTTCCCCACGAAGCTCATGATTTTCCTGTTCCAAATCTTCCATTTTCCTTTGACGATTGGCCCGAGTTTCGTATCGGTGAGACAGCTTGACAACCTTTGGTGGAAAAAGAACAAGGATGAGACTCTAGAAAACATGTGAAGTGGAATGTGGAATGATGCATGATGGCGATGCAAATGATGACTCATTTTAAAAGTTTTTCAAGGAACTTTGATAATTTTGCATACATCAATGGTAAAGGAATTTGGAACAACAAAACTCAATCCATTAATCGAAATCGATAAATTACAACTTACAATTTGGGATATCAAAATAGTAAATTACAAATTTGGGATATCCAATGGTGGAACAAAATTGTTAAAAGTGGCAAGCAGTATCCTTTGTATCAGCAAAGTGGCGAGCTTTCTTCAACAGAAACTGCGCCGGCAAACCCCGGATTCCCCCTTTCGTAGTCATGTTCTCCTCTACCTCTGACTTCCTTAAGTGGGTGATAGCTGCTATCTCGTGGGATTTGGGCTCTTCTTCTAATCCAGAGAAGGGAACATGGTCGGAAATCGGCAAACCAAGAATATAAGAGTACTCCTCTAAAGTGGGCATCAACTGGTAATCCGGAAAGGTGAAACATCGGTACAAGGGATCATAGAACTGAACCAACGTGTTGAGGATGCCTTTCTTCATCTTGCGCTTCATGAGCGGTACGATGGACCCATATTTCTTCTGAAAATCCGTCGGACTCTCGATCTTCGGAATCAAACTCTTCAGTTCTTCAATCTCAGGCTCCTTGAAACTAAAGCTTCGAGTATTTCTCCTTCCGAGTTCCATAATAACCTAAGATGTCTGCAAAAATCATTCCGAAGTTCCTTGAAAAACAAGTTTTTTCTTTTACAAAGATGTTGATGAATGCATGAATGAATGATGATGCAACAGTCACACACAAACTTGCAAACATGGTGTTCAAAGGTTCAACGTTCAGCATGGAGTCGAGGGTAAAGCTCACCCAAAGGTATGTACTAACGGTTCAATCACACCTGTAAGACATGGTTCTAAGAGTTCCCAGAGTCTACATTCCTCCTTCGGATATTACCAACGTCTTGATTACTCAATAATTAGCAATATTCTCAAGAGAAACTCGTCCGAGCGTAGCATCGCGTAACAACTACTTCCGAATTACTCCGTTATAGTCTCCGCGCTACACCTAAAAAGGCCAAGATGGGTTAGGGTTCTATGTTCCTCAACTTCTCGGGCTCCTAGGTCGAAAATAATAATGTCTTCCCGATTACTCGGTAAACAAACATTAAGTTCAAGAGGGCCTTCCATTGAGTGGGGGATCTCATGCCTCCTTCTTCGGGATTACTCCCTCAAAGTTAACATGACTATACCGCCCGTCCTATTCCTTAAGTGTTACTTAATCCGGGTATAGGATTCGTCCTTTGCAAGAAACCCAAACAACCCCAATTTTAAACACATAATCAAACAAAACAAATAATAATAAACAGATAAGACAAATTAGGCTTAACCCACTTAGGGATGGACCAGCAAGAGGTCAATCTTTCCCCAGCAGAGTCGCCAATTCTGTAGTGATAAAAAATGTAGCGGGGTAAATCGGAGATCGAATTATTGATTAATTCGTCTCACAAAAGCAAGATTCGCCACCGCGCTTTATTATTTCCAAGGGAAAAGGGGAAAGAGCGAAATAAAACCCTAAATATGCAATGTAAAATAATACTTTCTAAAAAGTAATAAAAATACAAGGCGTTTTTGAAAAGAGATATATGGTTCGGGGGTTGGTTATACAATGGGAAGGTATTAGCACCCAATGCATCTATAGTACTCTATAGGAACCTTTTGAAATATCTGTTTATTTAAAATTTGATTGCTTGATAAAATAAATCGTTTTGGCCGAAAAGGGATACGGATAGGTTTTTGAAGATACGACGACCTAACGTCGAAGTTTTTGCTTAAAGGGTATAAGTTTTTGAAAAGGTTGAAATTTTGAAGGCAAATTATCCTAAGTTTTAATTAAAAATGCAAATATTCGCGCGATTAGATTTGAGGACATGAAGTCAACAAATTTATCATTTTTCCTTTGGATTTAAACGTAAACGGAATAAACAAACAAATATGGGATAAATAAACGGAAAAAATATGCGGATCATGATTAAGTACAATAATTAAATGATAGACTAAATGATATAATGCATTTTGGATTTAATATTAGTAAAAAGAAAGTATTTTAATTGTTCCTCCATTTTTTACGTATTTTTGATATTAATAAATGCAAAGAGAATTAATTAAGGGGAAAAAAGTGTTTTTTAAGTTTTTTATGTTTCTATTTTTATGTTTTTGATATTAATATAAAAGGTTATTAATATTTTTTAGAATTATTAAATAACTAAATTAATTAAACTTAAAAAAATTATTAACCTAACTCTAATTAAAAGAGAATATTTAAAATTATCAAATTAACTCTTAAATGTTGAACTAATAAAATTAATTATTAAAATGATTAATTAAACTATGCCTATTTAATGGAATTGCTAATTATTACAAAAAAACTAAAATCCTAAAAGGAAAGAAAATGATAGAACGGGGGGGGGGGTGCATAGGCAACGCGCTGGGCTTAGAGCAGGATAAGGCCCATTTGAGAATAGAAGCAGGGGGTGTAAAAACCATTTTCGTTTGGGCTTTGAGGTAGAAAAACAAGTTTTGGTCCAACATGATAATTGGTTTTAGGGTTAAACAATATGTGTTTAGTTGTTAAGGGATTTAGGTTTAGTCTTGGCCGAAACGGCGCCCACACGCTCTCACTTCATCTTCTTCGTCTTCGCGCGTTTATCTTCTTTGTCTGAGTTTCTGAAATCGTCCCCTGTTTCCGGCCACCAGCAACCCAATCTTCCTCTTCCCTCCAACGCGAGCTTAAGGCAAATGACGGATTCGGTAAGCTTATGTTTGTATTCGCTTAGGGTTGATTTTATTTCGTTAAGGGCTTTGCTACTGCATGTTTGTGATTCTTATACTTATTGACTCTGATTTCGTTTTATTATGTTATTATTGAGAGGGTTATGAAGAAAAAAAAAGATAAAGGAAATTACCCTTGGAGACAGAGGAGGGAGTTTGATGGTGCGTAGGAGGCCGGACGGCAACGAGGGACACACGAGATGCTTGCTTCAGTTTGGTACCCTGGTATTCGTTTTCGATTCTTTACTGTACCCTTTGCGTTGCTTTGAACATTTTGCCTTGAATGCTTCCTTTGATGCTTCCTATTGTTGCCTCTGAATGCTTCCTTTGCTACTGTTGAAATGCTTACTTTTGACTAGCATGATGCTGTTGACATTTTTTCTTCTTCTTTTCTGATTTCTGTACGCTTCGTGGAATTTTGCCTATGATGGACTCTGAGGTTTGGGTATTTGGTCGTTGGTTTCGGTTTTAGAAATGATGATATTGGCTTTTGTGGCTCAATCAGATTCCTGGAGGTTTAGGCCATATTGTGATGGTTTGATTTTGGTTATGTTGGATAATGCAGTACCAGGTTTTACGGGTTTTTTAGGCCTAGGTGTTTGTATGGTTTACACAAGTTTTACTGGTTTTTGAATGCAGTAGGCATGGTTTTTTTGAGACAGGATGGTAATAGGTTTTGGTTTATGACAGTAGGTTCCCTATTGGTTTTTTGTGTTTGGCCATGAGGTTTTTGATATGGTTATGGCAGGTTAACGGTTTAGCAATAGCAGGTTGATGGTTTTGGAGTTTTATTTTCTTTTGTTCTATGCAGGTTAGGGTGATTGAGATTTTTAAAGCTTGAGGCTTTGAAGTGGTTTATGCAGTTTGTTTTTTTTTGAACAATTGCTTTTGCTTTGGTAGTCTTTTGTATCTGTTGTGTACTGTGAACTTGAAAGGGTTTTTTGTTCTCTTATATCAATTGCTTGGCATTTTTGTGTTTTTTGGCTCAGGTTTACGTTAGCTGGAGGTTTGAATATTTTACAAACTTCTTGGCCTTCTGCATCACACTGTTACAGCAGTTTTGTTTGTATTCTACTCTTGTGTTTCTTCTTTTACTGTAATTCTGCAGTAGCTTTGTCTTATAATTCTTTCTGCCTAAACCAAAACCTACAAAACCAATTTCTTTTCTCTCTTCTCTCTCATGGGTACATTGGATATAAAAATGATATAATGTACTATTGTTCTGAAAATGCAAAGGGCTGGAATATGATGAATGAGGAAGTATAGGTTGCTTGCACATTGTTTTGATACTGCATAATTCTTCTTTTGTCTTGCATGGGAGCCTATGTTATTTGGCTTCTTCTTAAGTTGCAGTTTGGCTTGTGTACATTGCATATGCTGTTGATTTTTTTATGCTGTTTGGTAAACAATTGAATTTATGCATATTGTTTTGAACTATGCAGTGGGCTTTGAAAATGCAATTGATTTGAAAAATGCAGTTTTTACTTTAAAACAATTTGACAAAACATGAATTTGTGCATGTTTTAAAATGTGCATTCATTTTATGAAATAAAATTCCTCCCCTTTTTTGTGAACCGGGAGAAATCCCGTGATTTGCAAAAAAGGGTAAACTGATTCCAGCCGTTTGCCTTTAATGATGAACATTAAATTTATTTTCCGCTTTTAATTATTTATTCAAATCTGACTTTTCTTTTAATTATTTTTGCAGGCAAATTTAAATGGGCAGACAAGAGGCATTGGATAGAAGATGAAGATTTAGAATTTAGGAAAATAGTTTTTTTTATTTTACTTTAAGCATTTATGTAATTGTCATTATAAATATTTTGTAATAACACAATATTTAAATGATAATTGTAATAAATAGAATAAAGTGAATAAAATTCTATTTCCCAATTAATTCTTTTTTCTTTCCAATTATTTATCTATTGTTTATAATTCTTTAAATGGTATAATAACTGAAAATCAAATTCAATCATTTAAATTCAGAATGATAAACAAATAAATAAACATCATTGGCCAATTAACAATTTTAATTATTTAATTCATTACTCATAATATTCTAAATTATAATAATTAAAAAATAGAATTTTAATTATTTAACCTAGAATGATAAAGAATTAAATAATCATTGTTGACCAATTAATAAACGCATTCTCAAAATGTTTATTTCATTATTCATAAGTCTTTAAATTATATAACAATTGAAAATAGATTTCAATTATTTAAATTTAAGATAATAAATAATTAATAAACGTCATTTAAATCTTGATCAGTTGATAAATTTAGCATTCAACAAATAAATAGCTCTCGACTCGAAACAGTTATGAATTTTTACACTGCTTTAAAATTTTGATAAAAATAAGTCAAAACCCTTGCAATGCGGATGATGCAGATGGGAGATGGTATCTCAGGTCAAAATTTGGGGTACAACATAATGCAAGCACCATCATTTGGAATACCCAAAGCTTCACCAAAATTCTGCACTGTGAGTTCTATAGGAACCCCTTTGACATTTAAAATCATGCATCCTCTACTAATGGTTAGATTTCTATAGAAAATTCTAACCAAAGTGGGGTAAATGGGTCCATTAACACCAATCAACTTGTATATCCCTTGAGATCTAAATAATGCTGGAAAACTAAAGCATTCGGAATAAAAGTTGTCAAGATTACCAAACCTTGGTAGAAGAATTGTCATCTTCTGAAAGTGAGACACAAATATTTCCCTTTGGCTTCTTGATGGAATGAGTTTTGAGAGATCATCACCTTGATATTAGGAAGAAGATTTTCCCTTGCCTTTCTTTGATGTTGACATGGTGAGGGATGAGAGATTTGGAAGGGAAAAAGGGTATTTGGTGTTTGTAGGTTTCTTGAGACAAAAGAGGATATATGAAGTTTTGGTTTTGGTTGAGCTTTTATAGATAGATAGGCATTCAATGGTTAGGTAAGGCATTCAATGATTTAGTCAAAACAATAAAGCCTTGTAGCATAGACATTCTTGAGTGTGTAAGTATCCAAAAAATTGTGTCATAGGAAAGGACTAGGCATTTAAAAATTGTTGACCAAACACTTAAAACATTCAAAAAGAGAATAAGAATCTTGTACAAAATAAATAATAGTAATGGCAATGGAAGAGAAAGAATAAAAGAGAGTGTAACTAAAAAAAAAAAAAAAATTCAAAATTTTGAACTGTGCAATCGATTATCGTTTGATGACAACCGATTGCATCCTTTGAAAAATGCAAACAGAGGCGAAAATAATGAGAAAGCAATTGGTTGTCGTGGAGTGACAACCGATTGTTGTGAAGACAGAATCTAAAATTTTTTAGATACAACCGATTGTCACTTTATGACAACCGATTGTCATTAGTGAAAAAGTGAAAAATACTTAATTTTTTTGGGGATTTCATGGTCATATATCAAAAGTTTAGTAATAAAAACATGGATTAAGATATATTACCATAAAGTTAAGATTAAGATCATAGCCATGTACCTTAATTAGATAATGTCATTTTCGTCCAAGATACCTAGCTCTCTTCGGATCTTGAAGAATGGTTCTCTTGCCAATGGTTTAGTGAAGATATCTGCTAGTTGATTATGCGTATCCATGAAGGTGACTTCGACATCTCCTTGAAGTACATGATCACGAAGAAAGTGATGTCGAATATCGATATGCTTTGTTCTAGAATGCATCACAAGATTCTTTGTAATGTTGATTGCACTTGTGTTGTCGCATCGGAGTGGAATGCATCCAAGGTCGAGTCCGTAGTCACGGAGTTGTTTCTTGAGCCATAGAATTTGCGCACAGCAACTACCCGCTGTAATATATTCCGCCTCGGCCGTACTAAGAGCCACACAAGCTTGTTTCTTGCATGCCCAAGAGACTAATGCATTTCCAAAAATGTTACAAGTGCCACTTGTGCTTTTTCTATCTGTTTTACATCCTGCATAATCAGCGTCAGAATAACCAATTAAATTGCATATATTACCTTTTGGGTACCATAGGCCGACATTGGTTGTTCCTTTGAGATATTTCATGATTCTTTTTACCGCCATGAGGTGAGATTCCTTCGGGTTTGCTTGAAATCATGCACACGGACATACACTGAACATGATGTCAGGACGACTTGCCATCAAGTATAACAGTGAGCCAATCATGCCTCGATATTTAGTAATATCAATGGAAATACCGGATTCATCTTGATCAACATAAGTACCGGAGCCCATTGGCGTGTGCATTGATTTTCAATTATCCATATCAAACTTTTTCAAAAGTTCCTTGCAATACTTTGATTGATTGATGAAGATACCATCTTTCAGTTGCTTAATTTGCAATCCAAGGAAATAGTTCATCTTGCCCATCATAGACATCTCAAATTCTCCTTGCATCATCAACGAGAATTCTTCACACAAATCTTTGTTAGTTGAACCAAATATAATATCATCGACATAGACTTGTACTAATAAAGTGTTACCTTTGGTCTTCTTTATGAACAAGGTCTTATCCACTTTACCTTTCTCGAAACCTTTTTTGCATAGGAATGTACTGAGTCTGTCATACCATGCTCTAGGTGCTTGTTTTAAGCCATAAAGAGCTTTTCTCAACTTAAAGACATGTGAAGGATTCTTGAAGTCTTCAAAGCCCGGGGGTTGTTTGACATAGACTTCTTCATTGATGTAGCCGTTTAAGAATGCACTTTTGACGTCCATTTGGTAAAGCTGAAAATTCAATGAACAAGCGTAAGCAAGTAAAACACAGATAGCTTCTAACCTTGCAACCATATCGAAAGTTTCTTCAAAGTCAATTCCCTCTTCTTGGTTGTATCCTTGGGCTACCAATCTTGCTTTGTTTCGAACAATTATATCGTTCTCATCAAGTTTGTTTTTAAACACCCATCTGGTACCTATGATGTGTTTGTCACTTGGTCTAGGAACAAGTTCCCAAACTTGATTTCTCTCGAACTGATTTAATTCTTCTTGCATAGCAATCATCCATTGGTCGTCTCCTAATGCATCGTCGACTTTGGAAGGTTCGATTTGAGAAACGAACGCCATATTCAAGCAAGCATCTTTGAGGTTCAATCTTGTTGAAACGCCTTGACTGATGTAGCCGATGATTTTATCAATAGGGTGATCTTTATGGGTTCTCCATTCCTTAGGTAGATCATTGACATTTGATTCTTCCAGAATTTGTTTTTCTTGTTGTTCCAATTGATTCTCATTGTTGGTCTTGGAGCCATCTTCTTGAGAAATATCTTCATCTAATTTTTCATCAAACTTACCAAAGTTGTCTTTGTCGTTGTTAAGGACAAAACATTTGCAGCCAAAGACATGAAAGAATGAAATATTTGGTTTCCTTCCTCGAAAGAGTTCATACGGAGTCTTCTTCAAGATAGGTCGAATATTAACTCTATTGCTTACAAAGCATGTCGTGCTTACAGCATTCGCCCAAAAGTATTTTGAAAGGTTTGAATCACTAAGCATTGTCCTTGCAAGTTCAATAAGAGACCTATTCTTCCTTTCTATAACTCCATTCTATTGAGGAGCCCTTGGTGCTGTGAAATTATGTGATATTCCATGTTCTTCACAGAAATCTTCAAAGGAGGAATTTTAGAATTCTCCCCCATGGTCGCTTTTTATGGAGGCAATAGATAGTGACTTCTCATTTTGAATTTGCTTTGCGTATTTCTTGAATGCCTTGAATGCATCATTTTTCTGCACTAAATAGAGTGTCCAAGTATATCTAGAAAAGTCATCAACAATAATTAGAGCGTATACATTACCTCTGAAGCTCCTCGTTCTAGAAGGGCCAAACAAGTCCATATGAAGCAATTGTATTGGCCTAGTAGTGGGCACCACATTCTTGGATTTGAAAGTTGATTTTGTTTGCTTTCCCTTTTGACATGCATCGCAAAGTCTATCTTTGATGAACTTTATCTTAGGCAGTCCAACAACAAGGTCATGCTTAATCAATTTGTTTAAATGCTCCATATGAATATGAGCGATTCTTTTGTGCCATAGTCATGAGTCGTTGTTGTTTGCCATGAGACATTTAACCTTCAAAGACAAATTGTTAAGGGAAATCATAAAAATATTATTTACTCTTTTACGTTTAAGTTTAGCCTCATTTGTGACTTCATCTTCTATCAAACATTCATCTTTAGTGAACTTGATCTTGAAGCCTTTGTCACATAGTTGGCTAATACTTAGAAGATTGTGCTTTAGTCCTTCGACATAAAGAACATCTTCAATTGATGTGAAAGGTGGACCACCAACTTTTCCTATGCCAAGAATCTTTCCTTTGTTGTTATCTCCATACGTCACATAACCCTTGGCCTTAAGCGTTAGATGTGAAAATTTGTCGATATCTCCCGTCATATGCTTGGAACAACCACTATCGAGATACCATAGATTTGAAGTGGTCGTCAAGCTTACCTACAAAACAAGATTAGGTTTTGTTAGGTACCAAAGTTTCTTTGGGTCCTTCATAATTCGTTCCTTTCTTAACCCACACATAATGCCCATTTGCTATGCCAAAGTTTCTAACATAACAAGCATTAGGTGTGTGTCCTTGAATACCACAATAAAAACAAGTAGGTTCAAATTTACTTCTATATCTAGAAGGATAAGATTTCTTCTTAGAGGGTATTTTCTTTTTAGGATAGTGATGAACTATTTTGGGAGTTATTTCTTTCTCTTTGGTTGGTTGATCGCTAGCCTTGACAAAGATGGTTTTGTTGGTACTTGGTTTTGAAAATTTTGAGTATCCAATACCACTTTTGTCATTTGAGTATCTTTGTTGGCTAAGAACACCTTCCAATCCAATTTGTCCTTTTTCATACCTTTCAATAACCCTTTTCAATTGGACAATTTGGAAAGAGAGATATTCACACTTTGTGCATACAAAATTCTGTTTTTCATCACTAACTTTTTGCTTTTCATCTTTGAGATCTTTTTCAATAGATCCACATTTTTCTTCCAACGATGAAATTTGTTTCTTTTGTGATGAGATAGTTTTGTACAGAATTTTGCATTCATTTAACAGTTCATTTATAGAACCTTGTGCATCACTATCAAAAAGAGAGAATACGTTACTAACCTCATCATCTTCGCTTTCGGAGTGGTGTGAGGCCATTAATGCAAGATTGGCACTTTCGTCGCTATCGGAGTCGGATGATGAACTCAGTTCAACATCTTCCCATGCAACATATGCTTTCTTATCTTTTGATTCCTTCTTGCCTTTGTAGCCACTTTTCTTTGAAAGTTTTGGACAGTCCGGTTTGATGTGACCTTGCTTACCACATTCATAACAAGTGACTTCTTGTGTTGATGAGGATCCTTCCTTCTTCTTGAAGTGTTTCTTCTTCTTTGAGTACGAGAAGGCTTTGTCATTTTTACCAAAGAATTTTCCAAGTCTTCTAACGAGAAGCATGAAGTTTTCATCTTCATCCGGATTATCTTTCTTTTCGTCTTCCTTGGAGTCAATCTTCAAGGCAATGTTCTTAGACTTCTTTTCTTGACTTTCACGCTTTTCCAATCTACCAAGTTTTGTCTCGTATTCTTGAAGTTTCCCGAACAAAGTTGTGGATGTCATAGTAGCGAGACTCTTCTTTTCTGAGATTGTCGTTACTTTTTGTTGCCATTCTCTAGTCAAGGATCTGAGCACTTTTAGGTTCAATTCATCATTAGTCAATGTTTTTCCAAGTGCTCTTAGATAATTTGTTAGATGCACAAATCTCTTTTGTAAATCAAGAATGGATTCTCCGGGTTGCATGCGGAACAATTCATATTCTTGACTTAACGTATTAAGTCTCGATCTCTTTACTTTAGTTGTTCCTTCATGTGTTTCAACCAGTGTATCCCAAATTTCTTTTGTCGTTGTGCATGCTGAGACATGGAAGAATTCATCCATACTAAGTGCGCTTTGAAGGAGGTTTATTGCCTTTTTGTCATACAAGACCTTTTTCTTATCATCATCATCCTATGTAGTTTTAGGCTTTGATGAACCAACACAGTTTACTACAGTTATCAGAACAAAAGGACCATTTTGGACAGCATCCCATATTTCTTCTCCTTGTGCTTCTAGATAAGCATTCATACGGATCTTCCAGAAATAAAAATATTCACCACAGAATAGAGGAGGCTTGTTGCTACTGCCACCGTCTCTGAACACAAAATTGTTGTTTGTGGAAGCCATTCTGGATCTAGTAGGAACAGGTTACCTATAACCTGCTCTGATACCAATTGTAAGTTCAGATGTGCCTAAGAGGGGGGGTGAATTAGGTTCTTTAAAACTTTTTCTGAATTGTATGAATATTTTTGCACGAGTTTCTTTTATTTCTTTTTCTGATAAGTGATGAAAACAGTAAATGCGGAAAGTAAAAAACACAGAGATGTATCCTGGTTCCCCTCACAGTCCGAGAGTACTCCAGTCCCCTTTCAACATGAAAGAGATTTACTTATAGTTGGTAATTTGTACAAAGACTACCTAACAAGCCAAGAATAATCCTCTCGGACCAAGAACAATCCTCTTGGATTTTCACTAAGACCACAAAGAGAACAATCCTCCTTAAGTGTCTTCCTTGTTTCCAACAATCCTGAAAACAAGTATACAATAGTTTGTTTGATTTGTATAAGAGTTTGAATAATGAAAGAGCAATGTCAATCACTTGATTGATCTTTTCTATTCAATATGAAATTTAAGATGGAATACTCTTCTAAGTGCTCAAGAACAATTTTCAGTATACATATGAAAATGATGAACAAAAATCTTGAGTATAAAGAGTATGATCAAAAGAATAGAAAGTAAAAGTTGTTGTATTTTTGTTGTTGATTTTTTGATTGATTTTCAAAATTCTAAATGAAAATAATTTATAGTGTAGTAATACCTCTTCAATGAAACATAGCAATGTTTAAGCCATTTTTAATAAAAGAATGTATTTGAAAAGATACAAAGATTGCCATGAAAAGGTGTTACAAAAGGTTGTTGGAAAAATAAAATTTTTCAAAATTTAAGGTACAACAACCGGTTGCACTAAAGCAACAATCGACTGCAGCACAGCAACATTTTAAAAAATTTGGAAAATATAACTATGACAACTGATTGTCATTGAGGAGCAATCGATTGCTCATAGGCCAACGTTCAAAAAATTTGAAAATAAAACACATGACAATCGATTCCTGCTAGACGACAACCGATTGTATGTCAAATAGAAGCAAAAGTTTTTTGGATGCAACCGATTGTCCTAGCATGACAATCGATTGCTTGTGTACAAAAATTGAAATATCATTATTTTCAAAGATTTTAAGCAATTTAAAATATCCTTCTTCAATCATACATAGTATATACTCAAAATATTATTTGAATAAAGTAAATGCATGATTAAAAATAGTTTTGAGCACTAAGAGCATAAGATCAAAAATTTCATATACCTTAAGCCATAAGTCTTGAAATGTTGATCTTGATCAATGAATCTTTGCTTGAGATAAATCTTCTATCTTGATCTATTCATTTTTGAATGCTAGCTTGTCTTCGTCAAAACATTTGGAAAGATTGATTTCACAAGGATGTTCGTCTCATTGTACAAAATACTTATTCAAGTTAATACAAAGATAATCCTTTGTTTCCAAAAACGTCCAATGATTTATTTTTGAGCATATGCATTTGAACATAACTACTGTTTACAAATGAGCAAAAATAGAAGACAATCACTAATGGGTTTAAGAAATAGGATAATATTTTTTAGACCATTCCCTAAAATTCCCCATAATGTGCAGCTTAATGATACCAAGCTCTCTCATATCCCCAGCGGAACAAAGCTTCCAGTTATCACTCCCCAGTAAAGGTCGTCCATTTTTTTAGGATTCCCCAACAGATTTCACAAAGCCATACACGGTGTTTCCCTTACAATAGAGTTTATTTCTCTAACAAATAGGAGCTCATCAACTCATTAACACTTATAAACATGAAGAGTTACACTCCATGTCCCCAACAGCAGTCAGGGATTTATTTTTCCTAATCCAACAGTGTTACAGCAGCATAGCTTACATACCCATACATCGCATCCATACGTCATGACATTGACAACACGAACGCATACAACATAATCTCATTCATTTTATTTAGAACATCATTGTACAATGCATTTCATACATCATAACATTTCATACAACTAATCTTTCATCTCTTCAGGAAAGATTAGTCAGCAGATGTCTATCATCAACAATTTATAAAGGTTAGAGTTTGATACCTGAGACAAGCCAGGACAATTATATACACGACCAGCTGAAGCAATCCAGCACGGGTTCTTCTCATTCAACTTTCAAATACAGTTCATATACGCTCCAGACATGGATGCCATTCTGATACTCATTCAGATTCAACTTTTAGATACAGTTCAAATACGCTATAGACACGGACGCCATTCTGATACTTATTCAGATTCAACTTTCAGATACAGTTCAGACACGCTCCAGACACGGACGCCATTCTGATGCTCATTCAGATTCAGCTTTCAGATACAGTTCAGATACGCTCCAGACACCAACACCATTCTGATGCTCATTCAAATTCAGCTTTCAGATACAGTTGAGATATGCTCCAGACACGAATTCCATTCTGATACTCATTCAGATTCAACTTTCAGATACAGTTCAGATACGCCCCATACACGGACTCCATTCTGATACTCATTCATATTCAGCTTCCAGATACAGTCCAGATACGCTCTAGACACGGACGCCCTTCTGATACTCATTCAGATTCAGCTTGCAGATACGGTTCAACAATCACTTTTGGATGGCATCTACAAGCCCATCTCCAACAACTTTCCATTACCTCTCCAAATGGAATCTTTAAGCCCATTCCATATACCATCAACCATCACATCCTCGAGTGCAAATTTCTGGGCACTCTAGTGTCCAATCATCTTCTACCTTCAAGTCACGAATGGCAAATCCGCCAATCTAACTCTTCAGGTTTAAGAAGATTGAACAAGGGCAGTTGTTGTACCCCAAAAATTTCCCTCTCATTTATTAAATATTTTCTCACAAAGATCTCTCTTGGTTCAAGACTGCACCAGGGTTGATCAACTCAAGACACCTCCTTAAGCACTAATGACCAAAATTAGGGTTTGAAATTGCACAAGGATAATTGAACTTTCAATGCTTCATGTGACTTTAATCGATCATTTTGGACCCCCAAGATTACTCATGTCAAGTTTCAAGCCTTGGATCACACTTTTGCTCAGTCAATTGAGCAGTTGACCTAAAAATCAGTTGTATTGGGGAAAAAGTCAATTGTGGCTAATTTACAGTCAAACTTCATAATTTTTTATCCATAGCAACATTATAAACTCATATGTATCATTTGATCAAGTTTGGACCATAATTCCTCAAGAAATCTAATCAAATCATCAAAAGGGCAAAATGGTCAAAATTAGCGTTTTGACTGAGGAAAGGCAATTTTTGATTTTTGACCTAGAAAATGGTCAATTGGTTTGAAGCATGATCTCAAGATTTCAATTGCATCATTTTGACCTAATGGAATGACCCAAAACATTGCTCAAGATCAATTGGGTTGATAGTGAATTTTCAGTCAAGTGATTAAAAGTCAACTATACACTGAGAAGTCAAACTTTGACTTTTTGGTCAAAATCCAATGTCAAAGATCACAATTCATCAAAACATGTCAAAATATGAAACTTATTCATCAAGAAATCAAAAAGTCAAGATTTCATTTTGAAAATTCAAAGTTTTCTAACTTAGAAATATTTCCAAGTGTTTAAAACTTCATGTTTTTTTACAACTTTGAGCCAATTTTTCACCATGATGGAAGATGATTCAAAATAAACTTTCAACATGAAAGTTTTATATCTCCATGACATATACAATATTTATTTATACAACTTCTTATAAAAATGCTTGTATCTCAAGTTATTAATTCATAAAGTCATGGTCATGAAATTGAACACTTAGTGAAATTTTGCCCTAGTTTTGGTCAGGATTTTGACCTAACTTCATGGCACTTTTTCATATAGTTCCAATGGGAATTTTATAAAGTGATTCAAAGAGAGATTGTAGAGAAAATTACGAGCTTTCCAAAATGTCCAAGAACTCCTTGAGATCATTCTTGAGCAGAGAGAATCGAAGAGATGAAGTTAGAGTTTTCAAACTTAAATTACAAGCCATTTCATGATGAACAAAAATTCAAATCCAAGCCTAGGATGCATAATCTTTGCTTTGCAGGCCTCAAACTTGTTTGTTCACTCCATAATTAAATGTATACACAAGTGTTAGAGCTTTAATCCAAACACTTGAGCCTTTATCCAAGTTACATTTCCATTTATGGCACAAAGTTGCCATTTCCATTTTGATAAAGCATCACTTTTGCAATTGTCAAATTCTTGAGCTTTGCACTTGTTCTTTCTGCACACACAACCCCTATAAACCAAAAGTAATGTGTCTAAAGCCTCTTAGAACTCAGAACATGCTTGTACAACACTTTGAGATTTGTCTTCTCACTTTTCTTCAAAAGGAAGTTATAGAGCCAAAAGGCTATAACTCAGAAACCTTGAGTGCATTTGATCTCTAACCTTTTCCATACATATACACAATTCTATTGCAATATAACACACGAATTCTAAGACCCAAAAACACTCCTGAGCGCTCTCCAACTCAGAATCTGCCATAACATGACAGTTTTGAACCTCATATAACCATCTCCAAATCCACTCGTGCATATTCAGTTTTAACCCTCCAAACACATATTATACATCATATCAAAGTGATCCAGGCCCCTGTTTCCTGACTGTAACTCCTCCATTGCTATCCACCATTTCTAAAACTGAAGCTTGTAACTTGACTTGAGTTGGGAGTTTCAACCATCCTCAAAGCAAAGTAGGAGTTGGAACACACTCAAGTAGGTCCAGGCAAGCTACAGAAATCATCAGGCCACCATAAAGGTTTCTCAAACTCAATACACGACTCCAGCTGCAAGGGGTAAGTTTTCAAACTTATATCTCTTCATACAAGCATCATTTGATTCTGATTTGTGAAGATAAAATGTAGATACCATTGCCACGAAGTTGTACATATCCATAATTTTCATTTATTCGGCCTGAGCTTAGAGAATTTTAGAGTTGAAGTTTCTGAAATTTTGAGGTTTTAAATTAGGGCCAGAAAAATTCTCACTCATCTTTAACTGTTAGCTTAAGTTATTTACATGGTTGGATTCGTGATGAAATTTCCAGCAACTTTCATGTTTGTACTTTTGAAAATGGTTGAGAAATGAGAGAGATAGCAATTTTAAAAATTGTGTTGAATGGTCTGGCGCGAGGTTGAAGAAGATACAGGCATAAGAATGTGTTTCAAATATATATTTATGGTTTTGTATTAATAAGCGGATGTATAGCCACCCCAGTGGTAGAAGCGTGCGTCTGTGACTATAGGGACCTGGGTTCGAGCCCCAGTGGTACCCTTTTATATTTTTCTTGTTTTATTTTCACATATTCAATGCAAACCAAGCCAGCGCGTGCATCAAGTGTCTTCATCTCATCACCATCTGATCATTGCATGATTGGAACCAACGCACGACATGAATAGGTCAATGGTACATCACAATAAGCCAGGAACATGAGATCAAAACAAGCGCTGGGCCTTTTAGTCTTGGGCCTCTTTTATTTATATTTTTGCTATCCTCATACACCCTCTTATTACTAAGACACCCCCTGGCCCAATTTTCTTTTATTATTTCCTTTTTCTTATTTTTGTTTTTTTATTACTTATTTATTTCTTTTCTTCTTCAATATTTTTATTTTTTATTTTTATTTTTATTAATAAAAATCCAAAAATATTTTTTTATTTATTATTTACACTCATACATTTTATTTTCTCTATAAAACAAAAAGACTAAAAAACATTTCTCTTAATAATTAATTTCTTTTTAATAATTAATATCTAGACATAGGTTTAATTATTTATTTTATTAATTAAAATTAATTTAGAACTTAGGTTTATTTTAATTAATTAATTTTCATATTATTTTTATTAAGTTAAAATCTTTTCACAAAAAACCCTAAAACACATTTTTTTTTTAACTTAATTTCCTTCTTAATTAATTTAGGTTTAAATTTTATTTATTTTTCATTAATCATCTCACTTAATTAGGATAAAACCCCTTTCATAAAAACAACAAAAATCATTTCTTTTTCCAGCTATATTCTTGCATTTTATTTTCAATTTTGTACAATATTCAATATGGTTGTAATAGATAATTAGGTTTAATTTTCTTGCAATCCCTATTTGTAAATTTGTACACCCCCTCCCCTAAGGATGTAATAGCGTAGTAAGTTTACTCTTCGCAATTTATCGTTTTATATAAATGCTAGTAATTAGGGTTTGTATAGAACGATAAAATCAACAAGTAGCAAACCCTAATCAAAGACTAATCAAGCATGAAAATTAATACACTTGTACACAAGCATCCCTAGGGTAAATCCACTTGGTTGCCTTACAAAAATGACCATATTACGCATGTGAGGTACCTTAGCAAAGACAAGCAAAATACAAGATCATAGTCCCTCGATGACGCTATCAAAAGTTGCCTTTCAAAATGATCTTAGTCCCTAAAGAAAAATGCTAAGATACCTTGAAACATTGCTAATCATGGTTATACGATGACCCACGCCCGTCCCTTTTACATCCAAAGATAGGGTTACTTACCAAATCAATGGTAAGATAACAATGTCAAAAGAAAAAAATGAAATGAACATGAAAGACTTTTGAGTAGGTAGAATGTTCCTAGTTACTTGCTCCATTTCAAAATAAAAGCATCCTTTCTATTTTAAAAAGAAACACCAACACTTTTAAAACACCTTTCAAAACTTGAAAACATTTTCAAAAGACCAAACACTTTGTATACATTCTTACGAACGAGAACCATTGCAAAGTTTTCCTAAACAATGGCCTCTTTTCAAAAATACTTTCAAAACCACACAAAGCACAATTTCAAACAAAAGCAAGTGACCTAGCAAGTAACTAAGATCCCATGAAAAACCATGGGTGAAAATGGTGTTAATACCTTCCCTTTTCATAATCTAACCCCCCGAACTCAAGAAATAATCTCAAAGTACTTTCCCGTGCTTTTCCACCTTTCCTTTTGGATAAAATAAAAGTCAGTGGCGACTCTTGCTAAACCGCAACATTTGTGATCAAACGCAAAACACCCAAGTCAGTTCTCCCACTGTATTACAATGTGCAATGCACATGATTTATTTTATTATTGATATTTCAAGGAAATTAAAGACTTATAGACATATTGCAAATATCAAAGTAATAACACATTTTAAATACTGAAAAATTTTATTATAATAACTACAACATGGATTACAAGTTTCAATAATCCCAATTACAAGATGAAAATAAAGTCTAAAACCCTAAGAAGTAAAGTTAATGGATATCACTCTATACGTTGGCACTTCCCTGTAAGCCTGGCAATCTGAGCCTTCAACCTTTGATTTTCTTCCGCATATCTAGTGGTAACCCCCTTCCAATCACCTAAATCAGGAAGTGAGCAACTAGAATCTGACTGAGGCTTAGGGGAAAATAAATCCCCTTGCCTCTCTATTGTCTCTACAGCCCGACTCTCAAGAATCTCAATCAAGTCGTCTTTCTCCTTCAAGTCTGCTCTATAGGAAATCTCTATAGTTTGGCACTTATTCTTCCAAGCGTCCTTTTCCTGCTGCATTCTGACCAAAGCAAGATGTAGCTCTTCCACATCATCCAATAGGGTAGGAGTGGTCTTTACAAATAAATCAGGCATAGGTGCTTCCCGAGAATACGGCATCTTTAACTAAATAGCTCTCGTTTGGACCCAGTGAAGATAAAGCACCAAAGAAACATCCCCTCTAGGTCCCAAGTCTTTCCTACTCATCCTACGAATGTGACACCAGGCCTTCGCAATCTGCTCCCTAGCTTCCTTATGGTCTTCTCCCTCCTTCAAGGAGAAACTACTCAAATGAATACTATTTATTTTATCCCTCATTGGATAACCAAGCTATCCTCGTGCAAGAACATGGTTGTAGTAAATTCCTCCCTTTGTACCAAGAAGAGGTACATTGGGGAAACTACCACAACTTTCGACAATCTCTACATCATGGTAAGTCTGATGATACCAATCAATATCTGAGTGAGAAAGTGTCATGATCTTAGGAGCCCAACGGGGTTCCTTCGTGACATCCCATAAAGCATCAGTCTGAGGCATATGAGAAATAAACCATCAGTACAACAAAGGCGTGCAACAGATAATCATCCCCCATGATAAGAATTTCGTAGATGAATAGAGTAATAAGCATCACCCAACAATGTAGTAACTAGGTTTCTAATCATGAAGATCCTGATAGCATTTATGTCAAAATACTTGTCCACATTAAGAAATAAAAATAACTCGTAAGCAAGTAGAGCAAAGATGGCTTCAAAAGCGATTGTACTCTTCATCCTGGAAAAATAACGAGCTTTCTCTAATAAGAACTGAGCTGGTAATCCTCTAATCCCTCCTTTGGTAGTCATATGGGCTTCAACCTCAGACTTCCCAAGATGGATCGAAGCAGCAATCTTGTGTGGTTTTGGCTCACCCTCCAAACCAGTAAAAGGAACACAATCGGTAATAGGTAAGTCCAACAGATAAGAATACTCCTCTAGTGTAGGCATCAACTGATAGTCAAGAAAAGTAAAGTAATGATACATCGGATCATAGAACTGGACCAAGGTCGAGAGAATACCCTCCTTCATCCTAACCTTCATGAGAGGAATGATGGATCCATACTTCTTCCAAAAATATGCAGAACACTAAATCTCGGGAATTAGACTGATCGACTCATCTATCTTGGGGTATTTGAAACTGTATTTTCCAGTCTTTCTTTTTCCAAAATCCATGGTCAAAAGGTACCTGAGATATTCATAAATGGTCAACTTTCAAGTCCCTTGAAATAAAATTTCTTTAAAGGATGCTTATGAGTGTATGGATGCATGATGCAACAATCACACACAAGATCACAAACATAGGGTTCATAGGTTCAACGTCACGAGCATGAGGTCGAAGGTACTACCCATAAGGTATGGTCTAAAAGTTATCACCTGCCGAACAAGGTTCTAGAGGTTCCCAGAGTCTACATCCTTCCTTTGGATATTACTAACTTCCTGATTAACTCAGTAATTAGTAATATTCTCAAGAAAAACTCGTCTGAGCATAGTATCGTGTGACAACTATTTCCAGATTACTCCCTCATAGCTTCCGCACTACACCTAAATGGCCAAGATGGGTTAGGTATTCTACGATCCTCAGCTTCAGCAGGCTCCTAGGTCGAAAGTAGCACATCTTCCGGATTACTCGGTAAATGAAACTACAGTCAAAGGGGCCTCCACTGAGTGGGGGATCTCGTGCCTCCTTTTTTAGGATTACTCCCTCAAAGTTAACAGGACTATATCGCCTGTCCTATCTTAAAGTTTTCCCAAGTTCGGGTATAGGATTCATAAGTAATCACCAAGCACCCTGAAAACCAGGAAAATGCAGACAAACAGATATACATCATATAACATATAAATAACAATAACACATATACAGATATAAACAAAGATAGGTTTAACCCACTTAGGGATGAACCATCAAGAGGTCAATTTGTCCTCAGTGAAGTCGCCATTTTTTCTGTAGCGGTAGAAATGTTAAGACTAAGTCATTATATTGACTAGACTTTTACAGATCAAAATAAAATCTCCATTGCGCTTTATTATTTCCAAAGGAATGTGAAAAGAGCGAATAACCCAAAAAAGATGGGGAAAGATTCAAGGTAAGGGGTTGGTTATGCAAAGGGAAGGTATTAGCACCCTAAACATCTACGATACTCCACAGGAACCTCTTTGTAAAATCTGCATATTTTGGCTATAAAATGTTGTATAAAATGTTATATGATTTTTGCATTCGCTGCGGTTGCGAACATTTAGTGCCTATGTACCACCTTTCGTGCAATAGGGGATCAGGGTACACGTAGTTCCTCTTTAAAAAATTTGAAACACAAGTGTTCCTATTGTCTATCCTAACTTCACTGAGGAGAAACATAATCCGGATGTAGCTAAATCAAACATATACCGGGATAGAACATCTTTCTTCCGTTTTCATCGGAGAAACCAGTTTTCCAAAAACAACGTGCTTCTACATAAGTCCACTTACGATTGCTTAACATAGCGCTAAATTTTGTCCCGATTCGAATAAATGATCATTCGTGGCCCAAACTTATGATTGCAAGCCCAAGTATGTTAATTTGATCTCTTTGATCCAATAACCTTGAGATTCATTGTGTGGAGGCTTTGGTTCTACCAATCCTCTAATGGATCTACAACACCTTTGGTCAACGCAGATCACTTAAACATCGTTGATCATTATATGTTGCCTTGTGAGAATTCCAAAATGGATGATATACTTGACAAAAAGCAAATGCAACTTGTTGTGTGGAGGCTTTGGTTTTACCAATCCTCTAATGAGTTCCAAATGCAAGTTTCAAGATGGTCATCCAACTAACCACTAATTACTAACAATTAACTTTACTTTACACTTTTATTTTCATGCTTTATGTGCCATTTACTTTTAGCATTTTACATTTCATGCTATTTTCATCTTTGCTCACTTGAGTATTTACTTTTATGTCATTTTTATTTTGCTCACTTGAGCTTTTCTTTCTTTTTAAAGACACCTAATAATCAACATGAACCATAAAAATCATTAATGATACTTGGACTACATGGTTACTATCCTTTGCATTATGGAGTGATGGACTTCTTGGACTTAGGATTAGAGACCTTGGCCTATCTTGGAGACTTTGTGACTTTATTTGATATTTTGTCTGGAGTTCTTGAGGTTTACCTCAAGACATTGGGTTGTTTGTTGGTTTTGTGTGCAGGTTATTGAGATTACGATCTTTGTTTGTAATCTGGAATTCACCCGTATACAGCCGTTACTCTGCCCAATTTTTGCGAAGACTTAAAACACTTGAAGTTTGGTTCTCTCAAGAGGTCTAGTATCTTTACTTGCTTGGTTTCAATCCAAAGAATGGGAATTCTATATTGACTCATAATGTCAAGTATTGGCTTCTTGTTGGTTAATTGGTTCTTATCCCTAGCTTTTACCTTATGCTTTAGGATAGCCTCTTCTTCTCCTCCCATCTTCTTTAATTTCAAAAATCTTCTCCCTCCTTTAAAAAAAAACTCTTCTTGTTTTGAAACTTGAAACATTTTCATAATAAACTTGGACTTAGGTCCATGCATCTTCGAAACATTTTCATAAATAAATTTCAATCAACTTAATAATACCTTGACCTTTTTTTTGTGAGAAGACTAAAAGTCAATCAATCTCATTTCAAACCATTTTGCCACTTTGGCTTTTATCTTTAAACTTTTCTCAAAAGATTAGACTCTTGTCAATCCTTGTAGTGATGCAAACAACTATACTTCTACAATATGTAGTGAAGTGAGATAATTTCCACTTGGGTGTTGAGTGAGGCATTGTTGATTTTAAAATCCAAGCCATATCCTCCACTTTGAGATGATGCAAATTCTCCTTTCTCATGATTGTGGGTAGTAAGCATGTTTTTCACACGGACAATTGCGATGATGTCTTATCTCATAAAATCAACCAACACACTTGTGTTTCAAATTTTTAAAAGAGGAACTACGTGTACCCTGATCCCCTATTGCACGAAAGGTGGTACGTAGGCACTAAAGGTTCGCAACCGCGGTGGGTGCAAAAAAACCATAAAAATATTTCTTTTCTCACCTCCACCATCCATTTTATATACAACACATTTTTTATAGCCAAAATATACAAATTTTTTCAAAGAGGTTCCTGCGGAGTACCGTAGATGTTTAGGGTGCTAATACCTTCCCTTTGCATAACCAACCCTCTTACCTTGAATCTTTCCCCCTCTTTTTGGGTTATTCGCTCTTTTCCCATTCCTTTGGAAACTATAAAGCGCGGTGGCGATTTTTATTTTGATTTGTATAAAGTCTAGTCAATCCAATGGCTTAGTCTTGAACATTTCTACCGCCAACAGAAAAAATGGCGACTTCACTGGGGACAGATTGACCTCTTGCTGGTCCATCCCTAAGTGGGTTAAACTTATCTTTGTTTATATCTGTATATGTGCTATTGTTGTTTATGTGTTATATTTTGTATATAGGTTTGTCTGGATTTTCCTGGTTTACAGGGTGTTTGGTGATTACTCATAAGTCCTATACCCGGACTTGGGCAAACTTTAAGATAGGACGGGCGGTATAGTCATGTTAACTTTGAGGGAGTAATCCCAAAAAAGGAGGCATGAGATCCCCTACTCAGTGGAGGCCCCTTTGACTGTAGTGTCGTTTACCGAGTAATCGGGAAGACGTACTGCTTTCTACCTGGGAGCCTGCCGAAGCTGAGGACCGTAGATTACCTAACCCCTCTTGGCCTTTTAGGTGTAGTGCGGAAGCTATAACGGAGTAATCCGGAAGTAGTTGTCACGCAGTACTACGCTCGGACGAGTCTTTCTTGAGAATATTACTAATTACTGAGTTAATCGGGAAGTTGGTAATATCCGAAGGAAGGATGTAGACTCTGAGAACCTCTAGAACCTTGTTCGGCAGGTGATAACTTTTTAGACCAATACCTTATGGGTAGTACCTTCGACCTCATGCTCGTGACGTTGAACCTATGAACCCTATATGTGTGATCTTGTGTGTGATTGTTGCATCATGCATCCATGCACTCATAAGCATCTTTTGAAAAAACAATATTTCAAGGGATTTAAAGGTTGACTATTTGTGAATATCTCAGGTACTTTTAAACCATGGATTCTGGAAAGAGAAAGACCGGGAAATACAGTTTCAAGGATCCTAAGATAGATGAGTTGATCAGTCTAATTCCCGAGATCGAGTGTTCTGCAGACTTTCGGAAGAAGTATGGATCCATTATTCCTCTCATGAAGCTGAAGATAAAGGAGGGTTTTCTCTCAACTTTGGTCCAGTTCTATGATCCGGTGTATCACTGCTTTACTTTTCCCGATTATCAATTGATGCCAACACTGGAAGAATATTCCTATCTATTGGATTTACCTGTTACCGATCGCGTTCCTTTTACTGGTTTGGAGGGTGAGCCAAAACCACATGAGATTGCTGCTTTAATTCATCTGGGGAAGTTTGAGGTGGAAGCTCATATGACTACCAAAGGAGGGATTAGAGGATTACCAGCTCAGTTCTTATTGGAGAAAGCTCGTTACTTTGCCAGGATGAAGAGTACGGTTGCTTTTGAGGCCATCTTTGATTTACTCGCCTGTGGATTATTCTTATTTCCTAATGTGGACAAGTTTGTCGACATTAACGTTATCAAGATTTTCATGATTGGAAACCCGGTTCCTACACTGTTGGGTGATGCTTATTACTCTGTTCATCTTCGGAATTCTTATCATGGGGGAATGATTATCTGTTGCACGCCTTTGTTGTATCGGTGGTTTACCTCTCATTTGCCTCAGTCTGACGCTTTTTGGGATGTCAAGAAGGAACCCCGTTGGGCTCCTAAGATCATGGCACTTACTCACTCGGATATTGATTGGTATCATCGAGCTTACCAGGATGCGGAGATTATTGACAGTTGTGGTAGTTTCCCCAATGTGCCTCTTCTTGGTACAAAGGGAGGAATTAACTATAACCATGTTCTTGCACGGCGACAGCTTGGTTATCCGATGAGGGATAAACCGAACAATATTCATCTGAGTAGTTTATTTCTGAATGAAGGAGAAGACCACAGGGAAGCTAGGGAGCAGATTGCGAAGGCCTGGTGTCACATTCATAAGAAGAGTAGGAAGGATTTTGGACCTAGGGGTGTTGTTTCTTTGGAGCCATATCTTTAGTGGGTCCGATCAAGAGCCATTCAGTTGAAGATGTCGTATACTCGGGAGACACCCATGCCTGATCTGTTTGTGAAGACCACTCCTCCATTATTAGATGATCTAGAAGAGTTGCAGCTTGCTTTGGTTAGGATGCAACAGGAAAGGGATGCTTGGAAGAACAAGTTCCAGACTTTAAAGAGTTCCTACAGAGCAGACCTGAAGGAGAGAGATGATTTGATCGAGATCCTTGAGTGTCGAGTAGTAGAGTCTATGGAGAGGCAAGGAGATTTATTTTCTCCTAAGTCTCAAACAGGTGTTGTTTGTTCACTTCCTGATTTAGATGATTGGAAGGAGGTTGCCATCAGACATGTGGAAGAAAACCAAAGGTTGAGAGCTCAGATTGCCAGGCTCACAGGGAAGCGCATTCGTACAGATTGATCTCTATCAGTTCCTTTTCTCAGGATTTTAGATTGTATTTTCATCTTGTACTTGGGATCATTGAAACTTGTAACCCATTTCGAAGTTATTATAATAAAAGTTTTCAGTATTTCAAATGCGTTGTTATTTTGATGTTTGCAATATGTCTGTAAATCTTAAATCCCTTGAAATATTAAATGATGAAATAATAATAATCATATACATTGCATATCATGCATCATATTGCACATGTTTTTGCATTTGTTATGCATATCCAGGTGCCTTACCCAGCTTCTTTACTTCATTCAGCAAGCTGACTCATCACTACAACACTCGGGCTAATTTCAAAAAGAAGATGGACAACTTAGAATAGGAGAATCGCGAGCTGCGCGAAGAAGTTTCTGCTTTGAAGGCTGGCTTGGACAACTTGACTACTCTGATGGAAGCTATGGTGGTTGCTCAGAATCAGCCACCGAGTGTTCAACCTCAACCAACAAGGGCAAGTACTGAAGTTCTGACTGTTCTTGTATCCTCTACTCCGGTTGTTGTTCAAAACAGTATGCCTGAGGGTTATTCGTGGGGAATGCCAGATAATTTTGCACCTGAAGGTTTCAATCTGGGTCCTCAAGATGCTCCAGTGGTTCCAAATGTTGTTACTCCTGCACTTCCTGTGGTGCATACTCTTCCTGCTGCACCTCCTTCAGTGAATTTGGTTCCGTTTGTTAATGAAGATGTGTGTCGTCCTTTCCCTCCGCCGAGTGAAGACTTGGGTCTTTATGACAGAATGGATGATTTCCAAGAACAGTTTGATAGAATGCAAAGAGAGATGAAGGCTCTTAGGGGAAAAGAGTTGTTCGGGTAAAATGTGAATGAGCTGTGTTTGGTCCCGAATGTTAAAGTGTCTGCTAAGTTCAAGGTCCCGGAATTTGAGAAGTACAAGGGAAACACTTTCCCTCGTGCTCATTTGGTGATATATGTGAGAAGGATGTCTACCCGTACTGATGATCAGCGTCTGCTGATTCATTTTCCAGGATAGTCTGACCGGTGCTGCGTTGAAATGGTACATGAGTTTAGACAGCGCCAACATCCATACTTTTAATGATTTGGGAGAAGCATTCATTAAACAATACAAGTACGATGTGGACATGGCGCCTGACTATGACCAGCTTATGGCCATGGTTCAGAACGACAGAGAATCATTCAAGGAATATGCACAGAGATGGCGCAAAGTGGCTGCACAAGTGATTCCTCCCATGGAAGAAAAGGAGATGACAAAGATCTTCCTGAAAATTCTTAGTTCCTTCTACTATGAGAAGATAGTTGCAAGTGCTCCCGCTGATTTCAACGAAATGGTAAGCATGGGAGTCCATTTAGAGGAAACTGTACGTGAAGGTCATTTATCTGAAGACAGGGACTCGTCAAATGGTGCTAAGAAGTATGGTGATAATTGTTCCAAGAAGAAAGAGCAAGACTCCTACGATATACTTCGTGGTAGGCGAGGAGGATCTCATAATAAGAATCAGCAAGTTGCTTCTGTGACTCCATTCATCAATGAGACTCTGACTGCTGTTGCATATCAGAGGGTACCTCAACAAGGAAATCAAGGGCAATGTCATCAGAGGAAAATGAGCTTTGATCCAATTCCAATGACATACACAGAGTTGTATCCTTCTTTGTTGAAGAAGAATCTGGTTCAAACTCGAGCTCGACCAGTTGTTCCCAAAAAACAACCAAGAGGATATAAGGCTGACGCTTCTTGTGCCTTTCATCAGGATGCTCCTGGGCACGATTTAGAAGATTGCTTTGCTTTGAAGGTTGAATTTCAGAGTTTGGTCAAAAGTGGTATCTTGTCATTTAAGGATATTTTTCTTGAGGTTCAAGTCAAATCTTTGCCGAAGAATAAACTTGATTGAAGAATGCCTTGGAGTTTAAGGATGATTAGCCTTCTCAATTTATTATCATTTTTACTGCTTTCTCATTTGTAATTTTTCTTGTTTATCATTGCACTGTTTGCATGTAAGAACTTGTTTGCATTTGAATGTTTAATCTTAATACAATGAGTATGTTGGTCTTGAAGAAATTCATTCGTTTCACTCGTATTTGTTTTCAATTTTAAATTTCTTTATGATACCAACTTGTTACTCATTCTCTTGCCTAGGCAGAGATTGGGGGGAGGAGGATGATATTAAAACACACATTCTCTGTCTGTATGCTTTTGGATAAAACCCTGTTGACGATGTACAGGCATTGTTTCAAATCCTCAAACACCGGAGATATAAGGGAGTGAAACCTTTGTTAACCCCTTTGAGCCTTGAAGTAGGAGTTTCTTTTTCTATTCAGAAAAAACCCTCATTTTTTTAAACCCGGGGCAGGGTAGTGTTCAGTTAATTTGATCGAGCATTCAGAACTCATCAGGAGTGCGCATCCAAGGATACAATAATGGTTATCCTTCAAGAGGTTGAGGAAAGTCAAAAACGCAATGGTTAATCTTCACTTATCAGGAGGGTGCGTCAATTGACAATATCTTAATGGTTATTTCTCGCACACCAGGAGATCAGCAGATGACGATACAATAATGGTTATCTTTCATCTACCCAGAAATAGGGCAGTCACAATTCTTCCAACTAGTCACAAATGACTCAAAGTCACACGACATGTTAAAAAAAGAAAAAAGATAATATGAATAAAAAAATTATGATGAAAAATAAAGAGACAAAAAGCCTCGCTAAGCCATATCTTGAAAAAAACAAGTCGCTTAGGCAAAAGTCAGGGCATCCCGCTGCACTTCAGAGTCAAAGTCAAAAGGAACTTATCCCGAAGGCAAGAAAGAAATGGAAAGCCTGAAATGCGATAAAGGATTACAATGTGAAATCCTCAGCAAAGAACAGAGTCGCGTGACAAGAAATCCAAAAGAAGCAGAAATGAGTGACTTGCATGTCCAAAGAAAACCTTGTTTGATTCCTCAACCATCTCGAAACTTCTTTTGAGAGATGAATGTTCGTGTCAAGTTAACTGAACTTAGGACCGAAGAACATCATGAAGGGGGTGGGCACCAAATATTTTTGAGCCTTAAATCTTTTTTTCTAAAACCATGAATCAGGCCACGTTACAACCCTCAAAAGTCCTAATTGAAACAGGGTTTATTTCGAAAGCATACTCCAATGAAATAGTGTTTCCTGACTCCCATTAATTTTGGTAAATTATTGTTATTGGTATCATATGCTTTTGTTATCTTTCACACAAAAAATCCATGTCACGTCCTGGCTAGTGATTCGTTCACAAGGTTTTGCGACATCTTTTCAAATAAAATCTTCAAGACTTACATAATTGTTGCATTAGATTTTTCATTCTTAGAATAAACATTTTCTACTTGTAAAACAACTGCTTGATATCACGAAAGTTTACATTTGAGTATCAGCAAAAGGCATGTTGCCGGGAAGAGTTGTGGAGAAAAGAGGATTCAACATTCAGCCAATCTAGGGCAGTTACGTCAAGATTCGACAAATCTATGAAAGCCATTTGATCAGAAAGATTATCTTAAAAGCATGCAGCCAAGGGCAAGTTATGAAAGTTACCTTGCTCAGCCCAGTAAGCTTGGGACACCAAATTGGTTTCCAAGGGCATATCTAGATTTTGTCAAGATAGCTACTATGTCTAACCCAAGCTGAGAACCTTCCTCAAGTTGTTTTATGATGTTAGGTTCATAATCCCATTTTTTCCAGTCTTGCTACAGACTTCTCCAGCTGAGTGTGATTCTTTACCCAGCCAGGTGGTGATCAAACGGAGATTAAAAAGATCTATGAAGCCTTTGCTCATTTGATGGATTTCTTTCTCCCTTTTATTGATATGGAATCTCTTGTAGAGCAGTGCTTTCTCTTGTTACGACATTATTGTTGTTATGTGCTTCCCAAGTAGCTAGACAAGGGCAGTATATTTTCTAAGAAGTGTTGAGACAATTGTCAATTTTTTGGGTTTTCTCTCACCAAGTGTTGAGTTTGATTTAAAAACCCCATAATTTTGACTTCTTACTGTAGTGTTAACTTCTTGATTCCCCATGAAGGTTCTCTCAGGTTATTTTGCTGGTATGCGCGTGATTTTTGTATATTAAAGATGATACCAGTGGGTGCAAGGTACAGTATTTGGTTTGTGATTCCTATTATCCCCGGCCAAGTCTCGGTTCGCTTTTGATTTTGGGTTTGCATGGTCAGAAGCCTATGTCCCAGATTCCCCAGCGAAGTTTTCCCTCATATGATGAAAGATTTTATTCCCTTGATGTGCTAAGATATCGCTCTTTTTGCAGTATTGGCATTAGTGTTGACTTCTTGATTTCCCAGGAAGACTATACCAGGGCATCTTTTGTTGGAACAGGTTTGTATGATATGAAGACTCAATCCAGTATTTTCCAGTGAAGGCCTTGTTTATTTGATAGAAGTCCTTTTTCCACAGTGAAGAACGTATCTTGGTTTCCCCTCGATGATGTGGTGTCGACCTCCCCATTGAAGTCAGCATGAAGTCCTCAGTAGATGTCTCGATGATGAAGTATTGTCTCCCTTAGTGAAGTTCGTATGTTTTTCTTCCTTCAAAGTGGGCCTGAATTCCCCAGTGAATGTTTTGACAATTTGGTTTCCATTTTCCTTATTCACAATCAGTATTGAAATCCCCAGTAGGAGTACAGACTGTGAAACATTTGTTTTCCCCATTGTTGTACCCCAAAATTATCCCTCCCATATTCTTCAAAGTTTGACAAGCATCATCTCAATTTGCTCAAGTCTACTCAAGGGTTGCACAGTTCAAACACCCTCCTAAGCCAGTCAAATTAGGGTTTTGGTTCTTACAAGGAAGTTGAGGTTTTCAAGGGCTCAATCAAGTCCCACATGCTCATATACATTGTCAAGCACCTACATGCCAAGTTTCAAGGCTCACAGGGTCAAGTTGCACAGTCAAAAGCCCTAGTTGCTCCACAATCAACTGCAGGGGTAAAATGGTCATTTGGCAGTCAAAAGTCAAAAATTTTGGTCAACATCTTATTTTGAAGCCACAATCATCATTTGATCAAGTCTTGATCATGATTCCACAAGCATGGCTCAAAAATCATCAAGATGCAAAAGTTTCCATTTTTGGACAGTTGAAAAAGTCAACTGTAACTTGACCAAGGCATAACTTTTTCATGGTTCATCAAAAAAATCTCATTCAATGCTCATTTTGAAGGGGATGACATTTCCTACAACTCATCTTCACATTCCAAGTCCAAGAAATGCTCTCGCAAAAAGTTATCAATTTCAACATTATAGGTCATTTTCAAAAGTCAACAAAAAGGCATTTTAAGTCAAAGACCATAAATTGAGATTGGTAAATCACAATGACATGGGACCAAAGGCATTGGTTAGAGGACTTCAATACCTTTCCAAAATGTCCAAGAACATGTTCATATGATCAAAATTGAGCAAGATATGCATTGGAGAAGTTGGGAAATTTTTGTGAAATGGCAAAAGTCAATTATCCTTGAAACATCAATTTTTTGACAAAAGGGCCCACTTTTTCCACTTGATTCAGCCTTTTCATGCCACCCACGTGTCTCATGATCAATTTCAAGATTAAACATTAATTTTTCTATTTTTATTTAATTTTATTTGATTTAATTCATTTTAAATCCATAAAATTCAAATAAAATCAAAAAAATTAATTAAATAACATCTTTTCATTTGAATGACTTTTATGTGTCATGAACAACCTACCAATTTTGTGCTAGGGCCATTTTATGCATAAAAATTCAAAATTTGAACAAACTTGGAATGATCTTTAATGGTGGTTATGAAGAATCCAAAAAACTTAATTGCAAAGGATCATTGGCTCATAATGTGACTTATTCTCATTCATTACTACATATGCAAGTGTGACAAGCCTCATTCACAACCTGAACATTACACAAACGGCCAGAGCAAAATCCAAAAAGTGTCAAAAAAAAGTGTGAGATCAAAAGGAGTATTGCAGGCATTTTCAGGCCAAAAGGAGAACGTGACTCTCTTCTTTGCCATCCCCTGAAGCTAAAGCAACCCTTGCCACGTCCTAAGATCCATCATACCGCGCTGTAAGTTCTTCCCAGGTCCCCTAAAATTCCATATCATTTTTTCTTATGTGTTTGTGTGCAGGATGCCCAGTGCGTTTCACCAAGAACCTTCAGCGTTCCACATGCCAAGTGGCCATGATCATCAATCTGAGGGCCAAAAAGTGATGAACACTATATTCTTCAGTCAACGTGCTCCAGGAAATCTCCAAAAGTCAACAAGGCTGGTTAATGGGCCAGCAATTTCCAGGCTTCACACCTCCATTGGGCCATCAACACCCCCATTGGTTTCTATTTCTTTTTTTTTTCTATTTTCCTTTTCTTTTTATTTTCTTTTTTTAATTATTATCATTATTGTTAATTAACAAAACAAACTAATTTTTTCCCATAAAATTCAATAAAACCAAAAAAAAAACATTTTATTATTTATTAACTTATTTTGTAAATAAATTTTAATATTAATTAATTAGTTGTGTAATTAGAACAATTTCAACATTTTTTTTAATAAGTAAAATTAATTTAGAATTAGAACTTTCAACTTTTAATTTCTTTTTTTTATTTTATTAAAAACATAAAAAACACAAAAATATTTTCCTTTTAATTAAATTAATTAATTAGTTCTTAGTTTTAATTTCATTAATTACAAAAAAGGACAAAAATTCAATTTAATTCTAAAAAGGGTCAAAACCCTTAGGACGTTTCCCGATTAAATTTCTATTCGCGCGTATTTATTTATTTTGATTATATTTATGTATCTGTACAGAGGATGTAATAGTAATTAGGATTTTATTGCTTTCTTTAATTTTCTGCATTTACATTTCAAAAACGGGTTTTTGTTTTTGGCGATGTATAGACCCGCGCCTTGTAATAGCTAGATTTATCTTCCCGCAATTTATTTTCCGCACTCCTAACTGTTAATTATGCCTGAAAGAATGTATGAATAATAAAACCAATCCGTAGCTCACAAATAAACGTACAAGATAATCTTAACTGAAAAATAACACACAAAGCACATGCCACTCCTAGGGTACGCCTCACTGGTTGCCTCGAACGTGGTCATCAAGTATAGGGTGTCTTAGAGGTCGCCCTTCTGTCCAAAAGATCCAGTTGCCTCGAAACGGTTGCCTCGGATACAAAAGATTCTAGGACATTAGGGTTACCACTAACGTGTCCTACCATTGCTTCGGTGACCACACTGTCCCTTAATCGAATTGACCCGAACACCTCCAACGATGGTGCTACCTACCCCTCAATGGTGGGATAGCACTATCTAAAGGACTCTTACACAGCCTAATTCCTTAGAGTAGGTAGATCTCATGGGTACTTTCTCTTTTCAAAACAAACAAAAACAACTTTTCGCACCTACACTTTCAAAAGTTTTCAAACAAATTTTTCATACACTCTTGAGGACGGATACAAGAGTTACTTAGAAATTTTTCAAACGAAATTTTTTTCAAAACCCACACACACTTGAAAAGCAAACAAATTTTTGAAAACATAAGAGCAAGTACCTAAGAGCCCATGGATAACCATGGATAGAAAGGGTGCTAACACCTTCCTTTTCTATAAATCTACCTCCCGAACCGAGAAACATTCTCAAAGAAGGAATTTTGCTGTGCTTTTGTCCTTTCCATGTTGGAGAACATAAAAGACGGTGGCGACTCTTGCTTACCGCGACATTTCGCGAAACCAGCTAAAAAACAGTCAGTTCTATTTCCACCGATCACAGAACTGGCGACTCTGCTGAGGATTTAATAAGTGAGGTGTACCTTAGGATTAGACCACTCTTATGTTTTCAATTGCTTGCTTTGATTGCTTTAAAATTGTGGGCCTGTTTTGGAGTTACATAGATCCTAACACGGATCTGGGGGGTACCTTTTAGAAAGTAGCAATAAACTGTGAGGGAATTGTGCGGGGTATACCGACACAGTTGAAGCAGTTTGCTACGTTGATGTGGCACTTTGGTGAGTACCGGTAACCCTTGAGTCAAGTCAAGGAGAGTACGGGGCCGCCGTGTGGTGTCGTGAAGCATCAACTGACCTTAGGAACCTTACTTGACCATCCTGGCCTCTTTAGGGGTAGTGAGATGATCGACTTTGGTGCAGTCCGAAGTTGGTAGATACTCGATACTACACTCATTGAGGGTTGTTTTCTTGGAATATTTTGATCGCCAGTTCAGTGGCTAAATCAAAACAATGAACACAGAAAACAACCCAATGATATTCAGCTCCTTAGAACCCGGTTACTTTTGATAGGACAGGTTTTGAGCCCACCAACTTCAAGAGGGTAGTACCCCAAACTTTATGCTGGCCTAAACTCTAAGGGCTCTTCTGTGTGACTTGCGTGCCTTCATACTTGAACTACTTGCATACTTTTTATATAACAACACGAATTCCTTGCAGGTTTTTGTTTACAGTTCTTAATTGGGACTCATTACAGGGCCTGCTTACATCACTCCATGCATAGCATAACATCATACCATTACATACATCCTACATAAGGACTAATCCATTTCAAGGACCTCAAGGGTTTGTGATGCAGGTCATGATGAACCAACTGTCCAGCAAGGGGCAAAGGGGATTTATTTTCCTCTAGCCAAGGTTGTCAGGGGCTATGACCCACTCGATATGGTGAGCCTTGACCCTTGAAGAAGGACTCTCAGCAACATGAAGTTCCTTTAATCAAGCCATCGGATTCAAATTCTAACGAGCTTCTATGTTTACCCCGCGAGATCCTTGAAAACATTGCATGCATATCATACATATCATTGCATTACAGGTACCCTTGTCACAGGTCACTTACCTTCCTTCGTTGTTTATTTCAGCAATGGCTTCCCAACAAAACAACCAGGATCTTCATGCTCAAGAGACTCGGGTCGGGGAGATCCTCCTAAATCTATCCAAGGGGCAGGAAGAGCTAAGAACACTCCTCACGGGGACTTTGGTCAGGAACAGTCCAGAAGACAGTAAAGATGGACGGCTGAAACATCTGCAAGCTGAGGTGGATACAATGAGAACCCAGATGCTGGGGCAGATGGCTCTTATCCAAGACTTATTTCAAAGACAAGGAGAGCTCAGGGTTCTCGTCAACCAACTGCTTCGGGATAACCAACTGGGGCAAACATCTAAGGTTGAAGAGAAAGCCATCATTCAACCACCTCTGGGGCAAGAAGACAAGGGAAAAGCTCCTCAGTTTGCTTCAGGGTCACAAGCCCAGCATCAACCTCACCAGCGTCAACAGGGTAATTGGCGTAAGCGAAATACGTCTGGAAGACATTTCTCGGAGACTGGTATACCATCATCACTAATACCGAGACGCTTGTTGGAGGTCAAGCTGATTTCTTTAAAGGATCCTCCTAAGAATCTCAACATAACCTCCCTAAAGTACAATCCTGATGAAAGGTGTGCCTACCATTCTGACAGTCTTGGACATGACACTGACGACTGTTGGAGCTTGAGGAACAAGATCCAGGACTTGATCGATGGAAGGGTGCTGGAGTTCATGCCGGGTGGCAAAATGAAAATCTTCTGCTGAGAATCTTCCATCTGAGATGACTAGTGCAAACTAAGAAGCTTTTGTTCATTCGAATGTTCAAGTTGTATTTTTCTTTGATTGTTCAAACATTTGTTCACGTCAAACTCTTTTACTTTATCAATGCGTCGCATATGTCTGTTTTGAATCAATATATTCGCATTCGCTATATTCAAACTACTTTCATTTTTTGATGTCAACTCTCAATTAATAATTCTAAGCCTCTTGAGGGAGGATGACGAAAACGATACCATGATCTTTATAGTATGCTTTTGAATAGACCCCGCTGATGAGGTACAGGCATTGTTTCAATCCCTAAACACTGGAGTTATAAGGAAGATAATCCCTCGTCAACCCCTTTGAGCCAAAGAAGTAGGAGTTTTTCTTTTCGAAAATTAAAACCCTTAATCATAACCTGGGGCAGGGTAGTTCTCTCAGTTGATCCAAGTGCACAACGAATGGCACCAAAGGAGTTCTTACAAATCAAAGACAGTGATGGTTCCGAATAATCAAAAAGACAGGCAGTCATTATATCCCAAAAATAAAAGCCCATTAAGTCAAAACCTATGAAAGAGACTTACAAAACTGGGGCATCCCGCTGACTGTAATCACAAAAGAAACAGTTCAGGCAAAAATAGGGATAACGAAATCAAAAAAAGAAAGAGGTCCCACAAACCCTCAACAAAAAAAAATGACTGTCTATTCAAAATAAACCGTCAACATTCGAACCATCACCAGAACATCATAGCAAAGACTCAAACAAGGTCTGACGCACGATCAACTGAGTTTAGGTTTGAGGAACATCACGAAGAGCGGGTGGGTACAGATAAATTTGAGCCTTTATCCTTTGTTTCTTAAATCGTGAACCAGGCCACGTTATGACCCTCAAAAGTCCTAGCTGAAGCATGGGTTAATTCGAAAGCATATTGTTACAAAGGTATCCTGACTCCTTAAGGCATGCGGTAAAATAACGAGTTGATATCACATTTTATAAAACTTGCTTGTTTTACTAAAAAATACATTTTCAAAAAAAAACTTCAAGACAGACATAAGCTTTGCATTTTTAAATAACATTGTTTGCATATGACTATTTGTTTGAACAGCATAGAAGTTCGCACGACGAATGTCTAATGAGCAAAAGCACCTCCAATCAAGGGACATGGCATGATCATTATCTATCATCTGGGGCAGTTAAGTCAAGATTCGGAGAATCTCTCAAAAGGCCAACCGACTTGGGGCAAATCTCCATCTGGATCACTTGGGGGCATTGGACGATCAAACGAAGATTTTCTGGCGGTAATACGACACTACTGACAGTGACAACTCCCTACATTTTGAGAGCACGGACATAGTCGAAAGAATACTGCGCATAATCAAAGACCCGCTAGGTTGACACACCTAGGAAAAAATAAGGGCTTCCCGGCGAACCGAAAGGATTCGGGCAAAAATAAGGGATGAAATAGAAAAATCTGTACACCCGGCAAGTCGAGAACCCGAAAAGGCGGCTTGGGCAAAAATGGGTATCCCGATAGACTGAAAACCCGAAAGGGCGGTCCAGGCAAAAGTTAGGGATCAAAAGCGTGCGACTATGTCCCGTCATCTCGTCATTTGCCTACCAGAAGAAGATTTGTCAATCGGCAGTTATCAAGCTCCTCATAGGCCTTCTTCTCCCGCAGAAGTTGGGGCAATAAGAATTTTCCGAATTGTACAAGCTGCTCTGTCCATCAGGTACAAGGTAGGTTCAGCTGAAGAACGTGACCAAGATACCTTCACTCCCCGCAGAGTAAGATAAGATTCAGTAATACTCTCCCCCGAGCAGAGTTGGTCTCCCGTCAGCCCTGACAAGGTACAGTATCTCCAGCAAGTCAACAACGCTCTCCCCAAGCAGAGTTAGTCTACTGTCAGCCTTAAGGAAGTTGGGTATCCCCAGAAAATCTCAATATTCTCCACGTAGTATGCAGATGTTCCTAAGCAAGCATCCCCGACCGTCTTAATATAAGATTATTCCCCGGTGGAATACCAGACACCCTAGTGGAGCCATTCCCCAGTACAGTTCAAAAGTCTCCCCAGGAGAGTTGAATCAATCTCCCCAGTAGATTCTAGAAGCTCATCCCCAGTAGATTTTGGAAGCTTATCACCGGAAGAGTACGAACGCTTCTCCCCGGATTTATTCAAAGTTATTCCCCACCAGAACTTATAACTGGGTTATCCTTAGCAAATTACCACGGAAAGATCGTCCTCGGCGAAGTTCTTCCTATCCCCAGCGGAGTTCATCAGAATCCTCAACAAAACATATCAACGGAATCCCCAGTGGAGCTATCATCAAAACCTCAGCGAAGCATCTCTTCCCACCGAGTAGATTCCCCTCAGAGTAATATCTTCACCAGGATTATTCCCCAACGGAGTCATCTTCTCCTACCGGTTTGTTCTTGCAATCATCATCCCCAGCGGAAACGAAGAACTCTACTCTTCAACATCAGCCCAGGATTCAACAAACTCCCGGCATTCGTCAAGGATTTATTCTCCCAGACGAGAATAAATTCATAAACATCACATCTTCATACATTATAGCATGCATACGCATCATACAACACAAATCTCATTTATTTTTGAGAACATCTTAAAATCATGCAGTTCATGCATCATAACATTGCATACGACTAATACTTTGCCTTTTCAGAAAGAAAAAAAAAGTCAATCAAAAGATGATTACCATCTACCTTTACAGTTCCAGATCGACACCGGTAACAAGCCAGGAAAATTCTGTGGACGACTGATCGTAGGTTAATATCTGAAACTAAACAGGACAATTATCTACTTGATCGTCCTCAGGCAACCCTACACCGTTTCCTTTTCTTTTAGAAGAAGTATTACAAGGGCTCATCAACAGGCAACCCTACACCGGTTCCCTCTCAATTTTCAAGACGAAGTCTTACACGGACTTATCTCAAGATGACCTTACCCCGGTTCATCAAGAAGTTTTACACGAACTTATCCTGCAGTAACCTTACCTCGGTTCCTCCAGAAGTCTTACACGGACTTATCTCAAGATGACTTTACCCCGGTTCATCAAGAAGTTTTACACGAACTTATCCTGCAGTAACCTTACCCCGGTTCTTCCAGAAGTCTTACACGGACTTATCTCAAGATGACCTTACCCCGGTTCATCCAGAAGTTTTACACGAGCTTATCCTGCAGTAACCTTACCCTGTTTCCTCCAGAAGTCTTACACGGACTTATCTCAAGATGAACTTACCCCGGTTCATCCAGAAGTTTTACACGAGCTTATCCTGCAGTAACCTTACCCCGGTTCCTCCAGGAGTCTTACACGGACTTATCTCAAGATGACCTTACCCCGGTTCATCCAGAAGTTTTACACGAACTTATCCTGCAGTAACCTTACCCCGGTTCCTCCAGAAGCCTTACACGGACTTATCCCAAGATGACCTTACCCCGGTTCATCAAGAAGTTTTACACGAACTTATCCTGCAGTAACCTTACCCCGGTTCCTCCAGAAGTCTTACACGGACTTATCTCAAGATGACCTTACCCCGGTTCATCCAGAAGTTTTACACGAACTTATCCTGCAGTAACCTTACCCCGGTTCCTCCAGAAGTCTTACACGGACTTATCTCAAGATGACCTTACCCCGGTTCATCCAGAAGTTTTACACGAACTTATCCTGCAGTAACCTTACCCCGGTTCCTCCAGAAGTCTTACACGGACTTATCTCAAGATGACCTTACCCCGATTCATCCAGAAGTTTTACACTAACTTATCCTGCAGTAACCTTACCCCGGTTCCTACAGAAGTCTTACACGGACTTATCCCGAAGTAACCTTACCCCGGTTCCTCCAGAAGTTTTACACGAACTTATCCCAAAGAAACCCTACACAGGTTCTCTCTCTCCAGACGTAGTTTTACACGGGCTCGTCGTCAAAGAAACCCTACACAGGTTCTCTCTTCCCAAAGATGCAGTTTTACACGGACTCGTTATCAGAAACCCTACCCAGGTTTTACTTCTTCCAGGATGCAGTTTTACACGGGCTCATCATCAAAGTAACCCCACACAGGTTCCCTTCTCAAACTCCAGACGTAGTTTTACACGGACTCGTCATAAGTAAACCCTACACAAGTTTCCTTCTCAGCTCTAGATGCGGTTTTACACGGACTCGTCATCAAAGTAACCCTACACAGGTTCCTTCTCCATTTTAGATGCAGTCTTATACGGACTCATTATCATTAAACCCTACACAGGTTTCCTTCCTCCAAAGATGCAGTTTTACACGAGCTCATCATCAGTCAACCCTACACAGGTGTCCTTCTTTCCAAGATGCAGCTTTACACGAGCTCATCATCAGGCAACCCTACACAGGTTCCCTCTTTCAACTTACAAAAATTACAGTTTAACAGACCACCTCCAGATGTCATCTATAAGCCCATCCACCTATCAACAGTCTCCAAATGGCATCTATAAGCCCATTCCTGACAAGGTTCTGTCACATCTCCAGATGGCATCTATAAGCCCATCCACCTACCAACAGTCTCCAAATGGCATCTATAAGCCCATTCCTGACAAGGTTCTGTCACATCTATAGATGGCATCTATAAGCCCATCCACCTACCAACAGTCTCCAAATGGCATCTATAAGCCCATTCCCGACAAGGTTCTGTCACATCTCCAGATGGCATCTATAAGCCCATCCACCTACCAACAGTCTCCAAATGGCATCTATAAGCCCATTCCCGACAAGGTTATGTCACATCTCCAGATGGCATCTATAACCCCATCCTCCTATCCACCATCTCTCCAAATGGCATCTGTAAGCCCATTCCCGACATCACACTGCTGATATTCTACTATGTGAGTGCAAATTTTTGGGCACTCTAGTGTTCAATCATCTTCCACCTTCGGATCACGAAAGGCACGCTAGGCAATCTACATCCTCAGGTCTAAGAAGATTGAACAGGGGCAACTGTTGTACCCCAAAATTTTCCCTCCCATATTCTTCAAAGTTTGACAAGCATCATCTCAATTTGCTCAAGTCTACTCAAGGGTTGCACAGTTCAAACACCCTCCTAAGCCAGTCAAATTAGGGTTTTGGTTCTTACAAGGAAGTTGAGGTTTTCAAGGGCTCAATCAAGTCCCATATGCTCATATACATTGTCAAGCACCTACATGCCAAGTTTCAAGGCTCACAGGGTCAAGTTGCACAATCAAAAGCCCTAGTTGCTCCACAATCAACTGCAAGGGTAAAATGGTCATTTGGAAGTCAAAACTCAAAATTTTTGGTCAACATCTTATTTTGAAGCCACAATCATCATTTGATCAAGTCTTGATCATTATTCCACAAGCATGGCTCAAAAATCATCAAGATGCAAAAGTTTCCATTTTTGGACAGTTGAAAAAGTCAACTGTAACTTGACCAAGGCATAACTTTTTCATGGTTCATCAGAAAAATCCCATCCAATGCTCATTTTGAAGGGGATGACATTTCCTACAACTCATCTTCACATTCCAAGTCCAAGAAATGCTCTCGTAAAAAGTTATCAATTTCAACATTATAGGTCATTTTCAAAAGTCAACAAAAAGGCATTTTAAGTCAAAGACCATAACTTGAGATTGGTAAATTAAAATGACATGGGACCAAAGGCATTGGTTAGAGGACTTCAAGACCTTTCCAAAATGTCCAAGAACATATTCATATGATCAAAATTGAGCAAGATATGCATTGGAGAAGTTGGGAAATTTTTGTGAAATGGCAAAAGTCAATTATCCTTGAAACTTCAATTTTTTGACAAAAGGGCCCACTTTTTCCACTTGATTCAGCCTTGTCATGATACCCACGTGTCCCATGATCAATTTCAAGATTAAACATTAATTTTTCTATTTTTATTTAATTTTATTTGATTTAATTCATTTTAAATCCATAAAATTCAAATAAAATCAAAAAAATTAATTAAATAACATCTTTTGATTTGAATGACTTTTATGTGTCATGAACAACCTACCAATTTCGTGCTAGGGCCATTTTATGCATAAAAATTCAAAATTTGAACAAACTTGGAATGAACTTTAATGGTGGTTATGAAGAATCCAAAAAACTTAATTGCAAAGGATCATTGGCTCATAATGTGACTTATTCTCATTCATTACTACATATGCAAGTGTGACAAGCCTCATTCACAACCTGAACATTACACAAACGGCCAGAGCAAAATCCAAAAAGTGTCAAAAAAAAGTGTGAGATTAAAAGGAGTATTGCAAGCATTTTCAGGCCAAAAGGAGAACGTGACTCTCTTCTTTGCCATCCCCTGAAGCTAAAGCAACCCTTGCCACGTCCTAAGATCCATCATACCGCGCTGTAAGTTCTACCCAGGTCCCCCAAAATTTCATATCATTTTTTCTTATGTGTTTGTGTGCAGGATGCCTAGTGCGTTTCACCAAGAACCTTCAGCGTTCCACATGCCAAGTGGCCATGATCATCAATCCGAGGGCCAAAAAGTGATGAACACTATATTCTCCAGTCAACGTGCTCCAGGCAATCTCTAAAAGTCAACAAGGCTGGTTAATGGGCCAGCAATTTCCAGGCTTCACACCTCCATTGGGCCATCAACACCCCCATTGGTTTCTATTTCTTTTTTTTTTCTATTTTCCTTTTCTTTTTATTTTCTTTTTTTAATTATTATCATTATTGTTAATTAACCTAACAAACTAATTTTTTCCCATAAAATTCAATAAAACCAAAAAAAAACATTTTATTATTTATTAACTTATTTTGTAAATAAATTTTAATATTAATTAATTAGTTGTGTAATTAGAACAATTTCAACATTTTTTTTAATAAGTAAAATTAATTTAGAATTAGAACTTTCAACTTTTAATTTCTTTTTTTTATTTTATTAAAAACATAAAAAACACAAAAATATTTTCCTTTTAATTAAATTAAATAATTAGTTATTAGTTTTAATTTCATTAATTACAAAAAAGGATAAAAATTCAATTTAATTCTAAAAAGGGTCAAAACCCTTAGGACATTTCCCGATTAAATTTCTATTCGCGCGTATTTATTTATTTTGATTATATTTATGTATCTGTACAGAGGATGTAATAGTAATTAGGATTTTATTGTTTTCTTTAATTTTCTGCATTTACTTTTCAAAAACGGGTTTTTGTTTTTGGCGATGTATAGACCCGCGCCTTGTAATAGCTAGATTTATCTTCCCGCAATTTATTTTCCGCACTCCTAACTGTTAATTATGCCTGAAAGAATGTATGAATAATAAAACCAATCCGTAGCTCACAAATAAACGTACAAGATAATCTTAACTGAAAAACAACACACAATACACATGCCACTCCTAGGGTACGCCTCACTGGTTGCCTCGAACGTGGTCATCAAGTATAGGGTGTCTTAGAGGTCTCCCTTCTGCCCAAAAGATCCAGTTGCCTCGAAACGGTTGCCTCGGATACAAAAGATTCTAGGACATTAGGGTTACCACTAAGGTGTCCTACCATTGCTTCGGTGACCACACTGTCCCTTAATCGAATTGACCCGAACACCTCCAACGATGGTGCTACCTACCCCTCAATAGTGAGATAGTATTATCTAAAGGACTCTTACACAGCCTAATTCCTTAGAGTAGGTAGATCTCATGGGTACTTGCTCTTTTCAAAACAAACAAAAACAACTTTTTGCACCTACACTTTCAAAAGTTTTCAAACAAATTTTTCATACACTCTTGAGGACGTATACAAGAGTTACTTAGAAATTTTTCAAACGAAATTTTTTTCAAAACCCACACACACTTGAAAAGCAAACAAATTTTTGAAAACATAAGAGCAAGTACCTAAGAGCCAATGGATAACCATGGATAGAAAGGGTGCTAACACCTTCCCTTTCTATAAATCTACCTCCCGAACCGAGAAACATTCTTAAAAAAGGAATTTTGCTGTGCTTTTGTCCTTTCCATGTTGGAGAACATAAAAGACGGTGGCGACTCTTGCTTACCGCGACATTTCGCGAAACCAGCTAAAAAACAGTTAGTCCTATTTCCACCGATCACAAAACTGGCGACTCTGCTGGGGATTTAATAAGTGAGGTGTACCTTAGGATTATACCACTCTTATGTTTTCAATTGCTTGCTTTGATTGCTTTAAAATTGTGGGCCTGTTTTGGAGTTACATAGATCCTAACCCGGATCTCGGGGGTACCTTTTAGAAAGTAGCAATAAACTGTGAGGGAACTTTGCGGGGTATACCAACACGGTTGAAGCAGTTTGCTACGTTGATGTGGCACTTTGGTGAGTACCGGTAACCCTTGAGTCAAGTCAAGGAGAGTACGGGGCCGTCGCGTGGTGTCGTGAAGCATCAACTGACCTTAGGAACCTTACTTGACCATCCTGGCCTCTTTAGGGGTAGTGAGATGACCGACTTTGGTGCAGTCCGAAGTTGGTAGATACTCGATACTACACTCATTGAGGGTTGTTTTCTTGGAATATTTTGATCGCCAGTTCAGTGGCTAAATCAAAACAATGAACACAGAAAACAACCCAATGATATTGAGCTCCTTAGAACCCGGTTACTTTTGATAGGACAGGTTTTGAGCCCACCAACTTCAAGAGGGTAGTACCCCAAACTTCATGCTGGCCTAAACTCTAAGGGCTCTTCTGTGTGACTTGTGTGCCTTCATACTTGAACTACTTGCATACTTTTTATCTAACAACACGAATTCCTTGCAGGTTTTTGTTTACAGTCCTTAATTGGGACTCATTACAGGGCCTGCTTACATCACTCCATGCATAGCATAACATCATACCATTATATACATCCTACATAAGGACTAATCCATTTCAAGGACCTCAAGGGTTTGTGATGCAGGTCATGATGAACCAACTGTCCAGCAAGGGGCAAAGGGGATTTATTTTCCTCTAGCCAAGGTTGTCAGGGGCTATGACCCACTCGATATGGTGAGCCTTGACCCTTGAAGAAGGACTCTCAGCAACATGAAGTTCCTTTAATCAAGCCATCGGATTCAAATTCTAACGAGCTTCTTTGTTTACCCCGCGAGATCCTTGAAAACATTGCATGCATATCATACATATCATTGCATTACAGGTACCCTTGTCACAGGTCACTTACCTTCCTTCGTTGTTTATTTCAGCAATGGCTTCCCAACAAAACAACCAGGATCTTCATGCTCAAGAGACTCGGGTCGGGGAGATCCTACTAAATCTATCCAAGGGGCAGGAAGAGCTGAGAACACTCCTCACGGAGACTTTGGTCAGGAACAGTCCAGAACACAGTAAAGATGGACGGCTGAAACATCTGCAAGCTGAGGTGGATACAATGAGAACCCAGATGCTGGGGCAGATGGCTCTTATCTAAGACTTATCTCAAAGACAAGGAGAGCTCAGGGTTCTCGTCAACCAACTGCTTCGGGATAACCAACTGGGGCAAACATCTAAGGTTGAAGAGAAAGCCATCATTCAACCACTTGTGGGGCAAGAAGACAAGGGAAAAGCTCCTCAGTTTGCTTCAGGGTCACAAGCCCAGCATCAACCTCACCAGCGTCAACAGGGTAATCGGCGTAAGCGAAATACGTCTGGAAGACATTTCTCGGAGACTGGTATACCATCATCACTGATACTGAGACGCTTGTTGGAGGTCAAGCTGATTTCTTTAAAGGATCCTCCTAAGAATCTCAACATAACCTCCCTAAAGTACAATCCTGATGAAAGGTGTGCCTACCATTCTGACAGTCCTGGACATGACACTGACGACTGTTGGAGCTTGAGGAACAAGATCCAGGACTTGATCGACGGAAGGGTGCTGGAGTTCATGCCAGGTGGCAAAATGAAAATCTTCTGCTGAGAATCTTCCATCTGAGATGACTAGTGCAAACTAAGAAGCTTTTGTTCATTCGAATGTTCAAGTTGTATTTTTCTTTGATTGTTCAAACATTTGTTCACGTCAAACTCTTTTACTTTATCAATGCGTCGCATATTTCTGTTTTGAATCAATATATTCGCATTCGCTATATTCAAACTACTTTCATTTTTTGATGTCAACTCTCAATTAATAATTCTAAGCCTCTTGAGGGAGGATGACGAAAATGATACCATGATCTTTACAGTATGCTTTTGAACAGACCCCGTTGATGAGGTACAGGCATTGTTTCAATCCCTAAACACTAGAGTTATAAGGAAGACAATCCCTCGTCAACCCCTTTGAGCCAAAGAAGTAGGAGTTTTTCTTTTCGAAAATTAAAACCCTTAATCATAACCTGGGGCAGGGTAGTTCTCTCAGTTGATCCAAGTGCACAACGAATGGCACCAAAGGAGTTCTTACAAATCAAAGACAGTGATGGTTCCGAATAATCATAAAGACAGGCAGTCATTATATCCCAAAAATAAAAGCCCATTAAGTTAAAACCTATGAAAGAGACTTACAAAACTGGGGCATCCCGCTGACTGTAATCACAAAAGAAACAGTTCAGGCAAAAATAGGGATAACGAAATCAAAAAAAGAAAGAGGTCCCACAAACCCTCAACAAAAAAGAAATGACTGCCTATTCAAAATAAACCGTCAACATTCGAACCATCACCAGAACATCATAGCAAAGACTCAAACAAGGTCTGACGCACGATCAACTGAGTTTAGGTTTGAGGAACATCACGAAGAGCGGGTGGGTACAGATAAATTTGAGCCTTTATCCTTTGTTTCTTAAACCGTGAACCAGGCCACGTTATAACCCTCAAAAGTCCTAGCTGAAGCATGGGTTAATTCGAAAGCATACTGTTACAAAGGTATCCTGACTCCTTAAGGCTTGCGGTAAAATAACGAGTTGTCATCACATTTTACAAAACTTGCTTGTTTTACTAAAAAATACATTTTCAAAAAAAAATTCAAGACAGACATAAGCTTTGCATTTTTAAATAACATTGTTTGCATATGACTATTTGTTTGAACAACATAGAAGTTCGCACGACAAATGTCTAATGAACAAAAGCACCTCCAATCAAGGGACATGGCATGATCATTATCTATCATCTGGGGCAGTTAAGTCAAGATTCGGAGAATCTCTCAAAAGGCCAACCAACTTGGGGCGAATCTCCATCTGGATCACTTGGGGGCATTGGACGATCAAACGAAGATTTTCTGGCGGTAATACGACACTACTGACAGTGACAACTCCCTACATTCTGAGAGCACAGACATAGTCGAAAGAATACTGCGCATAATCAAAGACCCGCTAGGTTGACACACCTAGGCAAAAATAAGGGCTTCCCGGCGAACCGAAAGGGTTCGGGCAAAAATAAGGGATGAAATAGAAAAATCTGTACACCCGGCAAGTCGAAAACCCGAAAAAGCGACTTGGGAAAAAATGGGTATCCCGATAGACTGAAAACCCGAAAGGGCGGTCCAGACAAAAGTTAGGGATCAAAAGCGTGCGACTATGTCCCGTCATCTCGTCATTTGCCTACCAGAAGAAGATTTGTCAATCGGCAGTTATCAAGCTCCTCATAGGCCTTCTTCTCCCGCAGAAGCTGGGGCAATAAGAATTGTCTGAACTGTACAAGCTGCTCTGTCCATCAGGTACAAGGTAGGTTCAGCTGAAGAACGTGACCAAGATACCTTCACTCCTCGCAGAGTAAGATAAGATTCAGTAATACTCTCCCCCGAGCAGAGTTGGTCTCCCGTCAACCCTGACAAGGTACAGTATCTCCAGCAAGTCAACAACGCTCTCCCCAAGCAGAGTTAGTCTACTGTCAGCCTTAAGGAAGTTGGGTATCCCCAGAAAATCTCAATATTCTCCATGCAGTATGCAGATGTTCCTAAGCAAGCATCCCCGACCGTCTTAATATAATATTATTCCCCGGTGGAATACCAGACACCCCAGTGGAGCCATTCCCCAGTACAGTTCAAAAGTCTCCCCAGGAGAGTTGAATCAATCTCCCCAGTAGATTCTGGAAGCTCATCCCCAGTAGATTCTGGAAGCTTATCACCGGAAGAGTACGAACGCTTCTCCCCGGCTTTATTCAAAGTTATGCCCCACCAGAACTTATAACTGGGTTATCCTCAGCTAATTACCACGGAAAAATCGTCCTCGGCGAAGTTCTTCCTATCCCCAGCAGAGTTCATCAGAATCCTCAATAAAACATATCAACAGAATCCCCAGTGGAGTTATCATCAAAACCTCAGCGAAGTATCTCTTCCCACCGAGTAAATTCCCCTCAGAGTAATATCTTCACCAGGATTATTCCCCAACGGAGTCGTCTTCTCCTACCGGTTTGTTCTTGCAATCATCATCCCCAGCGGAAACGAAGAACTCTACTCTTCAACATCAGCCCAGGATTCAACAAACTCCTGGCATTCGTCAAGGATTTATTCTCCCAAACGAGAATAAATTCATAAACATCACATCTTCATACATTATAGTATGCATACGCATCATACAACACAAATCTCATTTATTTTTGAGAACATCTTAAAATCATGCAGTTCATGCATCATGACATTGCATACGACTAATACTTTGCCTTTTCAGAAAAAAAGTCAATCAAAAGATGATTACCATCTACCTTTACAGTTCCAGATCGACACCGGTAACAAGCCAGGAAAATTCTGTGGACGACTGATCGTGGGTTAATATCCGAAACCAAACAGGACAATTATCTACTTGATCATCCTCGGGCAACCCTACACCGGTTCCTTTTCTTTTAGAAGAAGTATTACAAGGGCTCATCAACAGGCAACCCTACACCGGTTCCCTCTCAATTTTCAAGACAAAGTCTTACACGGACTTATCTCAAGATGACCTTACCCCGGTTCATCAAGAAGTTTTACACGAACTTATCCTGCAGTAACCTTACCCCGGTTCCTCCAGAAGTCTTACACGGACTTATCTCAAGATGACTTTACCCCGGTTCATCAAGAAGTTTTACACGAACTTATCCTGCAGTAACCTTACCCCGGTTCCTCCAGAAGTCTTACACGGACTTATCTCAAGATGACCCTTCCCCGGTTCATCCAGAAGTTTTACACGAGCTTATCCTGCAGTAACCTTACCCCGGTTCCTCCAGAAGTCTTACACGGACTTATCTCAAGATGAACTTACCCCGGTTCATCCAGAAGTTTTACACGAGCTTATCCTGCAGTAACCTTACCCCGGTTCCTCCAGAAGTCTTACACGGACTTATCTCAAGATGACCTTACCCCGGTTCATCCAGAAGTTTTACACGAACTTATCTTGCAGTAACCTTACCCCGGTTCCTCCAGAAGCCTTACACGGACTTATCCCAAGATGACCTTACCCCGGTTCATCAAGAAGTTTTACACGAACTTATCTTGCAGTAACCTTACCCCGGTTCCTCCAGAAGTCTTACACGGACTTATCTCAAGATGACCTTACCCCGGTTCATCCAGAAGTTTTACACGAACTTATCCTGCAGTAACCTTACCCCGGTTCCTCCAGAAGTCTTACACGGACTTATCTCAAGATGACCTTACCCCAGTTCATCCAGAAGTTTTACACGAACTTATCCTGCAGTAACCTTACCCCGGTTCCTCCAGAAGTCTTACACGGACTTATCTCAAGATGACCTTACCCCGGTTCATCCAGAAGTTTTACACGAACTTATCCTGCAGTAACCTTACCCCGGTTCCTCCAGAAGTCTTACACGGACTTATCCCGAAGTAACCTTACCCTGGTTCCTCCAGAAGTTTTACACGAACTTATCCCGAAGAAACCCTACACAGGTTCTCTCTCTCCAGACGTAGTTTTACACGGGCTCGTCGTCAAAGAAACCCTACACAGGTTCTCTCTTCCCAAAGATGCAGTTTTACACGGACTCGTTATCAGAAACCATACCCAGGTTTTACTTCTTCCAGGATGCAGTTTTACACGGGCTCATCATCAAAGTAACCCCACACAGGTTCCCTTCTCAAACTCCAGACGTAGTTTTACACGGACTCATCATCAGTAAACCCTACACAGGTTTCCTTCTCAGCTCTAGATGCGGTTTTACACGGGCTCGTCATCAAAGTAACCCTACACAGGTTCCTTCTCCATTTCAGATGCAGTCTTATACGGACTCATTATCATTAAACCCTACACAGGTTTCCTTCCTCCAAAGATGCAGTTTTACACGAGCTCATCATCAGTCAACCCTACACAGGTGTCCTTCTTTCCAAGATGCAACTTTACACGAGCTCATCATCAGGCAACCCTACACAGGTTCCCTCTTTCAACTTACAAAAATTACAGTTCAACAGACCACCTCCAGATGGCATCTATAAGCCCATCCCCCTATCAACAGTCTCCAAATGGCATCTATAAGCCCATTCCTGACAAGGTTCTGTCACATCTCCAGATGGCATCTATAAGCCCATCCACCTACCAACAGTCTCCAAATGGCATCTATAAGCCCATTCCCGACAAGGTTCTGTCACATCTCCAGATGGCATCTATAAGCCCATCCACCTACCAACAGTCTCCAAATGGCATCTATAAGCCCATTCCCGACAAGGTTCTGTCACATCTCCAGATGGCATCTATAAGCCCATCCACCTACCAACAGTCTCCAAATGGCATCTATAAGCCCATTCCTGACAAGGTTCTGTCACATCTCCAGATGGCATCTACAACCGCATCCTCCTATCCACCATCTCTCCAAATGGCATCTGTAAGCCCATTCCCGACATCACACTGCTGATATTCTACTATGTGAGTGCAAATTTCTGGGCACTCTAGTGTTCAATCATCTTCCACCTTCGGATCACGAAAGGCACGCTAGCCAATCTACATCCTCAGGTCTAAGAAGATTGAACAGGGGCAATTGTTGTACCCCAAAATTTTCCCTCCCATATTCTTCAAAGTTTGACAAGCATCATCTCAATTTGCTCAAGTCTACTCAAGGGTTGCACAGTTCAAACACCCTCCTAAGCCAGTCAAATTAGGGTTTTGGTTCTTACAAGGAAGTTGAGGTTTTCAAGGGCTCAATCAAGTCCCATATACTCATATACATTGTCAAGCACCTACATGCCAAGTTTCAAGGCTCACAGGGTCAAGTTGCACAATCAAAAGCCCTAGTTGCTCCACAATCAACTATAGGGGTAAAATGGTCATTTGGCAGTCAAAAGTCAAAAAATTTTGTCAACATCTTATTTTGAAGCCACAATCATCATTTGATCAAGTCTTGATCATGATTCCACAAGCATGGCTCAAAAATCATCAAGATGCAAAAGTTTCCATTTTTGGACAGTTGAAAAAGTCAACTGTAACTTGACCAAGGCATAACTTTTTCATGGTTCATCAGAAAAATCCCATCCAATGCTCATTTTGAAGGGGATGACATTTCCTACAACTCATCTTCACATTCCAAGTCCAAGAAATGCTCTCGCAAAAAGTTATCAATTTCAACATTATAGGTCATTTTCAAAAGTCAACAAAAAGGCATTTTAAGTCAAAGACCATAACTTGAGATTGGTAAATCAAAATGACATGGGACCAAAGGCATTGGTTAGAGGACTTCAAGACCTTTCCAAAATGTCCAAGAACATGTTCATATGATCAAAATTGAGCAAGATATGCATTGGAGAAGTTGGGAAATTTTTGTGAAATGGCAAAAGTCAATTATCCTTGAAACTTCAATTTTTTGACAAAAGGGCCCACTTTTTCCACTTGATTCAGCCTTGTCATGCCACCCACGTGTCCCATGATCAATTTCAAGATTAAACATTAATTTTTCTATTTTTATTTAATTTTATTTGATTTAATTCATTTTAAATCCATAAAATTCAAATAAAATCAAAAAAATTAATTAAATAACATCTTTTGATTTGAATGACTTTTATGTGTCATGAACAACCTACCAATTTCGTGCTAGGGCCATTTTATGCATAAAAATTCAAAATTTGAACAAACTTGGAATGATCTTTAATGGTGGTTATGAAGAATCCAAAAAACTTAATTGCAAAGGATCATTGGCTCATAATGTGACTTATTCTCATTCATTACTACATATGCAAGTGTGACAAGCCTCATTCACAACCTGGACATTACACAAACAGCCAGAGCAAAATCCAAAAAGTGTCAAAAAAAAGTGTGAGATCAAAAGGGGTATTGCAAGCATTTTCAGGCCAAAAGGAGAACGTGACTCTCTTCTTTGCCATCCCCTGAAGCTAAAGCAACCCTTGCCACGTCCTAAGATCCATCATACCGCGCTGTAAGTTCTTCCCAGGTCCCCCAAAATTTCATATCATTTTTTCTTATGTGTTTGTGTGCAGGATGCCCAGTGCGTTTCACCAAGAACCTTCAGCGTTCCACATGCCAAGTGGCCATGATCATCAATCCGAGGGCCAAAAAGTGATGAACACTATATTCTCCAGTCAACGTGCTCCAGGCAATCTCCAAAAGTCAACAAGGCTGGTTAATGGGCCAGCAATTTCCAGGCTTCACACCTCCATTGGGCCATCAACACCCCCATTGGTTTCTATTTCTTTTTTTTTTCTATTTTCCTTTTCTTTTTATTTTCTTTTTTTAATTATTATCATTATTGTTAATTAACAAAACAAACTAATTTTTTCCCATAAAATTCAATAAAACCAAAAAAAAACATTTTATTATTTATTAACTTATTTTGTAAATAAATTTTAATATTAATTAATTAGTTGTGTAATTAGAACAATTTCAACATTTTTTTTAATAAGTAAAATTAATTTAGAATTAGAACTTTCAACTTTTAATTTCTTTTTTTTTATTTTATTAAAAACATAAAAAACACAAAAATATTTTCCTTTTAATTAAATTAATTAATTAGTTATTAGTTTTAATTTCATTAATTACAAAAAAGGACAAAAATTCAATTTAATTCTAAAAAGGGTCAAAACCCTTAGGACGTTTCCCGATTAAATTTCTATTCGCGCGTATTTATTTATTTTGATTATATTTATGTATCTGTACAGAGGATGTAATAGTAATTAGGATTTTATTGTTTTCTTTAATTTTCTGCATTTACTTTTCAAAAACGGGTTTTTGTTTTTGGCGATGTATAGACCCGCGCCTTGTAATAGCTAGATTTATCTTCCCGCAATTTATTTTCCGCACTCCTAACTGTTAATTATGCCTGAAAGAATGTATGAATAATAAAACCAATCTATAGCTCACAAATAAACGTACAAGATAATCTTAACTGAAAAACAACACACAAAGCACATGCCACTCCTAGGGTACGCCTCACTGGTTTCCTCGAACGTGGTCATCAAGTATAGGGTGTCTTAGAGGTCGCCCTTCTGCCCAAAAGATCCAGTTGCCTCGAAACGGTTGCCTCGGATACAAAAGATTCTAGGATATTAGGGTTACCACTAAGGTGTCCTACCATTGCTTCGGTGACCACACTGTCCCTTAATCGAATTGAGCCAAACACCTCCAACGATGGTGCTACCTACCCCTCAATGGTGGGATAGTACTATCTAAAGGACTCTTACACAGCCTAACTCCTTAGAGTAGGTAGATCTCATGGGTACTTGCTCTTTTCAAAACAAACAAAAAAAACTTTTCGCACCTACACTTTCAAAAGTTTTCAAACAAATTTTTCATACACTCTTGAGGACGTATACAAGAGTTACTTAGAAATTTTTCAAACGAAATTTTTTTCAAAACCCACACACACTTGAAAAGCAAACAAATTTTTGAAAACATAAGAGCAAGTACCTAAGAGCCCATGGATAACCATGGATAGAAAGGGTGCTAACACATTCCCTTTCTATAAATCTACCTCCCGAACCGAGAAACATTCTCAAAGAAGGAATTTTGCTGTGCTTTTGTCCTTTCCATGTTGGAGAAAATAAAAGACGGTGGCGACTCTTGCTTACCGCGACATTTTGCGAAACCAGCTAAAAAACAGTCAGTTCTATTTCCACCGATCACACCCATGGAAGTCTGTGTGCTATTTCCCAGGAAGGTTATCCCAGGGCATCTCTTGTTAGAATGAGTATTCATGATGAAAAGTTTTTAATCCACAGTTTTTCTCCAGGGAAGTAGGTTTGAATTCCCCGGTGAGGTTTGGTTGTCTCGGCGTCAGTCTGCTTTATTTGAGACTAGTTTTGCAATCTTCAGTAGGCACGTTGTTTTTGGAAAACCGGTTTCTCCGATGAAAACGGAAGAAAGATGTTCTATCCCGGTATATGTTTGATTTAGCTACATCCGGATTATGTTTCTCCTCAGTGAAGTTAGGACAGACAATAGGTTTGGTTTCCGCAGTTGCTTTTAACTTTCTTGGATTGATCTTTTTGGTTGAAGTTTAGACCAATGTTGTTAGTACCTGAGGCAGTTTTGTTCGATTATGTATCCTTTTACCAGCATATGCACGATATCACTCATACATTCATACATGTATCATGCATTGTTACAAATCATTTTTTATTGACATTGTGTTCAAACCTTCCTGCAGCGCTCCTTGCTTAGTTGGATTTGGTTTTCCCTCTTGATTTTATTTCTCAAAGGATGTATCTTCTTTGGTTGTCTTGCTCCAGTTTGTTTCTAATTGGATTCGTGGTTGCATGACAATATTATTTACTCTGGATTTCTGAGGACTTTGAGCTTTGATTTGTGCATTTATTTTGCACGAGAAGACTTTATCTCTTCATCAGGAATAATGTGGCATTTCCCCAGGAAGTCATATCTTATTTCCCCAGGAAGTCATATCTTATTTCCCCAGGAAGTCATATCTCATTTCCCCAGGAAGCCACATTTCTATCCCCAGAAAGTTCGTTTCTTTTTGCAATCCTCCATGATAACAGGCAACAGGTATCTTTGTTTGAGCAACTCGTGCTTCCCTGTACAAGTCGACGTAACTTTTTTTGCTATTTCCTCTATGAGTGGTTAGCTTGCAGTCCGTCGTCAGTTTACGCCAGTGGATGGCAAGACTTTCAAATTAACAGAAATTGCTCGTTGTGAAATATTTGTAAGGGGAAGTCTCTTTATTTGAGACAGCTTACATATTACCCTTTCCAGGCGGATTTCCTTGGTTAAGGAAGAAGTTGAGACCCGTTCTAGGTGAAACACCAGAAGTTTGGGGAACATATGATATTTTCAAAATCTAGCTTCAGTGAACGTTGGTAGTGCATCGGCAGTGAACGTCGGTGTTTCTTAACTTTTTGCTATCATCAGTGAACGGTGGTGGTTCCTCGTTAGTGAACAGCGATGGTATGATATTTTCAAAATCTACCTTCAGTGAACGTTGGTAGTGCATCGGCAGTGAACGTCGGTGTTTATTATCTTTTTGCTATCATCAGTGAACGGTGGTGGTTCCTCGTCAGTGAACGGCGATGGTATGATATTTTCAAAAAACTACCATCAGTGAACGTTGGTAGTGCATCGGCAGTGAACGTTGGTGTTTCTTATCTTTTTGCTATCATCAGTGAACGGTGGTGGTTCCTCGTCAGTAAACGGTGATGGTATGATATTTTCAAAATCTACCTTCAGTGAACGTTGGTAGTGCATCGGCAGTGAACGTCGGTATTTCTTATCTTTTTGCTATCATCAGTGAACGGTGATAGTTCGTCGTCAGTGAACGGCGATGGCATGATATATTTTCTCTTCTACCTTTAACTATTGAGTTGGTAGTTTACCGTCATCTGTGAGTCGGTATATCTTCTTCTCTCTACCTTTAGTGAACATTGGTAGACATCGGCAGTGAACGTCGATGCTTATTATCCTCCTCTCTCGTTCTATTCTTTTGGTCCACCAGTGATTTATTTTCCTGGTGGGGTTGCTCCTTTGTTTCTTCATTTTTGTGGCATCCCCAGTGTTACTTTGCGTCTCTTTTGTTCTGTTCATATGCATCCATAATCATAAGCATTGCATGGCATCTTAGAGACAAAAATAGGGTTTGTTTTATATTTAAGTATCTTCAATCGCGTCGACACGAAGATTTGTAACCTTCGTATCTCCGGATAGAAGACACTTAAATAAGGGCAGTTGTTGTACCCCAATTTTTTCCCCTAAGATTCCTCTATCATATCATGTCAACTCGATCATAACAAGATCACATTAGAGTTGGTTCTTCCTCTTTTTTCCTATCTTTAAGTTTGCTCTTAAGGAATCTCCAAGCACCTTGGTTGTGTATTTTGTATAGGTGTTGTTGACTAACTTCTAATCAAAATACAAAAAATATTTGTCTTTGTCTTTGTATATTTTTGTTTTGTAGGTACCAAGTCGAAGCATCTGACAAATAAGGATTTCTGATATTATTTTCCTAAAATCTCTATTTGCAAAGAAAAAGAATTAAAAATTTTCATTTTTTTCATTGATGCAATCGATTGCTCTTAAAGTGCAATCGATTGCACATAGTGTATTTTGTGCCATTTTTGAAAAAAATACACTGTGCAATCCATTTGCAGTGTGAAAATTAAAAAAAAAAATCGACATTTTAAACTTGTCAAGTTTTGGCTCCAATTTTCCTTCATTTTTGAAAGATGTATAATTAATTCAAATTTTAGTGCCAATCTTTCATTTTTAAAAAGAATTATCATTAATTCAAATTTTGGCTCTAATATTTGAAAGAATTATCATTAATTCAAATTTTGGCTCTAATATTTGAAAGAATTATCATTAATTCAAATTTTGGCTCCAAGAATCAATTACCAAATTACCACTAATCTCAATCCTAAAACTCTATAAATAGAGCTCTTATTTCATTCAAATTTCAAGCTTTTGATAGCCAAATCCACCTTGCTAAAAAATCTCTCAATTCTCTCCACCTACCAAATTCACTCAAAGCTCCATTTTCAAAAAGTTAGTAAGCTTTGCATTGAAGCTTACTAATCTTTGAGCTAAACCTTCATCCAAACACTTTTTCTCCATCAATTCTCTACATCCAAGCTTGGTCAATTGATTCTTGTGGTTGAATTGAAGCAAATTCTTGAAGTTGTTTTGATAATTCTCTAGATCTACCTTTGGTAAGTTGGATAATTCATCTTTCACAATGTGATCTCTTGGTGGTCTTTGGGATTGATTCTTGGCATTATTTTGTGATTTCAATGGTGTTATTTTCTCATAATTTGATGGAATTTTCATGCTCAAGTGGATCCATGATTATAAGGTGTTTGATGGAAAGTTTGAACAAGAAATTGCCCTTTTAAAATGTTGTTTTTGCTATTGTTACTGTGTGCAATCGATTTGCACTAAGTGTAAATCGATTGCACAAAAGCAATTTCACGCGAATTTTTGAAAATTGTACTGTGTAAATCGATTTACATAGTAGTGTAAATCGATTTACACCAGGACAGAATGCATTTTTTGCCTTGTTTTGGGGCAGCTTTGATCCAAAATGCTTTTTTCTACTCACTCCTTTTGATTGTTGGTTTGGATTGCAATTTTAAATGTCTAATTTGTCTTTAAACTCAATGGACTTTGTGATGTAGATGAAGTTGGATAAATGTTCATAAATTCAAATCTACCTAAGAGTGAATTATTTAATTCATTTTTGGTACTTTGGATTAATGATATGTTTAGTGCTTTAATCCATCTAGAGGAGTGGTTGAATTTAAAGATGAAAGAATTTTGAAATGGTGATCCAAATTAGCTTATCATTCCCCTCTCTCTTCATCTTATCCCTTTCTTTTTTAATTGTGCTACATGTTAAGGGATGGTGATCTCTATATAATTTATCCAAACATGAAGTACATAGATTTCTATTGACCGGCCTCAAAATACGTGTGGCTTCTACATAAATCCACTTACGATTGCTTAACATAGCGCTAAATTTTGTCCCGATTCGAATAAATGATCATTCGTGGCCCAAACTTATGATTGCAAGCCTAAGTATGTTAATTTGATCTCTTTGATCCAATAACCTTGAGATTCATTGTGTGGAGGCTTTAGTTCTACCAATCCTCTAATGGATCTACAACACCTTTGGTCAACGCGAATCACTTAAACATCGTTGATCATTATATGTTGCCTTGTGAGAATTCCAAAATGGATGATATACTTGACAAAAAGCAAATGCAACTTGTTGTGTGGAGGCTTTGGTTCTACCAATCCTCTAATGAGTTCCAAATGCAAGTTTCAAGATGGTCATCCAACTAACCACTAATTACTAACAATTAACTTTACTTTACACTTTTATTTTCATGCTTTATGTACCATTTACTTTTAGCATTTTACATTTCATGCTATTTTCATCTTTGCTAACTTGAGCATTTACTTTTATGTCATTTTTATTTTGCTCACTTGAGCTTTTCTTTCTTTTTAAAGACACCTAATAATCAACATGAACCATAAAAATCATTAATGATACTTGGACTACATGGTTACTATCCTTTGCATTATGGAGTGATGGACTTCTTGGACTTAGGATTAGAGACCTTGGCCTACCTTGGAGACTTTGTGACTTTATTTGATATTTTGTCTGGAGTTCTTGAGGTTTACCTTAAGACATTGGGTTGTTTGTTTATTTTGTGTGCAGGTTATTGAGATTACGATCTTTGTTTATAATTTGGAATTCACCCGTATACAGCCGTTACTCTGCCCAATTTTTGCGAAGACTTAAAACACTTGAAGTTTGGTTCTCTCAAGAGGTCTAGTATCTTTGCATGCTTGGTTTCAATCCAAAGAATGGGAATTCTATATTGACTCATAATGTCAAGTATTGGCTTCTTGTTGGTTAGATTGTTCTTATCCCTAGCTTTTACCTTATGCTTTAGGATAGCCTCTTCTTCTCCTCCCATCTTCTTTAATTTCAAAAATCTTCTCCCTCCTTTAAAAAAAACTCTTCTTGTTTTGAAACTTGAAACATTTTCATAATAAACTTGGACTTAGGTCCATGCATCTTCAAAACATTTTCATAAATAAATTTCAATCAACTTAATAATACCTTGACCTTTTTTTGTGAGAAGACTAAAAGTCAATCAATCTCATTTCAAACCATTTTGCCACTTTGGCTTTTATCTTTAAATTTTTCTCAAAAGATTAGACTCTTGTCAATCCTTGTAGTGATGCAAACAACTATACTTCTACAATATGTAGTGAAGTGATATATTTTCCACTTTGGTGCTGAGTGAGGCATTGTTGATTTTAAAATCCAAGCCATATCCTCCACTTTGAGATGATGCAAATTCTCTTTTCTCATGATTGTGGGTAGTAAGTATGTTTTTCACACGGACAATTGTGATGATGTCTTATCTCATAAAATCAACCAACACACTTGTGTTTCAAATTTTTAAAAGAGGAACTACGTGTACCCTGATCCCCTATTGCACGAAAGGTGGTACGTAGGCACTAAAGGTTCGCAACCGCAGCGGGTGCAAAAAAATCATAAAAATATTTCTTTTCTCACCTCCACCATCCATTTTATATACAACACATTTTTATAGCCAAAATATACATATTTTTTCAAAGAGGTTCATGCGGAGTACCGTAGATGTTTAGGGTGCTAATACCTTCCTTTTGCATAACCAACCCCCTTACCTTGAATCTTTCCCCCTCTTTTTGGGTTATTCGCTCTTTTCCCATTCCTTTGGAAACAATAAAGCACGGTGGCGATTTTTATTTTGATTTGTATAAAGTCTAGTCAATCCAATGGCTTAGTCTTGAACATTTCTACCGCTACAGGTGCATATTTGTTCTTTGTGTTTGTCATTAGTTCTTTGTATTTGTTATCATCAAAACTCTAACTAAGGGTTGTAGAATCAAACTATATTCTAACATGATGTTGAATAATTTCTCTCAAGATATGCTCCAAGTCAGTACCATATGCTATTTCAAGAACCAAACAAGAATCATGTACAAAAGTTTTCAATTACAAGCATTAATCAAAGGTAAAACCTCAAAATACAATCTTAAGTCAAAAATATTTTTAAAATATGAAAATGACTTGAAAAATTATGAAATTAAAACCCTAACTTCTTAAAGTCCTATAAAAGTCAGAAATAAAATTTGGAGTCCCTAGATTGAGGTGGAAATTTGCTTTAGAAATGCAAACTTGGGAACTAGCAAGTATAAACCTCAAACTAGATGGTTTTGGAAAATAATTTGTGAAAAATATGAGATCACATTGTAAAATTTCAGAAAAATTATTTTTATGGCCTGAACATGTTCAAGCACTCCAAAAAATTTCATTTATGATTTTATAGGTATAGGAAGTTAGAAATTTAAATCCATTAATGTGCATGATCAAGCAAAAACCCTAAAAAGGAAAATAAGTTCAAAAATTAATCAATTAAATCCAAAGGTCAAACAAATTTGATGTAAAATAACCTAAATATCAAGAAAATTAAAAGGATCAGAAAGAATATTTTTCTTGAATTTTATCTCAAAAGGAAAAAAGAAATAGAAATTTATTTAAACAATTCATTAAAAAAACAAGGAAAAGATGAATATGTTCAATTAAATGATTTAATTTGTAATCCAAAAAAATTTATAAAATAGGACAAAAAATATTTTCATGTAATAAGCTCAGAGAGTCCAAAAATATTTTTTATGGATTTTTTACTTAATAGATATAAGAAAATAAATTTTAAAATTTAAATGAAATATTAAAACCCTAATTATTTACATGATTTTATTTAATCAAGAAAAACAATTTTAAAAAATGAAATAAAAATAAAAATATAGAAATATACTGAAAAAGGAGTTTAAAATATTTTTTTGATAATTTTTGAAATGAAGAAAATATTAAAATAAAATTTAAGAAAACAAAAGAAAAATTAATATATGAAGCTATTTACACCCTATCTTGACAAAATGCATTGTAAAAGATAAAATGCGTCCATGTTCAATCAGGCGGGGACACGTCATCGTCCCTACCAACATACCAAAACCTAAAACGCGTGTAAACACAGTTTTCATCAAGGCAACTTCTAGCTTCAATTTCTCTCTTATTTCTCAACCATTTGAGATGATTCAAAAATCAAACATGATCACTAAACTTCTAAGAACATCACACATCTTTTAGATTTCAAAAACAAGGCATGATCAAAGAGATATTGAAGCTCAAAGTCACTGAAAACTAACTTGAGTATGATTTGCAGAAAACTTCAAAACATCAATGGAGCTCGAATCAAACCAATCAAATACATTAAACCAATCAAGCATTGAATTAAGCTAGCAATCGAGAAATCCAAATCTGAATTTTACCTTTCAAGTGAAAAATAAATTCATTATTGGCTGGATCTAATAATGAGAAACCCAGAGACACTTGCTTCTCTTGCTCCAATTATGAAGAAATGAAAGAGATATGATAGTTGGAATAAGAATGCAGGAAGCTTCAAAGAGAAGAAAATTTCAACAATGGAGTTCAAGCTTGTTTTGAGAGAGAGAAAGAGAAGTGTGTTGCTGACTTTGTGAGGAAGAGAGAAAGAGAGTGAGAGCTTGCTACTGACCTTTTTTCTTTTTAATTGTTGAATCACATTGCCTTTTATAGAGGGAAGATTGAGAGAGTGAGGAAAATGAGGGATATCAGAAAATGAGAGTGAGGTGTGAGGTGTTGCGCGTTTTATGTTGTTTTGAGGGTGCAAAACATGCGTTTTGAATAAGTGAGAAAGGTTAGGATGTGAGCTGGCAGGCTGGATCTTTGGTTGGCACGTAAAAAATCAAAGCATTCCAATGCAAGTCTTGACATTTCATGACCATGCCTTTACCTCATTATATCTCTCCATGGTGCATGAAATGTCACAAAGTTTGAATAAAAAATGGAGAGGACATTTCATACTCCATCTTTCACGTTCAAAATTTTCAAAAAAGAAACTTGAATCAATGATATAGTAAATATGAATATGTGATTACAAACTACTTGATGGAATGCCAGACCTGACTAGGAATTCTGCGCGCGCGTGAGGCCTGGATGGGCAAAACTTTTCAGCGTGCATGATGCCTTCTTCTTTCAATTGTATCTCAAAATTTATGGAGAATTTGAAAAAACTTTCTGAAGCAAAATTGTTCCTCACATTTAGGGCTTAAAATTTGATGTTGGATATTTCTCAAAATAATGAATATTTCACATATAAAAGTATTGATGAATGCGCGCCTACGACATGTTTGATGAAACGATTGCCTAGCGCGCGTGACTTGCCTTGTGCTGTGCAAAAAATTCAGCTTTCAACTCAAAATCCTAATCATCATATCTTTCTCTACACTTAACCATTTGAGATGATTCTTGAATGAAAAATGAAGAGAAAACTTCAATCTACAACTTTAATGTTGCCAACTTTTTTATTTGAGTCCAAATGGTCATTCAAAAATGGACATGAAGAAGTAAATTTTTTGCATTTTTAACCAAAATTTCACTAAGTGTCAAAAATCTTCCAAGCTTCATAACTTTTTTTTCCTTTCATTTTTTAGACTTGTGGCCACTCCTACAAAGTTGGAGAATTTTTCATCCTCTTTCTAGGCATATAAAGTTTACACATTTTCAATAATAAATGAGAAAGTTATAGCCAGTCACAATTCAGCCTTATGGATACTTAGAAAATTTTCAAAACTTCAAATAACTTCTTTGACAAGTTAACTCTAATTCACACTTCCTCTTGATATTTTTGCACTATTGACCATGAAATATGAGAATAGGGATATCGAATTTATGGTTGACCAAAAGTTCACTTGGTCAACAACTGATTTTGATTCTCTTTTGATAAAATGAGTATTTTACCCCTTTTCATCAATTGAACCCTTTCAAGCCAAAATTGATGATCAAACTTCCAATGATAGATTCTCATGACTATGTAGAGAAGTATGGGATCAAGAATTTCCTAAAAAAATAGAGATCTCTTGATTAAACTCCAAACCCTAGTTTTGATCATCTCTGTTAGGTGATGGTGAGATGACTGCAATTGTGCCATGACCTACAAGATGATATTCCAAGGGACAAAATATACACACTTTGAGGTTAGTTAAAAGCATACAAGTACAAGATATAAAAATAAAAGTGCTTCAAGGTGCTTGGTGATTCTCATAGACAAACCCTAAGACAGGATGCAGTAGGAGAAAAACCCCAAACCCTAATTTGTGATCTGATTGCATTGTGATGGTATGAGATGATAGAGGAATCTTAGGGGTAAAAATTGGGGTACAACATCTGGGTTTGGTATGGTGATAAGGGAAGGGTTCGGTTGACATTGCGCCACTGCGGTGAGAGGTATGGGATAAGGGTTTGGAAAGTTGGGGTTTAGAAAGGGGGAAGAAGAAGAGTTTGTGGGCTATGCGAGGAAGAGAGAAAGAGAGTGGATGTAACAACAAAACAATAAGGAAAGGAATTGAATAAAAGTGAAAGAAAAAAAAACATATTATACTCTATCTAATCACATGCCTGCGCGATTACAGTGATTATCGTACTCCCTCACTTTCATATGTATGATACGCATCAGACGGCTGTTAGGCCAAGTCTCACGATAAGACCATACTCTGCGCCACACTTGATCCAAACAGACCCCTCTTCCAAATGCGTTTAGACCTAAGCCCGTTATTATTCGCACCCCCATCCTATCCTTTTTCTAAATCACAAAACGAATCACAACCCCCCCTTTCAAAACTGTTTTTGGGCCTAGCCCAGATTCATTTTAGTACTCCCTAGTATTTACTCTATAACTAAATATACACCCCCCTCTAGGAATTAAATCATTTTTATATTTTTTTAATTATTATATTTTTAATTATATTTTCCTTTTATATTATTTATTCCTTTTCTTTATAATAATTATTTTTATTAATATTAATTTTTATTATCATATTATATTTATTATTTATTTATATGTAAATATTATTATATTATCATCCAAATTATTTTTATCTAAGAATCTCATGTACATATATCTTCTATACTTGCATTAAAATATTTTTTATATCATGCATTAATCAAGAAATTTTTGTAATTAATACGATTAAAATATACCAATAAACATCAAACTATTTTTCGCAATAAACTAATCTAGACAACTGTTTTTTTGCAAAAGAGTTTCAAATGGATTTTTACTAATCGCGCATTTAGCCAAAATCTCTGCAATCACCACTCTCGGTCAAAATGCGAGGTGATTCAAAATACATTTGCAACCCCTAAAAAACACCAACCTCATACGAACTACGAATTAGGACTCTGGTTTCTCATAAGAGGATACGTAGGCATACGATCAAAAATCGTGGCGAGTTCCCCTAATAAAATTTAAAACCCTATTTCACCCAAGCCTAAACCTAAAACCTAATATCCTTGTGAACAAGGTGGATGAAAGGTGTCTAACACCTTCCTTTCATCTAATGAAGTCTGAAACCTAGAATCTCTGTCTGCGAATTAGGGTTTCCTATTAGATGCCCTTCCCTAAGATAAAAACTGATTGTGGCGACTCTGATTTAAAAACCAGCCGCAACACTTTCAAGCCTACTTTGTGTTTGTTTCGTATCTTAATCTCATTCGGTATGTAATGTACTAAATGCTTATGTATAATTATTAACCTTTTATGCTCTACACTAATCTCATTTTATGTGAATGATTGTTAGCGTATTAAGTTGCAAATAGATGATGATTATGCGTTTGAATAATTTTATTACTCTTGACCTCGTGCTTTTTCTCTTATTAATGTTGTCAAAGGGGGAGAAGAGAATATACAAAGAAGATTGTGTAAAAGCTTGCAAGCGGTGCTTTACGGAATGCACAAATTCAAGGAGAGCATATTTGATCACAAATTCAAAGTTTTTCCATCATCAAAACGGGGGAGTATGTGAGGGCAAGGTCCCTCTATATGTGTTTTAATGATGTCAAAACGGTTATTACTCTCTCTCCATTTGGGTTGGTCCTATGAACAATCTTATTGTGAAATGGTTGGAATGAAGATCTCCAGAAACATCCATTTTTGGGAAAATTCAATGTTTGCGTCAACTCAAAGATATGTGCGATCGACTCATCATTCTCAACCAAACTCAGAATGTGTCGCGTCGACCCTTCCGGTCGACTCAACCTGGGAATCAAAATATTCAACTATTGCATCGACGCAAGCCCTGTAGCGGTCGACGCACTATACTTCAAAATAGTTTTCCTCCACCTGCGGGATGTGTCACGTCGACCCTTCCGGTCGACTCAATCTGGGAATCAAAATATTCAAATATTGCATCGACGCAATCCCTGTAGCAGTCGACGCACTACACTTCAAAATGGCTTTCCTCCACCTGCGGGTTGTGTCGCGCCGACCTCCCTTACTGCTTGAGTCGACCGCTCGCTGCTTTCAACTATTTTTCTGTTATGCTTTTGAGTCTTTACTATTAGGTAACATATATATATATATATATATATATATATATATATATATATATATATATATATATATATATATATATATTCAATGAGTATCATCATTTCAATTTAACAAGAACTAGTGAAAGATACACATAGTGCTCATCATCTTCTCAAAAATCAACATCTACACATAATCATGGTTGTTAATTCAAGAAAAGTAATGTTGTGATAATGTTCAAATCAAGGATTCAATTCACTTTTGGGTTGAGCAATTGTGGGTTGTTCTTGAATAAAATCGTTTGGATTTTCTCGTCCAAGATTCCAATTGGTGCGGGGGTTTTTGCACAAGTCTTTGCTTCATGGAATTCAGCCGAGTGAAAGGATTAAGAAACAGTGGGTTTGCTTAATCAAGTAGCGGTAACCGAAGGATTGTGAAGGAAGATTTGGGGTCAAATTGCTTGCAATCGAAATCAGCCGAGTGAAAGGATTAAGAAACGGTGGATTTGCTTAATCAAGTAGTGGTAACCGGAGGTTTGTTCAAAGAATTTGGCACTTGGTTTGGCTCAAACCAAGGAAAGGGAAGAAGACGGTTACATTAGCAACATTGGTTTGTTTGTATTGTGAATTATCTCTTCTCTTGTAACATTTGCAACTTAATATCAAATATCTCAATTCTAGATTCTAGAATTGGGCGCAGACGTACCCTACACGAGGACGGCAAGGGGAACTGTTTTAACAAATCGTGTGTTCTTCTTCTTTTTCTTTATTTCCATACTTGATTATTATAATTTTTGGAAATTAACTTGTTAAATTTGCTTGTACTGAAATTATGGTGTGTTGAGATCATTTTACAATATTGGTAACAATCTGTTTGATTGATACCTAAGAAAACTCACCACTACAATTTAGTAAAATCAAATCTAAGGTGTTTTGCACATAAGGTGTTTGACAAATTGACTCATCCACAAATTATTCATTGTGTTTAGCTTCATACTCATTGATGGTGTATAAGTGATTGACCAATTGAGTAAAAAGTATTGATTCTTACTTTGTCATCTTATCCTATACGGTTATGCATATCCGATCTTTTCAATAGAGGATTGTTTAGACGATTGTAGATTCCGGGAGCTTTCGCATATATTTCTGAAAAATAATTTTAAAAAGTGCAAATTATTTCAAAAGATCTATTCAACCCCCTCCCTTCTAGATCGATCACATTGTCTAACAAGTCGGGACAAAAAGACACGAGACTCGTGAGTCAAAAGATTCGTGTAAAAGCATAAAGCACCAAACTCCTCCTCAGAGCCCTAGAGAGGACTAGGGTAGCCATGCTCCCTCTCGGGTTCAGGTAGAATTTTCCCTAAAAAAGAGCATCCAATAAACCTGTTGCCAATAAGAATCCTTGGGAATAAGATCCCAAGGGAACCTTGACGAGTCTTCTTTTCCCAAGGTTCGTGAACTTTAGTTTTCTTTTCCAACTATGTTTCCATCAGAGTCAACTTCTTCAGGCCAAGTCCATGATGTCTCTTAGCCTATTCACTTTCCCTCTATGTTGAGTCTTCCCGTGTCTCATGAGTCCACTTTAAACTCATTGGTTAGTCCTATTGTCCAACAGGTTGTATATGATAGTTTGTATGTTACTCCATCACAACTAACCAGGTCTTGTTCTCAATCTGACACCATTTCCCCCATCACTTGTCCAATCTCATAATCTTCCTAGAAATCCTGGACCTCAAATTGAGTCCTCTCATCTTAATGTTACATTTAGTCCTAACATCCTTGTACCACAGAACTTTCTAGTTGATTCACCTATGACTCGACACCCTAACCCTCACACTCTAATAACTGGGTCTGCAAGGTTCTTATCTCTCTCATTACAAACTCCATTATCCATGAAGTCCTCTATCTCAATAGACATCATATGCTCACAAGAGCCAAAATAGGTCACTCCAAGTCTTACTCACGAAGAACCTCAATCAGTTAGGCAAGCTCTTCCTCATCATGACTGGTTCAAAGTCATGTAAGATGAATATCAAGCTCTTTTGGCCAATCAAACTATGTCTCTTACAACTCTCCCACAGCATAGAAAACATGTAAGGAGCAATTGGGTCTTCATAGTAAAAGAGAACCCCGATGGCTCAGTGAACTAATATAAAGACATGTTTGTAGCCAAGGGTTATCACCAACAATTAGGATTTGATTTCAATGAGACTTTCTCTTCAGTAATGAAACCTACCTCAATCAGAATCATCCTCATTCTTGCTTTGACATACAACTGAGAGCTATAACAAATTGATATAAATAATGCTTTCCTGAATGGTTCTCTTTAAGAGGAAGTCTTCGTGACTCAGCCACCTGGAATTGAACAACATGACTCAACACTTGTATACAAACTCAACAAACCCTTGTATGGCCTTAGGCAAGCTCTTCAAGCCTAGTATTAAAAGTTGGCCCAAACTCTTCTCAAATTTGGCTTTTTGCATAGCAAGTATGATTACTCACTTTTCATTTACTCACATCATGGCATTACTATGTATGCCTTAGTTTATGTGGATGATATCCTACTCACAGGGTCCTCCAATTTGATGCAAAAATTGATCGAGTCACTTCATGCCACATTTGTACTCAAGCAACTTGGTCAGCCTAGATATATTTTCTATGTATTGAAGTCAAGCATCTTTCCAATGGCAGTTTGCTTCTCACTCAAATAAAGTACATTTGTGACTTACTGAATAGAGCAATCATGCCTAAGCACATGTAAACAAGGTAAACACAACTCTACGTCTCTCTTTAATCCTCATCAATACAGAACACTTATTTGTGTTTTGTAGTATGTTACCCTCACCAGGCCTAATATTGTTTTCAATGTAAATAAGGTTTGTCAGTTCATGGTCTCGTCGTCTGATTCACATTGGATTGTTGTCAAGCACATATTGTGATATCTCCGTGGAACCATCACTCATGGCTTGCATCTTACACCTGCTGCTTCATCTCACAAGTTTTCTCTCCGAGTGTATAGTGACTCTGATTGGGCTAACGATCCTGATGATCATCGTTCTACGTCAGATTCGTGCATCTTCTTTAGGTCCAATCTAGTGTATGAAGCTCTAAGAAAAAGCCACTAGTTACACGGTCCATCACTGAAGTTAAGTATCATGCTCTTGCTCACACAATATCAAAACTATTATGGATAGAATCCTTACTTGTTAACCTATCGATCTCATTTATCCGTCCTACATTCTTGTGTGATAACTTGAGTGGTATACTGCTCTCACATAATTCAATCCTCCATAGTCAAACCAAACACATTGAATTGGGCATCCATTATGTTCGTGAACTGGTCAAGTGGTGTGCAAGTTACAAACACACTTACCAAACCTCTTGTACTATAACTCTTCAAGATTTTGGAACCAAACTCAAAGTCATCTCCTTTAACCCTCCTTGAGCTTATGAGGGAGTATTAGGAGTAAGCTATGTGAAATATGTAGTATAATATAAGCGTGCATGAGAACATGAGTAGAACCATGCAAATAGAATGCATGGCTATGGAGGTCATGCACACTCATGCATCATTATCATTTAAACCTTATATAAAGGAATGTCTTGCATTGTAAACAAGTTAATCATTCAAGCAAAAGTTGAATTAGATTCACATAAATTCTATTCCAATTCAAATCTTGTATCAATTTAAATGTATGAAAACAACTTATGATTTATATAACATAATAGATAAGCGTTGAAGCTTTTAATTTATTCTTGATTTTTTTTCTAAATATGTCATTTATATTAGCTTGCCTTTTTTTTTCTATCGTGCATGGTTCTTCAACAAAACTATTTCATGGTAAGTATTGTCATATGATTTTTATTTTTTTTTGTGTATTTGACCGTCCTAGAAAATCCACTATTTGGACTCGATTTGTCAAAGATTGTCAATGTAAACATCATTTTGATCATCATCCACAACAACGATAACTATGGAAACAACTTTATTCAAAATAAAGTTCCTTTTACAGAGCTAAATATATTACTCTTGATAATAGTCATTGATATTGTAAAGGGCATATCAGCAATTCAGCATTGTGTATTCTATTAAACCTTCGTATTTACTACTTTAAGATGTACTGTATTGTACTTCCATATAATTGGAAATCAAATTATCCAAAGTAATAAGTATCAAAGGGGTGATTTGATTTGTTTGGACATCTTTGAGTAAATGCTTAGTTTTAAGGCATGGTTGTTGATCAAAAACTACGTATTATAGGGGTTCTTAGAACTATAAGTTCTTTTAGTCCATAAACCGTTGAAAAACAACTAGTTGAACTTTCTCTCCCTTGTGACATTATAAATTCTACCCTAAAGGAATCAAATATGTCTAAATCAATCATATATATCTAGAATCAATTCTAAATACTCCAAACATAAAACCAAACTTACACTAAATTGGTAATTGATTCCATTACGACGAGGCATAAGCAAGACTGTTGCAGAACTTTCACTAAGATGAAGAAATAATTTTAAAACAGATCGGGAACACCATTCCCAAGATCTATGACCATAAGACTGAAAGAAGAGTATGAGGCACAGTGAGAACGCACCTAAAGAACTAACAAAACACCATTGATACCAAATTATAAAGTTGAACTTAAGAGAGAAAGTGCTTGGAATGACTTCAATTTACTCCCATTAATCAACATAATGAAGGAAAACAACATTTGTACACGACAAGAGAGGAAGAAGATAACTAACTTAAAACCACCAATTTTCTAACTAATCTACTTGAGCTACAACTCAATCACTTTCTTAAGTACTATTATTTTAATCTACATTCTCTCGCACTCATAAGAAGTCATCTACAATATAATACAATAATGAAGACAACACTTTTTAATAATAGTAATAATAATTCTATTCATTTCTTCACATCAGTTTCAATCAAATTATTTGTAACACTCTATGGAGAAAGAGTTTACTATGAATTTTTCGAAATGAGATTTACCGCCGTTAAAGTTCCTGCATTCATGCATTCAAGCGCGGGTAGCCGTCCAACTAAGATCAGATGGTTCTGATTTAAATGTGACAGTTCTAAAACTATAATATAAAAATGATTCTGTTTTTTAATCCGTGCAATCAAGAATCAACGGCTAATAACGCTCTGACGGCGTGAATGCGGATTTTTTGTCAGATTTAATTTCCTATTTTTTAAACAATAACTTCTCTTAAAAGCTAAAAACAACTTTCTAATTCTAAATCTGTTCATATAATCTATCAAAAAAAATGGCATACTTTCATAAACACACATCTCCATTAAACCAGAACTAAAAAGAAATCAACATCACTAAGCACTGAAATATTTCATATCAAAGGTAAATCATCACAATGAGAATGAACAAATGAATTACACTTAGCATTCAATTTGATTTGGATGCAACAAATGTAGAACACAATAAGCACAATGGCACAAAAAGGCTATGAAAGTTAGAACAATAGAACAATACCATATTTCACACAAATAGTGTGAAAATCAAGAGTCGGAAACAGCAACCGATTCGCCGGCGGGGGAAGCGGTGACGGAGTTAGCATAAGTGTCATCGGCGAAACGTGATCTAGTTTTAACGGTTTCGATCATGCGCTTACTGATCTCTTTCGAGTAAACCTCGAGGATCTGAATGCTGTCGTCGTCGGGGGAAGAGGAAACATCGGCGACGGAGAAGGACTCGGCCTCGATCTGGCTTGCGGCGATGGAGGATTCGTCAAGGGATAATGTGCCGTAGCGTTTGGAGAGAATTGAGGAGGTGGAAAAGGTTTCGATCAAGCGGTTTATGACGGCGTCGCGAGTGCGTTGTGTGGGAGGCCATATAGTGAAGGAGGCGGCGAAGTTCGGTAGCGGTGGCGGAGCCTCCTTTGAAGGTGGTGTACCGGGAAAGGATTCTTGTTCGGGATTGATTACCGGGTCGGACATTGTGAGAGAGGTGAATTTGAAATGAATTGGGATTGTTATTCTTTTGATTTTGTAGAGAGGGAGGCGGAAGTGAAACGGTTTAAATTTATTTATTTATTTATTTATTTATTTGGTGACAATAGTTTGGTTTGATCAGTGGGCTTTGGTAATGGGTTGCCTTACAAGTAAGATGCCAGGGAATGGGCTAGAACCCTTACTAAGACATAAATTGAAAGGAATTGTTCTCTAAATCAATATTTTAAAAATCATGTTGGTCATCAAACATGTGAGAGTATTGAATTATTGTTTATCGGTTGAACGGTTAGATTATTAGTCGATTTATATGATTAAATTAAATTAAATCGAATAATTTTATTTAATAAATTAGTCTCAATAATAAAATTATATATTTATTAAATTAATCGAATTAGATGATTCAGTTTCTAAAAAATACCATGAAATCTATAAATTGTTAAAATATTATAATTTTATAAGTTAATTCTTTAAATTCAAATTTTAAACCCTGTCATTACACACAACAATAAAATAGTAAAAATTACAAAATCAAATAAATTTTGAATAAGGTCTAATAGTAAATAAGATAAAGTTGTTTTAAATAATTTTTTAACAATATCTTCTTTTATTTTATTTTATTTTTTAAAATTTATTAAAATAGTGTCGTTTTATCTGAGAAAAATTCATAAATTTAAATCGCCGATTTTTCAAAACTGCTGGTTCACTGATTTTTATCGGTTTTGGTCGATTCTTATTGGTTCAATAGCATACTCGAACTAACGGACAGATTAGACCGAAGACCCATTCGATTCCAAGTTCAACCAATTGGTTCGGTATGGTTTTTAAAACATTGCTCTAAATTCCATGGGTACTTCCCCACCACAGTAAAAAGTCATAATTGTTTTTAGAATTCGGATATCCATATCCGAACACATTCTTTTTACACCTTTGTCGGTCTAAATTGGTGAAACACCCTTATTTTGTAAAAACTTAGTTTGGTGATGTATCTCTATATCAACATTAGGTTGGATCTAAAGTTGCATCTCTGTAATAACTCTTAATTCAAAACTAAATGAATTTTGCGGAGATACATCTCTAGAATATATTATGTTAGCTTAAACCAGAAATAATTACATAATGTTGGAAAAACAACACAAAAATAAAAAAATTTAAAAGAATTTTGAAAAAATTGTAACACAATTCAATTTAATCGCACACATTTCAAAGACTTAAATGAGATAAAACGTAACATATATTGTCTAATAAAATTCATATATAAAATTCACACACATATATATATATATATATATATATATATATATATATATATATATATATATATATATATATATATATATATATATATATATATATATATATATATATATATATATATATATATATATATATATATATATATATATATATATATATATATATATATAGCACTTAATAATAGTAACAGATTACACAAACTAAACCGTCAAATACTTTACATTATAGAGATAATTGTTAAAATAAAATTAACATTACATTTCATTATAAACGGATGGTTCAAGATGATGCAACATCTTTAAAATATCTTTGGTCGGTTTTGCAATCGTTACATCCACTTTAATTTGGCCCTTTGATGAATAACGGTAAAATGTACTCCACATAACCTTAAATATTTATGTGTCTTCAATTCAAGTTTGGTAAACCATATTTTTCCTTCCTCGTCAATTGAGGATGAACGATACTCAAGCTTGACAAATCTTTCATTTTCTAGATATCACATGAGAATATTTAATTTGAATTTTAGATCGACATACTCTAAATTGAAGTGAGGGCTTTGCGCCATTGAAATACACAAATACAAGATGAGGATACGTATTAATGCTGGTTTGTTATGTTTTTGTAAATAACATGGGATTAGAGACCCCCTATTTATACAAGTTTTAAATCAATTTGGATCTTAAAAACAATATTCTTTCATCAGGACATACTTCGGATATGCATATCTGAACACACCCTATTTTTTACAAAATAAGGTTTTTTTTACGGAGACTCACATTCGTGAAATCCTCTATTTAGTTGTTTTAACAATTAAAATATGGTGTGTCCAGAGATGCATATCCAGGATCATTCGATAGAGCACTATTCATCATAACTAGTATATATGTAAGGCAAAATTTTGAAACAGAAAAAATGTCTCAAAATTACCCTTAATTCTATAACATAATGTAAAATAGAAATTATGTGTCTCAAATTATATTGAGACTACATCATTGACAATATTATATATAAAAAACGAGTTACATTGTTAGATAAAAACTAAAATGTACCAAAACGTGTGTCACTACCTAAATCTATATATATTGATAGTTCTCCTTATTTGATTCTTTTCAATGTCGCTCAACTTGGTGAACTCTTCCATCTTTGTCAGAAAGTGATGCAGTCAAGTTTCGTCATCTTTTGGGAAATGTGTCAGCCACTCCGACAATATCTTTGGTATAGGACATCCTAATTTTAAATTAAACTAGTCGATAACCCGTGCTGTCGCACGGGGCCGGTCGAGAATTCATAAAACGTGGAACTAATGTTGTCATGTAACAGTAAATTCGTTTTTATGTAATTCAATAAAAGTTCATCTAATTCGGCCAAATTTAGTGTATCAAACTTATTTGACAACATTAAAAAATGTAAACTGAAATCATGATTGTGTAACAAAATAAGAAACTGTGGTGACTCTTCAAAATAAGAAACTATCACGAGTCTTCAGATACAACGCAACCAGCTTAGAAACGATGTTTTCAACTTTTTGACCTGCACAATAAATTATGCAAAAATTAGATAGCATTTACGGAAACAATTTATATTAAAGAAAATATTTGTTATTATGTACTCACCGATCAACAAAGAGATTGGAAAACTTCTTTGTATACAACATTTGTAGTGATAGATGTTGATACATTCATACTATCATGTATTAAGATCTTTAGACCACTTTTGCTTGTAACTCTTGAAATGGCTACATACAACTGGCCATGACTGAATACAGGAGTAGGCAAATACAATCCAACTGTATCAAGTGATTGGCCTTGAGACTTATTAATTGTCATTGCGTACGACACAATAATTGGGAACTGTCTCCTAATCAACTTAAATGGCCACGGTGACTCGGAAGGTGACATAGACATTCGAGGGATGTAAAAGATGTTACCAACATTCTTACCAGACATGATCTTTGCCTCAATAACGTGATTTGCCAACCTTGTAACAATTAGTCTAGTTCCGTTACACAAACCATCGTTTTGGTCCAAATTCCTCATAAGCATTATTGGTGTACCAACCTTTAATCTGAGTTTGTGATTTGGGACACCTGAAGTCCTAAGCTTGCTAAGAAATTCTGGAGTAAGACATTCATAGGCTTCGGTGTAACTTGAATCAGTTATATCAATCGAATCAAAACTCAAATACTCTTTGTCCTCACCTAAGAAATGGGAAAACGCGAATCAATCCATAATGTTTTTTCAAGAATAATTTAATAACGAAACATCTACACGAAAATAAACATCAAAAGAAAAAATAGTTTACCCGGTATCATGTCTAACACGTAATGATTAATTTTATCAACAACTTCAATGGTTGAAGCAAGTATTGCTTTTCCTTGTAGAAATTCTACATTTTGAAAGTGGGCAAGCAAATTTGGGTATGTGCTTTCAACTATAGCTCTTATTGGATCCTCAAAATTGGAAATTAACAAATCCGGAGGAATTTCTATATCAGCTAATCCATCGTTAGGTTCACATATTTTACCGTCGCCAACATTTAATATCCATTTAGAGAATTCTGTAAGTTCATCAGAAGTTGTACCGTCCCTCCCATTCTTTAGTCTCATGTTTTTGGTTAGTGTTAAGACTTGGCAATAGTCCCACACATAAGAAGAACAAATGGAAGCATGAACAATATCAGAACGGCCTGCTCTTGGAACAACTGGAAGTATTTGTCGAAAATCTCCTCCAAATATAACTACCTTGCCACCAAAAATTGTATTTGCAAAACCCTTATCGCTCATGACATCCTTAAGGGTCTTATCCAAGGCCTCAAAACAATTCTTATGAGCCATGGGTGCTTCGTCCCATATTATGACATCAGTAGCTTCGAATAACTGTGAATGCTCAGAGTCTTTGTCAACATTTCAAGTAGAGTTGTCAAGCGTTGGAATGGGAATTTTGAACTTCGAATGGGTTATTCTACCACCTGGCAATAATAAGGAAGCTATGCCACTTGAAGCAACAGCCAGAACAATTTTTTTATCTGAACGAAGTGCACTTGATAATGTCCTCCACATAAACGTTTTATCGGTTCCGCCGTATCCATGTAAAAAAAACACCCCTCCATTTTGTTTCTTGACGGCGTCTATTATGGTTTCAAAGATTGCACGTTGCTCATCTTAACGTTCAAATGAAAAGAATCAATACAACAGTAGTTTAATGAAAACATCGGTGATTTGAATAATGAGGAAATACCTGTTAGAGATGTAAATAGATTCTGGAAGTTTTGTCGCTCTAAATCAGCATCGTAATCACGTTCATCAAAAATCAGTCTATTGCCGACATGTTGCGTTATATACAAATCTGGAAACGGCATATCTTTGAATTCACGCAAGCTTCTTCTATTTGATTGCATCATATTCTGAATCTCAATTAATGTGAGGTTTGTCAGTTCTGCAGTTGACAATTGCATGTCTTCCAACACAAATATGTGGGATTTATTTGAAAAAAAAATTGAAAATGTGGTGAAAAATTGTGGGAGTGCCACATCAGATTCAAATCAATGTGGTGCAAGATATTTTGGAGTTTCCAATTTTACCCCAATACAATAGACCAACAATGGATTTTGATAATGACACTTAAATCTATTTTGTTAGTTTTTTTTCTTCTAATATTCTGTTTCTATCTTAAAGTAACACAAAACTTATTTTTCTATAATATTTTACTTTTTAAAAGAAAATCCTACAAAAGGAAAAGGGACAGTCAGGGTTCTAAAAAGTCTGATTATTATTTTGTTATTATTTTTTTAAAAGGAATACAAAAATAAAATTCAAAGATATTATGATTTATTTATTGATTAGTAATTAAAATTTATTAACAAAATAAATTAACTGAATAAAAAATAAATAAAATAAAATAAAAACAAAGTTATCTTACAAAAGGTGGAAGGAGTGCCCCATCCTTCAAATATTTTTTTTAAAATTTTTAAAATTTTTTTAAACTTAATATTTTTAATATTTTATTTAATGAAATCAACAAATAAATTAAAAAGGATTTAATTTTTATTTTATTTTAAAATAATAAAAAATCAACTTAAACAAAAAAAAGAGCAAAAGAAACGTCCACGCTAAAAACGAATTTTTTAACTGATTATTTTTTAATTAATAAAAGTCCACAAATAAACAAAAATCAAATTAAAATAAAACAATGTTAATAATATATAATTTGGGATGTTGACAAAAATCTTACATAATTCATATCTTAAAAAAATGCTAGTTAAAAAAAATGTATAATTCATTTTAGAAAATTATCATCAAATATGATAAATCAATAATTTCAGTTTTAAGTTCTTTCATATTTTTCTTTTATTTTATTGTTTTAATTTATAACCATTTCTTTATTTTTATTTCAGTTTTTAGTTTTTGTCTATAAGTATTATATCATTAAATAGTCGGATTATCATTAGTATTATTGATTGTTATTATTTACTACTGTTTATATCTATTAACCATAAGAAAAATACATCAAAAGCTTTTCCAAATGCACCCTTAAATTAGCATAGCAGCCTATTATATAAAATATTCCTTATTACATCTAATCTTTCTATATGTATAAACTTGAACTCCAAGATGATGAATCAAATCAAATTCTAATCAAATCTCCATAATTCTATAACCAATTTGAAAACAAAATCGAATCTCAATCAAAAACCATAAAAAATCACAATCCCATTTAAATAAGATCATCAATGAATCAAAGATCGATCTTTAAAATTTTGAAATGAAACATTCCTTGTTGATGCTTGAGCAGGTTGTTGATGTTTGAGCAGGTTAAGAAGTTGTTAGAAGCAGTGTTGATAATTTGGGTTAAATAGCTCTTTTGCTTCTCTTCTTGGCTTCATTACTATAATCAAATATGCAAGTGCTAAGTTGAAGATAAGTAACTACACAATACTTTAATCTTCTCTAGCAAGTTGAATTGTAATACCAAAAATATTTTCCTCCATTATAATTGAAGCAGGAAGTAGGAATCCAACAACCACTGGTGCCATGTACATGATTTGATAACAAAAGTTATGATACCAAAGAAACAAAAAATTGGAGTCTCTGCAATGCACGTAGAAACAGATAATTTAGTATTAATTTTTACAGATTAAAGGATATTCAATCTCTCCATGAAACACACTTGTTACTCTATATCATGTGTTCAAGGATACCACTACTTATAATAGTGTGCCAAACTTTATTCAGTGACAATCTTAACAAAAGGAAAATATTTCATGCGATAGATTTCAGTATAGTGGTTCATCATACCATCCACCAGAATCCTGAGGTCTATGTCACTAATATGCGATTTTAAAGCAAATCTCATTTCTGAGATTTGCCAGTTTCTCTCATCATCCCAATGTCCATACTCCATCTCAAAGGCTGCAATTCCTAAAAACAAACAATCACAATAAAAAGCCGATGTTCATAGTAAAAGCACCATGTTCATGCAAGTTGAAAATAATAAAATAAATGATGTCGTACCTCTGCACCATTGAAAAGAATGCTTGACGAAAATGGCAAGCAGCATATCGAGATGTATCATTCTTCCAAAATACAACATATGGGGATTCCACGTGTAGTCAAACAACTCGAATCAACCAATATCCCCTATAGTATTCTTATAGCAACACTTTGGTTCAGTAGCCCCACTCTAAACACAAACCAGTTCCATACATGTACGCATTTTGAATCACGTCCTTTATTTCTTCTTACATCACCCATTGTGCCATGAACATACTAACCCCTTCTCTCATTGAAAGAGTTCACTATGTAAATCTCCCTTCATGATAAGAGAGAAAGCGTATCAGTCTTCTTCTTTTTTCCAGATTTAGTGTGTGTTTGTTTTTGTTTTTTATGATAAGAGTGAACAACGATGATGAGGAAGAAGTAAGGAGGTTGAGAACCATGAAAAGCAGAAAGAAAATTTACGTGAGAATTAAGATGAGAGAGGAAGGGAGTTTTTGTCTCGATTAACTAAAGAGTCAGAAGAAAATTCAAATATACATTGAGGTGTTTTATTCTCAAAGAAAATGAAAAGAGAGGCATAATGGTTTGGCATGGGGAAGAGGAAGAGAGGCACAATGAATGGCAAGGAATAATGAATTGGTATTCCCCATGGTTGGGTTTCTCACGCTGCCTGCATAATAAATTGAATTGGTTCTTTATTTTAAAAAACAGTATAATATGTGGGATTTATTTGAAGAAATAAAATTGAAAATGTGGTGAAAAATTGTGGGAGTGCCACATCAGATTCAAATCAATGTGGTGCAAGATATTTTGGAGTTTCCAATTTTACCCCAATACAATAGACCAACAATGGATTTTTTCAGCTGTGGTGTTGTGGTAATTTCCAGGGACTATCATTTTTATAGATTTATAATAGATTGAACAAAATGTTGTATTTTTGAAATCCACCCAATACACATGATGTGTTTAGATGAGTTTTAAAGTGGCCTAATCCAAAGTGAAAAAATGTTTTTGAGATATTGTATCTTGTCAGATCAATAGACACCCTATCATAAGCATTTGTTATAAGATGTCCCATATCAAGGAAGAACATTCGTTTTTCAAATGGTGTCAGACCACTAACCCTAGGAACTAGAGCATTGAGAATTGCATCATAATTTTATTTTTTTCTGGTATAACGATGTGTAAGATTCCCTAAGCATCATCAACTTTTGTATAAGTTGATGTCGGACAAATTGGTGGTCATTCTATCCTAAACCGAGAAAACCTGAAACAACTCGAAAACTATAGTTGTCCTCACCTTTAACATCTACAATCTGCACAATGTATTTATGCATAACAAGTGACATCTCTTCTATGTGGATGATATTTGGTAACGCTGGTGGAGGAGATGGTTTGCTAATGCGAGCTCCCTTGAAAAACACTTTTTTGAGATTTTGGGGTTGGAGAATCTGGAAAATTTGAGTTAACATATTCAAAATATAAAGGAGACCATCTCGTAGAGTTGTCAATATTTGTCAGTTTGACCTTTTTAGGGGAACATTTTGTTTAGCTAGTTCCGACAATGGTTTCAAATATGTGGTTTTAAGATAAGTAATCTTCTTCAGCTGCTCTTTGATATGAACTTTCATATTGTGATACGATGGCCAGAACCAGAATCGTGTTTCCCTATTTCGTTAAGGAATTTGCTGGTTTGCGTTTTGCGTTTGTGTTCGCAAAATGTTGCGGTAAGCAAGAGTCTCCACCGTCTTTTATTTTATCCAACAAGGAAAGGAAAAAAGCACAAAAAAAATTCCTTTTTCGAGATATTTCTGAGTACGGGGGTAGATTATAGAAAGGGAAGGTATTAGCACCCTTTCTATCTGTAGTTATCTACGGGCTCTTAGGTACTTTCTCATCATTTTCAAAATTGTTTTCTTTGTGTTTGTGGGTTTTGAAAAGTTTTTGTTTTGACTTCAATTTAACTCTTGCTTCTGTCTTCAAGAGTGTAATGAAGTGTTTTTTGAAAACTTGTTTGTAAAGGAGTGTAAGTGTGAAAAAAGTTTGTTTTGGATGAGCAAGTATCTAAGAACTAATCTACCTACTCGAAAAAAGAATTGTTTTATGCTTATTTCCTTTAGACAATGCTATCCCACTATTAGTGAGTAGGTAGCATCGTCGTTGGAATTTTGAGGGTAAATTCGAAAGGGACGTACGGTCACTAAAGCAATGTTAGGACGTCTTAGTAGCAACTCTAATGTCTTAGATCATTTATCTGAGGCAACAATGTCCAAGGCAACCTTTCTGAGGCAACTATGATCTTTTAGACAAGAGGACGACCTCTAAAATAACCTATACTCAATGACCGTTTTAACAAAGGCAACCAAGTGGGAGTGTACCCTAGGAGTGCGCATGTGCGAATGATTCAATTTCAGTTTATTTATCTTTGCACATTTAGGGTGATCTAACTGTTTTAAAATTAGACATACATTCTTGTCATGCAAACCATATTATCAAACATCTAACAGTTAATAATTTGCGGAATTTAAAATGCGGAAATTAAAACTAAGCTATTACAAGGCTTCGGGTATTTACATAGCCAAAAACAAACCCTTTGAAATTAAAAGCGGTAAAAATAAATAAATGTCCTAATTAAATTATTACAAACCAGGAGAAGATACAATAATTGGATAAAAATAAAGCGCGCGATAAAATTAGATCGAATGCGAAACTAGTGTTTTGACCCTCCTAACCTAATTAAAAGATTTTTTTTTGTTGTTGTTTTTATTAAAAAGAAATAAATTTTCTAAATTAAAAATGCAATTAATTAGTTAATTAAGTTAATTAATGAAAAATGATTAAATGACATTTTTATTTTGTTATTTTAGGAAAGAAAAAATAATTAAGTTAGTAATAAAAACCTATTGATTCTAATTAATTTTAATTATTTGCAAAAATAAATTAAAATTATCTAACATTAATAACCTAATTAAATTAATTAATTTATTGATGAAAAATAAAATTCTAATTTTAATTGGACATAAAAATATTTTTGGTGATTTTTTGATAAAAGAAAATAATTAAATTATTGGTTAGTAAATAAATAAACAATTTAAATAAAAATAAATAAAAAGATGAAGAGAGAAAATGGGCCTGAGTTAGCAATTCTGGGAGGTGTGGATAGCAATTTCCTGGGCCCAAAAATTATGAGATTCGTTTGACTTTGGTTCCAGTGCGTATGCGTTGACCCTGGCTCATGGTGTTCCTCCCTGGATGGCCATCAGATTTGGCCATCTGGCCATCTGGCACGTTGGATGATGAGGGCATATGGTGGATCTCCTGGCTTGCGCGCTCATTGAATCACCTGAAAGAAAATAAGAAAATGGCAAATGCTGGAGGCAGGGATCGAACCCCTGACCTCCAGCCTCTAAAGCCTTAAGCGCTCACGTGGCTGCCACTACGCCATTTGTTTTTGTTGTAACAATAACGCAAAATAAGAAACAAATAATAAACAAGCGCAATAATGGAATTTCAACGCGAAAATTCAAACAAGACAATAGGAGGGTGCCAGCAAATCGTCTCCTTCCTCTCTCCGTGGCTAAAGGTTCGTTCACCTATACCTACGGACAAACATCTGTTGCTACAGGCCTGTTCTTTCTCAAAATCTTCCACAGGTCATGCAAATAATATCTAAGGCCATGGTTGGAGTCGTTTCATCCTCCTGATCACAATAGTACCACTTACGAAGGCTAATTGTTCCTGAAATCAAAAACCCTAAAACAAACTCCAAAAACCTAACAATGGTGATCCACGATTCAGTCCATTAAAATGAAATTGGCTAATGTAGAAAGTTTGCAAACAATATGGTGATCAAGAATGTACAATTATTTTACGCTATAAGTGTAAGAATGATGCTAATCAAATTCAAGAATATAGTGATACCGTGACGGACTTACAGCGTGTTGTAGGGCTTGAAAACGCTTGGTTTCAATTGCTTTCGCTTGCTGAGAGTGCCAGGAACCGATTGGGATAGGTAACGAGCTTTGAGGATGCCTCTAAGTGGGATTTCGATCTCACACTTTTCTTGCTTTTTTTCAAATCTGGTTCTTGCTCTCACGCCTGTTTCTAGCCCTTCTTTTGGTCTGGCCTCGTTCTATATGTATTAGTGAAGGAATTAGGGTTGCAAAACTGGTCCAAATCTTTCCCCTTCAATGATTTTGGATTTGATTTGATACACTTTTAAAATCTTTCCAAACATGGCTTTTTTCAATCTTTTTGTACACTCTAATGCCTTGCACGAATTTGAATGATGCTAGCTGTGTAATAAGACCTGAAATAACCTCAAAATCTTTTGTTATCAATGTTTTTAATTTTATATGATTTATTTTGATTTAAATTAAATTAATTCAAATAAAAATCAAAATAAATAATAAAAATAATATATGGACAAGTGGTAAAGGCTAGAGCTCGTGGGCTATGTTTCCAACTCAAAACAAGTGAAAAAGATTGGGCCCATTTGGCAAAATTTGAAGTTTTAGGGATAGTTGACTTTTGGCAATTTTACAAAAAAGGTCAACTTCACCAATGCAGAACTTCCTCAATTTTGACTCTTTGGAGGTGTTCTTGGACTTTTTAGAAAGCTTGAGATGTCCCATAAACAACCCTTTTGGTCTCATCTCAATTTGATATTCCATGATCATGTATGAAGCTTTTACAAAATAGGTATTTTTGTTGACTTTTCAAAATGACCTATAATGTCCAAATTCAAAACTTCTTGTGAGTGCATATTTTGTACTTGGGAGCTGAATATGGATTGTAGGAAATTGAATCCTCTTCAAAATGAGCTTTGGATGGGTCATTTATCATAAAGTATGAGAAAGTTATGCTTGGTCAAAGTTGAGTTGACTTTTCCTACAAAACCCTAATTTAGCAACTTTTGAGTCTTGATGAATTATGAGCAATCCTTGAAGAATCATGATCAACCCTTGATCAAATGATGAAATATACTTCAAAATGAGGATGTTGACCAAAAATCTTGAAGTTTGACTGTATGTGGGTCACAGTTGACTTTTGCCCTCGCACGGTTGATTATTTGGACCTTTGAGCAATTGACTGAGCCAACTTCCTCTACAAGGCTTGAAAATTGACATGGATGATCTTGAGAAACTATTAGTACATTGGTGAGCACTTGGGATCACTTGGAATCAAGGATTTTGATGCAACATGAAATCCTAGTTTGAGGTAGACTGCCTTAGGAGAGAGCTTGTCTGGCCAACCCTTGGACTACCTTGAGCAACTTGAGGATCTTTCTTGCAATATTTTGAGAAATATGGGAGGGAAATTTTTTGGGTACAACAGCTTCCCCTGTTCAATCTTCTTAAACCTGAGGATGTAGATTGGCTTTCGTGCCTTTCGTAATCCAAAGATGGAAGTTGATTGAACACTAGAGTGCCCAGAAATTTGCACTCGCATGAAGTGGTAATTGTTTTGTGATGTCGGGAATGGGCTTACAGATGCCACTTGGAGATTGCTGACGGGAGATGGGCTTAAAGATGCCATTTGAAGGAGTGTCAATCGCATAAGAGATTCCTTAGCGAGAGCTTGTATACCCGTCGTTAAGGAAGATTCTGCTGGGGAATGCTGATCTCTGTTGAGAGAAGTAGAATTTTAGGAGCTTCAGTCGTCTGTTATTCTGCTGGTGAGTCGTCTATGTTGATATTTAGGAACTTTGGTTGTCCGTACTCAACTAAGGAGTCATCTCTATTGATATTTAGGAACTTCGATCATCCGTACTCAACTGAGGAATCATCTCTGTTGATATTTAGGAACTTCGATCGTCCGTACTCAACTGAGGAAACATCTCTATTGTATTTAGGAACTTCGATCGTCCGTACTCAACTGAGGAATCATCTCTGCTGATATTTAGGAACTTCGATCGTCCGTACTCAACTGAGGAAACATCTCTGCATATATTTAGGAACTTCGATCGTCCGTACTCAACTAAGGAATCATCTCTGTTGATATTTAGGAACTTTGATCATCCGTACTCAACTGAGGAAACATCTCTGCTGATATTTAGGAACATTGATCGTCCGTACTCAACTGAGGAAACATCTCTGCTGATATTTAGGAACTTCGATCGTCCATACTCAACTGAGGAAACATCTCTGTTGATATTTAGGAACTTCGATCGTCCGTACTCAACTGAGGAAACATCTCTGCTAATATTTAGGAACTTCGATCGTCCGTACTCAACTGAAGAAACATCTCTGCTGATATTTAGGAACTTCAATCGTCTGTACTCAACTGAGGAAACATCTCTGCTGATATTTAGGAACTTTGATCGTCCGTACTCAACTGAGGAAACATCTCTGCTGATATTTAGGAACTTCGATCGTCCGTACTCAACTGAGGAAACATCTCTCCTGATATTTAGGAACTTCGATCGCCCGTACTCAACTGAGGAAACATCTCTGCTGATATTTAGGAACTTCGATCGTCCATACTCAACTGAGGAAACATCTCTGCTGATATTTAGGAACTCAATCATCCGTAGTCAATTGAGGAATCATCTATGTTGATATTTAGGAACTTCGATCGTCTGTACTCAACTGAGGAAACATCTCTGCTGATATTTAGGAACTTCGATCGTCCGTACTCAACTGAGGAAACATCTCTGCTGATATTTAGGAACTTCGATCATCTGTACTCAACTGAGGAAACATCTCTGCTGATATTTAGGAACTTCGATCGTCCGTACTCAACTGAGGAAACATCTCTGCTGGTATTTAGGAAATTCGATCACCCGTACTCAACTGAGGAAACATCTCTGCTGATATTTAGGAACTTCGATCGTCCGTACTCAACTGAGGAAACATCTCTGATGATATTTAGGAACTCGATCGTCCGTACTCAACTGAGGAATCATCTCTGTTGATATTTAGGAACTTCGATCGTCCGTACTCAACTGAGGAAACATCTTTGCTGAGATTTAGGAACTCGTCCGTAATTCAACTGAGGAAACATCTCTGCTGAGATTTAGGAACTCGTTCGTAATTCAACTGAGGTAAAAGCATCATAGCTTGAATTTTGTGAGAATTTGATTGTATCCTTCCTGAACGGTAAAGGTTAGCTGTATGTAATGCATGACATGTATCATGCAATGATATTCTCAAAATAAATGAGATTGTGTTGTATGATGCGTATATGCATGTGTCATGATGTATGGAAATGTAGTGTTTTGAGCTGGGGAAAATAAATCTCGGATCGCTGCTGGAGAAAAGAATTGAATTCTTCGTTTCCGCGGGAGATAGTGAATGAAGATGTTTTTGAGAATAAACCTGCAGGAGAGGATAACTCCATTGGGGAATAAACTGACGAGAGAATGACTCTATGGGGAAGAGATGTTCTATTGAGGATTCCGCTGATAAATTCAACCGGGGATGAATTACCATTGTTGGCGATACCGAATCCTGTTGGGGATTGAATTTCTGTTTGTGAAAGGAAAGAACTCCACTGGGGATGATTTTCCAGTTGCGACTTCACGGGGAATAACCTTTTAGACTCTACTGGGGACAATCTTCCAGAGTCTACTGGGGACAATTATTCAAACTCCATTGGGGATAATTTTCCAAACTCCACTGGGATATTTTTTTATACTCTGCTAGGGATGATAAGACTCTTTAGTGCTGATGGTAGATAAACTCTGCTTTTGGGGAGAATATCGCCAATTCATTCGCAGTTGCGAGTCTTAAATGGGGAGAGCTAACACCACTATCTTTCTCCTTACTCTGGGGGGAATGAATGTACTTTCAATCGTTTCCTCCAACTAGGTCTATCCCTATACCTGATGGACAGAGCAACTGTACGGTTTGGACATTTCTCGTTTGCCTCTTGTTCCTGATATTACGAGTAATCGTCTTTTGTTTCGCATGTAAATATTTATGAGCAGCAATTAATGTCAAATGCATATATCAAAAATGAACATTGGACGTTCTCGCAAAACAAAACAGAAAAAGGAAAACAGTTTGAAATTTCTTTGTAAAAATGACTTGTATTGACTTTAAAGTTTAGCCTGTAAATAAGCGTCTTTTGTACAAGAGGCTGACGTCCTAGTAAGAGTACGCCGCCGAGCAATAGAGTTTATACAATTTATGAAAAACAAAGAAAAATAGCTATGTGAATAATCCCACTGGGTTCCAACTCTGCTATTGCCTTTATGTCCTCGAGCATCTCATCACTTTGCTACTTGGTTGAAGGTAGATCAGATTGATTAGTGTCATCCAAGCTTGATAGTTGATACTGAAGTCTGGTTGCAAGGTGATCCAATGATACATAGTGTTACGCTTTGATCCCTAATTTTTGCCTGGACCGCCATTTCGGGTTTTCAGTCCACCGGGATACCCCTTTTTGCCCAAGCCGCCTTTTCAGGTTTTCGACTTGCCGGGTGTACAGTTTTTCATTTTCATCCCTTATTTTTGCCCGAACCCTTTTGGTTCGCCGGAAAGCCCTTATTTTTGCCTAGGCCAGTCAACCTAGTGGGTCTTTGATTATGTGTAGTATTTTTTCACTATGTCTGCATTGACGGGGTGAGGAAGGTCGTCACCATCCATGGTGGTTAGAATCATAGCTCCTCCTGAGAAAATGTTCTTAACCATAAATGGCCCTTCGTACGTAGGGGTCCATTTGCCCCTGGGATCACCTTGAGGTAAAATGATGTGCTTGATCACCAGATCCCCAACTTGATACTCTTGTCGTCTGACTTTCTTGTTAAATGCCTTAATCATCTGCTTTTGGTACGTCTGGCCATGACAAATAGCAGTAAGTCTCTTTTCGTCAATTAAATTCAGTTAATCAAGTCGGGTCTGAACCCAATCATCTTCTCTCAAACCTACGTCCTTCATAATCCGAAGAGAGGGTATCTGAACTTCAATGGGCAATACGGCCTCCATGCCATATACCAAGGAGTAGGGTGTTGCCCTTGTTGACATCCGCGCTGAGGTACGGTACCCATGAAGAGTAAATGGTAACATCTCGTGCCAATCTTTTGTATGTCACTGTCATCTTCTGCACAATCTTCTTGATGTTCTTATTAGCCGCTTCAACAACCCCATTCATCTTCGGTCGGTAAGGAGAAGAGTTATGATGTTGTATCTTGAACTGATTGTAGAGTTCGGTTTCATCTTATTTTTGAGATTTATACCATTGTCCGTAATGATCCTCTCTGGTACACCGTATCGACAGATCAGATTATGCCGAATAAACCGTGCCACAACGTTCTTGGTTACAGTAGAAAAGGAAGATGATTCAACCCACTTTGTAAAGTAATCAATTGCTACCAGGATGAAACGATACCCGTTGGACGCAGTAGGTCTGATCTCACCAATCATGTCGATGTCCCACATTGCAAAAGGCCAAGGAGCTGTCAAAACTTTCAGAGGTACTGGAGGTATACGCACCTTATCAACATAGACTTGGCACTTATGACAGGTCCGAGAATGCTGATAACAATCAGCTTCCATAGTAGACCAATAATATCCTGCCCGTAGGATTTTCTTTGCCATGGTATGTCCACTGGAATGAGTTCTGAAAGTACCTTCATGTAACTCTACCATAATCCTTTCCGCCTCGTTCTTATCCACACATTGCAGTAAGGTTGAGTCATGGTTACGCTTGTAAAGGACACCATTACTGATGAAGAACTTCGCCGCAAACCTCCTCAGAAACTTCTTATCATTAACAGATGCACCCTCGGGGTACTCTTGAGCCTCAAGATACCTCTTTACCTCATGAAACCAGGGTTTATCTGCTACCTCTTCAGTCTCAATGTCACAGCAATGTGTGGGTTCATCCAACCTTTCAATGGTAATATGAGGAGCCTCATTGTCCCATCTGACCTTGAACATAGAAGACATGGTAGTTAGCGCGTCCGCTAACTGATTCTCCTCTCTTGGGAAGTGTTCAAAGGTTATCTCCTTGAAGTGTGGAAGAAAAGTCAGTACATACTCCTTGTAAGGAATAAGATTTGGGTGTTTCGTATCCCACTCGCCTTTGATCTGACTGATCACGAGAGCAGAATCTCCGAATACACTCAAGAACTTAATCCTTAGGTCAATAGCTGCTCGAAGACCCATGATGCACACTTCATACTCCGCCATATTGTTGGTACAGTTGAAACATAGTCGGGCGGTGAATGGAGTATGAGAGCCTTAAAGAGATATGATCACGGCGCCAATGCCATTACCCAAAGCGTTTGAGGCTCCATCAAAGTACATAGACCATCGGGATCCCTCCTCAGGTCCTTCATCCGGTCCATGTGTCTCACAGTCGGCCACCAACATGATGTTCTCATCCGGAAACTCAAAGTTCATAGACTGGTAATCATCCACTGCCTGATGTGCCAAATGATCTGCCAACACACTTCCCTTAATTGCCTTTTGGGTCGTGTATTGGATGCCATACTCAGTCAAGATCATCTTGCTATTCTTCCGGACAAGGCAGGCTTTTCGAAGATATACTTGATTGGATCTGTGATACGGTGGGAGAACTGACTAGTGTTTTGCGTTCGTATTCGCACTTGTGCGGTTGAGCAAGAGTCGCCACCGACTTTTTATTTTATCCTAAAGGAAAGGTTAAAAAAAGCACAGCAAAAACCTTTTGAGATTTTTCTTGGGTTCGGGGGGTAGATTATGAAAAGGGAAGGTATTAGCACCCTTTTCATCCATGGTTATCCATGGGCTCTTAGTTACTTGGTTTTTTAGATCACTTGCCTTGATTTTCGATTGCTTGAAAATGGTGTGTGTGTGTGTGTGTGTGTATGTTTTTGAAAATGTTTTTGAAGTGATGCCTTGTCTTAGGCAACCAATGTATTTGACTCGTGTTTGAGTGTTTTACAAAAGTGTGGATCTTTTCGAAAAGATGTTTCAAATGTTTTTGAGAGCTTGTTTGAAAGTGTTGTGGATTGTGGTTTTTGAAAAGAAGGCAAGTGTTTTTGCAAGTTGATCTCAAGTAACTAAGAGTTTTACCTACCCTATTGTACTCAAAGGTTTTTGTTATGTTTTAACCCCTTTTTAACAATTTTGTTCCACCATTGAAATTGGTGGACAATCTTGCATTTAGGAAGTTTATTCGGGACGGGCGCGGGTCGTCGTATGGACCACGAATGCAATGATGCCAAGTGTCTTTGGCAATTTGTTTTGAAGGGACTATGATCATTCCGTTTAGGCAACACTTTGAGAGACTTATGATCATTTGAATTTTGTTTTGCCAAAGATACTCGACGTGCAAGCATGGCCCATTTTGGAAGGCAACATGTGGGATTACCCTAGAGGGTGCAAGTGTGATTGTGTATTAATTTCATGTATTTGTCTTGTATTAGGTTATCTAGCGTTTGATTTTATGTACATACAAACCCTAGGTCTAATCATGGTATAATTGAAAGCGGTAAATTGCGAAAATGTAAAATCTACGCTATTACAAAATCAGTATCCGGGAGTGGGGGTACATGTGTATGAATGGGGATGAGACTTATAATATCCAATAAGTTACAACCAAATCGAATTTGCGGTCAAATGTAAATATCGAATATACAAATATAAAATAAACAAATGTGTATAGGGCAATGTGAATGTATTTGTATTGTGTAAGTGTGAGATGTATATGTATATGTGATTATTTACATGTGTGACAATATGATTTTAAGAAAGTAATGTTAGGTATTTGCTTTGACCTAAATAATTTGAATGCTTATTTGTTCAATTAGTAATCTTGTATTTCTTTTAATATGTACAAAAGAAAATGTTTTAATTGAATGTTTAAGTTCTAATTAAATTATGTATAAAAATGATGTTTTTAAGAAAAGAAAATATTTCTAAATTTTAATTATGTATACAAAAAGTATTTTTTCATTTGTTATGAATTGAATTATGTATATTAAAAAAGAAATGTATTTTTAATTGTTATGTACAAAAGTATATTTAAAAGAAAAAGGTATTTTCAATTATATTGTATGATATGTACAAAAGTATATTTAAATTAAATGTTTTTTTAAAAATTATGTACAAAAGAAATGTGTTTTTAAGTATTCTTGTATTAATGTATTAGTATATCAATTAAATGTTAATTTAAGAAACAAATTATATTTTTTGTATATAGGAAATAAAAGAAAAGATAATTTTAAATATAGAGAAAATAAGTTTCTAAGTGAACCAAAAAAAAAGAATATTGTTAATGTTTGTATTTTGTTAATTAAAAAAAAGAGAATAACGTTTTTGAAAACTGAACTGAAAACAAAAGAAGAAATGGGCCGTAGGCAGTTCAAGGGTATGAGGCCCACGCTTAGGTCCAGTAACGTTTTAGGGTTTGCATTCGTTTTCATTTGGAGACAAAGGCTTTAGGGTTTGTGTACAGCGCGCCGTTCGTACTTTTCTTCTTCGTCTTCTTTGTTCGTCTTTCTCATGCCCAAATGCTCCTGAGTCTCACTCGCTCAGGCCACCAACGCCATCAACACCTTCTCTCCAAGGTTAAGCGCGTGACGATTCATTCAAGGTTTAAATTTCGTTTTTTATCTATTTGGTTTATGTGTTTGTGACAGATTGGTCTTATTTGCTGGTTTAGGCTTTTTGGTTTTAGTTTGCTTCAGCAGGTTTGAACTGGCTTTAGGTTGAATGCTTGGGCTTGACAGGTTAATGGTTTATCAGGCCATTGCTTGGGCTTGACAGGTTAATGGTTTATCAGGCCATTGCAGGTTACGCTTACAGGTTTGGTGTATGGTTCAGGCAGGTTTGTGCTTGTAGTGTTAGGCTTGAGGCTTTTTGACAGGATGAGGCTGAGGCAGGTTTCAAAATGCTTAGCAGGTATGATGCTTTGGGGTTTTCTGAACTGGTATCCTGGCTTTTGGGTTAATGCAGGTTTGTATATTTTCCTTCTTGGTTGGTTTTGAGTTTGGAGGTGTTTGATGTTTTATGGTTCAGGCCATTAGCATTTTGGTTCCAGGTTTGAGGTTATGTGTTTGGAAGTGTTTTCTTTTTTTGTTCTGGACAGCAGGTTGATGGTTGAGAAAACTGGTTTTTGTTTTTTTCTCTCTGTATTGTTTTATGCAGTGGGAGTCTGTCCATTTCCTTGTGTTGGTTTCTCCTTTGTATATCTTTTTCTCTATGCCTGCCTAAAGCCTAAAAACCTGCATCTTTTCTCTCTTCTCTCTCTCTCTCCTAGTACAGTTGCATTATAATATTATGCTTTTTGTACTTTTACTGAAGGTGGCTACTGATGGGAAATGATGATAAAAGAGTTTGCTTGCATAACAATTTCTTACTTCTGCATTCTTTATCCTTTCTTTGACAACTTTTGTACTTTGTGAACTTTCCATATCTTTGCCAAATCCTTTTCATGACAGCTTTGAGTAGACTTTGGCACTTTTGACAGCAAATTGTACTTTTTGGATTTTGATAGAAAGTTGTAACTTGGATTTTCTTCAGTTTGGTTGAACTTGAACTATGCAGTTTGACATTTTGAATTTATGCATTTTGACATTTTGCATTCATGATTAAATGAATAAGCTTCTTCCCTCTTTGTGAACCGGGAGAAATCCCGTGATTTGCAGAGAGGGTTAACTGATCCCAACCAGTGGCCCCTAATGATGAGTTTTTTCTGTCGTTTGTTATTTTATCTGCTTTTTGACTTTTCTCCTTTTCTTTTGCAGATGAATATTCGGATGGAGAGGAATAAAGTGAAGTATGAAGAATTAGAAATAAATAGGATAGTTTTCTTTTTATTTAAATTTAAATCAATGTAAAACCAATGTTTGTAATTAAATTCCAAACATCAATTGTACAGTTAATTTAAAGATAAATAAAAGTTTCCATTATCTAATTTAATTCTATTTTCTCTTTATTGTTTATTTATTATTTAAAACTCTTTGAATTAAAATAATTGAAAAATAAATTTCAATCATTTAATTTAGAATAATAAATAAATAAATAATGCTTTAGCACACTGATCAGTTAAACCTGGTATCTCCAAAGCAAAATGACAGATTCATTTTTCATCAAAACAAACCAAACAGGCGCATTCCCTCTTCACTGATTTTCAACAAACACTGTAAATCCAAACTGCGTATTTCTTTTGACTGGCTCAAACAAAACAACGTGAATTCAAACCAACTGCCTCTTTTACTGATTAAATCAAAACAACGCTAATTCAACCCGAATCTTGGAATAACTTGCAAAGTGCTGTGGAAATTTAATCTTTCTGAGAATATGCCCATAAAACCTTAATTCCTGATTAAATGCCAAATAACGTTCGCCTGATCAAAATGCGTCAAAATCAACCACAACCCTAAGCCAATTGTGTGAAACAATCCAGAGCCCTAAAAATCAATAAAACCCTAATTTTTGTTTGACTGACGAGAAAAGTCCGTTTGTATGATTCTTGAGCCAGTGTGAAAAGTCAGGAAATGCCTGAAGCTGAGATTTCTTGTGGAAAAAATGCGAGGGCAAATTTTGGGGTACAACAGTTGCCCCTGTTCAATCTTCTTGGACCTGAAGAGTTAGATTGGCAAGTTTTCCTTTCGCGACTTGAAGGTAAAAGAAGATTGGACACTAAAGTGCCCAGAAAATTTGCACTCGGCGATGTGATGGTAGATGTGAATGGGCTTAAAGATGCCATTTGGTGATGGGCTTAAAGATGCCATCTGGTGCGATAGAATTTTGTCGGGGGATGGGCTTAGAGATGCCATCTGGTGACTGCTGGTAGGAGGATGGGCTTATAGATGCCATATGGACATGTTGAACTGTATGTCAAAAGTGAGTGGGCAAGTATCAGAAGGACATCCATGTTTTGGAACATCTCTGAATTAGGGGTCCGAATAAGCAACAGATTGACGTCCATGTCTGGAGAATCCGTAAACTATTTTCAGGAGTTGGGATTGAATAAGCAATAGAGCAACGTCCGTTGTTGGGAGGCGTCCGTAAACTGTTTTCAAAAGTTGAGAAGAGTCTGAACAAGTCGGTAGATTGACATCCGTTGTAGGGAAGAATCTGTAAACTGTTTTCAAAAGTTGAGAAGAGTCTGAACAAGTCGGTAGATTGACATCCGTTGTAGGGAAGAATCTGTAAACTGTTTTCAAAAGTTGAGAAGAGTCTGAACAAGTCGGTAGATTGACATCCGTTGTAGGGAAGAATCTGTAAACTGTTTTCAAAAGTTGAGAAGAGTCTGAACAAGTTGGTAGATTGACATCCGTTGTAGGGAAGAATCCGTAAACTGTTTTCAGAAGTCTTGAAGTTGAAGAGGAACCGATGTAGGGTTTCTTGATAATGCGTCTGAATGGATCTGGAATAAGTATCAGAATGTCGCCGTGTCTGGGTCACATCTGAACTATTTCTGGATGAATCTCGGGAGATGATCTGCGTCTGTCGACTGCTCTTACCTGAAAAGTAAAGGGTTAGCCGTATGCAATGTTATGATGCATGATGCAATGTATGTGACATAAATGTTTATGACATGAATATGATGAATGCGCGTGTAAGCTGATGAGCTATCTTGCTGAGGATACATGAATCCGAGATGGCTGAAGATAAAAGCATCTTGACTGCTTCCGGGGAAAATAAATCCTTGGCTGCTGCTGGGGAAGAGAATTCCTGATGACCTCTACTGGGGGATTCCAATCTAATAGGCTCATGCTGGGGAGGTAAGATTGAGAATCTTCAGCTCGGTAGGAAGTAACTCTGGCGACTTCACTGGGGAACTCAAGATTTGCCATCCCAAAACTCTGTGGGGAGAAGGTTCAATGGTCTGGCTCCGCTGGGGATTGATAATTTGAAGTTTTAGCTTTACTGGGGATAATGAAGCTTGACTCTGAGTGGAGTTAGCTTGAGAAGAATCTGAACAAGCGATAGGTTAACATCCGTTGTTGGGAAGAATCCGTGAACTGTTTTCAGAAATCTTGAAATTGAATAAGCAATAGAGCAGCATCCGTTGTTGGGAAGCGTCCGTAAACTATTTTCAAAGGTTGCATCTGAACAAGTTGATAGATTAACATCCATTGTTGGGAAGAATCCATAAACTGTTTTCAGAAGTCTTGAAGAAGAATCTGAACAAGTGATAGGTTAACATCCGTTACTTGGAGAACCTGTGAACTGTTTTCAGAAATCTTGAAGTTGAATCAGCAATAGAGCCGCATCCGTTGTTGGGAAGCGTCCGTAAACTAATTTCAAAGGTTGCATCTGAACAAGTTGATAGATTAACATCCGTTGTTGGGAAGAATCCATAAACTGTTTTCAGAAGTCTTGAAGAGGAACCGGTGTGGGGCTTCCTGATGATGAGCTCGTGTAAAACTGCATCAGTTTTTGAATACTTTTGACATTCGAATGCCCCAAGTGGTGATGTAGATAATTTCCTGGCTTATTACAGGTGTTGGTCTACAATCGGTCGTTCACAGATGTTTTCCTGGGTTGTTACAGGTGTTGATCTGGAATTCTTCAGACGTGCCCTGGCTGGATACAGGAATCGGGTCTGGAAATGTGGTCAACAAATATGCCCTGGCTGGATACAGGAATCGAATCTGGAAATAGTCGTCAACAGATATGCCCTGGCTGGATACAAGAATCGAATCTTCGAACTCTTCAGACGTGCCCTGGCTAGATACAGGAATCGAGTCTGGAAATATGGTCAACAGATATGCCCTGGCTGGATACAGGAATCGAATCTGGAAAGGTGATAGTTGATAGATATGCCTTGGCTGGATACATGAATCGAATCTTCGAACTCTTCAGACGTGCCCTGGCTAGATACAGGAATCGAGTCTGGAAATGTGGTCAACAGATATGCCCTGGCTGGATACAGGAATCGAATCTGGAAAGGTGATAGTTGATAGATATTCCCTGGCTGGATACAGGAATCGAATCTTCAAACTCTTCAGACGTGCCCTGGCTAGATACAGGAATCGAATCTGGAAATGTGGTCAACAGATATGCCCTGGCTGGATATAAGAGTCGAATCTGGAAATGTGGTCAACAGATATGCCCTGGCTGGATATAAGAGTCGAATCTGGAATTGTAATAGTTGATAGATATGCCCTGGCTGGATACAGGAATCGAATCTTCAAACTCTTCAGACGTGCCCTGGCTAGATACAGGAATCGAGTCTGGAAATGTGGTCAACAGATATGCCCTGGCTGGATGCAGGAGTCGAATCTGGAATTGTAATAGTTGATAGATATGCCCTGGCTGGATACAGGAATCGAATCTTCAAACTCTTCAGACGTGCCCTGGCTAGATACAGGAATCGAGTCTGGAAATGTGGTCAACAGATATGCCCTGGCTGGATACAGGAGTCGAATATGGAATTGTAATAGTTGATTTGTTGAACACTTTTGACATTCGAATGCCCCAAGTGGTGAAGAAGGAGTCTTGAATCAGATTACTCTGCATATTGAGAGATTTCTTGAAATCTTGACTGGACTTCCCCAGGTTAACTGAACTTTGAAAGATCTGTTGGACCTTGACTGGACTGCCCCAGGTTAATTGGATTGTGACATGTCATGCCCCTTGTTGATAGGAGATTTGATGGAAGTGTCATCCTCTTGAAATGATTTTGACTTACTGAGAGAGTTTTCGTTCCTCCGAACATTCGCTGTATGAATTTCTTCGCTGTCAAACAAAAGGGTCAAATGCAGACAGTGATATTCGAATAATGCAAAGTTTATGTTTGTCTCGAAGTTTTGAAAAATGCGTTTTTAGCAGAAAACTTTTTATAAGACAAATCAACACAAGATTTAGAGCAAAGCCCTACAGGAGTCAGGATACCTTTTGTAACAGTATGCTTTCGAACTAACCCATGCTTCAATTAGGACTTTTGAAGGGTTGTAACGTGGCCTGGTTCATGGTTTAAGAAACAAAGGGTAAAGGCTCAAAGTATATTTGTACCCACCCGCTCTTCGTGATGTCCTTCAACCTAAGCTCAGTTAATTGTGCGTCACACTCTGCTTTGAGTTTGGAACGACTTTTGGGAGATGGTTCACCAGTTGATTTTTGGGAGACAGTCATCATCTCCTTTTTCTTTTTCAACACTTTTCATGTTGTTGAGGATTTTGTAATGACCTCACTATTTTGATTTTGATTTGTTATCCCTAACTTTTGCCTGACTGTTACCGTTTTCCGGGATTACAGTCAGCGGGATGCCCCAGCTTTCTTAAGCCTCCTTTATAGGTTTTGGCTCAATGGGCTTTTCTCTTTTGAGAGATTGACTGTCTATGTGATAGGGAACCACCCTTGTCTTTTGACTCCAAGGGAATGCTTTCTTTTTCGATGTCGTTCGTTGTGTTACGAACTGAGAGTTTGCGACTTCAATGCGCATTTTCTCTTGAATTAACTGAGATACTACCCTGCCCCAGGTTTATATCAAGGGTTTTGATCGTTTCAGAACAGGAAACTCCTACTTCTTTGGCTCGAAGGGGTTGACTAGGGATTAACTTCCTTATAACTCCAGTGTTTGGGATTTGAAAGAAATGCCTGTACATCATCAGCAAGGTCTGTCCAAAAGCACACTGTATAAGATCATGGCATTGTTTCGTCATCCTCCCTCTAAAGGCTTACAGCTTTTTATCAAGAGTCAAATATCATAAAGAAAAGCATAAGAGTAGTGAAACGAATGGATGGATTCAAGACAAACATATGCAATGCATTAATGAAAACAGAGTTTAACATCAACAGATAATTGTTTGACAGCAAATGAAATTACAACTTTGAAAATTCAAAAAGAAGCAAAAGTCTTTCAGTTTGAGCTTCTTCACTTCAAGTGGAGAACCCTTTAACGGAAGATCTTCATCTCACCGTCTGGCATGAATTCCAGCACCCCAATGTCAATCAGATCTTGAATCTTGTTCTTCAAGGCCCAACAGTCGTTGGTGTCGTGTCCCGGGCTGTAGGAGTGGTAAACACAGAATGCGTCGGGATGATAGTGAGGAGAGGATGTATTGAGCTTCTGAGGAGGGTCCTTTACAGTAAGCAAGTTGACCTTCAACAGACGCTTCAGTATAAAGAATGATGGTATTTCAGTCTCCGTGAATTGTCTTCCCGACTTTTCTTGCTTACGCCGATTACCCCGTTGACGCTGGCGAGGTTGTTGATGGGCTTGTGACCCTGAAGCAAGCAAAGGAGCTTTCCCTTTGTCTTCTTGAGTGGATGGAGGCTGAGCGGTGACTGGCTCTTCGACCTCAGATGTTTTCCCCAGTTGGTTGTTTAGAAGCAGTTGGCGGACAAGAACTCTGAGTTCCTCTTGTCTTTGAGATAGGTCTTGGATGAGAGCCATCTGGCCCACCAACTGTCCCATCATTTGGGTCCTTAGTGTTGTCAGATCAAACTGCAGCTCCGCAAGCTGAGCACTCCTGACATTGTTGGAATTCTCCAAGCCCTTGGTGAGGAGAGCTTTCATCTCTTCTTGCCCCAGAGACAAGTTCAGGAACATCTCCTGCAGCTGAGCAGTCTGGTCTTGGATGTCTTTGACAGACCTTTCTAGAGCCATCTCTTGCTGAAATAAACAGCAGGAGAGTAAGGAAACCTGAAAAAGGAAAGACTGTCAAAATGCAATGCATGATATGTGGATGCATGCTTTCAAGGATCTCTTGGGGTAAACACAAGAAAATGTTAGAGGTTAAACTTTGCTCTTGGATTGGAGATCTCTGCACCGGTGGACGTTCTTCCACGAGAATCAAGCTCACCATGTCGAGTGGGTCATAGCCACTGATTCAAGTTGTTGTTCTTGAACTTTGATTGGAGAGCTTTGTATCGGTGGATGTCTTTTTACGAGAATCAAGCTCACCATGTCGAGTGGGTCATAGCCACTGATTCAAGTTGTTGCACTTGATCTTTGACTGGAGAACTTTGTGTCGGTGGATGTCTTTTTACGAGAATCAAGCTCACCATGTCGAGTGGGTCATAGCCACTGATTCAAGTTGTTGCACTTGATCTTTGACTGGAGAACTTTGTGTCGGTGGATGTCTTTCCACGAGAATCAAGCTTTCCATGTCGAGTGGGTCATAGCCACTGATTCAAGTTGTTGCACTTGAACTTTGATTGGATTGGTTAGAGGAGAAACCTCTTGCCCCTGGATAGATGTCTGGTTCATCGTAACCCTGCATCAAAAGAACCCTCGAGATCCTTGAAATGGTTATTGAAAATGCTATGGTATGATGTCATGATGTTATGTACATGTATGCACAAGCAAGTGAGTGTATATACAGGCAAACATATTCACACAAAGCAGACAAATCCTTAGGTTTAGGCTTGCATGAGGTTCAGGTACTACCCTCTTTCAGTTTGTTGGTTAAAACCTGTCCTATCAAAAGTAACCGGGTTCTAGAGGATCTCAAATCATTGGCTACCCTCAATCGGTCATAACTCCCGCATCGCAACCTTTTCTCGCGGCCGGAACCATCGCGAGAGTTTAGCCTCAATGAGCGTAGCATACTGCTACTGTTCTAATGGCCAAGTTGGTCAATTTAGGGTTCTAAGGTCGGTTGGTGCTTAATGACTCCTTGGAAGACCCATATTCTCCCCGTTTCAACATGAGGGATATCGGTACAGACCAAGACGCCACACCAACGTAGCCACTCCTTCACCCATGTCGGTATATGCCGGACAGGTCCCTCACAGATTATGCTACCTAAAAGGGTATTCCCCAGATCCGGGTTAGGATCTATGAAACTCCGATACAAAGCCCACAAATGTAAAGCAAATAAAACAATCAATTGAAAATAAAGGTGATCTAAACCCTAAGGTAACCCCACTTAAAACTTCTCCCCAGCAGAGTCGCCAGTTCTGTGATACGGTGGGAGAACTGACTAGTGTTTTGCGTTCGTATTCGCACTTGTGTGGTTGAGCAAGAGTCGCCACTGACTTTTTATTTTATCCTAAAGGAAAGGTTAAAAAAAGCACAGCAAAAACCTTTTGAGATTTTTCTTGGGTTCGGGGGGTAGATTATGAAAAGGGAAGGTATTAGCACCCTTTTCATCCATGGTTATCCATGGGCTCTTAGTTACTTGGTTTTTTAGATCACTTGCCTTGATTTTCGATTGCTTGAAAATGGTGTGTGTGTGTGTGTATGTTTTTGAAAATGTTTTTGAAGAGATGCCTTGTCTTAGGCAACCAATGTATTTGACTCGTGTTTGAGTGTTTTACAAAAGTGTGGATCTTTTCGAAAAGATGTTTCAAATGTTTTTGAGAGCTTGTTTGAAAGTGTTGTGGATTGTGGTTTTTGAAAAGAAGGCAAGTGTTTTTGCAAGTTGATCTCAAGTAACTAAGAGTTTTACCTACCCTATTGTACTCAAAGGTTTTTGTTATGTTTTAACCCCTTTTTAACAATTTTGTTCCACCATTGAAATTGGTGGACAATCTTGCATTTAGGAAGTTTATTCGGGACGGGCGCGGGTCGTCGTATGGACCACGAATGCAATGATGCCAAGTGTCTTTGGCAATTTGTTTTGAAGGGACTATGATCATTCCGTTTAGGCAACACTTTGAGAGACTTATGATCATTTGAATTTTGTTTTGCCAAAGATACTCGACGTGCAAGCATGGCCCATTTTGGAAGGCAACATGTGGGATTACCCTAGAGGGTGCAAGTGTGATTGTGTATTAATTTCATGTATTTGTCTTGTATTAGGTTATCTAGCGTTTGATTTTATGTACATACAAACCCTAGGTCTAATCATGGTATAATTGAAAGCGGTAAATTGCGAAAATGTAAAATCTACGCTATTACAAAATCAGTATCCGGGAGTGGGGGTACATGTGTATGAATGGGGATGAGACTTATAGTATCTAATAAGTTACAACCAAATCGAATTTGCGGTCAAATGTAAATATTGAATATACAAATATAAGATAAAAAAATGTGTATAGGGCAATGTGAATGTATTTGTATTGTGTAAGTGTGAGATGTATATGTATATGTGATTATTTACATGTGTGACAATATGATTTTAAGAAAGTAATGTTAGGTATTTGCTTTGACCTAAATAATTTGAATGCTTATTTGTTCAATTAGTAATCTTGTATTTCTTTTAATATGTACAAAAGAAAATGTTTTAATTGGATGTTTAAGTTCTAATTAAATTATGTATAAAAATGATGTTTTTAAGAAAAGAAAATATTTCTAAATTTTAATTATGTATACAAAAAGTATTTTTTCATTTGTTATGAATTGAATTATGTATATTAAAAAAGAAATGTATTTTTAATTGTTATGTACAAAAGTATATTTAAAAGAAAAAGGTATTTTCAATTATATTGTATGATATGTACAAAAGTATATTTAAATTAAATGTTTTTTTAAAAATTATGTACAAAAGAAATGTGTTTTTAAGTATTCTTGTATTAATGTATTAGTATATCAATTAAATGTTAATTTAAGAAACAAATTATATTTTTTGTATATAGGAAATAAAAGAAAAGATAATTTTAAATATAGAGAAAATAAGTTTCTAAGTGAACCAAAAAAAAAGAATATTGTTAATGTTTGTATTTTGTTAATTAAAAAAAAGAGAATAACGTTTTTGAAAACTGAACTGAAAACAAAAGAAGAAATGGGCCGTAGGCAGTTCAAGGGTATGAGGCCCACGCTTAGGTCCAGTAACGTTTTAGGGTTTGCATTCGTTTTCATTTGGAGACAAAGGCTTTAGGGTTTGTGTACAACGCGTCGTTCATACTTTTCTTCTTCGTCTTCTTTGTTCGTCTTTCTCATGCCCAAATGCTCCTGAGTCTCACTCGCTCAGGCCACCAACGCCATCAACACCTTCTCTCCAAGGTTAAGCGCGTGACGATTCATTCAAAGTTTAAATTTCGTTTTTTATCTCTTTGGTTTATGTGTTTGTGACAAATTGGTCTTATTTGCTGGTTTAGGCTTTTTGGTTTTAGTTTGCTTCAGCAGGTTTGAACTGGCTTTAGGTTGAATGCTTGGGCTTGACAGGTTAATGGTTTATCAGGCCATTGCTTGGGCTTGACAGGTTAATGGTTTATCAGGCCATTGCAGGTTACGCTTACAGGTTTGGTGTATGGTTCAGGCAGGTTTGTGCTTGTAGTGTTAGGCTTGAGGCTTTTTGACAGGATGAGGCTGAGGCAGGTTTCAAAATGCTTAGCAGGTATGATGCTTTGGGGTTTTCTGAGCTGGTATCCTGGCTTTTGGGTTAATGCAGGTTTGTATATTTTCCTTCTTGGTTGGTTTTGAGTTTGGAGGTGTTTGATGTTTTATGGTTCAGGCCATTAGCATTTTGGTTCCAGGTTTGAGGTTATGTGTTTGGAAGTGTTTTCTTTTTTTGTTCTGGACAGCAGGTTGATGGTTGAGAAAACTGGTTTTTGTTTTTTGCTCTCTGTATTGTTTTATGCAGTGGGAGTCTGTCCATTTCCTTGTGTTGGTTTCTCCTTTGTATATCTTTTTCTCTATGCCTGCCTAAAGCCTAAAAACCTGCATCTTTTCTCTCTTCTCTCTCTCTCCTAGTACAGTTGCATTATAATATTATGCTTTTTGTACTTTTACTGAAGGTGGCTACTGATGGGAAATGATGATAAAAGAGTTTGCTTGCATAACAATTTCTTACTTCTGCATTCTTTATCCTTTCTTTGACAGCTTTTGTACTTTGTGAACTTTCCATATCTTTGCCAAATCCTTTTCATGACAGCTTTGAGTAGACTTTGGCACTTTTGACAGCAAATTGTACTTTTTGGATTTTGATAGAAAGTTGTAACTTGGATTTTCTTCAGTTTGGTTGAACTTGAACTATGCAGTTTGACATTTTGAATTTATGCATTTTGACATTTTGCATTCATGATTAAATGAATAAGCTTCTTCCCTCTTTGTGAACCGGGAGAAATCCCGTGATTTGCAGAGAGGGTTAACTGATCCCAACCAGTGGCCCCTAATGATGAGTTTTTTCTGTCGTTTGTTATTTTATCTGCTTTTTGACTTTTCTCCTTTTCTTTTGCAGATGAATATTCGGATGGAGAGGAATAAAGTGAAGTATGAAGAATTAGAAATAAATAGGATAGTTTTCTTTTTATTTAAATTTAAATCAATGTAAAACCAATGTTTGTAATTAAATTCCAAACATCAATTGTACAGTTAATTTAAAGATAAATAAAAGTTTCCATTATCCAATTTAATTCTATTTTCTCTTTATTGTTTATTTATTATTTAAAACTCTTTGAATTAAAATAATTGAAAAATAAATTTCAATCATTTAATTTAGAATAATAAATAAATAAATAATGCTTTAGCACACTGATCAGTTAAACCTGGTATCTCCAAAGCAAAATGACAGATTCATTTTTCATCAAAACAAACCAAACAGGCGCATTCCCTCTTCACTGATTTTCAACAAACACTGTAAATCCAAACTGCGTATTTCTTTTGACTGACTCAAACAAAACAACGTGAATTCAAACCAACTGCCTTTTTTACTGATTAAATCAAAACAACGCTAATTCAACCCGAATCTTGGAATAACTTGCAAAGTGCTGTGGAAATTTAATCTTTCTGAGAATATGCCCATAAAACCTTAATTCCTGATTAAATGCCAAATAACGTTCGCCTGATCAAAATGCGTTAGAATCAACCACAACCCTAAGCCAATTGTGTGAAACAATCCAGAGCCCTAAAAATCAATAAAACCCTAATTTTTGTTTGACTGACGAGAAAAGTCCGTTTGTCCGATTCTTGAGCCAGTTTGAAAAGTCAGGAAATGCCTGAAGCTGAGATTTCTTGTGGAAAAAATGCGAGGGCAAATTTTGGGGTACAACAGGATCCATCTTTGATATCAATAGAGTAGTGTGAGTCAGCATATACTGTCTCAGCCGGCGAGCAGCCCATGCCAAAGCGCATCAAGTTTTCTCAAGCAACGAGTATCGGGTCTCGAAGTCGGTAAACTTTTTGCTAAGGTGATAAATAGCATGCTCTTTTCGGCCAGACTCATCATGCTGCCCCAGCACGCACCCCATTGAATTATCGAGTATTGTCAAGTATAAGATCAAAGGTCTCCCTTCAACTGGAGGCATCAGAATAGAAGGCTCTTGGAGATATTCCTTGATCCTTTCGAAAGCGGCCTGACATTCATCGTTCCATTTTACCACTTAATCTTTCTTCAGTAACTTGAAGATTGGTTCACAAGTAGCAGTCAGGTGTGAGATGAATCAGGCAATGTAGTTCAGACGTCCCAGAAAGCCTCTGACTTCTTTTTCTGTTCGGGGAGCTGGCATTTCCTGTATAGCCTTCACCTTTGCAGGGTCCACTTGAATACCTTTATCACTAACGACAAAACCAAACAGCTTACCAGACCTCACCCTGAAGGTGCACTTGTTCGGGTTTAATCTCAGCTTGTACAACTTTAACATGCCAAATAGCTTCTGAAGATGCTCAAGGTGTTCTTCCTCAGTCTGGGACCTTGCAATCATGTCGTCAACGTATACCTCAATCTCATGATGAATCATGTCATGGAATAAAGCGACCATGGCGCGCTGATACGTTGCCCCAACATTTTTCAATCCGAAAGGCATGACTTTGTAGCAAAACGTACCCCACTGTGTGACAAACGTTGTCTTCTCCATATCCTCGGGAGCCATCTTAATCTGATTATAATCGTAGAAACCATCCATAAAGGAGAAGACATTATGTTGTGCGGTGTTGTTAACCAAAACGTCGATATGAGGCAGAGGGAAATCATCCTTGGGGCTTGCCCTGTTCAGATCCCTATAGTCCACGCACATACGAACCTTACCATCTTTCTTTGGCACCGGAACCATGTTGGCGACCCACTGCGGGTAAGAAGTAACTGCTAGAAAACCGGCATCAAACTGTTTCATAACTTCAACCTTGATTTTCTCAGACATCTCCGGGAACATTCGGCGAACTTTCTGTTTCACTGGAGGACAGTATTCCTTGGTGGGAAAACGGTGAACCACAATATCAGTATCCAACCCAGGCAAATCTTCATAGGACCAGGCAAAGATCTCAACATAGTCACGCAGCATCTGAATCAACCGTTGCTTAACACTAGACTCCAGATTTGCACCGATCTTGACCTCTTTCTTGTCTACCTCTGTACCCAGATTCACTAATTCCACCGACTCTTCATGCAGCTGTATGGCCCTCTCTTCCTGAAGTAATAGTCTAGCAAGTTCACCAGGCACTTCACAATCATCCTCACCTTCGTCCTCGGCTTGGTTGATCGGACTTTCAAAGTCATAACTGGCAGTAGCAGAGTCGTTATCAGTGGGATCTAGAGTGGATGTAGACCTGTATATGTGAGTGTGTGTAAAATAGTTGTTTTGCAAGATAGAAAAGAAAAACAAGGAGCACAAAATTCGTAATGCAAGAAAATGTCCAATGCTTTTATTGATGATATATGGAGATGACAAATATAAAGCCCTCACAAACAAAGCCACGGTACCCCGGGTAAGACACCAGGCCGTAAAGTTTAAAAATTGTTTGTTACAAACTCAAAACAAAAAGTCTCATTACTGTGTAATAAAAGAAATAGGTACGAAGTCCTTTGCCGTCCAATTGCTTAATCCACCGTCGGTAGTCAGGTAAATCCAGTTGTCGAAGTCAGACTCTTCATCATCATCTTCAATCGCATTCACTCCCGCATTACTGATAAACAGGGGAGGTCCTCTGATCCGCGCACGCCGAACAACCCTTTGAGCTTCTGCAGTGAAACCCAAACCAAACTTGTCAGTCTTATGTGCAAAGTCAGGGAGTTGGCCCCAATTCGCACACCCACCTTTCTCAACAACAACCCGGGCATCCTTGAGGGAATCCATCTTCTCTGGAGGATCTTCTGCAACAGTTTCAGTCAACGCCAGCGTTGGAGGACTTCTTCAAAGTGTTGACACAGGGTTTCAATGAACTCCCCATCCATCTCCACATACCAGAAAGATTTGAGGTGGCTTACCATGTACTCCTCTTCTCCTCGTACTGTAACAATTTTCCATTTCACTGGGTATTTTAGCATTTGATGGAGCGTAGAAGTTACTGCCCCCGTTTTATGGATCTATGAGCGACCCAGCAAACAAGAATAAGATGGATGAATGTCCATCACATAGAATGTAGACGCGAAATTATGTGAACCAACCTTAATAGGGACGTCCACCTCTCCATGTACCATCCTCTTGGACCCGTCAAAGGCCTTAACCACAATATTACTCGGCTTCAGCACCAACCCTTCACAGTCTAACCGGTCTAACGCTTTCTTGGGTAAAACATTCAACGAGGACCTAGTATCCACCAACACGTGAGCTAGAGTAGTGCCCCTGCACTCGATTGAAACATGCAGAGCGTCATTGTGATTCATTACCTTGGCAGTCAAATCTGCGTCGGAGAAACCCAACCCGTTATCAGCAGTCAAACTAGCCATACAGTCTTTGAACTGATCAGCAAATGTCACCTGCGGCACATGCGCAGTTTTTAGGAAAGCAATCAGAGCCTTAACATGGGCTTATGAGAATAACAATAAAGACAACATAGAGATCTTCGACGGGGTTTGCCCCAGCTATTCGACTATGTTGTAGTCTCTTTTCTTAATGATCTTTAAAATTTCCTCTATCTCCTATCTAGAGGCTTCAACAGTAATCTTCTTCGGTGCCTCCGTCTGGGCAGGCTCACTGGTGATCCCTTTGCCCCGAGTGTCAGATGACTCGGCAACAGGGGTAATGATTGGAACATGAACAGGAACAGTAACAGATGTACTGGCAGGTGTAATAGTAACAGGCTTCCGAACGGTTGGTGGGGAAATCTCAGGGGAGAAAAGTCTTCCGCTTCGGGTGACTTTACTAGATCCAACAATATTGCTGACATCAGTATCAGCCTCTTCGTCCTTCAAGTCTTGTTTAATCCCGTGATAATACACATCGGCCCCATAGTGCCACGGGACAACCTTATCCGACGTGTAAAGGATAGGTCCAGGAACAGTAATGATTAATGGAGCAATTCTTGGAACAAATGTAATTCTGACAGGCTTTCTCGAGGAAGCCTTGGAAGAATTGGCGAAAATGGTGATTATGGAAACATCTTCAACAGGAATCAATGGAACCAAAGTTTTCTCGAATAAAATTTCTTTATTATCCATCAGGCGTCAGACACCTGACTTCAATAGATAGCAACCAGTAGGTAGGACGGAACACATGTGGCAACCTTCACCACAGCCCAGAAATAAACCAGCTAACAGAAGGTTCTTCTTCACAGTCATCAACAGAGTAGAAATATATTTTACGGAAGTCACAAATGAGTCATCATCTACAACATTCACTCCATGCTTGGGCATAGGAGCAGTCATAACATTAGGCTTTTCCGGCGCTTCAAACTCAATTTCCTTAGCATTAATCAGATCCTGTACCTTATTCTTCAAGGCCAAGCAGTTATTCGTGTCATGCCCCGGGCTATCAGAGTGATAAGCACAGCGGGCGTTCGGATTATACAGCGGTGATGTGGTGTTGGAATTCTTTGGAGCCTCCTTCGGAATCACCAAGTTGGTCTTCAACAATTGCGGCAGAATTTGAGACAAGGTCATACTGAGCCGAGTGAATTAGCTCTGTGGCCTCTCTGCTCTTTGATGATTGTTGCATTGTGGGGAAACGATTGGTCTTGATATAACTACCGCATTAACTGCTTGGCGGAGCTCAGGTCGGTTTTGGCTCCTCGAGCTGTAAACTGCACTAGACTCCTTCTTGAAAGGTTTCTTCTCATTACTTGACGATGCACCTTTCTGTATCTTGTCGCTCTTGATACCGGCCTCAACTCTCTCCCTAGTCATAATCAACTCAGTGAAACTAGACGATGAACTTCCGATCAAATGATTGAAATATGGACCAGACAAAGTCCCAAGAAACATATCCACCAGCTCCCTATCAGCCAGAGGGGTTTGTACTCTTCCTGCCAGATCTCTCCATTTCTGAGCTTAGTCCTTAAAACCTTCGCTCGCACCCATAGACATACCCTAAAGTTGGGTACGCGTGCGAGCAAGGTCGGCATTATATTGGTACTGCTTGTAAAAAGCAGCAGCAAGGTCCTCCCAAATACATACATTAGCTTCTTCTAGTTGATAGAACCATTCAAGTTGAGTCCCTGAAAGACTATCTTGAAAGAAATGAACCCAGAGGTTCCTATCAACAGTATATGGTTGAATCTTTCTGACATACGAGCGGAGGTGTAACTTTGGACAGGAGACCCCGTCGTACTTAGCAAAGACAGGAGCTTTAAACTTATGTGGGATCACCACCCCAGATGCCAAACCCAAATCTCCAAAGTGTTAGAATATAGTTTGATTCTACAACCCTCAATTAGAGTTTTGATCATAACAAAATACAAGAATAAATAAATTGTAAGATTTATATAAGACATATATGCTACTTAAAATTATGTTTTGTTTTTACAGAAACTCTGATGGAATCAGCATCAGAAGATCAATATCAACATTAGCATCAGAAAATATGTCAGCATCAGAAGATCAAATAACATGTGCCATACGCTGAAGCCTGATGAACAGAATCTACGCACAAAATACTCTAACTCTGATCAAGATCCTATCCAAATCACCAGCACTCAGAAGCGTCAGCATAAAGGAAAGAACACTCTGATTATCATTAGCAGAACACTCTGAAGCGTTACTATGCATTCAAGACAGATTAATTACCAATGGCTCTATCCAAGACAAGATCTTCTCAAAAAGGAAAGAACGTTATTAGCATTGAAATGGCTTTATGGACAATAACGTATCTCTTCCCATGCTATATAAACAAGTCAGTGTGAGAAAAGAAAAGGCTAATAATCTTCACGCATATACACGCCTACGTAAACAAACTCACTCATACAATTTGCTAAAGCCTTTCAACCACGCTTACTCTATAGCTCTAGCAATCCAGTTTCAATTCTAAGCTTAATATTGTGTATTATCACAGTTGTGATATTTAGTTTTATTAGAAAACATCAAACACACTTTTGTTCATTTATCTGTAAGAGAATTTCCTTGAGATAAACCGGTCTGTGGTTACACTCAAGAAGACTTTAACAATTGTTAAAGTAGTTGTGTAATCAGTTGATTATAGTGGATTAAGACCTCATTGGAGAGAGGCGAAATCACCTTGACGGGTGGACTGGAGTAGTTTGAGATCAAACGAACCAGGATAAAAATACAGTGTTGTCTGCACCTTTGATTTAAGTTTTACAATTCAACCCCCCTTCTTGTGTTTTTGACTTCTTCAATTGGCATCAGAGCGCCTGGTTCTGAGCTTATAACACTTAACCGTGTCAGTACAAGATCCAGCGTCAGAAAAACACAATGGCAGGACCACATCAAAACATCAGCAATGACAACAATGAAGAAAGAGACAGATTCAGTGGCAAACCTCCAGTCTTTGATGGGGAGAACTTTGACTACTGGAAAGACAGAATTGAAAGTTTCTTTCTGGCCCCATGATGCTGATCTGTGGGACATGGTGACTGATGGATACACGCACCCAGTGGATGGAAGTGGTCAGAAGATTGACAGGAAAGCAATGTCTGATCAACAAAAGCGTGATTTCAGAAATCATCACAAGGCCAGAACAATTCTTCTCAGCTCCATCTCTTATTCTGAATATGAAAAGATATCAAACAGAGACACTGCAAAGAATATGTTTGACTCTCTGAGAATGACGCATGAAGGCAACATTCAGGTCAAAGAAACCAAATCTCTTGCGCTCATTCAGAAGTACGAGGCATTCAAGATGGAAGAAAGTGAATCAATAGAAACGATGTTCTCAAGATTTCAAATTCTGGTTGCTGGTCTCAAAGTTCTTGACAAAGGGTATTCTACTGCTGATCATGTCAAGAAGATCATCAGAAGCTTGCCAAAACAGTGGAGGCCAATGGTCACAGTGCTTAAGCTAGCAAAGGATCTCAACAAAATCTCTCTGGAGGAACTTGTCAGCTCCCTCAGAAGTCACGAGATAGAGCTAGAAGCAGATGAACCTCAAAAGCAAGGTAAGCCATTAGCTTTAAAATCTAACAGAAAATCTGACTCTAAAGTTTTGTAGGCTGTTGAAGAAACCTCTGATGGGTCCTCATCAGAAGAAGATGAACTGTCTCTCCTCTCCAGAAGGGTGAACCAACTGTGGAAGCAGAGGCAAAGGAAGTTCAGGAATCCCAGAAGATCAGAGAATCAGAATGAATCCTTCTCCAGATACAGAAGGTCAGAATCCTCCTCTAGACACAGAAGATCTGAAGGTTCTTCAGGAAGCAGAAAGCCAAACAAAAAAGACATCATCTGCTATGAATGTAACGAGCAAGGACACTACAAAAGTGATTGCCCAAAGCTTCAGAAGGAAAAGCCCAAAAAGAAGTTTGGCAAGGAAAAGAAGAAAAGTCTCATGGCTACATGGGATGATTCTGACACATCTGAAGCTGACTCAGAATCAGATGATGAAAGAGAAAACATAGCTCTCATGGCAAACATAACAGAAGATAGTGAAGCTTCTGAGTCAGACTCTGAATTAGATACAGAAGAGGTATTTCCTGACTTTGCTATAAACTTTACTAAGGCTGAACTAGCTGAAAGCCTTAATGAAATTCTGGAAAGATATCAGTAGATCAGAGTCAAATTCAGAAACCTGAAAAGGAATCTTGCTTCTGACTCTGATAAGACTGAGAGTCTCAAATTGGAGAATTCTGCGTTAAAAGATAAAATTTCAAAATTAGAAAATCTATTGAGAAACTCTCAGAAGGAAACAATCCCTGAAACTCCCAGCAGTGCTGATGAGATCATCAAGGAGTATGATCACAGCTTTCAGAAGTTTCTAGCTAAAAACATAGATAGAAGCAAAATGGCTTCAATGATCTATGGAGTTAGCAGAAATGGCAGAAAAGGAATAGGATACCAAGGTAAGGTATCTACACCAAAAAATGCCATGGATTTAGTTATAAAACGTACTCCACTTAATTCACACTTTATATATGGGCACACACACGACATCAAATATACTAGTAGTAATTATTCTGTCAAACAAAAATTCAACCAGAGTTTTGGTAAAACTAACAAATCAGGACCCAATAAAATATGGGTACCTAAGGATAAAATAATACATGTGGAAGATATCTTTAGCAGCAAAGCAGAAACACCAGTCATGGTACCTTGACTCTGGATGCTCACGACACATGACGGGAAGAAGGCATATGTTCCAAAGCCTGGAACTTAAGCCTGGAGGCCACGTAGGCTTTGGAGGCAATCAGAGGGGAAAGATCATTGGCTCTGGAATAGTAGGATACTCTGAACGCTCAAGAGGGTACAAAGTATACAATACAGAAACACAGATTGTGGAGGAATCAATCAGTTTTCGTTTTGATGATAAGCTTGACTCTCAAAAGTAAAAGCAGAATGAAGTATTTGCAGGTATGGAAGTTGAATTCACAGGTACTAAAGATAAGTCATCAGAAGCTCTCAACAGAGACACTCCCTCAACATCAGAAAGAGGCACTGCAAGCAATCCAGCACCTTCTGTTGATCAACTTCAGAAAAGACCATCCAGAAGCAGCATGGATCACCCAGAAGAAACAATCTTAGGAAGAAAGGAAGATCCAATCAGAACAAGATCTAGCTTCAGAAACTCTAAAGAATACCTCATGGGACTTGTTTCTCTAACTGAACCATCAACAATTGATGAAGCTCTTCTGGAAAATGACTGGATTCTAGCAATGCAAGAGGAGCTGAATCAATTCACAAGAAATGACGTATGGGATCTAGTTCCCAAACCAAAAGGATTCAACGTCATTGGAACAAAATGGGTGTTCAGAAACAAACTGAATGAACAAGGTGAAGTCATCAGAAACAAATCACGATTGGTAGCACAAGGTTATAGTCAACAAGAAGGGATAGACTATACAGAAACCTTTGCTCCAGTTGCCAGGTTAGAATCTATCAGAATCTTAATTTCATTTGCTATTAATAAAGGCATCACTCTGTATCAGATGGATGTTAAGAGTGCATTCTTAAATGGCTATATAGAAGAAGAGGTATATGTGCACCAACCCCCTGGTTTTGAAAGTTCCAAAAATCCAGAATATGTCTTCAAACTAAAGAAGTCACTCTATGGTCTGAAACAAGCTCTCAGAGCTTGGTACGAAAGACTAAGTAACTTCCTGTTAGAAAAGGAATTCACCAGAGGGAAAGTGGACACAACCTTATTCTGTAAGACAGTTAAGAATGACATTTTAGTATGTCAGATTTATGTTGATGATATCATTTTTGGATCTACTAAACCTTCTATGGGAAGAAAGTTTGCTAAGTGTATGCAGGCAGAATTTGAGATGAGCCTAATGGGGGAACTGAAATTCTTTTTGGGTATTCAGATCAATCAAACCCCAGAAGGAACTTACATTCATCAGAGCAAATATGCCAGTGAACTTCTGAAGAAATTTGATCTCTCAGAATTTAAGCCATCAAAGATTCCAATGCATCCCACGTGCATTCTGGAAAGAGAAGAGGTAAGTAAAAAGGTAGAACAGAAGGTCTACAGAGGTATGATTGGTTCTCTTATTTATCTGACAGCTTCAAGGCCTGACATTTTATTCAGCGTATGCATTTGTGCTAGATTCCAATCAGATCCTAGAGAATCTCACTTAACAGTAGTTAAGCGAATTTTCAAGTATCTGAAAGGTACTACTAATCTGGGTTTGTTTTATAGAAAATCAAGTGATTACAGCTTAGTAGGATACTGTGATGCTGACTTTGCTGGAGACAGAGTAGAACGTAAAAGCACTTCTGGAAGCTGCCAGTTTCTGGGAGAAAATCTGATCTCATGGTCCAGCAAAAGACAATCTACAATTGCTCTATCAACAGCAGAAGCTGAATACATAGCAGCAGCTGGATGCAACACACAAATGCTCTGGATGAAAAGTCAACTTGAGGACTTCCAGATATTTGAGAGTAACATTCCTATCCTCTGTGACAATACTTCTGCTATTTCTCTTAGTAAAAATCCAATTTTACATTCTAGGGCTAAGCATATAGAAATAAAACATCATTTTATTATGGACTATATTCAGAAAGGGATTTTAAATTTTAAATTTATTAACACATACCATCAATGGGCTGATATTTTTACAAAACCACTTTCTGAAGATAGGTTCAACTTCATTCTGAAACATCTCAGCATGAAGCTCTGCCCAGAATAAAATTGTTTTGATTTTATATCTTAACCTTCAGAACTTCATTTATTTTTCTGTGAACTACTGATCAATCTTCCTTCAGAACTTTAGAAGTGCAGATTATATTAGAATCTATCCATGAAGATCTGAGCGCTTCATTTCAAGGATGGAAATGTGCTGTTCACTCAAAGCAAACAAGTGTCATCCAGTCATCATCTATTTTCTGAGGCTGAACACGCATTCACGTGTCTGAAAAGGCAAAGCACTGATTGGGTGCATTGAGACACATGTCATGGGTAACCGTTCCAAATATCTTTCTGAATCCCCTAAAATCAGCTATCATTAAATGCTAATAATCATTATTAATTTCTCTCTCTTAACGTTTATGTTTTCAAAACCTTTTTAGAAATCTATTTAAACACACTTCACACCATTTACACGTTTTACCTTCACTTTCATTTTCTCTGAATATTTCTGTTTTTAGTGTTCTTCTTTCTCAAGAAACCCTGTCAATCTTTTTCACAAAAACCTCGTGTGAACATGGCTTCTTCCAGCATTCCTTCTTCAGGTTCCCAGAAAACTGTTTCATCTGAACAATATGAAGTACCCTTCAGAACGCTTCTAACTCCAATCAAGAATCTTGAAGTTCTGTTAGAATTAATCGTGGATTTCAACAGTCTTAAGGAGAATGGTTTTGATTTATCTGAAGAGGTTAAAGCTCAAGGTTGGGAAAAGTATTTTGATAGGCTGGTGGGTCCAACATTTCCTATTCTGGTAAAGGAATTTTGGATTCACGCTTCTTCTTCAAATCATCAAGTTACGTCTTACATCATGGGGAAGAAGATTGTTATTACTGAAGATCTCATTGCACGTTTGATAGGCTACAATGGTGGTGGTGTTCGTTGCATTGATATGGCAGAAAGGTGTGCAGATGCTGCCCTAATTGCAAGGGAAATCTTTACTATGGGGCTTCCCTCCAGCAAGATAAGGGATTTGAAAGACAAGCACATAATTTGGGCCAAGATCATTCTGGGCTGTTTCAACCACAGGAAGCCTACCAGCTCTCCTGATTACATTAATATAGATCAACAGTTTCTGATCTATTTTATCTCTCAGAAGGTCAAGATTAATCTGGCTCATCTTCTGTTCAACCATCTCAGAACAAGTGTCAAGGAAACAAGAGAAGAGGAACGTACAAAAAGGGATTGGATACCCTTGGGAAGACTGATATCAGATATTCTTACAGAGAATAGGCTGATTGACCATCTGACAGAGGCTCAAGAAATCAGCACTCTGGAACCTACTGTTGGCAAGCAAATGAATGCCAAAAATATGAAGAAAATGAAGTTGATAGAGAACATTAAGAAGGAGCCCAACGTCACTCCTTTTGCTGAAATCTCCAGCAGAAGAGTCCCTCTGGAAAACTTCCCTCTGTTCTCAGAAATTGACTCCAAACCTGAAATAATTCTGAGATATTTGGATGCGTGTAAAGCTGATGGTACAACACCAAATCTGAATATTCAAGATCTTCAGCAGAAGGCTCCAGAGGTTGTTCTGAAGAAGACAGAGAAAAGAAAAGCTGCTGCAGAAGGATCATCTCAACAGACTCCCAAGAAGAGAGGTAATCCTTCTTCTGTAACTGTTTTAGATTCAACTGTTGTATCAACATCTATTCCAATTCCAACTCCATCTGAAAACCCAACACCTCAAACTTTCGATGATTTTGACTTAGACTTTGACCCTTCTGAATCATTAACCCTCAGAAGATCTCGCTCCCAACCATAAAATCCAAATACTGAAGCCATACCAGAACAAGAACTTGAAAAAGTTCTTTCTAACATAGACCAACACACTTCTGCTCCCGAAACAACAAATCCAAATCCAAACACAGATCCACAACCAGAAATTCCCATCTCACCAATACCAGAAATTCCACTCTCTCCAGAACCAGAAATCCCACAACCTTCATCTCCTCAACCAGAAATTAATCCACCCTCTCCTCAACATGAACAATCTCCACAACCTGAGACTCAAACCTCTGAGGCTCAACCCTCTGAATCCCCTGAACCACAACCCCTGGCCATTCAATTTCCCTGTGGTACCACTGTGAATATTCCTCAACTTCCCTCTTCACCAGAAATAACTCCACCAAATTCCCCATCAAGTCCAATCGTAATTCCTGACTCTCCCACTCCCTCACCTAAGAAAAATTCAGATGACCACAGCAAGACTGCCATTGATCTAACAGTCTTTGAACGCCTTGCTGCAATAAATAACAAAACTGCTATCCCTAAACTAAAACATCCAGATGTTGGCTCCAACATATTGAACTTTGAAACAGAAATACAGAAGTGGATCACTTCTTTGAAACAAGCAAGTCTGGAACTGGTTGATCCTGCAGTATCAGACTTCCTCTGGAGAAAATTCAGAAGATGGGTATGCTCTGAAACCTTTAAGTTGCAAGACCAGAGCTATGGACAGGCTCAACAGAACTTCAGCAATCTGCTGGAAGAGATTGAAGGTCCAGTTCTGAGCAAGCTGCTTAAGGAAGAAGTTCTCCCACTGGATATTGCTCCTTGGTCTGAACAGCGTCCATCATCCAAAGTTCAACCTGCAGAAGAACAAATGATTCTAGCTGAAGACTTGGGTCAAGAAGAAGATATTGAAGAAAGCTTTGAGAAGCACCATGTTTTTGAAGATCCTCAAGCTTCCTCTCTTGACAGGCAGACTCTGGAGGACTTGAAAAGATCTGATATGCTGATGAATGAAAGAATGGATAAGCAGGACATCAAAATTGATGCAATAGCAAACATGGTATCTCAGAAACAGGAAACCAGCACCCAAATCAAGAGCATGTTGGAAGCTTTGTTCACACGTCTTCCACCTCCCTCTTAGAATTTTCTTGTGTTTTCCTTGTTTTCTTTACATGTTTGTCTGTAATATTTTTCCATTGTTCTGAACTAATCATTGCTTCTGTTTTTAATACAAACGCTTTTTAGCTCTGATCATTTTAGCTCTGATTATTTGTGCTTTTTGATAACTGACAAAAAGGGGGAGAAAGAATGATATTTTTCAATAACGGATTACTGAGACATAAGTCTCAAACATTTTGATCTATTTAATTTTCTTCTCTTCTGAAAAGCTTACAAGTACAAAACTCTGAAGAATCTGATGAACCTGATAAAGCAAAGTTCTGATGTTCAAAGCCTCATGGAATTAAAGGGAAGTAATCAACTCAGGGGGAGTTTTTCTCTTCTTAGCTCTGACACTTTAATTCTTTATTCTTATCTCTAATACCTTTTATTCCTTATCGTTAATCTCTGATACCTTTTATTCTTTATTTTTAATTGAAAAAAATCTGGTTTTTGTCATCATCAAAAAGGGGGAGATTGTTAGAACATAGTTTGATTCTACAACCCTCAATTATAGTTTTGATGATAACAAAATACAAGAATAAATAAATTGTAAGATTTATATAAGACATATATGCTACTTAAAATTATGTTTTGTGTTTACAGAAACTCTGATGGAATCAGCATCAGAAGATCAGTATCAACATTAGCATCAGAAAATATGTCAACATCAGAAGATCAAATAACATGTGCCATACGCTGAAGCCTAATGAACAGAATCTGCGCATAAAATACTCTGACTCTGATCAAGATCCTAACCAAGTCATCAGCACTCAGAAGCGTCAGCATAAAGGAAAGAATACTCTGATTATCATTAGCAGAACACTCTGAAGCGTTACTATGCATTCAAGACAGATTAATTACCAACGGCTTTATCCAAGACAAGATCTTCTCAAAAAGGAAAGAACGTTATTAGCATTGAAATGGCTTTATGGACAATAACGTATCTCTTCCCATGCTATATAAACAAGCCAGTGTGAGAAAAGAAAAGGCTAATAATCTTCACGCATATACACGCCTACGTAAACGAACTCACTCATACAATTTGCTAAAGCCTTTCAACCATGCTTACTCTATAGCTCTAGCAATCCAGTTTCAATTCTAAGCTTAATATTGTGTATTATCACAGTTGTGATATTTAGTTTTATTAGAAAACATCAAACACACTTTTGTTCATTTATCTGTAAGAGAATTTCCTTGAGATAAACCGGTCTCTGGTTAGACTCAAGAAGACTTTAACAGTTGTTAAAGTAGTTGTGTAATCAGTTGATTATAGTGGATTAAGACCTCGTTGGAGAGAGGCGAAATCACCTTGACGGGTGGACTGGAGTAGTTTGAGATCAAACGAACCAGGATAAAAATACAGTGTTGTCTGCACCTTTGATTTAAGTTTTACAATTCAACCCCCCTTCTTGTGTTTTTCACTTCTTCACAAAGTTCAACCCAGGTATCTTTTGGATCTCCATTACGCTCAATCGGTCTTCGAGTTGCTTATACCTGTCCTCAGGAGGAGGATACTGGTCTTCATCAAAGTCCGTGTCATTGTCAGAAACCACAGGGCTAGGAGCCTGCCTTTCTTCTTGATTCTCTCCCCCTCCAGATGAGTGAGACAAATCAACTTCTTCCCGCAACCTGTTCCCAAACCTGTGACCCATATTCAGGAGGACCGTCTTCTTCTTCTTCTTCTTCTTCTTCTTCTTCTTCTTTTTGTCTTTCAAGATAAGAGTCTTCAAATCTTTCTGCCCCTTGGCCAGGTTCATGAAAATTTCCTGGAACTGAGCATTTTGAGCTTGAAGAGCCTTGATAGCTTGATCAGTAGATGTTTTAGAAGACATGATATGCTGAAATAAACAACGAAGAAGATGAGAAACCTGTAAGGGTACCTGTAATGAGGTTCATGGGAATGGAATGCGTATGAAATGATTTCAAAGACTTTAGGGAGATTCAAATTTGTAAACCAAAATGAAACACACTTTATTAGATTAAAAAAAACTTGAACCAATGTTTAACAAATGCATTTAAGGCATTACAAAAAGAAATACTGAAAAGTAAATCAAAACTAGAAATAGCAAAAGACATCAGCGCTCCCATGGTCGTTTTCCTTTGGTGCTGACATAATCGTTGAAGACCCTCTCATTCTCCAACTGCCTTGTAAGCTTTAGGATCTTCCGTTCCTGCTCATGATACTTATCTCTGTAAGTATTCCCTTAGCTGGATCCAAGACCTCTTTAATGCCCAAATATCAGTAGGCATGTATGGATGGAGAACCGTGTAAGGAACCCCTTCTTCATCAGTACTCTCAATAATTACCAGTAAGACAGCTTCGTACGGCATCCCCAGCTTTTAAGCACGGGCTCGAACCCACTGGAGATACGGTTCCATCGGGAGAGAAGTCTTCATGCCTAGCTCATGTGGATCAGACCTGTTCACCCTATCCCAGACTCGTATAAATCTGCGACGATGTCCCTCAACATCTCCCAGGAAGTCAAAGACGATGCTTGGAAGAAGCAACTCATGAGGTCCGTCCCTCCTAGCTCGTCCAAACTGTCGTAAGGCCAGACAAGGATTATAGGTGATCTATCCTCTAATTCCAAGTAATGGAACATTGGGGTATTCCCCACAGCGATCAATAACAGCTACTTCTTCCATGTCGTTAGTACTCCAGATGATGTCCGTATGAGCAAGGGACATAATTCTGTAGGCCCAACCCATGCCTTCCTCATTCTTTAAAACAGATTTGGGGAGGTGAGAAACAAACCACCTCGCCAGCAATGGTGCACAGCACATAAGGGTTCCCTGTTTCCGAGCAGTACGGGCATAAAGAGCATGAAGAATATCACCCAAGAGAGTGGGCACTGGATTACGGGACATGAAGATCTTGATTGCATTCACGTTGACAAAAGAATCTGAATTAGGGAACAGAACCAAGCCATAGATGAGAAGAGCCAGGATGTCTTCAAATGCTTGAAAGTCCAAACTATCCCAGAACTGATGAGCCTGATCAACTAAGAACTTAGCCAAGAAGCCTTTAATCCCACTCTGAGTCTCCCAATTAGACACCATATTAACCCTTGTAAGATGGAGGGTTGAAGCAATATCCTCCGGCTTATGAGCTATCTCCAAACCTGTAAATGGTGTCTTCTCTAGAATAGATATGCCAAGTAAATCCGAGAACTATTCTAAAGTAGGGACAAACTGATAGTTCAGAAAGGTGAAACAGTGATGCAACGGGTCGAAGAACTGGAACAAGACGCTCATCATTTGCTCATCCAGCTTGGAAGTGACCAAACCAATAAGATGACCATGTCTTCTGACAAAGGAAGAAGTATCAGGAACCTTGGAAACCAATTCCCTAAGCTGAGCAGGGATTTGTACGAAGCTGATGCGAATGGTATTTCTGCGCATAGATGCCATGATTTGCAAAACAGAACAAAGATGAATCCCCTCGGTCTTTGAAATGGTTATTCCAATGAAATATGCATGCAATGTCATGATGCATGATGTCATGATAAGAACACACCATAGGTATCACAGATAACAAACATGGTAAGGGAAAACAAGTCACACAATAGCCCTTAAATTTCAGGCTGGCATGGAGTTTAGGTATTACCCTCTTTCAGTTTAGTTGGTTCAACCTGTCCTAGTAATAGTAACCGGGTTCTAGAGGATCTCAATATCACTGACCATCCTCGATCAGTCATAATTCCAGTTTAGCAACCTTTTCTTGCGGCTGGAATCATCACGAGAGTATAGTCTCAATGAGTGTAGCATACTGCTACTTTTCTATGGCCAAGTTGGTCAATTACAGGTTCTAAGGTCAGTTGATGCTTAATGACCCCTTAGCAGCCCCATACTCTCCTTGTTCCTCCACAAGGGATATCGGTACCAACTAAAGTGTCACACCAATGTAGCTACTGCTTCAACCGTATCGGTCTACGCTGTACAGTTCCCTCACAGTCTATTGCTACTTATCTAAAAGGTGTCCCCAGATCCGGGTTAGGATCTATAATAACTCCGATACAAAGCCCATAATTATAAAGCAAACAGATCAAACAATTGAAAACAATATAATGAACTATTCCTAAGGTACACCCCACTTATTAAGTCCCCAGCAGAGTCGCCAGTTCTGTGATACGGTGGCCAGAACCGGGATCGTGTTTCCCTATTTCGTTAAGGAATTTGCTGGTTTGCGTTTTGCGTTTGTGTTTGCAAAATATCGCGGTAAGCAAGAGTCGCCACCGTCTTTTATTTTATCCAACAAGGAAAGGAAAAAAGCACAAAAAAATTCCTTTTTCGAGATATTTTTGAGTACGGGGGGTAGATTATAGAAAGGGAAGATATTAGCACCCTTTCTATCTGTAGTTATCTACGGGCTCTTAGGTACTTTCTCATCATTTTCAAAATTGTTTTCTTTGTGTTTGTGGATTTTGAAAAGTTTTTGTTTTGACTTCGATTTAACTCTTGCTTCTGTCTTCAAGAGTGTAATGAAGTGTTTTTTGAAAACTTGTTTGTAAAGGAGTGTAAGTGTGAAAAAAGTTTGTTTCGGATGAGCAAGTATCTAAGAACTAATCTACCTACTTGAAAAAAGAATCGTTATATGCTTGTTTCCTTTAGACAATGCTATCCCACTATTAGTGAGTAGGTAGCATCGTTGTTGGAGTTTTGAGGGTAAATTCGAAAGGGACGTACGGTCACTAAAGCAATGTTAGGACATCTTAGTAGCAACCCTAATGTCTTAGATCATTTATCTGAGGCAACAATGTCCGAGGCAACCTTTCCGAGGCAACTATGATCTTTTAGACAAGAGGACAACCTCTAAAACAACCTATACTCAATGACCGTTTTAACAAAGGCAACCAAGTGAGAGTGTACCCTAGGAGTGCGCATGTGTGAATGATTTAATTTCAGTTTATTTATCTTTGCACATTTAGGGTGATCTAACTGTTTTAAAATTAGACATACATTCTTGTCATGCAAACCCTATTATCAAACATCTAACAGTTAATAATTTGCGGAATTTAAAATACGGAAATTAAAACTAAGCTATTACAAGGCTTTGGGTATTTACATAGCAAAAAAAAAACCCTTTGAAATTAAAAGCGGTAAAAATAAATAAATATCCTAATTAAATTATTACAAACCGGGAGCAGATACAATAATTGGATAAAAAAAAGCGCGCGAGAAAATTAGATCGAATGCGAAACTAGGGTTTTGACCCCCCTAACCTAATTAAAAGGAAATTGTTTTTTTGTTGTTTTTATTAAAAAGAAATAAGTTTTCTAAATTAAAAATGCAATTAATTAGTTAATTAAGTTAATTAATGAAAAATGATTAAATGACATATTTTTGGTTTTCTTTTTGTTATTTTAGGAAAGAAAAAATAATTAAGTTAGTAATAAAAACCTATTGATTCTAATTAATTTTAATTATTTGCAAAAATAAATTAAAATTATCTAACATTAATAACCTAATTAAATTAATTAATTTATTGATGAAAAATAAAATTCTAATTTTAATTAGACATACAAATATTTTTGGTGATTTTTTGATAAAAGAAAATAATTAAATTATTGGTTAGTAAATAAATAAACAATTTAAATAAAAATAAATAAAAAGATGAAGAGAGAAAATGGGCCTGAGTTAGCAATTATGGGAGGTGTGGATAGCAGTTTCCTGGGCCCAAAAATTATGAGATCCGTTTGACTTTGGTTCCAGTGCGTATGCGTTGACCCTGGCTCATGGTGTTCCTCCCTGGATGGCCATCAGATTTGGCCATCTGGCCATCTGGCACGTTGGATGATGAGGGCATCTGGTGGATCTCCTGGCTTGCGCGCTCATTGAATCACCTGAAAGAAAATAAGAAAATGGCAAATGCTGGAGGCAGGGATCGAACCCCTGACCTCCAGCCTCTAAAGCCTTAAGCGCTCACGTGGCTGCCACTACGCCATTGTTTTTGTTGTAACAATAACGCAAAATAATAAACAAATAATAAACAAGCGCAATAATGGAATTTCAGCGCGAAAATTCAAACAAGCCAATAGGAAGGTGCGAACAAATCGTCTCCTTCCTCTCTCCGTGGCTAAAGGTTCGTTCACCTATACCTACGGACAAACGTCCATTGCTACAGGCATGTTCTTTCTCAAAATCTTCCACAGGTCATGGAAATAATATCTAAGGTCATGGTTGGAGTCGTTTCATCCTCCTGATCAAAAGGGTACCACTTACGAAGGCCAATTGTTCCTGAAATCAAAAACCCTAAAACAAACTCCAAAAACCTAACAATGGTGATTCACGATTCAGTCCATTAAAATGCAATTGGCTATTGTAGAAAGTTTACAAACAATATGGTGATCAAGAATGTACAATTATTTTACGCTATAAGTGCAAGAATGATGCTAATCGAATTCAAGAATATAGTGGTACTGTGACGGACTTACAGCGTGTTGTAGGGCTTGAAAACGCTTGGTTTCAATTGCTTTCGCTTGCTGAGAGTGCCAGGAACCGATTGGGATAGGTAACGAGCTTTGAGGATGTCTCTAAGTGGGATTTCGATCTCACACTTTTCTTGCTTTTTTTTCAAATATGGTTCTTTCTCTCACGCTTGTTTCTAGCCCTTATTTTGGTCTGGCCTCGTTCTATATGTATTAGTGAAGGAATTAGGGTTGCAAAACTGGTCCAAAACACTCCCCTTCAATGATTTTGGATTTGATTTGATACACATTTAAAGTCTTTCCAAACATGGCTTTTTTCAATATTTTTGTACACTCTAATGCCTTGCACGAATTTGAATAATGCTAGCTGCGTAATAAGACCTGAAATAATCGCCAAATATTTTGTTATCAATGTTTTTAATTTTATATGATTTATTTTGATTTAAATTAAATTAATTCAAATAAAAATCAAAATAAATAATAAAAATAAGATATGGACAATTGGCAAAGGCTAGAGCTTGTGGGCTATGTTTCCAACTCAAAACAAGTGAAAAAGATTGGGCCCATTTGGCAAAATTTGAAGTTTTAGGGATAGTTGACTTTTGGCAATTTTGCAAAACAGGTCAACTTCACCAATGCAGAACTTCCTCAATTTTGACTCTTTGGAGGTGTTCTTGGACTTTTTAGAAATATTGAGATGTCCCCTAAACAACCCTTTTGGTATCATCTCAATTTGATATTTCATGCTCATGTATGAAGCATTGACAAAAAAGGTGTTTTTGTTGACTTTTCAAAATGACCTATAATGTCCAAATTCATAACTTCTTGTGAGTGCATATTTTGAACTTGAGAGATGAAGATGTATTGTAGGAAATTTCATCCTATTCAAAATGAGCTTTGGATGGGTCATTTCTAATAAAGTATGAGAAAGTTATGCTTGGTCAAAGTTGAGTTGACTTTTCCTGCAAAACCCTAATTTAGCAACTTTTGAGTCTTGATGAATTATGAGCAATCCTTGATGAATCATGATCAAACCTTGATAAAATGATGAAATATACTTCAAAATTAGGATGTTGACAAAAAATATTGAAGTTTGATTGTATGTGGGTCACAATTGACTTTTGCCCTAGCACAATTGATTTGTTGGACCTTTGAGCAATTGACTGAGCCAACTTCCTCTACAAGGCTTGAAACTTGACATGGTTGATCTTGAGAACATATTAGTACATTGGTGAGAACTTTGGATCACTTGGACTCAAGGATCTTGATGCAACATGAAACCCTAGTTTGAGGTAGACTGCCTTAGGAGAGAGCTTGTCTGGCCAACCCTATGAAAAGTATTCTTCATGGAAGTAACGCCAACAATTTCCAGAAGTGGAAGTCTATACTTGTTGGTCTTATATGTTAAATAAATTATGAGCATAATGGGAAATGTATTAAACAAATTGATGGAATCAAGATGATTCCAAAATATATCTCGAACTGTAACTTTATCCTCGCAAACTTTGTACCTAGATACACAGTGGTCATCCTCTAAAAGCTTCAACAATTGTTGCATTTCAGATCTTATACCTCTTATTGCTATGTTTTTTTCTGGAACGTGATGACACTCTGTTCTTACGGAATATTCACTACTACAGAAAAGGAATTTAACAATGGTTGAGAAAAATATATAACCATGTGGGACCAGGCGTTGTTATGTAGCGTGTGATTGTATATGCAGTACTTACAATCATGGTCTAATGACTGTCGTAGTAAACTGGAAAGTATGCGCCTTATAACAATGGTTATTCCTATTAACCGTTGTGATATTGCATATGAATAAAGGTCAAATTTTCATACCAGAATCAGCATGAAACCAATTTTGAATTGATATCAAAACTTGTATTACAAGTACACAATTCCATTAAATACATCAAAATTTGAACAATTCGAGGTATGCAATCTTCCCAACTTCCAAGGCAAAAGATAGAGTATAGAATTAAAGAAACAATGATGAGTTTGGTTTTTAAACTTCCAAGAGAAGAAGATGAAGATTCAGAAGGGACAATATAAAAGCAAAAAAAAAAACAAAACACAAAAACAACTTCATCTAAAGAAATCAACATGTGTTATCCTGCTCAAGCTACCAACAATGTTGAGAATCAAAATGTTGTTGTAGAGGGTAATGTGGTGCAAAACTAGCTTCAGAATCAAGATGTAGCTGTAGAGGGTGTTTTGATGAAAAACCATCCTCATATTCAAGATGTTGTTGTAGAGGGTGTTGTGTTTAGACTAATGAGAGCTCTCAAAGTGGGAGGAGAAGAAGAAGAAGAAGAAGAAGGTTGAGAAGGAAAATGATGATTTTTTTTCAATTCTGATGATGATGATGAGCATGATTGTGATTGGTCTAACTTTATCTCAGCTAGAGGATTTAGATTTGATTATGGTTTTTGATCATGTAATGAAAGTCTTATGTAATGAAGTTTTAATCTGCTCAACTCTCTTAAGGTTATCAACTTAAACATTCAACTTAACCTTTCAGCTTAAACTACAAAATATATAAAACACATTATTGTAACTGAAAATTATTGCAATGAAATTACTCATAAGAAACCGTCTGATAGTTACATATTCCTGTCAAGTTCACTGCATCTTCAACTATTACATTTCATAACAAAGTAAATATTAAACATAAAGGATATAAGAAAATATAACATTTTCAAATTTCAAACCCTAATTTAACTCTTACATTTTATAACAAAGTAAATCATAAACATAAAGGAGATAACAAAACATAACATCTTCAAATTTTTAGAAAATCTCTCTGACTTCAGTTTGTTCTTCAAATTCTTGTTCTTCTTTTTTGAATCTGTATACATAACCTTCAAATACCCAACAAATTCTAACTCTGGCATCATACTACTCTCATCTTCCAATTTTTGTTCATCATCCCATATGAACAAATTACATGTTTCACCACTCCACCATTTTGGACATCTCCAAAAAAGCCTTCCTTTATTTTGATCCCTCTTGCATTGGTACAAAACCATACGACTGTCATAACCACAGAAGTTTCCAGAGCAAGATTTTACACCTTTGGATGAGTTACTCTTCAAATGTGACATTTAGACGAAACTGGACAACAACAATGAGTATGGTATTAGGGTTGTTTTCTTCCTCTCGAAGATGTTGACGGTGTTGGTGTTAGGGTTGTTTCTTTTATCAGTGGAAGAATGGGTACTTAGTGTTTAATATATATAAAGAATCGCCAGTGTTTAACAACGGTTGTACAAAAGAGCCGTAGTGATATCCATATTATTTTTTTAATTATATATAAATATAATTGAAAAGGTGTGCATTAACGTAAAAGGGATAAACTATTTGAGGGAGATGAGGATCGAACCCAGGAAAGTTGGACTGTAACACTACAGTTATGGAATTAACCGTAATTATAACCTTAAAATTTTCAATTAAAAAAATAAAAAAATGTTAGCGCATTAGTTTAGCAGTGTCACTACGGTTTTAGGGTGAACTGTGGTGACTTTGGCGTTGTTGTATGCATATTTTCTAGTAGTGATTTGCAAGTATTTTCGTTGAAATCATTGGAATTATGAGCAAAAGTTCAAACAAATATGAAAAAGAATTGAGAAAAAAATGCAAAAGTGAAAAAAAAGAAGCAATTTTCGCCCCTGGATTTCTCGTGACCGTGATGTTGTCGTCGTAGGCGCGATGTAGCAATATTGAAATCATGATGTGGACTAACGTGGTTACGATGACAGCTTTTTGTGACACGCTTTTACACTTTAAATAGAATAAGGTGGAGACTTTTTTAAAGGTTATGAATTTTAGTCAGAAAGTGACTGCCAGGAGCTTGGGAGAGCGAATTTGGAGAGCATTAGAGCCATTGGAGAACTTATTTTCCATTGATTCTCATGAATTCTTTTTATCAACTCATAGTAATGGTTAATTTCACAATGAGTAGTTAAGCTATTTTTTATTAGATCTTTAGAAATGAACCTAATTGTACTCTATTGGATCATATGAATGTTCGAGATTATTTGAATACTTTTATGTTATAATTATTATTTTGTTGTTCTTACGCTTAATACTTTTTGTGTTTTGACGAGCGCAGAAATTGGTTTTAGATGAGTGGGGATTATTTACCATAAGTCTATCGATATGAAATAGGGAAATTGTTCAACTTAGTAATTAACTAGGAATAGATAATGTTTTGGACTAGCCCAATGACTATAATTAGCCCAATCCACTTCCACCTTTGGCACGGCCAAATAATGTTGGCCCAACATCCCTGGTCGACCACGCCCTCGAACGGTGCAACCAATAATATCCTGATCACACGTCTGCCCGTGCGGGAAGCTACCTCCCAATCTGCTCGACACACAAAGAGCAGACGCCTAGGAAACGCTCATAAAATATTTTTCCCGTCATCTCATCCTTGCTCGATGCAACGGCTAGTTACGAACATGACGACTCATTTTGACCAGGTCCTGGAAGTTACCTATTTTTGATGACCCGCATATCTAGGCCCAAAAATTGGGACCAATGGCTATGTGCTGGAGGAACTATATAAACCCTCTCACTTGTGAGGGCCAGGTATCGAATATTCACTTAAAAAATCCTAATCTCTTTCTTGTATCTCTTTGCACTCTTTCTCACTAGATTGTCAGAGTGCCTTGCAAGTACACCCCCTTCTCTCCACAAATTTTCAGCCTAACAGACGTCATCAACTCGACCCACTTTTAGGTTCTGATCAACCGGTAAGATCAGATAATTATAAGTTGTGGCTTTAGAATTAACGGACTTAGAAACACTTTGTTTTACTTTGAATTCTCATAAGGAGTTAGGGAATTATCGTTTAAATTAGTGAGTTGTACACTAAAGAATTGGGTATAGTAGTCTTATTAATTTGTCGTGATATTATAGCATAATTGTGATTAGTGTAATACACATTCATCAACAAATATAATTAGGGGATTCGAAATAAATATCTAATCGCTCTTCGTTATTGGCACTTTAATCTGTATCATTTCTCTTGCTTATTTTTTGTATCGTTCATACATGAAACCCCCTTTTAATTTAATTTCAATCACATGTTTATCATCTTGTTTGATTTTACAATCTTTGTGGAGACGAATTATTTTATTGAATTCAAAGATCGAAAGAACAACGCGGGCACTTTAGAAAGCAAATCGATAAGTGTAGCGTTAGAAATGTTAAGACTAAGCCATTGGATTGACTAGACTTATACAGATCAAAATAAAAATTGCCGCTGCGCTTTATTGTTTCCAAAGGAATGGGAAAAGAACGAATAACCCAAAAGAGGAGGAAAGATTCAAGGTAAGGGGGTTGGTTATGCAAAAGGAAGGTATTAGCAACCTAAACATCCACGGTACTCCGCAGGAACCTCTTTGTAAAATTTGTATATTTTGGCTATAAAATGTTGTATAAAAAATGGATGGTGGAGGTGAGAAAAGAAATATATTTTTATGGTTTTTGCATCTGCTGTGGTTGCGAGCCTTTAGTGCCTACGTACCACTTTTTCGTGCAATAGGAGATCAGGGTACACGTAGTTCCTCTTTAAAAAAATTTAAAAAAATGTGAGTGTGTTGGTTAATTTTATAAGATAAGACATCATCGTCATTGTCTGTATGGAAAACACACCTACTACTCAAAATCATGAGAAAGGAGAATTTGTATCATCTCAAAGTGGAGGATATGACTTGGATTTTAAAATCAACAATGCCTCACTTAACACCCAAGTGGAAAATATCTCTCTTCACTACATATTGTAGAAGTATAGTTGTTTGCATCACTACAAGGATTGACAAGAGTCCAATCTTTCGAGAAAAGTTTTTAAAGTAAAAAGCCAAAGTGGCAAAAGGGCTTGAAATGAGATTGATTGACTTTTAGTCTTCTCACAAAAAATGCCAAAGTATTATTAAGTTGATTGAAGTTTATTTATGAAAATGTTTTGAAAATGCATGGACATAAGTCCAAGTTTATTATGAAAGTGGCTCAAGTTAAAAAACAAGAAGAGTTTTCAAAAGGAGGGAGAATATTTTTGAAATTAAAGAAGATGGGAGGAAAAGAAAAGACTATCCTAAAGCATAAGGTAAAATCTAGGGATATGGACCATCTAACCAACAAGAAGCCAATACTTGACATTATGATCCAAGATAGAATTCTCATTCTTTAGATTGAAACCAAGCAAGCAAAGATACTAGACCTCTTGAAAGAACCAAACTTCAAGTGTATTAAGTCTTCATAAAAATTGGGCAGAGTAACGGCTGTGTACGGGTGAATTCCATATTACAAACAAAGAGTGTAATCACAATAACCTGCACACAAAATAAACAAACAACCCAATGTCTTGAGGTAAACCTCAAGAGCTCCAGACAAAATAACCAGATAAGGTCACAAGGCCTCCAATTATAGGCCAAGGTTTCTAATCCTAAGTCCAAGAAGTCTAATGCTCCATAATGCCAATGATAGTCACCAAATAGTCCAAGTATCATTAAGGATTTTATGGTTCATATTGATTATTAAGTATCTTAAGAAAAGAAAAGAAAAGCTTAATTGAGCAAAATAAAAATGACAAGAAAGTAAATGCTCAAATGAGCAAAGATGAAAATGGAATGAAATGTAAATGCTAAAAGTAAATAGTGCATAAAAATAAAAGGGGCATATAATAAAAATACAGGATAAAGTCAATTATTAGTGATTAGTGGTTAGTTGGATGATCATCTTGAAACTTGCATTTGGAACTCATTAGAGGATTGGTAGAACCAAAGCCTCCACACAACAAGTTGCATTTGCTTTTTGTCAAGTATATCATTCATTTGGAATCCTCATAAGTACCATTTAATGATCAACGACATTTAAGTGATCCGCGTTAACCAAAGGTGTTGTAGATCCATTAGAGGATTGGTAGAACCAAAGCCTCCACACAATGAATCTCAAAGTTATTGGGTCAAGGAGATTAAATTAACATGCTTGGGCTAACAAACATAAGTTTGGGCCACGGATGATCATTTATTCGAATCAGGACAAAATTTAGCGCTATGTTAAGCAATCGTAAGTGGACTTATGTAGAAGTCGCACCTATTTTGAGGCCAGTCAATAGCAATTTATACACCATTTGTTTTGAGACATGATATAGAGATCATGTTCCAATAACACTTAGTGCAATAAGAAAGGGATGAGATGAAGAGGGGTGGAAGAGAATATACAAACCACTTTTGAATTAAATTTAATCAAACTATTATTAAAATCATTCATCCATTTTTGTGGAGTTAGACTCAACACCATGGATCCAATGATATTAATAAAGTTCATGATCAAAAATTTAACCCAAGATCAGACAGAAAATAGTCACAAAATAATATTGCATTTTAATATATATACAAAAAAAAGGTTTTAGAAATATTTAAAATAGAAATAATGGATAAAAATATAAACTATGTTCAAATTAATCAAGAAATAAAAAGTAAGACCATAGAAAAATCATAAATGGACTCAAATATATTTATAAATTTTTTTGGTAATTTTTTAAAGTCGGAAACTATTTTAAAAATTAAAAGAAATGAGTAAAATACACTAAAAATGATAAAAAATAATAAAGTCAGAAACAAAAATAAAATAAGGTCACCAATATTTGTCACAATATCATTGAGTTTGTTGTACCCCAAAATTTTCCCTCTCATTTTCTCAAGAAATTACCCTGGATCCTCATGTTTACTTCCATCCAATCCCGAGCTTTGAATTACAAATTTTTCAAGAAAATCGCCTACAAGGGCAAAATAGTCATTTTCACATTAAAAGGTCAAACTTTGACTTTTGGATCAAAATCAAATCTCTGAAATCATATTTCATCAAGACATGTTGGAATATGAAGTTTGTATCATCAAAAAGTTCAAAAGTCAAATTTAATATGGAAAAGCCAAATTTCTAAATACTTGGGATTTTTTCTAAGTATTTAAGAAAAATGACACTTCAGAACTTCTGAGCCAGCCTTAAGGCAGATGCAGTCAGAAGTTGTAAACATGGTTCATCACATAGTCTTCAGTCAGAACATGGCTATTCAGCATCTACGCAAGTTCAGTCAGAGTTTGCTAGGGTAATGCAAAGAAGGTAATAAAGCGTAATACGAAGCCTGAAAGCTCCTTCAGAACATGCTGGAGTCAGAAGGTAAGAGGATCAGAAGATTGGATGATACGCTGAAGCAGAACTTATAATCCAGAGTTTTCAAAGGTAAATCAAAGAAGGTTACTGGAAAGCCTGGGGAATTCTTCAGAGTATGCTGAGGCAACAGGATACTAAGATCAGAAGTGGGGTGTTTTGTTCTAGACTACGCTGAAATGGAACTTCTGACCCAGAATTAAGCAATGATGCAAAATCTCATATTACAGGATTTCTGATTTTGACAAATCTCATCATCATTTAATGCTCATTAATGCTCACAACCACTTTTGAGTCTTTATCCAAAGGATCTCTCCACGTGTAGCATCAAAATACTTTTGTACAAAATTAGGTAAGGGTCCATGCGCTAATTTTTGCTTGTGGGTTCACTTTTCCTTAATCCTTGCTTGCTAATCCAGCCTAGGCTAAAAATTGTCAACTATCACACCTTTTTTGAACTTGCTTCAAGAGCAAGTCAGCATCTAGCGTATGATGTTGGCGCTACTTGACATTTCAAACCCATAAACCTTTTCCTATAAATAGAACACCATTGGTCACTGAGAAGGGGTCCAGAAAAAAATTTGTGAAAGAGGTCAAAAGTTTGAGAAAGAAAAGCCTTGAATCCCTGCAAAAATTCCAAAAGTTCCAAGAACTGTAAACACAACACATAAAACCTTGTTAACTTTTGATTCCTTTCATTCAAAACTCCACTTGTTCTCAAATATTTCTTGACTAAAAAACCATTCACACAGTTTCTGATCCAGACGTTGGAAACTTCCTAAACTTCTGTGTTCATACTACTATACACTTTCCATCCATCCACTCAAAGAAATCAGAACATCACCTCCTTGCCATCCCCAGAAGTTGAAAACTTCCAGCTTACTGAGTACGTGAAGAAGTTGTTCAGAGCATCATCATAGTTGAGGTTAACTCCGGTTCACAGAACTTCTTCCAGCTGAAAGGTAAGTTTCTGCTGACCCTCACCATATTACTTAAGCATTACCAGATTTACATGCTCAAAAATACAATGTAGATATCATGTTTCCGATGTTGTACATATTCTGAGATTTCATGCACCTTCCTGCTTAAGTAGAGAATAAACCAGTTTAGAACTTCTTGAAGAAACTAGAACTCAGAGTTAGGATTAGCAAATACATGCTTGCCTCTGAGTTATAGTTCTGATATTTCTTATTTTCTGAAACACCGTGACACCTGCTATAACTATTCTATGTATGTCTTCTGTTTTATGGAGAAATAACCAAATTACAGATCTTCTGACTAGCATAGAGAGAGAGAGAGAGAGACCAAGTTCTGTCAGTGGCGCCAACATTTATGGAGTCTATTTTGTTACCAGTAATATCAGAACTTCTGAAAACTATTATGTTCCCAGTGGGTTCAGAACTTCTAACCTTATACATTTCCACTAACAGGTTTCTGTTTTGCAGCGTGCCAGGGTCAGAACCTATGACTTCATTTTTATCAGCAACACGCTGATTCTTTTTTTCCTTTTTTCATTATTTTTGCTGTCACTCTCCATTCCATTAATCAACAAAAATCAAAAGTATTTCCTTCACACTTTATTTTATTTCTTAAAACCAAATACCAAAAATATTTTCTTAAAATAAAACAAGTTCGTTTCACATTTTCTTGTACATTCTTATGCATTTCAATATGGTTGTAATAGTAATGTAGGGCTTATTTTCTTTGCAATCCCCATTCATAAACTTGTATACCCCATCCCCTAAACATTGTAATAGCGTAGGACTTTAAATTTATGCAATTCATTGCTTTCAAATGTAAATGCTAGCAGTTAGGCATGTATGGAAAGATAAAAACAACAAAATAGACAACCCTAATCAAGACTAAATGCATTAAAATCAAACACTCCTTGCACACATGCACCCTTAGGGTAATCTCACTTGTTGCCTCACAAAAATTGCCATGTTATGCATGTGGGGTGTCTTAGCACAAACAAATCTCGAAATACAAGATCATAGTCCCTCGATGATGCTATCAAAGTTTCCTTTTAAAAATGACCTTAGTCCCTAAAGAAAAAGTGCTAAGTCATCTCACAACATTGCTATCATGGTCATACGATGACCCAACGCTCGTCCCTTCACATCCAATGATGGGGCTTCTTGTCAAATCAATGGTAAGTTAGCAACATCTAAAGGAGGAGGAAAGCACATCTAAGACCTTTTGAGTAGGTAGATTACTTTTAGTTACTTGCTCACTCTCAAAACAAATATCCTTGCTATTTTCAAAACAAACACACACATTTCCAAACATCTTACAAACATTGAAAACATTTTCAAAAAGACAAACATCTTTGTATACATTCTTACGAACGAGAATCATTACAAAGATTGCCTAAACAAAGGCCTCTTTTACAAAATACTTTCTAAACCACACAAAGCACAATTTCAAAACAAAAGCAACTGATCTAGCAAGTAACTAAGAGCCCATGGAAAACCATGGATGAAAAGGATGCTAATACCTTCTCTTTTCATAATCTACCCCCCTAACTCAAGAAACAATATCTAAAGGTATTTCCTGGGCTTTTTCATCTTTCCTTATTGGATAAAAGAAAATTCGGTGGCGACTCTTGCTAAACCGCAACATTTGCGATAAAATGCAAAATCTCAAGTCAGTTCTCCCACCGTATCATAGAACTGGCGACTCTGCTGGGGATAGATTCTAAAAGTGGGGTTACCTTAGGGTTAGATCACATTTACTTGCTTACATTGTTTGACTTGTGTGCTTTACGATTTGGTTCCTTGTTTGGGTTTGAAATCCTCTACCCGGATATGGGATACATTATAGGTAAGTAGCAATACGTTGTGGAAACTGTGCGGGGTATACCGACATGGTCTAAGCAATAGCTATGTTAGTGCAACATATTTGTGGGTACCGGTAGCCTTTGAGTTAATCAAAGAGAATACGGGGCCGCTGAGTGATGTCACAAAGCACTAATGAACTTCTAGAACCTTTACTTGACCAACTTGGCCTTTAGGACGTAGTGAGATGACCAGCTTTGGTGCAGTCCGAAGTTGGTAGATACTCGATACTACACTCATTAAGGGTTGGTTTCTTGGGATATTTTGGTCTCCATTAAAGAGGTTTAAGCTGAAACGATGAACAAGGAAACAATCCAGTGATATTGAGCTCCTTAGAACCCGGTTACTATTACTAGGACAAGTTTAAGCTAACCAGCTTCAAGAGGGTACTTACCTATAAAACCCCATGCAAGTCTAAACTAGGGTCTTGTTTGTTTTGTTTTGTATATACATACTTGTACATAACATCATGGACATCATAAGCATCATATACATCCACTAACCATTTCAAGGATTTCGAGATTCATCTTTGTTCTTGTTTTGTAGGAAATGGATTCACTTCACAGGAAAACTATTCAGGTCAACCTTGTGAGAATCCCTCCACAACTGAAGGAGCTAGCTTCGCGGATCCCTGAGAACTCTCCTTTCACCGAGAGACATGGTCGTCTACTTAACTTAGTCACCTCCAACACCGATGAGGATATGATGAAGGTGCTCTTTCAATTCTTTGATCCTTTGCACCGTTGCTTCACGTTTATCGACTATCAGCTTGTGCCTACTTTGGAAGAATTCTCCCAACTCTTGAGAATTCTTGTTCTCAATCAACTACCTTTCAACGGTACAGAAATAGACCCAAGGCCAGAAGAGATTGCTCAAGCTCTACACTTGCACTCATCTGATGTCACAACTCATTGGGAAACTAGAAGTGGTGTCAAAGGCTTCTTAGCAAAGTTCCTGTTCGAGAAAGCCCAAAGCTGTTGGAATTCCTTAGACTTACAAGCCTTTGAGGAAATTGTGGCTCTTCTTATCTATGGAATGGTCTTGTTTCCCAATCCTAACCAACTCATAGATGTGAGCACCGTCAAAATCTTCATGTCATGCAACCCGGTGCCTACATTGCTAGGGGATATCCTACACTCTTTTCACACTCGCACAATGAGGAAAAGAGGTGTCCTTATGTGTTGCACTCCTCTCCTGGCAAGATGGTTTATTTCTCATCTTCCTCAATCAGTCTTAAAGAATGAGCAAGGATTAAGGTGGTCACAAAGATTAATGATGCTCAAACATTCAGACATTCATTGGTGCTCCCGATCCAAAGAGAATGTTATCATTATTGACCTTTGTGGAGAATTCCCTAATGTCCCTCTACTTGGAATTAGGGGAGGCATCACCTACAACCCTTGCTTAGCCTTAAGGCAGTCTGGTTACGCCCAAAGGGATGGCCTGCACGAGATGCTGATTCAAGTTTTGGTATTCGACTATGACAGTGACGATCAAGGTCTTCGCCCGAGATTTATCCGAGCTTGGAGGATGCTAAACAAGGTGGATAGAAAGACTTTAGGGCACAAGAATTCCATCCCTCTTGAGCCTTACCTCAAATGGGTACGAACCCGTACTCAAAGTCTTATAATGCTTTACCCCTCTATTCTCCCGGTAATTGTTAAGCCTATCAAGGAAGGAGATGTTCCATACACTATCCTACATCCTGACATGCCCACATCTCTTGAAGACCTACAAAGGGATTGGATCCAACTCAAAGGAGAGCGAGATACTTTCGAAGCCCAATTCTACGCAAGCGAGAAGAAGGTTTTAGAACTCACTAGACTACTTCAGGAGGAGCGAACTCTAAACGCCTACATTGCACCAAAGAGGATGCGCACTAATTTTTTATCTTAGAGTTTGGTATTATTTGGTCCAAAGGGCATTGATGTACTAAAACTTTATCTTATTAATATAACGTATGTTCCTTCTTTGTCTAAAACAAACTTGAATATTCGAAATCCATGAAAACATTGCATATGCACATATCATTCATCATAACATAAACAAGTCTTTTGCAACGAAGGTTCCTTATCTCTCTCTACTGTTTATTTCAGTAAGATGGATCTCGAACAGACAATGAAAGATCTCCAGACTCAGAACACGTAGTTTCAACAGTTGCTCGTAACCCTGACCAAGGGGCAAGAAGAATTGAAGACACTGATAGCTGAAGAGAGGAAAAAGAAAACAAAGAAAGGAAATGGAGTCTTGAACATGGGGAGAAGATTTCATGAGTAGACGAGAAGGACTCTAAATTTTGCAACCACCTCCGGAGAAAAAGACAATCAGGAAGGGAAAGGTAAGGAAACAGTGGTTCCATCGGAATCGGAAGAAGAGGAGGAAGAAGAGGAAGACTACTCTGAGGAACAGTATCCTCCAGCAGATGACAAGTATAGACATCCTGATACTTATTCAAAGACAACTTTCAGATATAGTTTAGATATGCACCAGATACGGATGCCATCCTGATACTCATTCAAAGACATCTTTCAGATACAGTTCAGATATGCACCAGATATGGATGCCATCCTGATACTCATTCAAAGACATCTTTCAGATACAGTTCAGATACGCACCAGATACGGATGCCATCCTGATACTCATTCAAAGACAACTTTCAGATATAGTTCAGATACGCACCAGATACGGATGCCATCGTGATACTCATTCAAAGACAGCTTTCAGATACAGTTCAGATATGCACCAGATACGGATGCCATTGTGATACTCATTCAAAGACAACTTTCAGATACAATTCAGATACGCACCAGATACGGATGCCATCCTGATACTCATTCAAAGACAACTTTTAGATACAGTTCAGATACGCACCAGATACGGACGCCATCCTGATACTCACTCAAAGACAACTTTCAGATACAGTTCAGATACGCACCAGATACGAATGCCATCCTGATACTCATTCAAAGACAACTTTCAGATACAGTTCAGATACGCACCAGTTACGGTTGCCATCCTGATACTCATTCAAAGACAGCTTTCAGATACAGTTCAGATACGCACCAGATACAGATGCCATCCTGATACTCATTCAAAGATAGCTTTAAGATACAGTTCAGATACACACTAGATACGATGCCATCCTGATACTCATTCAAAGACAACTTTTAGATACAGTTCAGATACGCACCAGATACGGATGCCATCCTGATACTCATTCAAAGACAACTTTCAGATACAATTCAAATACGCACCAGATACGGATGCCATCCTGATACTCATTCAAAGACAACTTTCAGATACACACCAGATACAGATGCCATCCTGATACTCATTCAAAGACAACTTTCAGATTCAGTTCAGATATGCACCAGATACAGATGCCATCCTGATACTCATTCAAAGACAACTTTCAGATACAGTTCAGATACGCACCAGATACAGATGCCATCCTGATACTCATTCAAAGACAGCTTTCAGATACAGTTCAAATACGCACCAGATACGGATGCCATCCTGATACTCATTTAAAGACAGCTTTTAGATACCGTTTAGATACGCACCAGATACGGATGCCATCCTGATACTCATTTAAAGACAACTTTCAGATACAGTTCAGATACGCACCAGATACGGATGCCATTCTGATACTCATTCATATACAGCTTTCAGATACAGTTCAAATACGCACGAGATACAGATGCCATCCTAATACTAATTCAGATACAACTCAGATACACTCCAGACATGGACGCAATTCTGATACTCAACTTACAAATTACAATTCAACAAGCATTCTTAGATGGCATCTACAAGCCCATCTCCAGCAAGATTCTATCACCTCTCCAAATGGCATCTTTAAGCCCATCATCGCATCGCCGAGTGCAAATTTCTGGGCACTTTAGTGTCCAATCATCTTCCACCCTCGAGTCACGAATGGCAAAACTCGCCAATCTAACTCTTCAGGTTTAAGAAGATTGAACAGGGGCAGCTATTGTACCTCAAAATTTTCCCTCTCATTTTTCAAGTATTTGCTCACAAGATATTCTAAGATGTCAAGTTTGCAGCACTAATACATCAATTTAGGCTTGAAATTGGTACAAGGGCAAAATGGTCAATTGCATACTAAAAAGTCAAACTTTGACTTTTTGGTCAACATTACAACCCAAAGATCAAATTTCATCAAGACATTCAAAAATATCAAGCTTGATCATTAAGAAGTCAAGAGAATAAAAAATCCAACTTTGCAAGACTTTGAGAGTTTTCTAAGTATTCTCTATACTTGGTTAATTTCATTTGCTTCATCGCATTTTACTACAACTCCAATTAATTCAAGATGATGCAAGTAATTCAAGTTATTACAAAGTGACATTTTTGCAAAATTACATATTCTAAAACTATGTCTTGATTAAAACCTTGTCACAATATTTTTTCCTTTGACATAATGTGCACAAGACTAAATTTGTGACATGCTATAACTATGCTGTCCAAAATTGAAGAAAATATGATGTATCACATGCTACAACTATGCTGCATCCCAAGCATACATGCTGCCAATACAGTCCAAAACTGCTCTATTCAGTCAACTCAAGCCTGCACCATGACAACCCCAAAATTACACCAAAATGGCAAAAGAAAATTGTGTGCAGAAAGTGTCAAAGCAGTATGCCAAAACAATTCAAATGGCTTGTTTGTTTTCCCCCCTAAACCACAGTCAAGGGGTCTACAAAAGGAGGGCTGTCTCATAAGACAAGGGGGGATTTTTGGAAGAGGCATAGAGAGAGAATAAAGAGTCTCATTGAGCAGAAAAACAGTATCCTTGTTAACCTTGACTGATTTTTCAAAATCAAATTTGTTCTTGTTCAAAACAGAACCCCAACCTCTTACTCCACCATACAAACTCTCACTAAGCCAAACACTTCATACAAAGTTTGTCCAAACACAAAAACAGTCCTTGTAGTGCTACTCACCTTCATCATCAAAAATACCAAAAATATTACAGTACAGTCCAACTCAGTTCTAGCAGTCCAGAGAAGCTTCCTGAAGACTCACAAGGTTATCACATCATTTGGAAAAGCATTCAGATCTAAAACAACCAGTGCAACCCAAAGGTAAGTCCTCTAGACTTGATATCTTGTCATTACATCATTAACAAGCTATTTTTCTTTGAAGACAAGATGTAGTACTTTAATATCTTTTTGAACTAGTCATCTGCACTTTGTTTAGGTTTATTCAATCATTTGTTGTTCATGTTTATCCATCATATTCCATAAGCTAACCTGTACATTCAGTAAAATAATGTTTAAGGCAGGAAAATGCAGCATGTATCGACACATATCCTCATGTGTCGACTCATCCTAGTGAAAAACAGGGTATGAGTCGACACATAACCCCCATGCATCGACTCATATTGATTTCAGGTTACAAAACAAAAGTGGGAAAAGACTATGAGTCGACATATACGCGTTTCGCGTCGATGCAAGAAGGTGCATGAGTCGACACATCCCATTATGTGTCGACTCATACTGAGCAGATTTTGTTTTACAGGAGCTGGAAGAGATTATGAGTCGATACATACGCGTTTCGCATCGACACAAGAAGGGTGCATGAGTCGACACATCCCCTTATGTGTCGACACATACTGAGTTATTTTGTTTTTCATGGGCATGGAAAAAGCTATGTGTCAATGCATAGCAGCATGGGTCGACACATAGTAGTTCAAAGTGCAGTTTTCCTTTTATTTTACACTATTTTTTACATTGTTTTCATTATCATTCGATGTGGTTGTAATATTTCAGTCTCCACTTCATCCCCATTGTAAATTTGTACTCCCATCCCCCCTAAAGTGATGTAATAGCTTAGGATTTATTTTCCGCATGTTTACTTGCTTTCATATATTGCTAGTAATTAGGATGTATGGCAAGATAAAATCAGCAAATAGATAACCTTTCAAATACAAGACAAAATGCATGCAAACTAACAAACTTGCACACTAACACCCTTAGGGTAATCTCACTCGTTACCCATTGGAAAATAGTCATGTCCCCCGAGCATGGGCGTTTTAGCAAAGACCCTTCGATAAAAGATCGTATTCCCTCGATGACCCTCGATGACCCTCGATGTTGCCTTCGGTAAACGATCTAGTCCCTAAAATGACATTGCTAAAACGTCCCATGTGTTGCCTTGTATGACTATACAAACGTCCCAACGCCCGTCCCTTCACATCCAATGATGGGGCTTCTTACCAAATCAATGGTAAGACAACCACATCTAAAGGAAGAGGAAAAGCACATTTAAGACCTTTTGAGTAGGTAGATTCGCTCTCAGTTACTCGCTTGCTCACAATAAAAACAATTTTACCCACACTCTCATCTTTGAACTATTTTCAAAACAAACACTTTGTAGGCGTTCTCATAGAAACGAGAACCATTACGAAGTTCCATTTTCAAAATACTTTCAAAAACACATCTCACAAACACACTTTTGAACTATTTTTGAAACAAACACTTTGTAGGCATTTTCATAGAAACGAGAACCATTACGAAGTTCCATTTTCAAAATACTTTCAAAAATCACCACCACAAGCACACATTCAAACAAAAGCAAGTGATCTAGCAAGTAACTAAGAGCCCATGGAAAACCATGGATGAAAAGGGTGCTAATACCTTCCCTTTTCATAATCTACCCCCCAAACTCAAGAAAACATCTTGTTGTACCCCAAAATTTGCCCTCCCTTTTTCACACGAAATCACAACCCTAGGGTTTTCTCAGATTTTCAAGATTTGCTCAGGAATCGATCAAACAGATATTTCTCTGGCAGTAAATACAGAGTTAGGGTTTTCTCTCGCATTTCTCAGGAGAAACTGAATTCTCCGAAATTCAATTAACTGTCACATGTTTTCACACTTTTTTAAGTCTACTGAAAGATTGCTGTTTGTTCTCAAGGTTTATTTATTTGGGATAAGAGATAGGATCTGAGATGGTCATCTGAAATATTCAGGTTTTGTCTGATCTAGGTTAACCAGACAATGTGCGTCTGTTAAAATGTTTGCTTGTTAATAGAATGAAATGCTTGCTTGTTTATTGGAATACACAATGCGTATTTTGATTGGAATGTTGCTGCAAGGTTATGAGACTACAAAGTTATTGGATTACTTAAAGTTTAAGTTATCTGTATTAGAATTGTTGGAATGCAATTTCAATTATTTTAATCTGAGAATCTTAAAGGAATAAGTGAAGACTTGAAGAAAGAATGGCAAGATTATTGGACAGTAAAAGATTTTATTGGATATCAGTTTTCCTCACAAAGATTTTTCAGATGATTGATACAAAAATAATTTATTATTTGAATATTGTATGTTTTACAACTTATAGTATTTAAAAAAAATAAATGATTACAATAAATGGAAAATCTAATCTAAGCCTAAGCTCCATCGCTCCCATGCTCAAAGTCTCCGTCTTCTTATGCTTTGTCACTGTCCAATTTGTGCTCACATGAAAAAGATAAAAGAAAAGAGGATTAGTACAGTTAATTTTCAAACAGAAAAAGAAAGGAAAATTTTCATCATTAAAGTTTGCCGTCCGGAATCAGAGTGCTATTTTTTTCATCACGTTTTATTTTTCCCTTCACAAATCACAAGAAGATTGCTCTTCTTGGTTCACAAAGAGAAAAATAAAAATGCAAATGCAAGCATACAAAAGCAATTGGTTCAAATGCAAACATAGGCCAAATTCAAACAAAGCTGCATTACTAAACATGGCATACAAGGCAAACTGTACTAAGTAACTATACTAAACTGTCAAGCAAAGCAAACTGAGTTACAAAGTTACAAAGGCAAACAGGCGCTAAACTGTCTAAGCATAACCAAATATACAAAGCAAGGCAAACTGGAACCTGTTGTACAAACAACACAAGCAAGGTGCCCAAACTGAGCTACAAAACAAATTGCCCAAACTGAGTTACAAAAAAAATTGGATGCAAACTGTATAAATGTAGCAATGCAGCATGATAACAGTAAAATGCAGCAGGATGGCAGTAAAAGGCAAGAGATAATCTAAAATCACAAGTCAAAACTTGTCACAACTGTTCATCATTTTCCAGTCAAAGGGCAAACTTTTCAGAAAATAAAAAAGACAAAAAGCAATTTTGTTTTGTCATTGAGAGAGAAAGAGAGAAAAGGGAGCACCTTTTTGGTATTTGTACAGTTGGCTAAAAAAATGGATCAAGATATAATACCATAAAAACAGCCAGAAGAAAAAGCCCAACAGTTTCAAACACAAACCATAAGTCCCAGCCTGCTAACCAAAAGTAGAGAGGGCTGCTATAAAACAAAACTGCAAGCCAAGCCAAGAAACAGAAGTCAAAAAACCTGTTAAACCTTTGAACAAGAAACCAAGATGAAAAATATACAAAGGCATTTTTGCACAACTCTCCCAAAAGCAAAAAAGACCTGTTAGCAGTTTCTCCTCAAAACCACAAACCTGTTAACAAACAGCCAAGCATAGCAGTTTCTCCTCAAACCACAAACCTGTTAGCAAACAGCCAAGCATAATAGTTTCTCCACAAACCACAAAAACTGCCTAGCCAAGCCAGCCAACAGCACAACCTGTTACCAAACTGCAAACTAGTTTAAAAAACAATCAACCACAAGCCTAACCAAACTGCACAGCCTGAAACCACAAAGTCCAAAACTTGTGAGCAGTTCTAAGTTGGCCAAACTGCATAGCCAAATTGTAAATCAGAAAAACAAACAACAAAACTCCCAAACCTGTTACTACCAAACTGCAAACAAACTGTAACAATCAATGGCCAAACAAAAGCTACCAACATAACCAGTTGCAGAACAACAACCAAAATACTCACAAGCCTGTTAACATCATCAAACAAGTTCAAACTAAGACATACCAAAAGTCTCAGAATCATCATCATTGAAAATCATCCAACAACAACAAACCAACAAAGTTTCAGAAACTATTATCATCATCAACATTCAATATCAAAGAGAGAGGAAAAGAGTTTCAGAAATAGCCAAGCAAGGTTTCAGAAAGAACTCATCATCAACAGAAAAACAACAACAAATAAAGTTTCAGAATCATCATCATCAACATTCAGAACAAAGGACAGAGGTTACCACGCAGCTTGGCCATCATTTCTTCCCTCCTCCGCCTCTAGCCACCTAGGAAGTATCACCAGATCCATCTCACCTTTCCTCTCCATTTTTTTCGAAAACCCTAAGGCACGTTTCTTCTCAAACCCCTTTCTGCACCTCAATAAACCATGAAATGCATTAGATTAGTCAAACTATAAAATCAAACTAGAACAACATAAGCAAAAATGAACAAACTGTTAAAATCAGAAGAAGAACAAAACATACCATTTTAGAACAAGGCCATTGAATGTTAGGAAGAGGAAGAGAGTGAGGGTTGCTCCGGCGGCTAGGGCTTAGGGGAAGAATCAAGCGTTTGAGCGCTGAGAAAGATGAAGAAGAAAAGATGAGGAAACAGCGCCGCTGTAAAACGTACAAACCCTAAACACAACAAACCCTAAATTCTGAAGACCCCAACCAAAAAAAATGTCACAAACTCGCCTTTGGGCCTGTCCGCCCAAACCCCAAACATAAGCCCACGAATTGCGGATACCCCTCCCCCCCCCCATTTCTGACCTTGTTTTTTTGTTTTATCATCAATTGGGCCTCAAACACACTTCAAATCCCAAAGCCCATTTCTTCTTTGTTTTAATTCACCTCTTTTTTTATACAAGATTCATAAAAAACTCTATTTTTCTTTTTTAATTAAATTAATCATTTTAATTAATTTTCATTTTTTTTAATTTATCTTTATTATTTTGTTACATTTAAGAAAATACCAAAAAATTAGTTTAGTTAATTTTCTTTTTCTTAACTAATTTTAATCATTCTTCTTTTCATTATTTTTCTTATATTTAATGATAAAATACCAAAAATAATAAAGAACATTAATTTAATTAATTTTGTTTTCTTTAAACCCTTTTTATTGATTAATAAAAATCCAAGAATAATAGAAATTTTATAATTTTCTTCTTTAAAACTTTTTATCCACATAACTAATAAAAAACACATACGAAGAATAGTAATAATAATTCTTAATATTTCTTAGGATAGAGTTTATTTATCCTTTTTTAATACATGCATTTCATAATTGATTGATTTTCTTTATTTTATAATTTGTTATGCTTTACTTTGAATTGCGACAATTCGATTTGGTTGTAACACTTGATATTTGGACATTGTTATCCTTGTGAGATTTATCCCCATTTGTAATAATTTGTACCCCCATCCCCGAATATTTTTGTAATAGCTTAGATTTTTAATTCTCGCACTTTATGCTTTCAAATATGCCATGATTAGAGATTAGGGTTTGTATGCGAAAATCCAAAATCAATCGCTAGATGACCTAATACAAGACCTAAATGCCTGAAAATGACAAACACAATACACACGTGCACCTCTAGGATAACCTCGCTTGTTGCCTCGAAAAATGCAATCATGTCCCTCGAATATGAGACACTCTAGCAAATGCCCCTTCGATAAACAAAGATCGTAGTCCCCCAATGACCCTCGATGTTGCCTTCGATAAAACGATCTCGTCCCTTACAAAATTGCTAGAGCGTCTCACAAGTTGCTTTCAATGATTATATGCGATGACCCGCGCCTGTCCCGTTTAAACATCCTAATACAAGGTTGTTTACCAAATGCAATGGTAAAACAACACTGTCAAAAGGGTTAAAAACATATAGGAAAGATCTTTGAGTAAAATAGGGTGGATAACTCTTAGTTACTTGATCAAAAGCTTGAAAAACATCCTTGTTATTTTCAAACACACTTCACAACACAATTCAAAACACTTCCCAAATCAAACTTTCAAACATTGTAAAACCTTTTCAAAAGACAATACATCTTTGTATATATTCAAACAAGAATCATTACAAAGGTTGCCATAACGATGGCCTCTTTTTCAAAGCATTTTCAAAACCAAACACACAAAGCACCATTTCAAACAATTGAAAAGCAAAAGCAAGTGATCTAAACAAGTAACTAAGAGCCCATGGAAAACCATGGATGAAAAGGGTGCTTGCACCTTCCCTTTTCATAATCTACCCCCCGAACCCAAGAAAACATCTCAAAGGTCTTTCCGGTTCTTTTTGACCTTTCCTTTGGATAAAATAAAAAGTCAGTGGCAACTCTTGCTAAACCGCACAATTGTGAACACAAACGCAAAACCTCAAGTCAGTTCTCCCACCGTATCACACATCTCAAAGGTCTTTCCTTTGCTTTTTCACCTTTCCTTTTTGGATAAAAGAAAAGTCGATGGCAACTCTTGCTAAACCGCAACATTTGCGAACACAAATGAAAAACACCCAAGTCAGTTCTCCCGCCGTATCACAGAACTGGCGACTCTGCTGGGGACAAATTACTTAAAATGGGTATACCGACATGGTTAAAGCAATAACTATATTAGTGCGACATATTTATGGGTACCTGTAGCCTTTAAGTTAATAAAAGAGAATACGGGGCCGCTTAGTGATGTCATAAAGCACTAATGGGCTTTTAGAACCTTTACTTGACCAACTTGGCCTTTTTAGGGGTAGTGAAATGACTGGCTTTGGTGCAGTCCGAAGTTGGTAGATACTCGATACTACACTCATTGAGGGTTGTTTTCTTGGAATATTTCGGTCGCCAGTAAAGTGGCTAAACTGAAACAATGAACACAGAAAATAATCCAATGATATTGAGCTCCTTAGAACCCGGTTGCTATTTATAGGACAGGTTGAGCCAACTAAACTTCAAGAGGGTACTTACCTATGAAACCCCATGTAAGCCTGAAACTAGGATCTTGTGTGATTTGCTTGTACATATACTTGTGCATACATCATGAACATCATGAAGCATCATTTGCATCCACTAACCATTTCAAGGGTTTGGATCTTCATCTTTGTTCCTGTTTTGTAGGTCATGGAATCACTCCGCAGAAAAACTATTCAGGTCAACCTTGTGAGAATCCCTCCTCTACTCAAGGAGCTTACTTCCAAGATTCCAGAAAATTCTCCCTTCAATGAAATACATGGTAGACTTCTCAACTTGGTCAACTCCAACATTGAAGAAGACATGGTGAAAGTTCTCTTCCAATTCTTTGACCCCCTACACCATTGCTTTACATTTCCTGATTACCAACTAGTACCTACTTTGGAGGAATTTTCTCAACTTCTGAGGATTCATATTCTCCATCAACTACCCTACAACGGTACGAAAAGAGAGCCAAAGGATGAAGATGTTGCTCAAGCCTTACACTTGCAACCATCTGATATCAAAGGTCATTGGGAAACCAGAAGTGGTGTCAAGGGTTTCTTGGCAAAGTTTCTGTTTGAGAAGGCATAAGACTGCTGGAATTCTTTAGATCTACAAGCTTTTGAGGAGATTGTAGCACTTCTCATTTATGGGTTGGTCTTGTTCCCAAATCCTGATCAGCTTATAGATGTGAATGTTGTCAAGATTTTCATATCTCGGAATCCTGTGTCTATATTGCTTGGGGACATCCTACACTCATTTTACACACGAACAATGAGGAAAAGAGGTGTTCTCATGTGTTGTACTCCTCTTCTAGCAAGGTGGTTTATTTCTCACCTTCCCCAGTCAGTCTTGAAGAATGAACAAGGCTTGAGGTGGTCACAACGGTTGATGACTCTTACACATTCTGATGTTCATTGGTGTTCTCGGTCCAGAGAAAATGTCATCATCATTGATCGTTGTGGGGAATTCCCTAATGTCCCACTACTTGGAATTAGGGGAGGCATTACCTACAACCCTTGCTTAGCTCTGAGGAAATTTGGGTATGCCCGAAGGGATGGCCCTCGTGATATGCTGATTCCTGACTTGGTTTTTGACTTCGACAACGACGCTCAAGGACTTCGACAAAGGTTTATCCGAGCATGGAGGATGCCCAACAAAATGGATAGTAAGACACTGGGACACAAGAATTCCATCCCCCTTGAGCCTTATCTCAAGTGGGTACGAACCCGCGCCCAGAGTCTTATGATGCCTTACCCTCACATTCTCCCCGTGATCAAAGAGCCTGTTATGGAAGGAGAGGTTCCATACACCCTCCTACATCCATACATGCCAACATCATTGGAAGAATTACAAAAGAGTTGGATACAACTCAAGGAAGAGCGGAACACTTTTGAAGCCAGCTTCTATGCCAGTGAGAAGAAGGTTTTGGAACTTACCCGCCGACTTCACGAAGAGGAGACTCTTAACACTTACATCGCGCCAAAAAGGATGCGCAACGTCTTTTTACATTATGAACTTTGTAATATTTTGCCCATGGGGCATTTATGTACTGACAAATTTCTTCTTATTAATATGACGTGTGTTCTTTTTGTCTGCAACAACTTTGAATTTCTGAATCCTTGGATGCATTACATGAATAAACATATCATTCATCATATGCATAAACAGGTCTTCACACCAGGTTTCCTTATCTTTCCGCTGTTTATTTCAGCAATATGGATATAGAGCAGACGGTCAAAGATCTGCAAGCACAGAATTCGCAATTCCAACAACTCCTCATGACCTTGGCAAAGGGTCAAGAGGAACTTAAAGCACTGTTAGAGAAGGAGAAAGAAAAAGAAAAGGAAAAAGGAAAAAAGAAAAAGAAAAGAGTCGGGGTAGCTACTCTGGGAAGAAGATTTGAGAACCAAGCTAGGAGAGTCCTGGATTTCCCCTCGACGTCTGATGAAGGGGCTGGCAAAGGAAAATGCGCTGCAGTACCTTCCGATTCTGAGGCTGAAGAGGAAGAAGTTGAAGAGGATGAAGATTACTCTGAGCAGCAGTACCCTCCTGCAGACAACAGGTATAAGAATCTGGAAGAGCGGTTGGCAGCCATGGAGGTCCAAAGGGTACTTGGACTGGATTTCGAAGAGTTGGGATTGGTTGCTGAGATCGTCATTCCCCCTATATTCAAAGTGCCTACATTTTCTAAATACGACGGTTTGTCTTGCCCAAAGATGCATCTGCGGTCTTATGTCAGAAAGATCCAACCTCACTCTTCTGATAAGGATCTGTGGGTCCACTTTTTTCAAGATAGTTTATCGGGTACACAATTAGACTGGTTCTACCAGCTCGAGAGGGCTGATGTACATAATTGGGAGGACTTGGCTGCTGCCTTCTACCGACAATATCAATATAACACAGATTTAGCACCTACTCGTACTCAACTACAAAGTATGAGTATGGTTTCTAATGAGGGCTTTAAGGAGTATGCCCAGAAGTGGAGGGACCTGGCTGGAAGGGTGCAACCACCATTGTCTGAAAGAGAGCTTGTCGATATGTTTTTGGGGATGCTGTCCGGTCCATTCTTTAATCACCTGATAGGGAGCTCATCTGCAGGGTTAACTGAATTAATTCTGACAGAGGAAAGGGTCGAAGCTGGTATTAAGAGCGGTAAGATTCAGAAGGATGCATCTGCTTCAGCTGCTATCACGAAGACCTTCCCAGCCAAGAAGGAAATTTCTGCTGTTTACACCCAGAGAAATCGAGAAAGAGAGGAACACCGACCAGCAGTGGGGGCCATATTAATTCAGAAGTCCGCATCAGATCAGCCTAGAAATAGTCAACCAAGGAATGATCAACCCAGAACCTATCAGCAAAGGGTAGAAAGGCCACAACGGCAATATACCCCGATAAACATGACACCCGCTCAGATCCTTCCCCATCTCCTGAAATTAAACCTTGCTAATTTGAGAGAGGCACCTAAGAATACAAATACCACTTCTCCATATTATCATCCCAACGCAAAATGTGCTTATCATTCAGATAGCATAGGGCACGATACCAATAACTGTTGGGCCCTCAAGAACAAGATCCAAGATTTAATAGATGCCAAGGAGGTAGAATTTGATGCGCCCGAAAAGCCGAATGTGATTTTTTCCCCAATGCCCAAGCACTATCACAATGTCCATGCTATTGAAGAGGATTTGTATATTGCTGTTGTTGATAACTTAATGACTCCGTTGCCAATGATCAAGATGAACCTATTGAAAGCAGGAATCTTCCCAGGCTGTGAAAAAGATTGTTACCTTTGTTCGACCTTGCAATCCGACTGTCCGTTATTGAAGTCAGGCATCCAACGCCTGATGGATAATCAAGAGATCCTCTTTCAGAAAACTCCTGTTACCCCAATCAATGATGTTGCTTTAATCACCATTTCCGACAATCTTCCCAAGGTCTGCAAAAGACTTGTTAAGATTACACCCGATCCAAAGCTTGTACCACTGAAGATTACTATGCCAGGGCCTATCCCATATAAGTCCAACAAGAAGATACTGTGGAATTATGGAGGAGAGATCTTCTACCACGGTGTTAAGCAGATCGAATCAGTTGAAGAAAGTTCCGATGAAGAAACTCATGATATAGGAAATATTGCGGGGATAAGTAAGATCACTCGTAGCGGAAGAATCTTCTCTCCGGAGATTGCTCCTCCAAGGGCAATCTTCGGACCCTCAAGTGCTCCTGTGCCAGTCAAGATATCTATGGGAAGTCCAGTAATTGAAGAAATTGTTACTCCCAAAGTTGTTCCCTCTGTTGTTACTGCTGATAAAGGTAAGGGGATCCAAGAAGCGCCCGTCAGGATGAGGGCTCAGCCTTTGGTTATCCCCGAGACCACCCAAAAGGAAATGGAGGAAATTTTAAAGATAATAAAGAAGAGCAACTATGACATCGTAGAGCAACTAGGGCAAACCCCTTCAAAAATCTCCATGCTGGCCCTATTGCTCTGCTCCGAGGCTCATGCCAAAGCCTTGATCAAATTCCTGAAGACGGCACAGGTGCCTCAAGAAACTTCTGCGGATCAGTTTCAAGAGTGTGTAGCCAGCCTAACCGCTGACAATGGTCTTGGCTTCCCTGATGCCGATCTAACATCTAAGGGAAGAAAGCATAATGATGCGCTGCATGTTTCGATAGAGTGCAGAGGGACCACACTTGCTCATGTTCTGGTTGATACCGGGTCATCTTTAAATGTCCTACCAAAGAAAGCATTGGACAGATTGGACTGTGAGGGTTTGACCTTAAAGCCCAATAATATCATTGTTAGAGCCTTCGACGGTTCTAAGCGGATGGTTCACAGAGAAGTGGACATCCCAATTAAGGTGGGAACAGAAATTTTCAACTCTACATTTTATGTGATGGACATTCGTCCTTCATATTAATGTTTATTGGGAAGGCCATGGATCCACAATGCTGGGGCAGTCACTTCTTCCCTACACCAGATGCTCAAGTACCCACTCCAGGGTAAGATCATAACAGTTCATGGTGAGGAGGAGTATATGATAAGCCACCTTAACTCTTTCCGCTATGTGGAGTTAGATGGTGAATTCATAGACACACATTTCCAACACTTTGAAGAGGTTTCTCCTGAAATTGCGACGGCCAAGACAATAACTTCTGTGCCTGCAGTTACCAAGCCTGTGTCCCGGATTTCATCCCTTAAAGATGCGAAGGCTGTGATCGAGGAAGGGGGAAGTACAGTTTGGGGTCAGCTACCCGATTTTTCTCTCAAGACAGATAAGTTCAGTTTGGGTTTCACTGCTGCTAGTCAGAAGGCTGTGCGTCGCTCCCGGGCTGGAGGAACACCATTAAAGATCACTCATCACGGAGTTCATGCTTTAGAAGATGTTGAAGACGAGAGTAATTTTGAAGACTGGATCTTTCCAACCATTGAATGAGGACTGAACAACTGGGAGGCGAAAGACTTCGTTCCTATTACTTTCATCAATTAGTAATTTATCTTTTGAACATTTTCAGTTGGTTTGTAATAATTATTAAACAATTCGTACACTCTTTTTGCCTTGTGCCTTACCCGGGGCATATAGGTCCATTTGTAAGGGCTTGATTTCTTCATTTTCATATGCCATTTTTAATGAATCATGGACGTTTTCATATATAAACTTTTGTGTTCATTTTATTTCTTTTTACATTTTATTTTGTTTAAAGGTGGCTATCCCTTACACACACCCACACTCACAAAATGCAGGTACCCATCCACTCCGGATTCCATGGGTAACAATTCTGCTATGGCCTTTAGTGACTCTGAAGATCTGGTCAATCATACCGAATACGAAGGTGATGAAGACTGTGAAGTGCCTGGAGAGTTGGCTAGACTTCTACAACAGGAAGAGAGGGCTATTCTGCCCCATGAAGAGCTGTTAGAGACTATCAACTTGGGTACTGCAGAAGACAGGAGAGAGGTTAAAATGGGTGCCAACCTAAAGCCAAATGTCAAAGAGCGCTTAGTTCAACTGTTGAATGAATATGTTGAGATCTTTTCCTGGTCCTATGAAGACATGCCGGGACTCGACACAGATATTATGGTTCACTGTCTCCCTACTAGAGAAGACTGTCCACCAATTAAACAGAAAGTCTGCCGAATGAGGCCCGATATGTCTAAAAAGATCAAAGCCGAAGTGATGAAGTAATTCAATGCCGGGTTTCTTACCGTTACTTCCTATCCATAATGGGTTTCTAACATTGTGCCCGTGCCTAAGAAGGACGACAAAGTGAGAATGTGTGTGGATTACCGAGACTTAAACAGGGCTAGCCCTAAAGATGACTTTCCACTACCGCACATTGACATTTTGGTCGACAACACAGCTCAACATAAGGTATTTTCTTTCATGGATGGATTTTCAGGGTACAACCAAATCAAAATGGCCCCTGAAGACATGGAGAAGACTACTTTTGTTACACAGTGGGGTACCTTCTGCTATAAAGTAATGCCATTCGGACTGAAGAATGCCGGGGCAACCTATCAGCGCGCCATGGTAGCTTTGTTTCATGACATGATACATCATGAGATCGAAGTCTAAGTAGACGACATGATAGCCCGTTCACAAACAGAAGAAGAACACCTCGACCATCTGCAAAAGTTGTTTGTCAGATTGAAGGAGTATAAGCTCAGACTGAACCCTAGCAAGTGCACTTTCGAAGTCAGGTCTGGTAAACTCTTGGGATTCATCGTCAGCAACAAAGGCATTGAGGTTGATCCTGCTAAAGTCGAAGCTATACGAGAAATGCCTGCCCCCCGCACTAAAAAGGAGGTCATAGGTTTCTTAGGATGCCTAAACTACATTGCAAGGTTCATTTCTCACCTAACATCTACCTGTGAACCAATCTTCAAACTGTTGAAGAAAGATCAGGTGGTTGAATGGAATGATGATTGTCAAGCTGCTTTTGATAAAATCAAGGAGTATTTGCTAGAACCTCCTATATTGATGCCAGCCGTCGAAGGAAGGCCGTTAATCATGTATCTGACTGTTTTGGATAATTCAATGGGGTGTGTATTGGGCCAACATGACGAGTCTGGTCGAAAAGAGCATGCCATTTATTACCTTAGCAAAAAGTTTACCGACTATGAGACTCGCTAATCACTGCTCGAGAAAACTTGTTGCGCTTTGGTATGGGCTGCTCGCCGACTAAGGCAGTATATGCTGACACATACCACTCTGCTGATTTCTAAAATGGATCTGATCAAGTATATCTTCGAAAAGCCTGCTTTATCTGGAAGAATCGCTAGATGGCAAATGATCCTGACTGAGTATGATATCCAGTACACAACCCAAAAAGCTATAAAGGGGAGTGTACTAGTTGACCATCTAGCTCATCAAGCCGTCGAAGATTACCAATCCATGAAATTCGACTTTCCCGACAAGGACATTATGACATTGGACAACATTGAAGGTAACAGACCGTATGACGGACCTGAACAAGGATCCCGATGGACCCTGTACTTTGATGGTGCTTCAAATGCACTCGGAAACGGTATCGGCACGGTACTTATCTCTCCAGAAGGTTGCCATACACCTTTCACTGCTAGACTCTGCTTCAGTTGCACCAACAACATGGCCGAGTATGAAGCTTGTATCTTTGGTCTCAAGGCTGCGATTGACTTAGGAATCAAATCTTTAGTTGTGTTTGGGGACTCAGCTTTGGTTATCAGTCAAATCAAAGGAGAGTGAGACACTAAACATCCTAACCTCATCCCATATAAAGAACATGTCCGGACATTGCTACCTCATTTCGAGCATATTACCTTCGAGCACTTCCCGCGAGAAGAAAATCAGTTAGCGGATGCTCTAGCGACAATGTCTTCCATGTTTAAAATTAACTGGGATAATGAGGCTCCCCAAATTACATTCGAACGGATGGATGAACCTGCACATTGTCATGAGATTAATACCAAAGAAGTAGTGGAACAACCCTGGTTTCACGAAATCAAAAGGTATCTCGAGACTCAAGAATACCCTGAAGGAGCTTCAGTCAATGACAAAAAGTTCTTAAGGCAATTTGCTGCCAAGTTCTTCCTAAGCAATGGTATCCTATACAAGCGCAACCATGATTGTGTTCTGCTTCGTTGTGTGGACAAGGTTGAAGCTGAGCAGATCATGACCGAACTGCATAGTGGCACATTTGGCACCCACTTGAGCGGACATACAATGGCTAAGAAGATCCTAAGGGCAGGCTACTGCTGGTCTACCATGGAAGCTGACTATCATCAATACGCCCGCACTTGTCACAAATGCCAGGTATATGCGGACAAGGTGCATATTCCTCCGGTTCCTCTCAATGTACTAACAGCTCCTTGGCCATTCGCAATGTGGGGTATTGACATGATAGGAGAGATCAAGCCTACAACCTCCAATGGACACCGCTTTATTCTAGTGGCCATTGATTACTTTACAAAGTGGTTCGAAGCAGCTTCCTTCGCATCCGTTACAAAGAATGTTTTTGCCCATTTCATCAAGCAGAACCTCATTTTCCGGTACGGTATTCCTGACCGAATCATTACGGACAACGGTACAAACCTGAACAACACTATGATCACCGCTCTGCGAACAGTTCAAAATTCAACATCACAATTCATCTCCCTATAGGCCAAAGATGAACGGTGCCGTCGAAGCTGCGAACAAAAATATCAAGAAGATCATTCAAAAGATGACATTCACCTACAAGGACTGCCATGAGATGTTACCGTTTGCTCTACACGGGTACCGTACCACGGCGCGAACATCGAATGGGGCAACACCCTTTTCTTTGGTATACAACATGGAAGTTGTTTTACCTATTGAAGTTCAGATTCCTTCCCCGAGAATCATGAATGACACTGGTTTGAGTGAAGACGATTGGATTCATACCCGGCTTGATCAACTTAACTTGATTGATGAGAAGCGACTTACTGCCGTTTGTCATGGTCAGACGTATCAAAAACGGATGATCAAGGCTTTCAACAAGAAAGTCAGACGTCAGGTATATCAAGTCGGAGATCTTGTAATCAAATGGATTATCTTGCCGCAAAGTGATCCCAGGGGCAAGTGGACTCCTACCTACGAAGGACCATTTGTGATCAAAAACATCTTTTCTGGTGGGGCTATAATTCTAACCACCATGGACGGCGACGACCTGCCACACCCTGCGAACGTAGACATAGTCAAAAGATACTACGCATAAAGGACCCGACAAGTTGAAAACCCGAAAGGGCGACTTGGGCAAAAATGGGCATCCCGGCGAATCGAAAACCCGAAAGGGAGGTTCAGGCAAAAATAAGGGATAAACAAAAAAAATCTGTACACCCGGCAAGTTGAAAACCCGAAAGGGCAACTTGGGCAAAAATGGGCATCCCGACGAATCGAAAACCTGAAAGGGAGATCCAGGCAAAAGTTAGGGAATTAAAGCGTATGACTATGTCTCGTCGGATCACTTTAAGGACAATCTCTTCACGGACAGGCTCCAAGCGTCTGATCAATCCAATCATCTACGGACAAAGCAACGAATGGAAAAGATACTCAGATTTGCGAAGGCTATAGCAGAATGGGAACCCCATAGAATTGTTACACATAGCCATCTTTCTTTGTATAAATTTTTCTCAACTTTATGGCAACATTCTCTTACCAGGATGTCCGTCTCCTTTGTACAAAATACTTACACAAAGTTAATACAAAGTTACTTCAAAGTGCAGAAAACTGATTGCCTTTTTTTTTTCGTCTTTTTTACACTTGTGTTTTATTTGAAAACGTCCAATGATTTATTAAATGAGCATATGCATTTGAATATAATCACTGCTTACAAATAAAACGAAATGAGAAAGAATAATTACTGATAGGATGGAAGTGTAGGAAAGTGTCTTTAGGCTATTCCAGGAGAAATTCCCCGCAATACATCATCCAGATCCTAGGTGGAACTAAAGATTTGAAATGCATATCGCCAGCGGAGTTAAGAATCCCCATCAGAGTTGAGCTTTCAAGTTCCCAATCCACAGTGGAACTTTGAACTACAAACCCTCAGTAAGAATGAAGCTTTCTTCCCCAGCGGAGTCAAACCTTCGACCTTTGAACACCAGTGAAGACCATCCAGTTTCCTCCCTTTTCCCCTGAGAGTCGCTTTTAAACCAGATAATTCCTCAGAAAGTTCTTTTTAAACTTTTTCCCAATGAAGTCTCCAATCAAATCAGCATGTCACTAAGACCCCCAGCAGAAAGGAAACTTTGAGCTACCAATCCCCCAGCAGAAACCATTCAGTTTTTCCCTGATATCCTCAACAGAATGGAGTTTCTCATTAGATTGGCATGCTCCCAACCTCCTGACCCAAACGCCTGAAGATTCTCATTCTTGCTTCCCCAGTAGATTGGCATACACCCAAGCTCCTGATATTCTCGACAGAATGAAGATTCTTATTCTCAATGGTGTACAACCTAAACTCTTGAATTTCTTCCAAACAGGAATAAGCTTTTCCCAGAGTCCCAAGCTTACCCTCCAGTAGTATGACTATGAAGATGTGAAAAACACAAGAAAGGGGGTTGAATTGTAAAACTTAAAACAAATGCTTAGACGACACATTATTTTTATCCTGGTTCGTTTGATCTCAAACTACTCCAGTTCACCCGTCAAGGTGATTTCACCTCTCTCCAACGAGGTCTTAATCCACTATATTCAAGGGATTACAACAGCTACTTTAACAACTGTTAAAGCCTTCTTGAGTATAACCATAAACCGGTTTATCTCAAGGAAATCTTTTACAAATAATTTGAACAATGATGTGTTAACGTTTTCTAATGAAACAATATATCACAACTGTGATAATTACACAATTTAAGCTTGGAATAAACTGAATTTGCTAAAGCGTTTGAGTAAGCGTGGTTTTGAAGGCTTGGCAAATTATGTGAGTGCATGCGTGCGTCTTTTCTCAAACAGACTTGTTTATATAGGCAAGGTAAAGATACGTTGTCCATAAAGCCAGTTTAATGATAATAACACACTTTCCTTTTGAAGAAGATCTTGTCTGATGAGAGCCGTTAGCATTTAATTCTGTCTTGAATACTATAACACTTCAGAGTCTTCTTTGCTTCAACTTATGATAACGCTTCAGAGTGTTGATGACTTGGTAAAGATCTTTGATCAGAGTCAGAGTGTATTGTTTGTGCGCAGATTCTGGTCATCAAGCTTCAGCATATATTCTGGTAGCTTCAGCGTGTAGCATATATTACTCATCTTCAGATGCTGATTCCATCAGATCTTCTGTATATACAAAACATAATTTTAAGAAGCATATTTGTTCTATATATATCTTTGAATTTATTTATACTTTGTATTTTGTTATCATCAAAACTCTAATCAGGGGTTGTAGAATCAAACTATGTTCTAACAATCTCCCCCTTTTTGATGATGACAAAAACCAGATTTTTCAATTAAAAATAATGAATAAAAAGTATAGAATTAAGAAGAGAAACTCCCCCTGAGTTGATTACTTCCCTTTAATTCCATGAGTCTTTGAGCATCAAAACCTTACTGTATCTTTCATCAGAGTTTTGTACCTGTTCAAGCTTTTCAGAAGAGAGAAATTCAAATAGATCAGAATGTTTAAGACTTATGTCTCAGTAATCCGTTATTGAAAAATATCATTCTTTCTCCCCCTTTTTGTCAGTTATCAAAAAGAACAAATAATCAGAGTCAAAATGCGTTTATATTGAAACCAGAAGCAATGATAAGTTCAGAACAATGTAAGAATATTACAGACAAACATGTTATAAAAACGAGGAAATTCTAAGAGGGAGGAGGAAGACGCGTGAACAATGTTTCCAACAAGCTCTTGATCTGGATGTTAGTTTCTTGTTGCTGGGTTAACATGCTCTTGATTTCCTCAATTTTGTCGTCCTGTTTATCCATTCTTTCATTCATCAACATATCAGATCTTTTCAGGTCTTCTAGAGTCTGCTTGTCATAGGAGGAAGCTTGGGGATCTTCAAAAACTGGATGCTTCTCAGAGCATTCTGCAATATCCTTCTTGTGACCCAGTTCTTCAGCAGGAATCATCTGCTCTGGAGTAACAGTCAAATTGAGATCTTCTGCCTCTGGTTGAACTTTGGATGCTGGACGATGTTCAGACCAGGGAGCATTGTCCAGAGGGAGAACTTCTTCCTTGAGCAGCTGGCTCAGAACTTGATCTTCAATTACTTTCAGTAGATTGCTGAAGTTCTGTTGAACTTGTCCGTAGCTCTGTTCTTGCATCTTATGAGTTTCAGAACATACCCATCTTCTGAAACTTGTCCAAAGGTAATCTGATGCAGCAGGATTAATCAACTCAAGACTAGCTTGCTTCAGAGAAGTGATCCACTTCTGTACTTCTGTTTCAAACATCAATAAGCTGGTACCAACATCTGGAGAGGGTTCAGATGGTTTTGGTTTTGGGATAGCTGTTTTATGGGTTATGGCAGCAAGACATTCAAAAACTGTTAAGTCAATGACAATCTTGATGTTGTCATCTGGATTGTTCTTTGGTGAGGGAGTGGGAGAGTCAGGAATTATTATTGGACTAGTTGGGGAGTTTGGTGGAGTTGATTCTAGTGATGAGGGAATTTGGGGAATATCCAGGATGGTTAGGGGCATACGAATGGCCAGAGGTTCAATGATTCCAGGAATGGGAATGGTGTCAGAATCAACAGTTTGGTTTGATTGATCGTTATGAGGTTCTGGTTCACATGATTTAGAAGGTTGAGCCTCAGAAGTTTGAAGTTCTGGTTGAAATAGTTCAGGTTGTGGAGAAGGTGGGTGAATTTCTGGTTGAGGAGATTCTGGTAGTGGTATTTCTGGGTGAGGAGAGAGGGGAATATCTGGTTGTGGTTCTTCTATGGTGGTTTCAGGGTTTGGATTTTCTGGCATGGGAGCAGAAGTATGTTGGTCAAAGGTTTCTATATCAGATAGAACTTTTGCAAGTTCTTGTTGGGTTTCTTCAATATTTGGATTTGGAGGTTGGGAGCGAGATCTTCTAAGAGTTAAGGTTTCTGAGGGGCCAAGTTCAATGTCAAAGTCATCAAAAGTTTGTGGTGTGGGGTTTTCTAATTGAGTGGGAATTGGTATAGATGTTGATACAGAAATTGAATTTAAAATAGTTACAGAAGAAGGATTACCTCTCTTTTTAGGAGTCCGCTGGGATGATCCTTCTGCTACAGCTTTCCTTTTCTTGGTTTTCTTCAGCACAACTTCTGGAGCCTTCTGCTACAGATCCTGAATGTTCAAATCTGGTGCTGTACCATCCGCCTTGCAAGCATCCAAATATCTGACTATTATATCAGGTTTAGAATCATTCTTTGAGAACAGAGGAAAGTTATCCAGAGGGACTCTTCTGCTGGAGATTGCTACAAAAGGAGTGACACTGGGTTCCTTCTTGATGTTCTCAATCAACTTCATTTTCTTCAGATTCTTTGCATTCAGCTGTTTGCCAACAGTAGCTTCCAAAGAGCTGATTTCTTGAGCCTCTATAAGATGATCAATCAGCTTATTCTCTGTTAGAATATCTGATATAAGTCTTCCTAGGGGTATCCAGTCCCTTTTTGTACGATCCTCTTCTCTGGTTTCTTTAACACTTGTCCTTAGATGGTTAAACATCAGATGAGCCAGATTCACCTTAATCTTCTGGGAGATGAAGTAGATCAGAAATTGCTGATCAATATTGATGTAGTCAGGAGAGCTGGTAGGCTTCCTGTGGTTTATGCATCCCAGAATGATCTTGGCCCATATTCTGTGATGGTCTTTTAGATCCCTTATCTTGCTGGAGGGAAGACCCAGAGTGAAGATTTCTCTAGCAATTAGGGCGACATCAGCGCATCTTTCAGCCATGTCAATGCATCGTACACCACCACCACTGTAGCCTATTAATCTTGCAATGAGGTCCTCAGTTATGACTATTTTCTTCCCCATTATGTATGAAGTAACTTGATGGTTGGAAGATGAGGAATGAATCCAAAATTCCTTCACAAGAATTGGGAATGTTGGACCCACCAGTCGGTCAAAATATCTGTCCCAGCCTTGAGCCTTTACTTCTTCCAAGAGATTAAACCCATTTTCTTGAAGACTGTTAAAGTCCACAATTAATTCAGAAAGAACTTCTAAATTTTTGATTGGTGTAAGAAGAGTTCTGTAGGGTTCTTCATACTGTTCGGAGGAATCTATTTTCTGAGAACTGGAAGTAGGGATGCTTGAGGAAGCCATGTTCACACGAAGGTTTTGAATAAATTGAAAGGGTTTTGAGAAAGTATGCAAACTGAAATCAGTAAGTTTGTAGAGAAAATGAAAGTGAAGGTAAAAGAGTGTAAATGGTGAGAAATGTGTTTAAATAGATTTCTAAAAAATTTTGAAAACATAAACGGCAAGAGAGAGAAATTAAATATAATGATTATGAGCATTTAATGATAGCGGATTTTGGGGGATTCAGAAAGATATTGGAACGGTTACCCATGACATGTGTCCCAATGCATCCAATCAGCACTTTTGACATTTCAGAAACGTGAACGCGTGTTAAGCCTCAGAAAGTAGCTGATGACTGGATGACACTTGTTTGCTTGAGTGAACTGCACACTTCTATCCTTGATTCTGATACAATCTGTACTTCTAAAGATCTGAAGAAAGATTGATCAGTATTTCACAAAAAAAACAAAGTTCTGAAGGTTAAGATATGGAATCAAAACTGTTTTATTCTGGGCAGAGCTTCATGCTGAGATGTTTCAGAATGAAGTGGAACCTATCTTTAGAAAGAGGTTTTGTAAAGATATCAGCTAATTGATGGTCTGTGTTAATAAATTTTAAATTTAGAATCCCTTTCTGAATATAGTCCCTAATAAAATGATGTTTTATTTCTATATGCTTAGCCCTAGAAAGCAAAATAGGATTTTTACTGAGACAAATAGTAGAAGTATTGTCACAGAGGATAGGAATGTTACTCTCAAATATCTGGAAGTCCTCAAGTTGACTTTTCATCCAGAGCATTTGTGTACTGCATCCAGCTACTGCTATGTATTCAGCTTCTGCTGTTGATAGAGCAATTGTGGATTGTCTTTTGCTGGACCATGAGATCAAATTTTCTCCCAGAAACTGGCAGCTTCCAGAAGTGCTTTTACATTCTACTCTGTCTCCAGCGAAATCAGCATCACAGTATCCTATTAAGCTGTAATTACATGATTTTCTATAAAAAAAAACCCAGATTAGTAGTACCTTTCAGATACTTGAAAATTCGCTTAACTGCTGTTAAGTGAGATTCTCTAGGATCTGATCGGAATCTAGCACAAATTCAAACACTGAATAGAATGTCAGTCCTTGAAGCTATCATATAAAGAAGAGAACCAATCATACCTCTGTAGACCTTCTGTTCTACCTTTTTACTTACCTCTTCTCTTTCCAGAATGCACGTGGGATGCATTGGAATCTTTGATGGCTTACATTCTGAGAGATCAAATTTCTTCAGAAGTTCTCTGACATATTTTCTCTGATGAATGTAAGTTCCTTCTGGGGTTTGATTAATCTGAATGCCCAGAAAGAATTTTAGTTCCCCCATTAGGCTCATCTCAAATTCTGCCTGCATACATTTAGAAAAATTTCTTCCCAGAGAGGGTTTAGTGGATCCAAATATGATGTCATCAATATAAATCTGACTTACTAAAATGTCATTCTTAACTGTCTTACAGAACAAGGTTGTGTCCACTTTCCCTCTGGTGAATTCCTTTTCTAACAGGAAGTTACTTAGTCTTTCATACCAAGCTCTGAGAGCTTGTTTCAGACCATAGAGTGACTTCTTTAGTTTGAAAACATATTCTGGATTTTTGGAACTTTCAAAACCAGGGGGTTGGTGCACATATACCTCTTCTTCTATATAGCCATTTAAGAATGCACTCTTGACATCCATCTGATACAGAGTGATGCCTTTATTAACAGCAAATGAAATTAAGAGTCTGATAGATTCTAACCTGGCTACTGGAGCAAAGGTTTTTGTATAGTCTCCCCTCTTGATGACTATAACCTTGGGCTACCAGTCGTGCTTTGTTTCTGATGACTTCACCTTGTTCGTTCAGTTTGTTTCTGAACACCCATTTTGTACCAATGACGTTGAATCCTTTTGGTTTGGGAACTAGATCCCATACGTCATTTCTTGTGAATTGATTTAGCTCCTCTTGCATTGCTATAATCCAGTCATTGTCCAGAAGTGCTTCATCAATTGTTGTTGGTTCAATTAGAGAAACCAGTCCCATGAGGGATTCTTCAGAGTTTCTGAAGGAGGATCTTGTTCTGATTGGATCTTCCTTCCTTCCTAAGATTGTTTCTTCTGGGTGATCTATGCTGCTTCTGGATGATCTTTTCTGGGGTTGATCAACAGAAGGTGCTGGATTGCTTGCAGTGACTCTTTCTGATGTTGAGAAAGTGTCTCTGTTGAGAGCTTCTGATGATTTGTCTTCAGTACCTGTGAGTTCAACTTCCATACTTGCAAGGAATTCATTTTGCTTTGACTTTTGAGAGTCAAGCTTATCATCAAAATGAACACTGATTGACTCCTCCACAATCTGTGTTTCTATATTGTATACTCTATACCCTCTTGAGCATTCAGAATATCCTAACATAATACACTTTTGTGCTTTAGATTCAAACTTGTTCAAATAATTTTTTGTATTCAGGATAAAGCATGTACATCCAAATGGGTGAAAATAGGAAATGTTGGGCTTTCTGTTCTTCCACAATTCATATGGAGTCTTTTCCAGAATAGGTCTTATGGAGATTCTATTCTGAATGTAACACACTGTGTTTATTGCCTCTGCCCAAAAGATCTTAGCAACGTTAGTCTCGTTGATCATGGTTCTGGCCATTTCTTGCAATGTTCTGTTCTTCCGTTCTACAACTCCATTTTGCTGGGGAGTTCTAGGACAAGAGAAATCATGCATAATCCCTTTATCATTAAAGAATAGCTCAAAATCTTTGTTTTCAAATTCTCCACCATGATCACTTCTGACTTTGACGATTCTAAGATCCTTTTCATTCTGAACTTGGTTGCAGAAGGTAACAAACACAGAGTGTGACTCGTCCTTGTGCCTTAATAACTTTACCCATGTCCATCTGCTATAGTCATCTACGATTACTAACCCATACTTCTTGCCACTGACTGAAGCAGTTTTAACTGGTCCAAATAAGTCAATGTGCAAAAGTTCTAATGGCTTGGAGGTGGAAACACCGTTTTTGGATTTGAAAGCTGGTTTTGCAAACTTGCCTTTCTGACATGCTTCACACAGAGCATCTGAATTGAACTTCAGGTTAGGAAGTCCTCTGACCAGATTGAGTTTGTTAATCTGAGATATTCTTCTCATACTAACATGTCCCAATCTTCTGTTCCAGATCCATTGCTCGTTGTTAACAGACTGTAGACATTTTACATTCTGACTTTTTAGTTCAGAAAGTTTTATTTTATAAATGTTGTTTTTCCTCTTTCCATTAAATAGGATAGTCCCATCTTTATGACTAACAACTTTTCATGAATTTTGATTGAAGATTATATCATAACCGTTATCACTTAATTGACTTATGGATAACATATTATGCATTAATCCATCAACTAGTAAAACATTACTTATAGAGGGAAGATTTCCATTACCTACTGTTCCAGAGCCAATGATCTTTCCTCTCTGATTTCCTCCAAAGCCTACATGGCCTCCAGGCTTAAGTTCCAGGATTTGGAACATATGCCTTCTTCCCGTCATGTGTCGTGAGCAGCCAGAGTCCAGCTACCATGATTGGTGTTTTTGCTTTGCTGCTAAAGATATCTGCCACATGTATTATTTTATCCTTAGGTACCCACATTTTCTTGGGTCCTGATTTGTTAGTTTTACCAAAACTCTGGTTGAACTTTGGTTTGACAGAGTAATCACTACTTGTATATTTTATGTCATGTGTGTGCCCATATATAAAGTGTGAATCAAGTGGAGTACGTTTTATGACTAAATCCATGGCATTTTTTGGTGTAGGTACCTTACCTTGATATCCTATCCCTTTTCTGCCATTTCTGCTAACTCCATAGATCATTGAAGCCATTTTGCTCCTGTCTATGTTTTTAGCTAGAAACTTCTGAAAGCTGTGATCATACTCCTTAATGATCTCATCAGCATTGCTGGGAGTTTCAGGGATTGTTTCCTTCTGAGAGTTTTGCAATTGGTTTTCTAATTTTGAAAATTTATCTTTTAACTCAGAATTCTCCAATTTGAGACTCTCTGTCTTATCAGAGTCAGAAGCAAGATTCCTTTTCAGGTTTCTGAATTTGACTCTGATCTGCTGATATCTTTCCAGAATTTTATTAAGGCTTTCAGCTAGTTCAGCCTTAGTAAAGTTTATAGTAAAGTCATGGAATACCTCTTCTGTATCTGATTCAGATTCTGACTCAGAAGCTTCACTGTCTTCTGTTATGTTTTCCATGAGAGCTATGTTTGCTCTTTCATCATCTGATTCTGAGTCAGCTTCAGATGTGTCAGAATCATCCCATGTAGCCATGATACTTTTCTTCTTTTCCTTTCCAAACTTCTTTTTGGGCTTCTCCTTATGAAGCTTTGGGCAATCACTTTTGTAGTGCCCTTGCTCGTTACATTCATAGCAGATGATGTCTTTGTTGTTTGGCTTTCTATTTCCTGAAGAACCTTCAGATATTCTGTGTCCAGAGGAGGATTCTGACCTTCTGTATCTGGAGAAAGATTCATTCTGATTTTCTGATCTTCTGGGATTCCTAAACTTCCTTTGCCTCTTCTTCCACAATTGGTTCACCCTTCTGGAGAGGAGAGACAATTCATCTTCTTCTGATGAGGACCCATCAGAGGTTTCTTCCACAGCCTGCAAAACTTTGGAGTTAGATTTTCTGTTAGATTTTAAAGCTAATGGCTTACCTTGATTTTGAGTTTCATCTGCTTCTAGCTCTATCTCGTGACTTCTGAGGGAGCTGACAAGTTCCTCCAGAGAGATTTTGTTGAGATCCTTGGCTAGCTTAAGCGCTGTGACTATTGGCCTCCATTGTTTTGGCAAGCTTCTGATGATCTTCTTAACGTGATCAGCAGTAGAATACCCTTTGTCAAGAACTTTTAGACCAGCAACAAGAATTTGAAATCTTGAAAACATAATTTCTATTGATTCACTCTCTTCCATCTTGAATGCCTCATACTTCTGAATGAGTGCAAGGGCTTCTGTTTCTTTGACTTGAATGTTGCCTTCATGCGTCATTCTCAGAGAGTCAAACATATTCTTTGCAGTGTCTGAAGACGTGAAAAACACAAGAAGGGGGGTTGAATTGTAAATCTTAAAACGAAAGCTTTAACAACACGGTATTTTTATCCTGGTTCGTTTGATCTCAAACTACTCCAGTCCACCCGTCTAGGTGATTTCGCCTCTCTCCAACGAGGTCTTAATCCACTATATTCAATAGGATTACAACAACTACTTTAACAACTGTTAAAGCCTTCTTGAGTCTAACCACAGACCGGTTTATCTCAAGGAAATTCTCTTACAGATAATTGAACAAAAGTGTGTTTGATGTTTTCTACTAAAACTATATATCACAACTGTGATAATACACAATATTAAGCTTAGAATGAAACTGGATTGCTAATGCTTTTGAGTAGGCGTGGTTGAAAGCATTAGCAAATTGTATGAGTGAGTTCGTTTACGTAGGCGTGTATATACGTGAAGATTATTAGCCTTTTCTTTTCTCACACAGACTTATTTATATAGCCAAGGAAAAGATACGTTGGTGTCCATAAGTCACTTTCAATGACATTAACGTTCTTTCCTTTTTGAGAAGATCTTGTCTTGGATAAAGCCGTTGGTGATTAAACTGTCTTGAATTCTTAGTAACGCTTCAGAGTGTTCTCTGCTTATGGTAATCAGAGTGTTCTTGGCTTTAACTGATGCTGATGCTTCTGAATGCTGATGACTTGGTAAGGATCTTGATCAGAGTCAGAGTATTTTGTGCGCAGATTCTGGTCATCAGGCTTCAGCGTATGATCTGATAACTTCAGCGTGTAGCACATGTTTGATCTTCTGATGCTGACATATCTTCTGATGCTGATGTTGATACTGATCTTCTGATGCTGATTCCATCAGAACTTCTGTAAATACACAACATAATTTTAAGTAGCATATATGTCTTATATATATATATATAAATCTTACAATTTATTTATTCTTGTATTTTGTTATCATCAAAACTCTAATTGAGGGTTGTAGAATCAAACTATGTTCTATCAATCTCCCCCTTTTTGATGATGACAAAAACCAGATTTTTTTCCAATTAAAAATAAAGAATAAAAGGTATCAGAGATTAAAAAATAAAAAATAAAAGGTATCAGAGCAATGAAGAGAAAAACTCCCCCTGAGTTGATTGCTTCCCTTTAATTCCATGAGTCTGTGAGCATCAGAACTTTACTGTACTTTATTGTTTCTTTCGTCAGAATTTTGTACCTGTTCAAGCTTTTCAGAAGAAAGAAATTCAAATAGATCAGAATGTCAGAATGTTTGAGACTTATGTCTCAGTAATCCGTTATTGAAAAATATCATTCTTTCTCCCCCTTTTTGTCAGTTATCAAAAAGCACAAATAATCAGAGTTAAAATAATTAGAGCTAAAAATGCATTTATATTAAAAAACAGAAGCAATGATAAGTTCAGAACATGTAAAAATATTACAGAAAAACAAGTTATGAAAACAACAAGGAAATTTCTAAGAAGGAGGAGGGAGTCGTGTGAACAAAGCCTCCAACATGCTCTTGATTTGGGTGTTGGTTTCCTGTTGCTGAGATAACATGTTCGCTATTGCATCAATTTTGGTGTCCTGCTTATCCATTCTTTCATTTATCAGCATATCAGATCTTTTCAAGTCTTCAAGAGTCTGCCTGTCAAGGGAGGAAGCTTGAGGATCTTCAGAAACAAGATGCTTCTCATAGCTTTCAGCAATATCTTCTTCTTGACCCAAGTCTTCATCTGGAATCATCTGTTCTTCTGACTCTGGTTGACGATGTTCAGACCAAGGAGCATTGTCCAGCGGGAGAACTTCTTCCTTAAGCAGCTTGCTCAGAACTGGACCTTCAATTTCTTTCAGCAGATTGCTGAAGTTCTGTTGAGCTTGTCCATAGCTCTGTTCTTGCAGCTTAAAGGTTTCAGAGCATACCCATATTATGAACTTTGTCCAAAGGTAGTCAGAAGCAGCAGGATCAACCAGTTCCAGACTTGCATGTTTCAGAGAAGTGATCCACTTCTGTACTTCTGTTTCAAAGTTCAATATGCTGACTCTAGGTTTTTGACTGGTGTTAGAAGCATTCTGTAAGGTTCTTCATATTGTTCAGATGAAACAGTTTTCTGGGAACCTGAAGAAGGAATGCTGGAAGAAGCCATGTTCACACGAGGTTTTTGTGAAAAAGATTGAAAGGTTTTTTTTGAGAAAGTAAGAACACTGAAATTAGAAATATTTAGAGAAAATGAGAGTGAAGGTAAAACGTGTAAATGGTGTGAAGTGTGTTTAAATAGATTTCTAAAAAAGGTTTTGAAAACATAAACGTTAAGAGAGAGAAATTAATAATGATTATTAGCATTTAATGATAGCTGATTTTAAGGGATTCAGAAAGATATTTGGAACGGTTACCCATGACATGTGTCTCAATGCATCCAATCAGCGCTTTGCCTTTTTCAGAAACGTGAACGCGTGTTCAGCCTCAGAAAATAGCTGATGACTGGATGACACTTTTTTGCTTGAGTGAATAGCACATTTCTATCCTTGAAATGAAGCGCTCAGATCTTCATGGATAGATTCTGATACAATCTGCACTTCTAAAGTTCCGAAAGAAGATTGATCAGTAGTTCACAGAAAATTAAACAAAGTTCTGAAGGTTAAGATATGGAATCAAAACAATTTTATTCTGGGCAGAGCTTCATGCTGAGATGTTTCAGAATGAAGTTAAACCTATCTTCAGAAAGAGGTTTTGTAAAAATATCAGCCCATTGATGGTCTGTGTTAATAAATTTTAAATTTAAAATCCCTTTCTGAATATAGTCCCTAATAAAATGATGTTTTATTTCTATATGCTTAGCCCTAGAATGTAAAATAGCATTTTTGCTGAGACAAATAGCAGAAGTATTGTCACAGAGGATAGGAATGTTACTCTCAAATATCTGGAAGTCCTCAAGTTTACTTTTCATCCAGAGCATTTGTGTGTTGCATCCAGCTGCTGCTATGTATTCAGCTTCTGCTGTTGATAGAGCAATTGTGGATTGTCTTTTGCTGGACCATGAGATCAGATTTTCTCCCAGAAACTGGCAGCTTCCAGAAGTGATTTTATGTTCTACTCTGTCTCCAGCAAAATCAGCATCACAATATCCTACTAAGATGTAATCACTTGATTTTCTATAAAACAAACCCAGATTAGTAGTACTTTTCAGATACTTGAAAATTCGCTTAACTGCTGTTAAGTGAGATTCTCTAGGATCTGATTGGAATCTTGCACAAATGCATACACTGAATAAAATGTCAGGCCTTGAAGCTGTCAGATAGAGAAGAGAACCAATCATACCTCTGTAGACCTTCTGTTCTACCTTTTTGCTTACCTCTTCTCTTTCCAGAATGCACGTGGGATGCATTGGAATCTTTGATGGCTTACATTATGAGAGATCAAATTTCTTCAGAAGTTCTCTGACATATTTGCTCTGATGAATGTAAGTTCCTTCTGGGGTTTGATTGATCTGAATGCTCAGAAAGAATTTCAGTTCCCCCATTAGGCTCATCTCAAATTCTGCCTGCATACACTTAGCAAACTTTCTTCCCAGAGAAGGTTTAGTAGATCCAAATATGATGTCATCAACATAAATCTGACATACTAAAATGTCATTCTTAACTGTCTTACAGAATAAGGTTTTGTCCACTTTCCCTCTGGTGAATTCCTTTTCTAACAGGAAGTTACTTAGTCTTTCATACCAAGCTCTGGGAGCTTGTTTCAGACCATAAAGTGACTTCTTTAGTTTGAAAACATATTCTGGATTTTTGGAACTTTCAAAACCAGGGGATTGGTGCACATATACCTCTTCTTCTATACAGCCATTTAGGAATGCACTCTTAACATCCATCTGATATAGAGTGTTGCCTTTATTTGCAACAAATGAGATTAAGAGTCTGATAGATTCTAACCTGGCGAATTGAGCAAAGGTTTCTGTATAGTCTATCCCCTCTTGCTGACTATAACCTTGTGCTACCAGTCGTGCCTTGTTTCTGATGACTTCACCTTGCTCATTGAGTTTGTTTCTGAACACCCATTTTGTTCCAATGACGTTGAATCCTTTTGGTTTGGGAACTAGATCCCATACGTCATTTCTTGTGAATTGATTTAGCTCCTCTTGCATTGCTAGAATCCAGTCATTGTCCAGAAGTGCTTCATCAATTGTTGATGGTTCAATTAGAGAAACAAGTCCTATGAGGGATTCTTCAGAGTTTCTAAAGCTGGATCTTGTTCTGATTGGATCTTCCTTTCTTCCTAAGATTGTTTCTTATGGGTGATCCATGCTGCTTCTGGATGGTATTTTCTGAAGTTGATCAACAGAAGGTGCTGGATTCCTTGCAGTGCCTCTTTCTGATGTTGAGGGAGTGTCTCTATTAAGAGCTTCTGATGACTTGTCTTCAGTACCTGTGAATTCAACTTCCATACCTACAAGTAATTCATTCTGCTTTGACTTTTGAGAGTCAAGCTTATCATTAAAGAGAACACTGATTGACTCTTCCACAATCTGTGTTTCTGTATTGTATACTCTGTACCCTCTTGAGCGTTCAGAGTATCCTAACATAATACACTTTTGTGCTTTAGAGTCAAACTTGTTCAAATAATTTTTTGTATTCAAAATAAAACAAGTACATCCAAATAGATGAAAATAGGAAATGTTGGGCTTTCTGTTCTTCCACAATTCATATGGAGTCTTTTCCAGAATAGGTCTTATGGAGATTATATTCTGAATGTAACACGCTGTGTTTATTGCCTCTGCCCAGAAGATCTTAGCAACGTTAGTCTCGTTGATCATGGTTCTGGCTATTTCTTGCAATGTTCTGTTCTTTCGTTCTACAACTCCATTTTGCTGGGGAGTTCTAGGACAAGAGAAATCATGCAGAATGCCTTTGTCATTAACGAATGACTCAAAATCTTTGTTTTCAAACTCTCCACCATGATCACTTCTGACTTTGACGATTCTAAGATCCTTTTCATTCTGAACTTGGTTGCAGAAGGTGACAAACACAGAGTGTGACTCGTCCTTGTGCCTTAAGAACTTTACCCATGTCCATCTGCTATAGTCATCTACGATTACTAACCCATACTTCTTGCCACTGACAGAAGCAGTTTTAACTGGTCCAAATAAGTTAATGTGCAGAAGTTCTAATGGCTTGGAGGTAGAAACAACGTTTTTGGATTTAAAAGCTGGTTTTGCAAACTTGCCTTTCTGACATGCTTCACACAGAGCATCTGAATTGAACTTCAGGTTAGGAAGTCCTCTGACCAAATTGAGTTTGTTAATCTGAGATATTCTTCTCATACTAACATGTCCCAATCTTCTGTGCCATATCCATTGCTCGTTGTTAACAGACAGAAGACACTTTACATTCCGACTTTTTAGTTCAGAAAGTTTTATTTTATAAATGTTGTTTCTCCTCTTTCCATTAAATAGGATAGTCCCATCTTTCTGACTAACAACTTTGCATGAATTTTGATTAAAGATTATATCATAACCGTTATCACTTAATTGACTTATGGATAACATATTATGCATTAATCCATCTACTAATAAAACATTACTTATAGAGGGAAGATTTCCATTACCTACAGTTCCAGAGCCAATGATCTTTCCTCTCTGATTGCCTCTAAAACCTACGTGGCCTCCAGGCTTAAGTTCCAGGCTTTGGAACATAAGCCTTCTTCCCGTCATGTGTCGTGAGCAGCCAGCGTCCAGGTACCATGATTGGTGTTTCTGCTTTGTTGCTAAAGATATCTGCCACATGTATTATTTTATCCTTAGGTACCCATATTTTCTTGGGTCCTGATTTGTTAGTTTTACCAAAACTCTGGTTGAATTTTGGTTTGACAGAATAATTACTACTTGTATATTGGATGTCATGTGTGTGCCCATATACAAAGTGTGAATCAAGTGAAGTGAGTTTTATAACTAAATCCATGGCATTATTTGGTGTAGGTACCTTACCTTGGTATCCTATTCCTTTTCTGCCATTTCTGCTAACTCCATAGATCATTGAAGCCATTTTGCTTCTATCTATGTTTTTAGCTAGAAACTTCTGAAAGATGTGATCATACTCCTTGATGATCTCATCAGCACTGCTGGGAGTTTCAGGGATTGTTTCCTTATGAGAGTTTTGCAATAGATTTTCTAATTTTGAAATTTTATCTTTTAACTCAGAATTCTCCAATTTGAGACTCTCAGTCTTATCAGAGTCAGAAGCAAGATTCCTTTTTAGGTTTCTGAATTTGACTCTGATTTGCTGATATCTTTCCAGAATTTCATTAAGGCTTTCAGCTAGTTCAGCCTTAGTAAAGTTTATAGCAAAGTTAGGAAATACCTCTTCTATATCTGATTCAGAGTCTGACTCAGAAGCTTCACTGTCTTCTATTATGTTTTCCATGAGAGCTATGTTTGCTCTTTCATCATCTGATTCTGAGTCAGCTTCAGATGTGTCAGAATCATCCCATGTAGCCATGAGACTTTTCTTCTTTTCCTTGCCAAACTTCTTTTTGGGCTTTTCCTTCTGAAGCTTTGGGCAATCACTTTTGTAGTGCCCTTGCTCGTTACATTCATAGCAGATGATGTCTTTGTTGTTTGGCTTTCTGCTTCCTGAAGAGCCTTCAGATCTTCTTTGTCCAGAGGAGGATTCTGACCTTCTATATCTGGAGAAGGATTCATTCTGATTCTCTGTTCTTCTGGGATTCCTGAAATTCCTTTGCCTCTGCTTCCATAATTGGTTCACCCTTCTGGAGAGGAGAGATAGTTCATCTTCTTCTGATGAAGACCCATCAGAGGTTTCTTCTACAGCCTGCAAAACCTTGGAGTCAGATTTTCTGTTAGATTTTAAAGCTAATGGCTTACCTTGCTTTTGAGGTTCATCTGCTTCTAGCTCTATCTCGTGACTTCTGAGGGAGCTGACAAGTTCCTCCAGAGAGATTTTGTTGAGATCCTTGGCTAGCTTAAGCGCTGTGACCATTGGCCTCCACTATTTTGGCAAGCTTCTGATGATCTTCTTAACATGATCAGCAATGGAATACCCTTTGTCAAGAACTTTTAGACCAGCAACAAGAATTTGAAATCTTGAAAACATAGTCTCTATTGATTCACTCTCTTCCATCTTGAATGCCTCGTACTTCTGAATGAGCACAAGAGCTTTGGTTTCTTTGAATTGAATGTTGCCTTCATGCGTCATTCTCAGAGAGTCAAACATATTCTTTGCAGTGTCTCTGTTTGATATCTTTTCATATTCTGAATAGGAGATGGCGCTGAGAAGAATTGTTCTGGCCTTGTGATGATTTCTGAAATCACGCTTTTGTTGATCAGACATTGCCTTCTTGTCAATCTTCTGACCACTTCCATCCATTGGGTGCGTGTATCCATCAGTCACCATGTCCCACAGATCAACATCATGGGCCAGAAAGAAGCTTTCAATTCTGTCTTTCCAGTAGTCAAAGTTCTCTCCATCAAAGACTGGAGGTTTGCCACTGAATCTGTCTCTTTCTTCATTGTTGTCATTGCTGATGTTTTGATGTGGTCCTGCCATTGTGTTTTTCTGACGCTGGATCTTGTACTGACACGGTTAAGTGTTATAAGCTCAGAACCAGGCGCTCTGATGCCAATTGAAGATGTGAAAAACACAAGAAGGGGGGTTGAATTGTAAATCTTAAAACGAAAGCTTTAACAACACGGTATTTTTATCCTAGTTCGTTTGATCTCAAACTACTCCAGTCCACCCGTCAAGGTGATTTCTCCTCTCTCCAACAAGGTCTTAATCCACTATATTCAATAGGATTACAACAACTACTTTAACAACTGTTAAAGCCTTCTTGAGTCTAACCACATACAGGTTTATCTCAAGGAAATTCTCTTACAAATAATTGAACAAAAGTGTGTTTGATGTTTTCTACTAAAACTATATATCACAACTGTGATAATACACAATATTAAGCTTAGAATGAAACTGGATTGCTAATGCTTTTGAGTAGGCGTGGTTGAAAGCTTTAGCAAATTGTATGAGTGAGTTCGTTTATGTAGGCGTGTATATACGTGAAGATTATTAGCCTTTTCTTTTCTCACACAGACTTATTTATATAGCCAAGGCAAAGATACGTTGGTGTCCATAAATCACTTTCAATGACAGTAACGTTCTTTCCTTTTTGAGAAGATCTTGTCTTGGATAAAGCCGTTGGTGATTAATCTGTCTTGAATGCTTAGTAACGCTTCAGAGTGTTTTCTGCTTATGGTAATCAGAGTGTTCGTGGCTTTAACTGATGCTGACGCTTCTGAATGCTGATAACTTGGTAAGGATCTTAATTAGAGTCAGAGTATTTTGTGCGTAGATTCTGGTCATCAGGCTTCAGCGTATGATCTGATAACTTCAGCGTGTAGCACATGTTTGATCTTCTGATGCTGACATATCTTCTGATGCTGATGTTGATACTGATCTTCTGATGCTGATTCCATCAGAACTTCTGTAAATACACAACATAATTTTAAGTAGCATATATGTCTTATATATATATATATATAAATCTTACAATTTATTTATTCTTGTATTTTGTTATCATCAAAACTCTAATTGAGGGTTATAGAATCAAACTATGTTCTAACAGTGTCTCTGTTTGATATCTTCTCATATTCTGAATAAGAGATGGCGCTGAGAAGAATTGTTCTGGCCTTGTGATGATTTCTGAACTCACGCTTTTGCTGATCAGACATCGTTTTCCTGTCAATCTTCTGACCACTTCCATCCACTGGGTGCGTGTATCCATCAGTCACCATGTCCCACAGATCAGCATCATGGGCCAGAAAGAAACTCTCAATTCTGTCTTTATAGTAGTCAAAGTTCTCTCCATCAAAGACTGGAGGTTTTCCACTGAATCTGTCTCTTTCTTCATTGTTGTCATTGCTGAAGTTTTGACTTGGTCCTGCCATTGTGTTTTTCTGACGCTGGATCTTATACTGACACAATTAAGTGTTATAAGCTCAGAACCAGGCGCTCTGATGCCAATTGAAGATGTGAAAAACACAAGAAGGGGGGTTGAATTGTAAAACTTAAAACAAATGCTTAGACGACACAGTATTTTTATCCTGGTTCGTTTGATCTCAAACTACTCCATACCACCCGTCAAGGTGATTTCGCCTCTCTCCAACGAGGTCTTAATCCACTATATTCAAGGGATTACAACAGATACTTTAACAATTGTTAAAGCCTTCTTGAGTATAACCACAAACCGGTTTATCTCAAGGAAATCTTTTACAAATAATTTGAACAATGATGTGTTAATGTTTTCTGATAAAACAATATATCACAACTGTGATAATTACACAATTTAAGCTTGTAATAAACTGAATTTGCTAAAGCGTTTGAGTAAGCGTGGTTTTGAAGGCTTGGCAAATTATGTGAGTGCATGCGTGCGTCTTTTCTCAAGCATACTTGTTTATATAGGCAAGGTAAAGATACGTTGTCCATAAAGCCAGTTTAATGATAATAACGCACTTTCCTTTTGAAGAAGATCTTGTCTGATGAGAGCCGTTAGCATTTAATTCTGTCTTGAATACTTAATAACGCTTCAGAGTCTTCTTTGCTTCAACTTATGATAACGCTTCAGAGTGTTGATGACTTGGTAAAGATCTTTGATCAGAGTCAGAGTGTATTGTTTGTGTGCAGATTCTGGTCATCAAGCTTCAGCGTATATTCTGGTAGCTTCAGCGTGTAGCATATATTACTCATCTTCTGATGCTGATTCCATCAGATCTTCTGTATATACAAAACTTAATTTTAAGAAGCATATTTGTTCTATATATATATATATCTTTGAGTTTATTTATTCTTTGTATTTTGTTATCATCAAAACTCTAATCAAGGGTTGTATAATCAAACTATGTTCTAACAGACTATTCCCCACAGAATTTTTAATCCCATGCAGATCAAAGATTCTCGTTCTTGACTCCTCAGCACCAATTCCCCTAGCAGAATGAAGATTAACATTCTCAATTCCCCACAGAGTTTTCAGATATTCCCTAGCGGAGTTCTCCTCAAACAACGAAACAGGAATCCCCAGTAGATTGGCATACAACCCAAACTCCTGATTTTTCCAGCAGTATAGCTTCTCCCCACAGAGGTTGTCAAAAAACTTGAAGATACACATACTCTTCAACAATGGTCCAGGATTTATCTTCCCCGACGGCAGTCAAAGATTTTATTATCTCCAGCTATCCAGGATTTATCTTCCTCAGCAAGACAACTCATCAGCTTACATGCGCATACATTGCATTCATATATCATAAACATTGATAAAACACATATATTACATCATACATTTCATGCAACATAACTTTGTGTTTCAACTAATATTTTACCCTTTTCAGGATAAGATTAGCAAGCTTCGAATTCAAGGATCGTGAAAACAGTTTACGAATGCTTCCCAACATGGATGTTAATCTATCGCTTGTTCAGATTCAGCTCATTGAAAACAGTTTATGGATGCTCCAAACGTGGAGGTTAATCTATTGCTTGTTCAAACTCAAGGATCATGAAAACAGTTTACGGGTGATTCCAAACATGGATGTTAAATCTATCGCTTGTTCAGATTCAACTTTTGAAAACAGTTTACAGATGCACCAAACATGGATGCTAATCTATTGCTTATTCAACTTCAAGGATCATGAAAACAGTTTACGAGTGCTTCCAAACATGGATGTCAATCCATCACTTGTTCAGATTCAGCTCATTGAAAACAATTTATGGATGCTCCAAACATGGAGGTTAATCTATTGCTTGTTCAAACTCAGGGATCATGAAAACAGTTTACGGGTGCTTCCAAACATGGATGTTAATCTACCGCTTGTTCAGATTCAACTTTTGAAAACAGTTTACGGATGCACCAAACATGGATGCTAATCTATTGCTTATTCAACTTCAAGGATCATGAAAACAGTTTACGGGTGCTTCTAAACATGGATGTCAATCTATCACTTGTTCAGATTCAGCTCATTGAAAACAGTTTATGGATGCTCCAAACATGGAGGTTAATCTATTGCTTGTTCAAACACAAGGATCATGAAAACAGTTTACGGGTGCTTCCAAACATGGATGTTAATCTATCGCTTGTTCAGATTCAACTTTTGAAAACAATTTACGGATGCACCAAACATGGATGTTAATCTATTGCTTATTCAACTTCAAGGATCATGAAAACAGTTTACGGGTGCTTCTAAACATGGATGTTAATCTATCGCTTGTTCAGATTTAGCTCATGAAAACAGTTTACGGATGCTCCAAACACGGATGATAATCTATTGCTTATTAAGACCCCCAGCTCAGAGACGTTCAAGACATGGATACCTTTCTGATAATCATTCTTTCACCTACGACATACAGTTCAACAAATATTCTTGGATGGCATCTTTAAGCCCATCTCCGACAAGATTCTGTCACATCTCCAAATGGAATCTTTAAGCCCATTCCCTCAACTATGCTTTGACGAGTGCAAATTTATGGGCACTCTAGTGTCCAATCATCTTTTACCTTCGAGTCGCGAACGACAAACTTGCCAATCTAACTCTTCAGGTTCAAGAAGATTTAACAGGGGCAGCTGTTGTACCCCAAAATTTGCCCTCCCCTTTTCACAAGATATCACAACCCTAGGGTTTTCTCAGATTTTCAAGATTTGCTCAGGAATCGATCAAACAGACATTTCTCTAGTAGTAAATCAAGAATTAGGGTTTTCTCTCGCATTTCTAAGGAGAAACTGAATTCTCAGAAATTTAATTAACTGTCACATGTTTTCACACTTTTTTAAGCCTACTGAAAGATTGTTGTTTGTTCTCAAGGTTTGTTTATCTGGGATAAGAGATAGGAGCTGAGATGGTCATATGAAATATTCAAGTTTTGTCTGATCCAGGTTAACCAGACAATGTGCGTCTGTTAAAATGTTTGCTTGTTAATAGAATGAAATGCTTGCTTGTTTATTGGAATACACTATGCGTATTTTGATTGGAATGTTGCTGCAAGGTTATGAGACTACAAATTTATTGGATTACTTAAAGTTTAAGTTATCTGTATTAGAATTGTCGGAATGCAATTTCAATTATTTTGATATGAGAATCTTAAAGGAATAAGTGAAGACTTGAAGAAAGAATGGCAAGATTATTGGACAGTAAAAGATTTTATTAGATATCAGTTTTCCTCACAAAGATTTTTCAGATGATTGATACAAAAATAATTTATTATTTGAATACTGTATGTTTTACAACTTATAGTATTTAAAAAAAAATGATTACAATAAATGGAAAATCTAATCTAAGCCTAAGCTTCATCGCTCCCATGCTCAAAGTCTCCGGCTTCTTCTGCTTTGTCACCATCCAATTTGTGCTCACATGAAAAAAATAAAAGAAAAGAGGATTAGTACAGTTAATTTTCAAACAGAAAAAGAAAGGAAAATTTTCATCATTAAAGTTTGCCGTCCGGAATCAGAGTGCTATTTTTTTCATCACGTTTTATTTTTCTCTTCGCAAATCACAAGAAGATTGCTCTTCTTGGTTCACAAAGAGAAAAATAAAAGTGCAAATGCAAGCATACAAAAGCAATTGGTTCAAATGAAAACATAGGCCAAATTCAAACAAAGCTGCATTACTAAACATGGCATACAAGGCAAATTGTACTAAGCAACTATACTAAACTGTCAAGCAAAGCAAACTGAGTTACAAAGTTACAAAGGAAAACAGGCGCCAAACTGTCTAAGCATAACCAAATATACAAAGCAAGGCAAACTGGAACCTACTGTATAAACAGCACAAGCAAGGTGCCCAAAATGAGCTACAAAACAAATTGCCCAAAATGAGTTACAAAACAAATTCGATGCAAACTGTACAAATGTAGCAATGCAACATGATAACAGTAAAATGCAGCAGGATGGCAGTAAAAGGCAAGAGGTAATCCAAAATCACAAGTCAAAACTTGTCACAATTGTTCATCATTTTCCAGTCAAAGGGAAAACTTTTCAGAAAATAAAAAAGACAAAAAGCAATTTTGTTTTGTCATTGAGAGAGAAAGAGAGAAAATGGAGCACCTTTTTGGTATTTGTACAGTTGGATAAAAAAATGGATCAAGATATAATACCATAAAAATAGCAAGAAGAAAAAGCCCAACAGTTTCAAACACAAACCATAAGTCCCAGCCTGCTAACCAAAAGTAGAGAGGGCGGTTATAAAACAAAACTGCAAGCCAAGCCAAGAAACAGAAGTCAAAAAACCTGTTAAACCTTTGAACAAGAAACCAAGCTGAAAAATATACAAAGGCATTTTTGCACAACTTTCCCAAAAGAAAAAAAGACTTGTTAGCAGTTTCTCCTCAAAACCACAAACCTGTTAACAAACAGCCAAGCATAGCAGTTTCTCCTCAAACCACAAACCTGTTAGCAAACAGCCAAGCATAACAGTTTCTCCATAAACCACAAAAACTGCCTAGCCAAGCCAGCCAACAGCACAACCTGTTACCAAACTGCAAACCAGTTTCAAAAACAATCAATTACAAGCCTAACCAAACTTCACATCCTGAAACCACAAAGTCCAAAACCTGTGAGCAGTTCTAAGTTGGCCAAACTGCATAGCCAAATTGTAAACTAGAAAAATAAACAACAAAACTCCCAAACCTGTTACTACCAAACATCAAACAAACTGTAACAATCAATGGCCAAACAAAAGCTACCAACATAACCAGTTGCAGAACAACCACCAAAATAGTCACAAGCCTGTTAACATCATCAAACAAGTTCAAACTAAGACATACCAAAAGTCTCAGAATCATCATCATTGAAAATCATCCAACAACAACAAACCAGCAAAGTTTCAGAAACTATTATCATCATCAACATTCAATATCAAAGAGAGAGGAAAAGAGTTTCAGAAATAGCCAAGCAAGGTTTCAGAAAGAACTCATCATCAACAGAAAAACAATAACAAATAAAGTTTCAGAATCATCATCATCAACATTCAGAACAAAGGAAAGAGGTTACCACGCAGCTTGGCCATCATTTCTTCCCTCCTCCGCCTCTAGCCACCGAGGAAGCACCACCAGCTCCATCTCACCTTTCCTCTCCATTTTTTCCGAAAACCCTAAGGTACGTTTCTTCTCAAACCCCTTTCCGCACCTCAATAAACCATGCAATGCATTAGATTAGTCAAACTGTAAAATCAAACTAGAACAACATAAGCAAACATGAACAAACTGTTGAAATCAGAAGAAGAACAAAACGTACCATTTTAGAACAAGGCCATTGAATGTTAGGAAGAGGAAGAGAGTGAGGGTTGCTCCGGCGGCTAGGGCTTAGGGGAAGAATCAAGCGTTTGAGCGTTGAGAAAGATGAAGAAGAAAAGATGAGGAAACGACGCCGCTGTAAAACGTACAAACCCTAAACACAACAAACCCTAAATTCTGAAGACCCCAACCAAAACAAATGTCACAAACTCGCCTTTGGGCCTGTACGCCCAAACCCCAAACATAAGCCCACGAATTGCTGATACCCCCCCCCATTTCTGACCTTGTTTTTTTTGTTTTATCATCAATTGGGCCTCAAACACACTTCAAATCCCAAAGCCCATTTCTTCTTTGTTTTAATTCACCTCTTTTTTATACAAGATTCATAAAAAACTCAATATTTTTCTTTTTTAATTAAATTAATCATTTTAATTAATTTTCATTTTTTTAATTTATCTTTATTATTTTGTTACATTTAAGAAAATACCAAAAAAATAGTTTAGTTAATTTTCTTTTTCTTAACTAATTTTAATCATTCTTCTTTTCATTATTTTTCTTATATTTAACGATAAAATACCAAAAATAATAAAGAACATTAATTTAATTAATTTTGTTTTCTTTAAACCCTTTTTATTGATTAATAAAAATCCAAGAATAATAGAAATTTTATAATTTTCTTCTTTAAAACTTTTTATCCACATAACTAATAAAAAACACATACGAAGAATAGTAATAATAATTCTTAATATTTCTTAGGATAGAGTTTATTTATCCTTTTTTAATACATGCATTTCATAATTGATTGATTTTCTTTATTTTATAATTTGTTATGGCTTTACTTTGAATTGCGACAATTCAATTTGGTTGTAACACTTGATATTTGGACATTGTTATCCTTGTGAGATTCATCCCCATTTGTAATAATTTGTACCCCCATCCTCGGATATTTTTGTAATAGCTTAGATTTTTAATTCTCGCACTTTATGCTTTCAAATATGCCATGATTAGAGATTAGGGTTTGTATGCGAAAATCCAAAATCAATCGCTAGATGACCTAATACAAGACCTAAATGCATGAAAATGACAAACACAATACACACGTGCACCTCTAGGGTAACCTCGCTTGTTGCCTCAGAAAATGCAATCATGTCCCTCGAATATGAGACACTCTAGCAAATGCCCATTCGATAAACAAAGATCGTAGTCCCCCGATGACCCTCGATGTTGCCTTCAATAAAACGATCTCGTCCCTTACAAAATTGCTAGAGCGTCTCACAAGTTTCTTTCAATGATTATATGCGATGACCCGCGCCTGTCCCGTTTAAACATCCTAATACAAGGTTGTTTACCAAATGCAATGGTAAAACAACACTATCAAAAGGGTTAAAAACATATAGGAAAGATCTTTGAGTAAAATAGGGTGGATAACTCTTAGTTACTTGATCAAAAGCTTGCAAAAGATCCTTGCTATTTTCAAACACACTTCACAACATAATTCAAAACACTTCCCAAATCAAACTTTCAAACATTGAAAAACCTTTTCAAAAGACAATACACATTTGTATATATTCAAACAAGAATCATTACAAAGGTTGCCACAACGATGGCCTCTTTTTCAAAGCATTTTCAAAACCACACAAACAAAGCACCATTTCAAACAATTGAAAAGCAATAGCAAGTGATCTAAACAAGTAACTAAGAGCCCATGGAAAACCATGGATGAAAAGGGTGCTTGCACCTTCCCTTTTCATAATCTACCCCCCGAACCCAAGAGAACATCTCAAAGGTCTTTCCTGTAGTTTTTGACCTTTCCTTTGGATAAAATAAAAAGTCGGTGGCGACTCTTGCTAAACCGCACAATTGCGAACACAAACGCAAAACCTCAAGTCAGTTCTCCCACCGTATCACACATCTCAAAGTTCTTTCCTGTGCTTTTTCACATTTCCTTTTTGGATAAAAGAAAAGTCGGTGGCGACTCTTACTAAACCGCAACATTTGCAAACACAAACGCAAAACACCCAAGTCAGTTCTCCCGCCGTATCACAGAACTGGCGACTCTGCTGGGGACAAATTACTTAAAGTGGGGTTACCTTAGGGTTAGATCACATTTACTTGCTTACATTGTTTGATTTTATTGCTTTACATTTTGGTTCCTTGTTTGGGTTTGTTTTAAATCCTACACCCGGATTTGGGGACACATTTTTAGGTAAGTAGCAATAAACTGTTAGGGAACTGTGCGGGGTATACTGACATGGTTGAAGCAGTAGCTACGTTGATGTGGCACTTTGGTTGGTACCGGTAACCCTTGAGTTAGTCAAGGAGAGTACGGGGCCGCTACGTGGTGTCATAAAGTATCAACTGACCTTAGAATCTTACTTGACCAACTTGGCCATTAGGATGTAGTGAGATGACCGGCTTTGGTGCAATCCTAAGTTGATAGATACTCGATATTACACTCATTAAGGTTTGGTTTCTTGGGATATTTCGGTCGCCATTAAAGAGGCTTGAGCTGAAACTATGAACAAGGAAACAATCCAGTGATATTGAGCTCCTTAGAACCCGGTTACTATTACTAGGACAGGTTGAGCCAACTAAACTTCAAGAGGGTACTTACCTATAAAACCCCATGCAAGCCTAAACCTAAGGATTTGTCTGCTTTGTGTGTACATGATTATTTGTATAAGCTTGTTTACTTCGCATACTTGTGCATAACATCATAACATCATACCATAGCATTTTCAATAACCATTTCAAGGATCTCGAGGGTCTTTGATGCAGGTTCACAATGGACCAGATGTCTATCGAGGGGCAAGAGGATTTATTTTCCTCTGACCAAACACCGTCAAAGATCAAGTACAACAAACTTGAGTAAAGGGCTATGACCCACTTGACATGGTGAGCTTAATTCTTGTGGAAGGACATCCACTGATACAAAGTTCTCCAATCAAAGATGTTGATTAAAGTTCAACTTCTAACTGTTTCTTGTGTTTACCCTGTGAGATCCTTGAAAACATGCATCCACATATCATGCATCATATCATGACAGGTTTCTCCCGTACAGGTTTCCTTATCTTCCTACTGTTTATTTCAGTAGAGATGGCTCTAGAGCAGACTATCAAGGACATCCAGGCTCAAAACGCTTAACTTAAAGAGATGTTCTTGAACCTATCCAAGGGACAAGAAGAGGTCAAGGCGCTCGTCACCAGGGGAATGATCGTGGGAAATCCTGGGGACGACAGAGATGACCAGTTGGAGCGGCTACAAACTGAGATAGCCATAATGAAGGTCTAAATGATGGGGCAACTGGTGGGCCAGATGGCTCTTATCCAAAATCTGGCTCAAAGACAGGAAGAGCTGAAAGTTCTTGTCAACCAACTTCGTCAAGATGGTTGCAACCATATGGGGAAAACAATCAGGGTTTGGAATCAAGTCATTGCTCAGCCTCCCATGAGACAAGATGCCAGGAGACCATCCCAATTTGCTGCCACGTCGCGAGCCCAACAACGACTTCGTCAACATCAAATCAAAAATCAACCAAAGGTGGAAAGACCTCAAAGGCACTTCACCCAAATCAACATGCCATTGTCACAAGCATTACAACACATGTTGAGGATGGATCTGATTACGGTGATAAACCCTCATCCGAGCCCGGAGACTTCCTCTCTTAACTACAATCCGGAGGCAAGGTGTGCTTATCATTCTGATAGCCCTGGGCATGATACAAATGATTGTTGGGCGTTGAAGTATAAGATTCAAAACCTGATCGACGAAGGAATGCTGGAGTTCACACAAGATGGTCAGACTGAGTTCTTCTGTCATCCTTCAAAGGCTCACCATTTAAAGTGACAAGTTCAGACAAAGAGGCTTCTGTTCATTTTGAATTTTCAATTATAATTTCTTTTGTTATTCAAATAATTATCTATTAATGTCAAACTCTGTTTCATTAATGCATTGCATATGTTTGTCTTGAATTCATCCTTTCGTTTTCACTATATTTAAACTATGCTTTTTATTCTTCTTATGACATTTAACTCTTGCTAAAAGTTACAATCCTTTAGAGGGAGGATGACGAAAACAATGCCATAATCTCATACAGTATGCTTTTGAACGGACCTTGCTGACGATGTACAAGCATTATTTCAAATCCTAAACATTGGAGTTACAAGGAAGATAATCCCTAGTCAACCCCTTCGAGCCAAAGAAGTAGAAGTTTTTCTTTTTCACAAAATTGAAACCTTTAAACAAAACTTGGGGCAGGTTAGTCTCTCAATTAATTCAAACGCGCGTTAAAGCCGCAAACTCTCATCTTGTAATACAACGAATGACATCAAAAACATTCCTCTGGAATCAAAAGACGGTGAGGGTTCCCTATCACATAGGCAGTCATTATCTCTAAAAAATAAAAGCCCACTAAGTCAAAACCTACAAAGGAGACTTAATAAAACTGGGGCATCCCGCTGACTGTAATTTTAAAACAAGAACAGTCAGGCAAAAATTAGGGATAACAAATCAAAAGAAAGAGGTCAATACAAATCCTCAACAACACAAAAAAAATGTTGTAAAAATGACTGCCTTCCAACAAACTTAACTTGTTTGAACCATCACCAAAACGTCATCCCAGACTCAATTGGAGTTCAAACATACAATTAACTGAGCTTAGGACTGAATAACATCACGAAGAATGGCTGGGAACAAATACATTTGAGCCTTTATCCTTTGTTTCTTAAACCGTGAACCAAGTCACGTTACAACCCTTCAAAAGTCCTAATTGAAGCATGGGTTAGTTCGAAAGCATACTGTTACAAAAGGTATCTTGACTCCTGTAAGGCTTTACTCAAAATCCAAAGTTGAATTACAAACTTCTTTACTTACTAAAAACGCATTTTTCAAAACTTCAAGACAAGCATAAACTTTGTATTACTTGAATATCACTGTTTGCATATAGCTATTTGTTAGACAGCGGAGAAATTCACACAACGAATATCTGATGAACGAAAGCTCTCTCAGTGAACAAAATCAATCCAAGAAGGATGACACTTCCATTGACAAAACTCCTATCAACAGGGTGGCATGACATGTCACTATCTAGCACACCTGGGGAAGTCCAGTCAAGATTTCAGGAAACCTCTCAAGAAGTGCAGAGTAACCAGGGGCAGGCCTCCATCTTCGTCACTAGGGGCAATGACAAATCACCCCAAAAGTCCTTCTCACAGGATGATTCCCCAGCCAGAGTTTAATCTCTGAAAACCTTTCCCCAGCTAAGACAAATTCAAGAATCCTCGAGGACTTCCCCAATGAGTTCATCACCTCTCTAGCAGACCAACAACAGGGTTTATTTCCCCAACAAACTATAGATTCCCCAGTTTGGGTTTGCCTCTCCGACTACTGCAAATCAAAGGACCATAACTCCTCTTCCCCAGTAGACTATTCTACAATTCCCCGTCAAGTTACTGTGAAACCTGGACCCGACCAGATATCAGTTCAACTTCGATTCCCTAGTAAGGGTAGCAGACAATCGAGACTCCTGAACTTTTTCCCCAAGCAGGAATAAACATACTCCCCACAGAGTTTTCAATATTTCCCAGCGGATTTCTCCTCAAACAACAAAACAGGAATCCCTGGTGGAAACATTCTAAGCAAAGCTTGAAGACACACATACTCTTCAACAACAATCCAAGATTTAACGACTCCCTGACATTTATCAAGGATTTATTTTCCCAGACAAAAACACATTCATTAAACATTTCACATTTCATACATCCTATTTACATACATGATAAAGTGCATACGCCACAATCTCATTTATTTTGAGAACATCATGACATCATGCATTTCATGCATCATGACATTGCATACAGCTAACGTTTTACCTTTTCAGGAAAAGGTCAATCAACAGATGGCTACTGTTAACCTTTTCAAGTTCCAGATTGATACTTGTAGCAAGCTAGGAAAGCTATCTGTGGATGACTGATTGTAGATTAATACCTGTAGCAAGCCAGGAAACCTATCTACATGAAGAGATTGAAGATTAATACCTGTAGCAAGCCAGGAAAACTATCTTTCTTTCTTAGGTCAAAGATTAATACCTGAAACCAGACATGACAAATATCTACTCGACCAGCTCAAACAATTCAATCTTTTGATACAGTTCAGATACGCACCAGATACGGATGCCATCCTGATACTCATTCAAAGACAACTTTCAGATACAATTCAGATACGCACCAGATACGAATGCCATCCTGATACTCATTCAAAGACAGCTTTCAGATATAGTTAAGATACGCACCAGATACGAATGCCATCCTGATACTCATTCAAAGACAGCTTTTAGATACAGTTCAGATACACACCAGATATGGATGCCATCCTGATACTCGTTCAAAGACAGCTTTTAGATACAGTTCAGATACGCACCAGATACAGATGCCATCCTGATACTCATTCAAAGACAACTTTCAGATAAAGTTCAGATACGCACCAGATACGGATGCCATCCTGATACTCATTCAAAGACAGCTTTCAGATACAGTTCAGATACACACCAGATACAGATGCCATCCTAATACTCATTTAAAGACAGCTTTCAGATACAGTTCAGATACGTACTAGATACGGATGCCATCCTGATACTCATTCAAAGACAGCTTTCAGATACAATTCAGATACGCACCAGATACGGATGCCATCCTGATACTCATTCAAAGACAACTTTCAGATACAGTTCAGATACGCACCAGATACGGACACCATCCTAATACTCATTTAAAGTCAGCTTTCATATACAGTTCAGATACGCACCAGATACGGATGACATCCTGATACTCATTCAAAGACAACTTTCAGATACGCACCAGATACGGATGCCATCCTGATATTCATTCAAAGACAACTTTCAGATATAGTTTAGATACGCACCAGATACGGATGCCATCCTGATACTCATTCGAAGACAACTTTCAGATACGCACCAGATACGAATGCCATCCTGATACACATTCAAAGACAACTTTCAGATGCAATTCAGATACGCACCAGATATTGATGCCATCCTGATACTCATTCAAAGACAACTTTCAAATACAGTTCAGATATGCACCAAATACGGATGCCATCCTGATACTCATTCAAAGACAACTTTCAGATATAGTTCAGATACGCACAAGATACGGATGCCATCCTTATACTCATTCAAAGATAACTTTCAGATACAGTTCAGATACGCACCAGATACGGATGCCATCCTGATACTCATTCAAAGACAGCTTTCAGATACAGTTCAGATACGCACCAGATATGGATGCCATCCTGATACTCATTCAAAGACAACTTTCAGATACAGTTCAGATATGCACCAGATACGGATTCCATCCTGATACTCATTCAAAGACAGCTTTCAGATACAGTTTAGATACACACCAGATACGGATGCCATCCTGATACTCATTCAAAGTCAGCTTTCAAATACAGTTCAGATACGCACTAGATACGGATGCCATTCTGATACTCATTCAGATACAACTTTCAGATATAGTTCAAATACGCACTAGATACGGATGCCATCCTGATACTCATTCAGATACAGCTCAGATACACTCCAGACATAGACGCAATTCTGATACTCAACTTACAAATTACAATTCAACAAGCATTCTTGGATGGCATCTACAAGCCCATCTCCAGCAAGATTCTATCACCTCTCCAAATGGCATCTTTAAGCCCATCATCGCATCGCCGAGTGCAAATTTCTGGGCACTTTAGTGTCCAATCATCTTCCACCCTCGAGTCACGAATGGCAAAACTCGCCAATCTAACTCTTCAGGTTTAAGAAGATTGAACAGGGGAAGCTGTTGTACCCCAAAATTTTCCCTCTCATTTTTCAAGTATTTGCCCACAAGATATTCTAAGACGTCAAGTTTGCATCACTGATACATCAATTTAGGCTTGAAATTGGTACAAGGGCAAACTGGTCAATTGCATACTGAAAAGTCAAACTTTGACTTTTTGGTCAACATTACAACCCAAAGATCAAATTTCGTCAAGACATTCAAAAATATCAAGCTTGATCATTAAGAAGTCAAGAGAATAAAAAATCCAACTTTGCAAGACTTTGAGAGTTTTCTAAGTATTCTCTATACTTGATTAATTTCATTTGCTTCATGGCATTTTACTACAACTCCAATTAATTCAAGATGATGCAAGTAATTCAAGTTATTACAAAGTGACATTTTTTCAAAATTACATATTCTAAAACTATGTCTTGATTAAAACCTTGTCACAATATTTTTGCCTTTGACATAATGTGCACAAGACTAAATTTGTGACATGCTACAACTATGCTATCCAAAATTAAAGAAAATATCATGTATCACATGCTACAACTATGCTGCATCCCAAGCATACATGCTGCCAATACAGTCCAAAACTGCTCTATGCAGTCAGCTCAAGCCTGCACCATGACAACCCCAAAACTACACCAAAATGGCAAAAGAAAATTGTGTGCAGAAAGTGTCAAGCAGTATGCCAAAACAATTCAAATGGCTTGTTTGTTTTCCCCCCTGAACCACAGTCAAGGGGTCTACAAAAGGAGGGTTGTCTTATAAGACAAGGGGGGATTTTTGGAAGAGGCATAGAGAGAGAATAGAGAGTCTCATTGAGCAGAAAAACAATATCCTTGTTAACCTTGACTGATTTTTCAAAATCAAATCTGTTCTTGTTCAAAACAGAACCCCAACCTCTTACTCCACCTTATAAACTCTCCTTAAGCCAAACACTTCATATAAAGTTTGTCCAAACACAAAAATAGTCCTTGTAGTGCTACTCACCTTCATCATCAAAAATACCAAAAATATTACAGTACAGTCCAACTCAGTTCTAGCAGTCCAGAGCAGCTTCCTGAAGACTCACAAGGTTATCACATCATTTGTAAAAGCATTCAAATCTAAAACAACCAGTGCAGCCCAAAGGTAAGTCCTCTTGACTTGATATCTTGTCATTACATCATTAACAAGTTGTTGTTCTTTGAAGACAAGATGTAGTACTTTAATATCTTTTTGAACTAGTCATCTGCACTTTGTTTAGGTTTATTCAATCATTTTTTGTTCATGTTTATCCATCATATGCCATAAGCTAACCTGTACATTCAGTAAAATAATGTTTAAGGCAGGAAAATGCAGCATGTATCGACACATATCCTCATGTGTCGACTCATCCTAGTGAAAAACAGGGTATGAGTCGACACATAACCCCCATGCATCGACTCATATTGATTTCAGGTTACAAAACGGAAGTGGGAAAAGACTATGAGTCGACATATACGCGTTTCGCGTCGATGCAAGAAGGTGCATGAGTCGACACATCCCATTATGTGTCGACTCATACTGAGCAGATTTTGTTTTACAGGAGCTGGAAGAGATTATGAGTCGATACATACGCGTTTCGCATCGACACAAGAAGGGTGCATGAGTCGACACATCCCCTTATGTGTCGACACATACTGAGTTATTTTGTTTTTCATGGGCATGGAAAAAGCTATGTGTCAATGCATAGCAGCATGGGTCGACACATAGTAGTTCAAAGTGCAGTTTTCCTTTTATTTTACACTATTTTTTACATTGTTTTCATTATCATTCGATGTGGTTGTAATATTTCAGTCTCCACTTCATCCCCATTGTAAATTTGTACTCCCATCCCCATAAAGTGATGTAATATCTTAGGATTTATTTTCCGCATGTTTACTTGCTTTCATATATTGCTAGTAATTAGGATGTATGGCAAGATAAAATCAGCAAATAGATAACCTTTCAAATACAAGACAAAATGCATGCAAACTAACAAACTTGCACACTAACACCCTTAGGGTAATCTCACTCGTTACCCATTGGAAAATAGTCATGTCCCCCGAGCATGGGCGTTTTAGCAAAGACCCTTCGATAAAAGATCGTAGTCCCTCAATGACCCTCGATGTTGCCTTCGGTAAACGATCTAGTCCCTAAAACGACAATGCTAAAACGTCCCATATGTTGCCTTCTATGACTATACAAACGTCCCAACGCCAGTCCCTTCACATCCAATGATGGGGCTTCTTACCAAATCAATGGTAAGACAACCACATCTAAAGGAAGAGGAAAAGCACATCTAAGACCTTTTGAGTAGGTAGATTCGCTCTCAGTTACTCGCTTACTCACAACAAAAACATTTTTACCCATACTCTCATCTTTGAACTATTTTCAAAACAAACACTTTGTAGGCGTTCTCATAGAAACGAGAACCATTACGAAGTTCCATTTTCAAAATACTTTCAAAAACACATCTCACAAACACACTTTTGAACTATTTTCGAAACAAACACTTTGTAGGCGTTTTCATAGAAACGATAACCATTACGAAGTTCCATTTTCAAAATACTTTCAAAAATCACCACCACAAGCACACATTCAAACAAAAGCAAGTGATCTAGAAAGTAACTAAGAGCCCATGGAAAACCATGGATGAAAAAGGTGCTAATACCTTCCCTTTTCATAATCCACCCCCCGAAGCCGAGAAATAATCTCTAAAGGTCTTTCCTGTGCTTTTTCACCTTTCCTTTTTGGATAAAAGAAAAGTCGGTGGCAACTCTTGCTAACCGCAACATTTGCAAACACAAACGCAAAACATCAAGCCAGTTCTTCCACCGTATCACATGATCGCCATCGAACGAATGGATGAACCAGCACACAGTCACAAGATTAATACTGAAGAAGTAGTAGACCAACCTTGGTTTCATGAATTCAAGAGGTATCTCGAGGCTCAAGAATATCCAAAAGGAGCTTCAGTCAATGATAATAAGTTCTTAAGGAGATTCTCTGCTAAATTCTTCCTTAGTAATAGCATCCTGTAAAAACGCAATCATGACTCCGTATTGCTTCGGTGTGTAGACAAGGTTGAAGCTGAAAGGATCACGGCTAAATTATATGAAGGTACTTTTGGCACCCATTCCTGTGGGCATATGATGGCAAGGAAAATCCTACGGGCAGGCTATTACTAGTCTACCATGGAAGCAAATTGCTATCAGCACTCTCGAACCTGCCATAAGTGTCAAATGTATACTGACAAGGTACACATACCTCTGTTTCCTCTTAACGTCTTGACGGCTCCTTGTCCCTTTGCTATGTGGGGAATTGATATGATTGGGGAAATCAATCTGATAGCCTCCAATGGACACGGCTTCATCTTAGTGGCCATTGACTATTTTACAAAGTGGGTCGAAGCAGCCTCCTTCGCCTCCGTTACCAAGAATGTTGTTGCCCGCTTCATCAAGCAAAATCTCATTTGCCAGTACGGTATCCCAGAAAGGATCATCACTGACAATGGTACAAATCTCAATAACACTATGATCACCGCATTGTGCGAGCAATTCAAGATTCAGCATCACAATTCTTCTCCCTATCGGCCAAAGATGAATGGTGCTGTCGAAGCGGCAAATAAAAACATTAAAAAGATCATACAAAAGATGACAGTCACATACAAAGACTGGCATGAGATGCTACCATTCGCTCTCCACAGGTATCGTACCACAACTTGTACATCAACCGGGGTAACACCCTTTTCTTTGGTCTACAACATGGAGGTTGTCTTGCCTATTGAAGTTCAAATCCCCTCTTTGAGGATTATGAAAGATGCAGGCTTGAACGAAGACGATTGGATCCAGACTCGACTTGATCATTAAATCTGATTGACGAAAAGAGACTCACTGCTGTTTGCCATGGTCAAATGTATCAAAAGCGGATGATCAAGGCTTTCAACAAGAAAGTCAGATGCCAAGTTTATCAAGTTGGGGATCTAGTGATCAAACGTGTCATCTTGCCACAAAGTGATCCCAGGGGCAAATGAACTTCTACCTATGAAGGACCATTTGTAATAAAAAACATCTTCTCCGGTGGGGCAATGATCTTGACCACCATGGATGGCGACAACCTGCCACACCCTGCGAACGCAGACATAGTCAAAAGATACTACGCATAAGAGACCCTCTAGGTTGACATACCTAGGAAAAACAAGGGCATCCCGGCGGACCAAAAGTTTGGGCAAAAATTAGGGATAAAATGAAAAAAATATGTACACCCGGCAAGTTGAAAACCCGAAAGGGCGACTTGGGCCAAAAAGGGTTTCCCGGTGGGATGAAAACCCGAAAGGGTGGTCTAGGAAAAAATCAGGGAATTAAAGCATGTGACTATGTCTGGTCGGATCACTTTGTGGGAAATCTTTGGCTTCCATCGACAAGTTCAAAGGCTCTGATCAATTCAGTCATCTTCGGACAAGGAAAAAATGAACAAGATGCTCGAAGATACAAGGGCTATAGCAGAATGGGAACCCCATGGGATTTTATACACATAGCTATCTTTTCTTTGTATCATAATTTTCTTTTTCTACGATAGCATTATCTTACTAGAGTGTTTGTCCCTTTGTACAAAAATACTTATTCAAAGTCAATACAAAGATATCACTCTGAAGTTGCCAAAATTATTTGTCTTTTGCTTCACACTTGTGTTTTGTTTGTAAAAACGTCCAATGATTCATTTTTGAACATATGCATTTGAACATAATCACTGGTTACAAATAAACAAAATAAGAAAGGCAATTATTGATGGGTCGAAAGGATAAGAACATATCTCTAGACCATTCCATATTCCCCATAGAGTTTTCGATACTCCCCAGCGGAACAAAACTCCCAGCTACTCCCCAATGGAACAAAGCTTCCAGTTTGTCAATCCCCGATAGAAATCATCCAATTTCTCTAGATTCCCCAAGCAGAACTTGCAAGCAGTACATGACATTGCCCTCACTACAGAATTTACTTCTCTCGACAAAAGTTCATTGATACTTCAGCTTCAAGACATGAAGATTCACATATCCTCAGCAGCATTCAGGGATTTATTTTCCTCAATCCGACAGCAATACATCAAATCATCTCACATACGCATCCATTGCATACATTTATCATAAACATTGATAAAACAAATACATTACACCATGCATTTCATACAATACGACTTTGCATTCTAGCTAACATTTTACCCTTTTCAGGATAAGGTTAACAGCTGCCGTTCAACTTTTGAACAGTTCAGACACGCTCCAGACCCGGAATCCATTCTGATACTCATTCAACTCCTGATACAGTTCAGATACGCTCCAGACACGGATGCCATTCTGATACTCATTCAGATTCTACTTTTGATACAGTTCAGATACGCTCCAGACCCGGATGCCATTCTGATACTCATTCAAAGATAACTCCTGATACAGTTCAGATACGCTCCAGACACGGATTCCATTCTGATACTCATTCAGATTCTACTTTTGATATAGTCCAGATACGCTCCAAGACACGGAAGCCATTTTTATACTCATTCAGATTCAACTTTTGATACAATTCGGATACCCTCCAGACATGGAAGCCATTCTGATACTCATTCAACTCCTGATACAGTTCAGATACGCTTCATACACGGAAGCCATTCTGATACTCATTCAAATTCAACCTCTTGATACAGTTCAGACACGCTCCAGACCTGGAAGCCATTCTGATACTCATTTGACTCCTGATACAATTCATATACGCTCAAGACACAGAAGCCATTTTGATACTCATTCAGATTCAACCTCTTGATATGATTCAGATACGCTCTAGACACGGAATCCATTCTGATACTCATTCAAAGACACGTCCTGAAACAGTTCAGATATGCTCCAGACACGAAAGCTATTCTAATACTCATTCAGATTCAACCCCTTGATATAGTTTAGATACGCTCCAGACACGGAAGCCATTCTGATACTCATTCAGACTCAACTTTTGATACAATACAGATAGGCTCCAGACACGGATGCCATACTGATGTTCAACTTACAGATTACATCTCAACAAGCATTCTTGGATGGCATCTACAAGACCATCTCCAACAAGATTCTATCACCTCTCCAAATGGAATCTTTAAGCCCATTCCTCCGATCGCCACCGACTGCAAATTTCTGGGCACTCTAGTGTCCAATCATCTTCCACCTTCGAGTCATGAATGGAAAATCTCACTGTGATACGGTGGGAGAACTGACTTGAGGTTTTGTGTTTGTGTTTGCAAATGTTTCGGTTTAGCAAGAGTCGCCACCGACTTTTTATTTTATCCTAAGGAAAGGTCAAAAAGCACAGGAAAGACCTTTGAGATGTTTTCTTGGGTTCGGGGAGTAGATTATGAAAAGGGAAGGTGCAAGCACCCTTTTCATCCATGGTTATCCATGGGCTCTTAGTTACTTGTTTAGATCACTTGCTTTGCTTTTCAATTGTTTGAAATGGTGCTCTTCAATTATTTGAAATGGTGCTTTGTGTATGGTTTTGAAAGATGTTCTGAAAAGAGGCCATCGTCGTGGCAACCTTTGTAATGATTCTTGTTTGAATGTATACAAAGGTGTTTTTGTATTTTGAAAAATTTTCAATGTTTGAAAGTTAGATTTTGAAATTATGTTGTGAAATGTGTTTGAAAATAGGAAGAATGTTTTGCAAGCTTTTGATCAAGTAACTAGGAGTTATCTACCCTATTTTACTCAAAGATCTTTCTTATGTTTTTAACCCTTTTAACAGTGTTGTTTCACCATTGCATTTGGTGAACAAACTTGTGTTAGGATGTTAAACGGGACAGGCGTGGGTCATCGTATAGAACCTGATAGCAATTGTGTCAAGTATCTTTGGCAATTTTGAGGGACTTGATCATTTTGTTTTAGGCAACCAAGATAGCGTCATCGAGGGACTATGATCTTTTGTTTTGTTTTTGTTTTGCCAAAGTACTTTAACATGCATACCATGGCCCATTTTTGAAGGCAACAAGTGGATTGTAACCCTAGGGGTGCAAGTGTGCATTGTGTTTGTTTTTCATGCATTTTTGTCTTTGATTAGGTCAAACTATTTGTTAATTTGATTTTGGCATACAAACCCTAATTCTCTAATCATGACATAATTGAAAGCATTAAGTGCGAGAATTTAAATTCTAAGCTATTACAACATGATTATGGGGATGGGGGTACAATTTTGAATATGGGGTATTTGACAAGAAATATAAACCCTAGATTACTATTACATCCAAATTGAATCTCAATGCAATAATATTTAAATGTACAATTCTTAAATGAACAAAACAAATAAATATTAAATAAAATATATTATGCAAAAATAAGTTTTATTTGTTTATGTATGTAAAGTATTTTTTAATGTGAAAAAGGTGTAAAGAATTAAAATAAAAAAAGTTAATTTTATTTAATTAAGGGGTAAACCCTAATTTTCCTTAAGAAAATAATATTATATATTATTTATATACAAAAATATACTAATATGTACAAAAATGAAATATATTGAAGAAAAGGTATTTTTTAGTATAAAAAATAAAAAGGTAATATTTTTATATTTTTGTTCGAATTATTTAATAATATATATATATATATATATATATATATATATATATATATATATATATATATATATATATATATATATATATATATATATATATATATATATATATATATATATATATATATATTAAATATATTAAGTATGTATAAAATAAAATAAAATATTTACAAAAATAAAATATATTCAAGAAAAATATTTTCAGTGTGAATAAAAATAATAAATAAAAATAAAAGTATTATTTTCATTGTTTATAAAATTAAACAAATAATGAAAAGTATTAAAATGTTTTAATGTTAGAAAAAATGGAATAATATGCTAAATAAATGTAAAAAAAATATGAAAATATTTTTAAGCATTTTTTATATTTGGGGATAAAATAATAAAATCAGAAATGAAATAAAAATGCAAAAATAACAAAATATAAAGAAATTGGGCCAGGGGGTGTGAAACTGAAAAATGGGGGTGTCAAAAGTGAGAAATAGCTAGGCCCAACCCAGCTACTTCATCTTCTTCCTCCAGAACTGTCAAATGTGCGCGCCTGGTTCCAACTTGAACATCCTGGAAACGTGATCTTTTGCCAAAACTCAGAACATCAAACTTGTAGAGATTTTTAATACGATTCTAACCATATAAAGCATTAATGTTAACTCTCAAAGACCAGAGAGAATTTCTCTGGCCCTAAAATATGACCTAACTTTTTCAGCATGTTCATGGATGAAATTCTCTTAGCACGCTTAATATAAATGAAAACTGAGCATATGTATGGCTTCATGGAAATGAGTACTACATATTTCATTCACAAACCTAAGGCTAAATGTTCATAAATAGAGAGATAGAAGTTTGAGAAATACCTGTTTCAGTCAAGCTCGAGTATGGCAATGCAGCAACTTTCAGTGAGGCCTGAGGTTCTTTTGAGCTTGCTTGATGTTCCCTGGACCTTTCCCAATGCTTAGTTTGCTTTGAAATGGTCTGAATCTCTCTATAGAACTCAACCTACAAAGCTTCAAAACAGAAATGGTGAACACTGTAAATGGAGTTACAGTTGGCAATGGAGGTTTGGGATAACTTGAGTGAGTTGAATTGAAGGTATTGGAATAAGTTTGAGGCCAAACGCATGAGTGGTTAGTGTGATGGATGTGAATCTGCAGGGAGTGCCCTATTTTGCAAGAAGAATGTGATTTGGTGTTTTGGAAGGCTTGAGGGCTCAACAATTCGTGTTTCTGGCTCAAGGCAATGCAAAAAACTTGTTTTGAATGTTGGCAAGAGTTGAATATATCAGATATGCAAGTTGTGTCCTTTTGGCAAGTTGACTTGTTTTGAAAGAAAAGTGTGAAGTGATATGAGGTAGGCCTGTACAGGCTATCTCCAAGCAAGCACAAGTTTCTTGTACCTTTGCCTGAGTTTGTGGAACTTGTTTGCTGCAAAGAAAGAAGTCAAAGGCTCAAGAAATACAAAATTGCAAAAAGTATGCTTTATGGAAATGGTATTGCAACCTTTATGCCATAAATGGATTTATTCATTGTGCCAAGCTCCATTGATCAGAATAATACCAATGTCCAATGTATTTGCAATTAATTTTTGAGTGTGAATTGGTTTAGAGACCTGTAAACAAGTACAAATCTAGTTTGGACAGATTTTGCAATTTGTATGAACATGTATTGGCCATGGATCAAAGTGAGTTTTTGCCAACTAAAAACATTTGATTCTCCCTAACCACAAATGTGTTTGAGGAGTTCTTGGACAATTTGGAAAGCTTGCAACATGTAATATAATCCATATTTGAAGTGAAACTTGAGACTCCAAGTGTAACTATGTGAAAAATGGCCAAGAAGATGGGTCAAGATCCTGCCTAAACTAGGGTAAAATTTCTCTAAGTTAAAAGTTTTAGGGACCCTTGTTCCAAAAATCATAACTTGAGATCCAAGCTTATTTTGAGAAAAAATTGTGAATCAAAGTTGTAGACTTTGTGTAGGACTACAACTTTCATGTTGTAAGTTTTGTTTGAATCCACTTGCATCATGGTGAAAATGTGGGGCAAAGTTAGGAAAAATTAAGAAAATTTCATAACTTAGAAAAATTCTAAGTTATGAAAATTTTCAATTTCAAACCCTAATTTGCAATTTTGGGTTTCTTGGTGAACAAGTTTCATAATTTGACATATCTTGATAAAAAATGACCCTTGGCACTTGATTTTGAATAAAAAGTCAAAGTTTGACTTTTCAGTGTACAGTCAAATTTTGATCATTTGATTGAAAAATTCATCTGTCAACCCTATGCATTTGAGATCTTTTGAACTTGTTGAATAGGTCAAGATAATGTCATTGGGTCCTTGAGTACATGATTTAACTTGATTTGCCATTGGTTAGGTCAAACAGTCAAAAATTGCCTTTGTACAGTCAAAACCCTAAAAATGACCATTTTGCCCTTTTGGTGATCTGATCAAATTTCTTGTGGATTTGTGGTCCAAACTTGATCAAATGGTTCATATGAGTTCATAATGTTGATGTGGTTCAAAATTAATGAGGTTTGACTGTAAGTTGGTCACCGTTGACTTTTTCCCCAATACAGCTGATTTTTAGATCAACTGTCCAATTGACTGGGGAAAAATTTGATTCAAGGCTTGAAACTTGGTATGGACAAACTTATGAGTCCAACATGAAGTATGAAAGTAAATTTGGGAATTGAAGGTCCAAAAATCCCTGTGCAAACTCAAACCCTAATTTAGGTCAACAGTGCAAGGAGGTGTCTTAAGCAGAGCAAACCCTAGCTTGATCTTGAGTTCCAAGAGCCTTGTGATGAGAAATGTTGATAAAATGAGAGGGCAAATTTTGGGGTACAACAGTTTCCCCTGTTCAATCTTCTTGAACCTGAAGAGTTAGATTGGCTAATTTTCCTTTCGTGACTTGAAGGTAAAAGAGGATTGGACACTAGAGTGCCCGTAAATTTGCACTCGTCAAAATGTTGTTAAGGGAATGGGCTTAAAGATGCCATTTGGAGATGGTAGAATCTTGCTGTAGATGGGCTTAAAGATGCCATCCAAGATTTGTTTGTTGAAGATCAGTAGAATGAACATCAGAATGGTATTCGTATTTGGAACGTATCTGAGTTGTATCTGGAGACTGGATTTGTATGAGCAAGGGAATGGCGTCTGTGTTTATAGCGTATCCGATATGTAACTTTATTTGAACTTTGAATGAATATCAGAACGACTGCCGTGTCTGGAGTGTATCTGTATTGTGAATGGGTAACAGAGAAACATTTGTGTATGGAGCAACTGTGTGTTGGGGAATAATTTCGAATGAGTGACAGAATGGCAACCATGTCTGGGGCATATCTGGACTGTATCTGAAGTTGAGATCTGTATGAGTAGCACAATGACTTCCGTGTTTGGAGTATATCTGTACTGTAACTAGGATCTGAATAAGTGACATAATGACTTCCATGGAGGTTGCACTGGGGAGAATCAAACTTCTGGTGTAAGGACCAGAATGGCATCCGTGTTTGGAGCGTATCTGAGCTTGAAGTTGTTAGTTGAATCTGAGTGAGGGATAGAATGGCCGCCATTTCTGGAGTGTATCTAGTCTGTATCGGATTGCTGAAGTCTGAATGAGTAGTAGAATGACCGCCGTGTCTAGGGTGTATCCATACTGTATTTTGACTTGAAATGTTGAACGAGTAATAGAATGACCGCCGTGTCTGGAGTGTATCCATACTGTATCTGAATAACTATTAACGATATCCTTTTAATCTTATCCTGAAAAGGGTAAAATGTTAACTAAAACATGAAGCGATGTTGCATGATATGTATGATGCAATGAACTGTGTTTCATTAATGCTTATGATATATGAATGTAATGGATGTGCATGTAAGCTGAGTAGCTGTCTTGCTGAGGAAAATAAATCCTTGATAACTGGAGATAATGAAATCCTTGACTGTTGTCGGGGAAAGTGAATCCTGACCGATGTTGAGGACTCAAAAATCTTTGATTATTGAAGATGAGAAATCCTTGCTGACTGCTTGGGGATTAAAGATCTTTGATTATCGAGAATGAGAAATCCTGGGACCATCGCTGGGGATTGAAAATCCTTGGTGACTTGTGGGGTTTTAACAAGAGCTTCGACAACTTCTACGGGGAATGAGAATCCTTCATGACTTTCCTAGGAAATAAGGAAAACTCCGACAACCTCTACTGGGGAATCAAAACCTGGGAGGCTTCGAATGGAGAAACAGGAACTAGAATCCTCAGTCTGTTGGGAAGTAATTCTATGGGGAGAGTGTTTACTTGGCTGGGGAAATCAAGAGCTTGGGTTGTACGCCAGTCTATTGGGGAAGTTGGAGAAAATTGAATGGTTCCTAATGGGTATTGATAGTTGGAAATTTGACTTTGCTGGGGAAGAAGGTTTAGAATATTCTAGCTCCGCTGGGGATATGTATTTCAGGGTTTTCGGGCTCCACCAGGGATCTTGAAGCTTAACTCCGCTGGGGATATATACTCCAAGGTTTTAGCTTTATTGAGGATCTGAATGACATATTGTAGGGGATTTCTTCTGGAATACCCTAAAGACGTTTTCCTATACTTTCGACCTATCAGTAATTATCCTTCCTCAATTTCGTTTTATTTGTAAGCAGTGATTATATTCAAATGCATATGCCTATTTAACAAAACATTGGACGTTTTTCAAAATAAAACATAAGTGTAAAAAAGAAAAGAAAGGCAAGCAAATTTCTGCACTTGAAGTATCTTCGTATTAACTTTTGTAAGTATCTTTGTACAAAGGAGACAGACATCCTAGTAAGTGAATGTTGTCGTAAATTGAGAAAAAAATTATACAAAAGAAAGATGGCTATATGCAATAATTCCATGGGGTTCCCATTCCGCTATAGCCTTCACGACTATAAGTATCTTGTTCATTCGTTGCTTCGTCCACAGATGATTGGATTAATCAGAAGCTTGGAGTTTGGTTTGTGAAGAGATTGTCTTTAAAGTGATCCGACGAGACATAATCATACGCTTTAATTACCTAACTTTTGCCTGGACCGCCCTTTCGGGTTTTTGATCCACCGGGAAACCCTTTTTTGCCCAAGTTGCCCTTTCGGGTCTTCAACTTGCCGGGTGTACAGATTTTTTTTGCTTATTCCTAATTTTTGCCTGAACCGCCCTTTCGGGTTTTCGATTCACCGGGATGCCCATTTTTTCCCAAGTCGCCCTTTCGGGTTTTCAACTTGTCGGGTCGTTTTATGCGTAGTATCTTTTGTCTATGTCTGTGTTCGCAGGGTGCAGCAAGTCGTCACCGTCCATGGTGGTCAGAATCATTGCCCCACCGGAAAAGATGCTCTTGATCACAAATGGTCCTTCGCAAGTATAAGTCCACTTGCCCCTGGGATCACTTTGCGGCAAGATGATCCGCTTGATCACAAGATCTCTGAATTGATATACCTGACGTCTGACTTTCTTGTTGAAAGCCTTGATCATCCTTTTCTGATACGTCTGACCATGACAAACAGCAGTAAGTCGTTTCTCGTTGATCAAATTAAGTTGATCAAGTCGGGTCTGAATCCAATCGTCTTCACTCAAAGCGGCATCCTTCATAATCCTTAAGGAAGGAATCTGAACTTCCATAGGTAAAACAACTTCCATGCCATATACCAAAGAAAAGGGGGTTGCCCCTGTTGAAGTACGCGTCGTGGTACGATATCCATGCAGAGCAAACGGTAACATCTCATGCCAGTCCTTGTAGGTGACTGTCATATTTTGAATGATCGTCTTGATATTTTTTTCGTGGCTTCAACAACACCCTTCATCTTTGGCCGATAGGGAGATGAATTGTGATGATAAATCTTGAACTATTCGCACAGAGCGGTGATCATAGTGTTGTTTAAATTTGTACCGTTGTCCGTGATAATCCTGTCGGGGATACCGTACCGACATATAAGGTTCTGCTTAATGAAGCGGGCAACCATATTCTTTGTAACAGAGGCGAAGGAAGCTGCTTCAACCCACTTGGTAAAGTAATCAATAGCCACCAGAATGAAGCGATGTCCATTGGATGCCATAGGCTTGATCTCTCCAATCATGTCAATACCCCACATCGCGAACGACCAAGGAGCTGTTAGAACATTGAGAGGAACAAGAGGAATATGTACCTTGTCAGCATAGACTTGGCATTTGTGACAAGTACGGGAATGTTGATAACAATCAGCTTCCATGGTAGACCAGTAGTAGCCTGCCGTTAGAATCTTCTTAGCCATCGTATGTCCGCTCAAATGGGTGCCAAATGTGCCACTATGTATTTCGGTCATGATCAACTCTGCTTCAACCTTGTCCACACAACGAAGTAGAACACAATCATGGCTGCGCTTATAAAGGATACCATTTCTCAGGAAGAACTTGGCAGCAAATCTCCTTAAGAACTTTTTGTCATTGACGGAAGCTCCTTCAGGGTATTCTCGAGTCTGGAGATACCTTTTGATTTCATGAAACCAGGGTTGTTCCACTACTTCTTCGGTATTAATATCATGACAGTGCGCAGGTTTGTCCATTCGCTCGATGGTGATTTGGGGAGCCTCATTATCCTAGTTGAGTTTAAACATGGAAGACATTGTAGCCAGAGCATCTGCTAGCTGATTTTCTTCTCGCGGGAAGTGCTTGAAAGTAATCTGCTCGAAATGAGGCAATAATGTCAGGACATGTTCTTTATATGGTATAAGATTAGGATGTCTAGTGTCCCATTCTCCTTTGATTTGATTGATAACCAAAGCTGAGTCCCCAAATACGACCAAAGATTTGATTTTTAGGTCAACTGTCCAATTGACTGATAAAAAAAGTTATTCAAGGCTTGAAACATGACATGAGTAATCTTGGGTGTCCATAATGATACTTGAAAGTCAAATGAAACATTGTTAGTCCAAAAATATTTGTGCAATTCCAAACCCTAGTTTTGGGTCATTAGTGCAAGATGAGATGTCTTGAGCTGATCAAACCCTAATCCAGTCTTGAGTCAAAGAGATCTTGTGAGAAAAGTCTTGATAAATGAGAGGGAAAATTTTGGGGTACAACAACCATGACACCTGCTATAACTGTTCTATGTATGTCTTCTATTTTGTGGAGAAATAACCAAATTACAGATGTTCTGACTAGCATAGATAGAGAGACCAAGTTCTGTCAGTGGCGCCAGCATTTCTGGAGTCTGTTTTGTTACCAGTAATATCAAAACTTATGAAAACTAATGTGTTCCCAATGGGTTCAGAACTTCTGACCTTATACATTTTCACTAGCAGGTTTCTGTTTTGCAGCGTGCCAGGGTCAGAACCTATGACTTCATTTTTATCAGCAACACACTGATTCTTTTTTTCCTTTTTTAATGATTTTTGCTATCACTCTCCATTACATTAATCAGCAAACATCAAAAGTATTTACTTCACACTTTATTTTATTTCTTAAAACAAAATACCAAAAATATTTTCTTAAAACAAAACAAGTTCGTTTTACATTTTCTTGTACATTCTTATGCATTTCAATATGGTTGTAATAATAATGTAGGGCTTATTTTCTTTGCAATCCCCATTCATAAACTTGTATACCCCATCCCCTAAATATTGTAATAGCATAAGGCTTTACATTTTTGCAATTTATCGCTTTCAAATGTAAATCCTAGCAGTTAGGTGTGTATGGCAAGATAAAAACAACAAAATAGACAACCCTAATCAAGACTAAATGCATGCAAATCAAACACTCCTTGCACACATGCACCCTTAGGGTAATCTCACTTGTTGCCTTACAAAAATGGCCATGTTATGCATGTGGGATGTCTTAGCACAAACAAATCTCGAAATACAAGATCATAGTCCCTCGATGACGCTATCAAAGTTGCCTTTTCAAAATGATCTTAGTCCCTAAAGAAAAAGTGCTAAGTAATCTCACAACATTGCTATCATGGTCATACGATGATCCAACGCTCGTCCCTTCAAATCCAACGATGGGGCTTCTTGCCAAATCAATGGTAAGGTAGCAACATCTAAAGGAGGAGGAAAAGCACATCTAAGACCTTTTGAGTAGGTAGATTACTTTTAGTTACTTGCTCACTCTCTAAACAAATATCCTTGCTATTTTCAAAACAAACACACACATTTCCAAACATCTTACAAACATTGAAAACATTTTCAAAAAGACAAACATCTTTGTATACATTCTTACGAACGAGAATCATTACAAAGATTGTCTAAACAAAGGCCTCTTTTACAAAATACTTTCAAAACCACACAAAGCATAATTTCAAAACAAAAGCAAGGGATCTAGCAAGTAACTAAGAGCCCATGGAAAACCATGGATGAAAAGGGTGTTAATACCTTCCCTTTTCATAATCTACCCCCTGAACTCAAGAAACAATCTCTAAAGGTCTTTCCTGTGCTTTTTCACCTTTCCTTGTTGGATAAAAGAAAATTCGGTGGTGACTCTTGTTAAACCGAAACATTTGCGATAAAACGCAAAACCTCAAGTCAGTTCTCCCACCGTATCACAGAGTCATTCCATAATTTATTCAGAATTTAAAAATGCATAAAAGTATTTTTAAACATCTAAAACAATTCAAATAAAGTGAAAATTTATAAAAAATACCAAAACACAAAATTAAATTGTGAAAACATAAAAATCAGAAAGAGAATAATCAAAAATATTGTTCATAATTTTTTCAGATTTTTTGGACATAAAACATAAAAATCAAAAAAGAAAATAAAAACCAAAAAAATATAGGCCATCTGATCAATGTCTAAACGCGTTAGTAAACCGATCAAGTTGACCTGGTGCACTGTGCGTGTTATGGACTTTAGTGAATAATGCATGGGATCATTAATTAAATCAGATTTTTGAAAAACACAGATGGCACGCCTTCATTGGTTGGAAGATGACACGTTGGTCATCTTCAACCTCCAGTCAATCCCAAAACTAGGTTGCCCAATCTGTAAAATTAGAGCATGGGACATATTCCATTCGCTTCGTCTCTTCAAGACGAAGACAACCACACCTTCGCGACAAATTTATATAAATTGTAGCTCAAGCAATTTGGAAGGAAAGTTTTGAAAAGGGATTTGAAATTTCATGGTCAAAACGTGTTTCCAGTAAGAAGCAAGTGTTGCAACTAGAACCATGGCAATGAGAGCATCACAATGATATCAAAGTTTTGAAGAATTAATGAAGGAATCTACCAATTGAAGTTGAGTTGCAGAGCTCTGAAACTGAACTTCTATGGAGCAATATAGGGCACGATTCTTGAATATAATTATATGGTTAGTGTGGTACGGTGGGAGAAATGACTTGAGGGTTTTGCGTTTTATCGCAAATGTTGCGGTTAGCAAGAGTCTCCACCGACTTTTCTTTTATCCAAAAGGAAAGGTGAAAAAGCACATGAAAGACCTTTGAGATTGTTTCTTGAGTTTGGGGGGTAGATTATGAAAAGGGAAGGTATTATCACCCTTTTCATCCATGGTTTTCCATGGGCTCTTAGTTACTTGCTAGATCATTTGCTTTTGTTGTTTGAAAATGTGTTTGGTGTGGTTTTGAAAGTATTTTGTAAAAGAGGCCATTCGTTTAGGCAATCTTTGTAATGATACTCGTTCGTATGAATGTATACAAATATGTTTATCTTTTTGAAAATTTTTTCAATGTTGTAGGATGTTTTTGAAATGTGTGTGTTTGTTTTTGAAAATAGCAAGGATAGTTGTTTAGAAATAGAGCAAGTAACTAGAAGTAATCTACCTACTCAAATGTCTTTCTTGTGCATTTTCTATTCCTTTGACATTGTTGTCTTACCATTGATTTGGTAAGTGTTGTACCCCAAAATTTGCCCTCCCATTTCTCAATGATTTCTCATCACAAAACCTTTGAAGCCCAAGATCCAGTTAGGGTTTCATCTGCTCAAGACTTCTCCTTGCACTGTTGACTCAGATTAGGGTTTGTGTTTGCACAAAGATGCTTTGACCTAAAATGCCTAAGATGACTTTCATGCTTCATATTGGACTCCCAAGTTTATCCATACCAAGTTTCAAGTCTTGATTCCAAATTTTGCCCAGTCAATTGGACAGTTGACCTAGAAATCAGCTGTATTGGGGAAAAAGTCAACTGTGGCCAATTGACAGTCAAACCTCATGAAAATTGACCCACATCAACATTATGAACTCATATGGACCATTTGATCAAGTTTGGATCACAATTCCATAAGAAATTTGATCAGATCACCAAAAGGGCAAAATGGTCATTTTTAGGGTTTTGACTGCACAAAGGCAATTTTTGACTGTTTGACCCAACCAATGGCAAACCAAGCTCATATATGGACTCAAGGACCACATGGAATTATCTTGACATGCTCAACAAACTTAAAAGATCCCAAGTACACAAGATTGACAGTTGAATTTCCCAGTCAATTGATCAATTTTGACTGTATACTGAAAAGTCAAACTTTGACTTTTTGGTCAAAATCAAGAGTCAAGATTCATTTTTCATCAAAACATGCCAAATCATGAAACTTGTTCATCAAGAAATCACAAAATGAAAATTAGGGTTAGAAATTAGAATTTTTCATAACTTAGAATTTTTCTAAGTTATAAAAAACCCTAATTTTTTCCCAACTTTGCCCCACTTTTTCACCAAGATCCATTTGGATTCAAACAAAAGTCAAAACATGAAAGTTGTAGCTTGTTGCATACTCTACAACTTTGATTCACAAAGTTTTCCCATTTGAGGCTTGTATCTCAAGTTACAAATTTTTGAATAAGGGCATTAAACCATTCTTAACTTAGTGAATTTTTGACCTATTTTGACAAGGTTTTCTACCCCACTTCAAGGCCATTTTCCATACACTTCCACTTGGAATTTCAATTTTCATTTCAAAGATGGATTTTATTACACATTCCAAGCTTTCCAAAATGTCCAAGAACTCATCAAACAACCTCATGACTTGAGAGATTCGAATTTCACAACTTGGCAAAAACTCACTTTTGAATTGGCTATTTTTCATGTTCATAATTTGTGCAAACTTCTCAAACCAGCATGTCCCTTGATTACAGGTCCTAAAACCATCCAACACTCAATAATTTAATGCATGTTCATTGTGCTAAGACCTTGTTTCATGAGCTAAAGCATTGTATGATGGATTAATCCCAAATTGGAAAAAGCATTATATCCATTTTTGCAAAAGTTTCACTTTATGTCATGATGCAAATCCACAAGTACAAATCAAATCCAATTGGCACAAGATTATGAGCAAAACACTCTGATCAAGGAGAGATTATGCAGCTCATTAGAGGTCCCCTACTTGCCTAAAACACCAAGTTGGTTTTGCTTGCTTAAGGGTGAAGAAAAGTACCATAAGAGAGGACATCTTTGATCTCAGCATTAGAACACAGAAGCAAAGATTGTAGACACATTCCAAACATCTCAACCAAGCTATTGCACGACCCTAACACCTCTCATACACCCCAAATCCCAGAATCACTCTCAAACTGCAAAAACAGGGCAAGGCCTGCAGTTTGAGTGTCATCTTTCATTTCTCTCAAGCTCTCTTGCCCAAACCAGTTCACATACATTCCCTAGCACCTATGCAAACTAACCAAGAGCAAAAACACGACCTGTAATCCCTCTAACCACTTCCATCATTTTCAGTTTCTGGTTTTGCAGGTGAAGTGCTCTAGCACGATTCAGAAGCTTTCAAGACAAAGTAAACATTGGAATAGCATCCCTGGACCTCAAGGAAGCTTTTCCAATCATCACCTTGCACTGAAAGCTCCCTCATTGCCAGATAGAACTCCAGCTGAACAGGTATCTTGGTGAACTTCTATCTCTCTTATCAAGCATCATTAACTCTAAGTTTGTGAATAAACTATGTTCTACTCATGCCACTGAACATGTACATGTTTTTACTTTTCATTTCTTTTGCTTGAGCTGTGAGAATTTGAGGTTTGAAAATGGCAGAAAATCTAGGTTAGGATTTGGGGGAGAAGAAATTCTCCCTCATCTTAGAGAGTTAGATCAAGTTCTGCATATGGTTGGATTCGTCTCTTGATGCTGAACATTTTTTATGTTATGAGTTTTTATTAATAAGCCAGGAATCAGGAGTTAGAAGATCAAGAACAGGGCACGCGTTTTTGAATTGTTTTTGGCTGAAGGTTGAAGACAATGTCTTCTTGGGCTGGGCCTGAGCAATTTTCTTATTCACACCACTTTTTTTGTTTTGCACCCCTGAGCCCATTTGCTTCATTTTTAATGATTTTTTGACTTTTCTTTTTTTTAACTGACTCATTTATTTTTCTCAGCATATTAAAAATATAAAAATATTTTTCTCATCATTTTTTGAATTTATTAAGTATTTATTTGATTGTTTCTTTAGTTCGTACATAAATAGATAAATATATATATATACTTTTTGTTTAAAATATTAAGATAGTATAAATATATTTTTATATACATTTTATCTTATTTTTACCTCCTGAAAATATTTTATAGAAAATTACTTTTTTAATTTAAATATTGAATATTATTAACTAATACATATAATATACATTTTGTAAATAATATAAATATATATAGGTATATATTAATATGCTTAAGATAAAAATACCAAAAAAATGTACATATTTTATTTTTTAATATTTAATACTAAAAAATGCCCTTTTTACAAATATACAATATTTTATTTTTTGTATGTAAATAATAAATATTATATGAATTAATTGATTAATACCCCTTTTGATTAAAAATTAGGGTTTTGCCCTAAATTTGAAAATACTCCAAAAATAATACCTTTTTATTTCCCCTTTTTATTTCACATAAATAATATTCTTTTTTTCATACACATAAAAATTCTCTTTGCATTTTTACATATTTATTTCAATTTCCATTTAATTGTGCAAATTATTTGTCTTGTAAATATTCCAAGAAAATGATGTAATAGTTAGGATTAATTTCTTGTCTAAATATACCCCATTTGAAACATTGTACCCCCTCCCCATATTATTGTGTTGTAATAGTGTAGGAATTTAAATTTCGCACTTTAATGCTTTCTAAACCTACCATGCTAGAATTAGGGTTTGTATGCGAATAAAACGAACAAAATAGTTGGACCTAACCTCAAGATAAATAAACATGAAAATGGACAACACATTTCACACTTGCACCCCTAGGGTATTCCACTTTGTTGCCTTCAAATAATTGGGCCATATTGCATGTTGAACTTCTTTGGGTAAAACAAACAATCAAATGATCACAGTCCCTCAAAATGTTGCCTAAATGAATGATCAAGTCCCTTTTAAAGAAAAATTGCCCAAAGACATTTAACACTATTGCAATTATGGTCTAAACGATGACCCGCGCCCGTCCCTTTCACCTCCTAAGACAAGATTGTCCACCAAATGCAATGGTGGAACAAAATTGTCAAAAGGTTTAAAACATAACAAAAATCTTTGAGAAAATTTTAGGATAGATAACTCTTAAGTACTTGCCAATTTACAAAGAAAACACTTGCCTATTTTCAAAACCCACTTCACAAACACTTTCAAAAAACCTTGAAACATCTCTTTAAAAGACAAAACACCTTTTGTAAAATATTCGAGTAAAGAATTGTTACAAGGGTAGCCTATACAAGGCATCTTTTCAAAACATTTTCAAAAACCACACATCAAGCACCATTTCAAACAATTGAAAAACCAAGGCAAGTTGATCTAAGCAAGTACCTAAGAGCCCATGGATAACCATGGATAGAAAGGGTGCTAATACCTTCCCTTTCTATAATCTACTCCCCGAACCCAAGAAAAATATCAAAGGTTTTTGCTGTGCTTTTTAAACCTTTCCTTAGGATAAAATAAAAAGTCGGTGGCGACTCTTGCTCAACCGAAAAATTTGTGAAAACAAACGCAAAACCATAGTCGGTTCTCCCACCGTATCACAGAACTGGCGACTCTGCTGGGGATAATTTTAAAAGTGGAGTAACCTTAGGGCTTAGATCACCCTCTTGCATGACTAATTGTTTGCTTTGATTGCTTTACATCTTGGCTCTCTTGTTTGGGTTTGCAATCCTACACCCGAATTTTGGGAAACATTCATAGATAGCAATACATTGTGGAAACTGTGCGGGGTATACCGACACGGTCGAAGCAATAGCTATATTAGTGCGACATATTTGTGAGTACCGGTAACCCTTGAGTTCAATCAAGGAGAGTACGGGGCCGCTGAGTGATGTCACTAAGCACTAATGACCTAGAACCTTACTTGACCATCTTGGCCTTTTATTAGGGGTAGTGAGATGACCGGCTTTGGTGCAGTCCGAAGTTGGTAGATACTCGATACTACACTCATTGAGGGTTGTTTTCTTGGAATATTTTGGTCACTAGTTAAGTGGCTAAACCAAAACAATGAACAATGAAAACAATCCAATGATATTGAGCTCCTTAGAACCCGGTTACTATTTATAGGACAGGTTTTTAAGCCAACTACACTCAAGAGGGTACTTACCTATGAAACCCCATGCAAGCCTGAAACTAGGGTTTGGTGTGATTTGCTTGTACATATGTTTTGTGCATACATCATAAACATCATGAAGCATCATATGCATTTACTAACCATTTCAAGGGTTTGGATCTTCATCTTTGTTCTTGTTTTGTAGGTCATGGAAATTCCTCGCAGAAATACCATCCAAGTCAACCTTGTGAGAATCTCTCCTCAACTCAAGGAGCTCACCTCAAGAATTCCGGAAAATTCATCCTTCAGTGAAAGACATGGTAGACTGCTCAGCCTAGTCAACACCAATATTGAAGAAGACATGATGAAAGTGCTATTCCAGTTCTTTGACCCTCTTCACCACTGCTTCACTTTCCCTGATTATCAGTTGGTACCCACTTTAGAGGAGTTCTCTCAACTCCTAAGAATCCCTATCCTTAATCAACTACCCTTCAACGGTACGGAAAAGGAACCAAAGCCGGAAGATGTTGCTCGAGCATTACATCTACAACCATCCGACATCAAGGGGCATTGGGAAACCAGAAGCGGCGTCAAGGGATTCTTAGCAAAATTCTTGTTCGAAAAGGCACAAGAATGTTGGAATTCATTGGACCTACAAGCCTTTGAAGAAATTGTGGCACTCCTTATCTATGGGTTGGTCTTGTTCCCAAATCCTGACCAATTGGTAGATGTCAACGCCGTCAAAATCTTCTTGTCCAGAAATCTAATACCAACATTGCTTGGGGACATCCTTCACTCATTTTACACACGAACAATGAGAAAGAGGGGTGTTCTCATGTGCTGTACTCCTATCCTTGCAAGGTGGTTTATTTCGCACCTTCCACAATCTGTCTTGAAGAATGACCAAGGCTCAAGGTGGTCCCAACGGTTGATGACTCTTACTCACTCTAATGTGCATTGGTGTTCTCGGTCCAGAGAAAATGTCATCATCGTCGATCGTTATGGAGAATTTCCTAATGTTCCTTTACTTGGAATTAGAGGAGGTATCACCTACAACCCTTGCCTAGCTTTGAGGAAATTTGGATATGCACGGAGGGATGGCCCTCATGACATGTTGATTCCTGACCTAGTCTTTGACTTCGACAACGATGCGCAAGGACTTCGCCAAAGATTCATCAGAGCTTGGGGAAGACCCAACAAGGTTGATAGCAAGACTCTGGGACACAAGAACTCCATCCCTCTTGAGCCTTACCTCAAGTGGGTACGAGCCCGAGCCCAAAGTCTAATGATGCCTTATCCTCATGTACTCCCGGTGATTAAAGAGCCCGTCAAGGAAGGAGAGGTTCCCTACACCATCCTACATCCAGACATGCCTACATCGTGGGAGGAAATGCAGAAAAGTTGGATTCAGCTCAAGGAGGAACGGAACACTTTTGAAGCTAACTTCTACGCCAGTGAGAAGAAGGTTCTAGAGCTTACCCGCCGACTCCATGAGCAAGAGGCCCTCAACACCTACATTGCGCCAAAGAGGATGCGCAATGTCTTTTTACCTTAAGAAGTTTGTAATTATTGGTCCATGGGGAATTTATGTACTAACAAATTTCTTCTTATTAATATGACGTGCGTTCTTCTTTGTCTGAAACAATTTTGAATGTTCTAAATCCTTGAATGCATTGCATACATCAGCATACCATTCATCATGTGCATAAGCAGGTCTCACTCCAGGTTTCCTTATCTGTCTGCTGTTTATTTCAGTAGGATGGATCTCGAGCAAACAGTCAAAGACCTACAAGCTCAGAATGCACAATTCCAACAACTCCTGATGACCTTGGTTAAAAGCCAGGAGGATATCAAGACTCAATTGGGGAATAAGGACCCAGTGAAAAAGAAGAAAAAGAGGATTGGGGTGGCTACTTTGGGGAGAAGATTTGACGGAGAAGCTCGGAGAGTGCTTGAATTTCCTCCTACTTCTTATGAAGGGACTAGTAAAAGAGATGGAGTTGCGGTGCCTTCCGAGTCTGATGCAGAGGAAGAAGAGGTTGAAGAGGATGAAGATTATTCTGACCAGCAATATCCTCCAGCTGATGATAAGTACAAGGGTTTAGAAGACAGGTTGGCCGCCATGGAGCTACAAAGAGTACCGGGTTTGGATTTTAAAGACTTGGGTTTGGTCGCCGGGATTGTGATTCCCCCAAAATTCAAAGTGCCAGTGTTTGTGAGGTATGATGGGTTGTCCTGTCCAAAAATGCATCTTAGGTCCTACGTGAGAAAGATTCAACCCTATACGGCAGATAAAAACCTCTGGATTCATTTCTTTCAAGACAGCCTGTCGGGAGCTCAGTTGGAGTGGTTTTATCAGCTAGAAGGAACCAGTGTCAGAAATTGGGAAGATTTGGCCACCGCTTTCTACAAACAATACCAGTATAATTCTGATCTCGCTCCTACTCGTACCCAACTTCAGGGTATGTCACTAGGAACAAGTGAGGGATTCAAAGAGTATGCACAAAAATGGAGGGATTTGGCTGGCAGGGTGCAGCCTCCTTTAACCGATCGTGAGCTCGTTGATATGTTTCTTGGGACCCTATCTGGGCCGTTTTTCAATCATTTAATTGGTAACTCTTCCGCGGGGTTTACCGATTTGATCTTAACAGGCGAAAGAATAGAAGCTGGCATCAAGTCAGGAAATATTCAGAAGGGTGTTGCTGCAAGTGTTGAGAAGAAACCTTTTAAGAAGGAGACAACTATGGTATATTCTCAGAGAAGAGCAGGGAAGATGGAGCGTCGGCCAACTGTGGGGGCCGTAATGATTCAAAACACTCCGAGTGAGCAGCCTCGCTATAACCAGTCCAGACCAAATCAGCAACGGGTGGAACGGCCACAACGGCAGTTCACCCGTATTAATATGACTCCAGCGCAAGTGCTTCCCCGTCTATTGAAGTTGAATCTTGCCACCATCAAGGAGGCGCCAAAGAATGTGAATACGTCCTCTCCGCATTATCATCCTAATGCTAAATGCGCCTACCATTCAGACAGTGTTGGACACGACTCCAATGATTGTTGGGCACTCAAGCATAAAATCCAAGACCTGATAGAGGCTAAGGAGGTAGAGTTTGACGCTCCAGAGAAACCTAATGTGATATCTGCACCTATGCCGAAGCACGGCCGAAATGTCAATGCCATTGAAGAAGATCTGTATGTTGCTGATGTCAGTGATCTGACTACTCCACTGCTAACCATTAAGTTGAATTTGTTAAGGGCCGGGATCTTCCCGGGATGTAAAGAAGACTGCTATTGTTGTTACTCTCTGCCGTTTGATTGTCCGCTACTGAAGAAAGGCATCCAAGGCCTTATGGATAGTCGACAAATTTTGTTTGAAAAAGTTTCTGCTGTTCCAGTTCATACTGAAGATGTCTCAATCATAACCATTCACGCCAATCTTTCCAAGGCCGTCAAAAAGCCTGTTAAGATTACACCAGCCGCAAAATCTGTTCCTTTGAAGATAACAATGCCAGGGCCTGTTCCCTATGTTTCTGAGAAGTCGATACCTTGGAACTATGGCGGTGACATCTACTACCATGGTGTCAAGCAAATCGAGGTAATTGAAGAAAGTCCGGATGATGAAGAAGCCAACATTAGTAACATTGCGGGCACCAGCAAAATCACCAGGAGCGGGAGAATATTTTCTCCAGAGATTGCCCCTCCAAGAGCAGTCTCTGGACCCTCATCAGCTAACGAGGTCATCCCTGCACCAATAAAACTCTCCGCTAGAACTCCTCTGATTGAAGACATTGTTGTTCCTAGTACCGTCTCTCCTACCGCTGCTGACAAAGGTAAGGGAATCCAAGCTGAGCCCGTCAGGACGAGGGCTCAACCTTTAGTAATCCCGGAAACCTCCAAGAAGGAAATGGACGAGATTTTGAGGATAATCAAGAGAAGTGATTACGATGTGGTGGAACAGTTGGGGCAAACCCCCTCCAAGATCTCCATGCTGGCACTACTACTTTGCTCAGAAGCGCACGCTAAAACCCTGATAAAATTTCTGAAGGAAGCTCATGTGCCCCAGGAAACCTCTGCGGATCAATTTCAAAATTGCGTGGCTAGCCTGACTGCGGACAATGGACTAGGTTTTTCTGATGCCGACCTAACCCCTAAAGGCAGAAACCACAATGATGCTTTGCATATTTCAATCGAGTGTCACGGAACCACTCTTGCACATGTTTTGGTTGATACCGATTCGTCGCTGAATGTTTTGCCTAAGAAGGCCTTGGACCGACTAGATTGTGAAGGGTTGGAATTGAAGCCGAGTGATATTGTTGTCAGAGCTTTCGATGGTTCGAAGAGAATGGTCCATGGAGAGGTTGAAATTCCCATCAAGATAGGCGCCAAGGTGTTTAAATCCACTTTCTATGTGATGGACATCCGTCCATCATACTCTTGCTTGCTGGGTAGGCCTTGGATACACCATGCTGGGGCAGTCACCTCCTCCTTACATCAGATGTTGAAGTATCCTGTCAAGGGAAAGATCATCACTGTCCATGGTGAAGAAGAGTACATGATTAGCCACTTAAATTCTTTCCGGTATGTGGAGGTTGAAGGAGAGTTCATTGAGACACCGTTTTAACATTTCGAAGAAGTCCTTCCTGAAATAGCAGTAGCGAAGTTGACGGCTGAGACACCAAGACAGATGGCCAGGATGGCATCTCTGGAGGATGCAAAGGCCGCAATAAAAGAAGGGAATAATTCAACATGGGGGCAGTTACCTGACATTCCGCATAAGACTGACAAGTTTGGATTAGGGTTCACAACCGCTGGCCAGAAAGCTATGCGCCAGTCGAAGATTGAAAGGGCGCCAGTCAAAATTTCTCCCTATGGAATCAACGCTTTGGAGGATGAGGATAAAGAAAGCAACATTGAAGAGTGGATTTATCCAACTGTCAAAGGAGGATTGAGCAATTGGGAGGCTAAGGACTTTGTCCCCATCACTTTTATTCATCAGTAATTTACCTGTTAAACATTTCCTACTTGGTCTGTCATATTTACTTTCAAAACAATCCGTACATTATCTTTTCACCTCCTGCCTTGCCCGGGGCATGTAGGTCTACTTGTAAGGGTTTTGATTATTTTTCATATTCATATGCCATGTTTAATGATTCATTGGACGTTTTTCATTTGATAAACTGCTTATGTTCATTTTCTTTCCTTTTGCATTTTTTGTTTAAGGATGGCTATCCCTTACACACACCCACACTCACCAATGCAGGTACCCATCCACTCCGGATTCCATGAGTGACTATTCTGCTGTATCTTTCAATAACTCTGAAGATCTGGTCAATCTAGCCGAGTATGAAGATGACGAAGGTTGTGAAGTACCCGGGGAACTAGCCAGACTTCTGCAACAAGAGGAAAGGGCCATCCTACCGCATGAAGAGCCATTGGAAACTGTTAACTTGGGAACCGAGGAAGACCGGAAGGAGGTGCAAGTGGGTGCCAATCTGGAACCAAAAGTCAAGGAGCGCTTGGTACAGTTGTTAAATGAGTATGTTGAAATCTTCGCTTGGTCCTATGAAGATATGCCGGGTCTAGACACAGACATCATGGTTCACCATCTCCCCACAAGAGAAGACTGTCCACCAATCAAGCAAAAAGTTCGCCGAATGAGGCCTGACATGTCCGAAAAGATCAAGGCGGAAGTAATGAAACAATTCGATGCTGGCTTTCTGGCTGTTACGTCCTATCCTCAATGGGTCGCTAACATCGTGCCAGTACCAAAGAAAGATGGCAAAGTCAGAATGTGTGTGGACTACCGGGATTTGAATAGGGCCAGCCCTAAAGATGATTTCCCGCTACCTCATATTGACATCTTGATCGACAATACAGCTCAGCATAAAGTGTTTTCCTTCATGGACGGATTCTCGGGCTACAATCAAATCAAAATGGCTCCCGAGGATATGGAGAAAACAACTTTTGTCACACAATGGGGCACTTTCTGTTACAAGGTGATGCCGTTCGGGCTGAAGAACGCAGGGGAAACTTATCAATGCGCCATGGTAGCTTTATTTCATGATATGATACATCATGAGATTGAAGTTTACGTAGACGATATGATAGCTCGGTCACAAACAGAGGAAGAGCACCTTGAACATCTGGAAAAGCTGTTTGCCAGGTTAAAAGAATACAGGCTCAGGCTGAATCCAAGTAAATGCACTTTCGGAGTTAGGTCTGGTAAGCTCCTGGGATTCATTGTAAGCAACAAAGGCATTAAAGTCGATCCGGCAAAAGTAAAAGCAATACAAGAGATGCCTGCTCCCCGTACTGAAAAGGAGGTTAGAGGATTCTTGGGGCGCATAAACTATATTGCCAGATTCATCTCACATCTGCCTTCTACCTGTGAGCCAATTTTCAAACTCTTGAAAAAGGATCAGGTAGTGGAATGGAACGACGATTGCCAAGCTGTTTTTGATAGAATCAAGGAGTATTTGCTAGAACCTCCTATTCTGATGCCACCCGTCGAAGGAAGACCATTGATCATGTACTTAACCGTCTTGGATAACTCAATGGGGTGTGTTTTGGGCCAGCATGACGAGTCTGGTCGAAAAGAGCATGCTATTTATTACCTTAGCAAAAAGTTTACCGACTGTGAGACTCGCTACTCACTGCTCGAGAAAACTTGCTGCGCTTTGGTATGGGTTGCTCGCCGACTAAGACAGTATATGCTGACTCATACTACCTTGTTGATATCCAAAATGGACCCTATCAAGTATATCTTCGAGAAGCCCGCTTTATCTGGAAGGATAGCTAGATGGCAAATGATCTTAACCGAGTATGACATCCAGTACACCACCCAAAAAGCTATAAAAGGGAGTGTATTAGCTGACCATCTGGCTCATCAGGCTATCGAAGATTATCAGCCCATGAGATTTGACTTCCCAAACGAGGACATCATGAATTTGGACAACGTTGAAGGTGACGGACCGTATGACGGACCCGAAAAGGGATCCCGATGGACCCTGTACTTTGATGGTGCTTCAAATGCGCTTGGAAACGGTATTGGTGCAGTACTCATTTCTCCGGAAGGTTGTCACACGCCTTTCACGGCCCGACTTTGCTTCAGCTGCACGAACAACATGGTTGAGTATGAAGCTTGCATCTTTGGTCTCAAGGCTGCTATAGACTTGGGGATCAAATCTTTGATCATATTTGGGGACTCGGCTTTGGTTATCAGTCAAATCAAAGGAGACTGGGATACCAAACATCCTAATCTTATCCCGTACAAAGAGCATGTCTTGACATTGTTACCTCATTTCGAGCAAATTACCTTCGAGCATTTTCCGCGAGAAGGGAATCAGCTAGCAGATGCTCTAGCCACAATGTCCTCCATGTTTAAACTCAACTGGGATAACGAGGCTCCCCAAATCACCATCGAGCGAATGGATGAACCTGCGCATTGTCACGAGATTAATACCGAAGAAGTAATGGAACAACCTTGGTTTCATGAAATCAAAAGGTATCTCGAGGCTAGAGATTATCCTGAAGGAGCTTCCGTGAATGACAAGAAGTTCTTAAGGAAATTTGCTGCTAAGTTCTTCCTAAGCAACGGCATCCTTTACAAACGAAGCCATGATTGTGTATTACTCCGATGCATAGATAAAGATGAGGCAGAGTTGATCATGACTGATATACACAGCGGCACATTTGGCACTCACTTGAGCGGGCATACAATGGCTAAGAAGATCCTGAGGGCAGGCTATTAGTGGTCTACCATAGAAGCTGATTTCCATCAACATTCCCGTACTTGCCACAAGTGTCAAGTCTACGCTGACAAAGTTCATATTCCTCCGGTTCCCCTCAACGTCCTGACTGCTCCGTGGCCCTTTGCAATGTGGGGCATTGATATGATTGGAGAGATCAAGCCCACGGCTTCCAACGGACATCGCTTCATCCTGGTTGCCATTGACTACTTCACTAAATGGGTCGAAGCAGCTTCCTTCGCCTCTGTCACCAAAAATGTGGTTGCCCGCTTTATCAAGCAAAATCTCATATGTCGGTATGGTGTTCCAGACAGGATCATCACGGACAACGGTACAAATCTGAATAACACAATGATCACTGCATTGTGCGAACAATTCAAGATTTATCATCACAATTCATCTCCCTATCGGTCGAAGATGAACGGTGCTGTTGAAGCTGCGAACAAAAACATTAAGAAAATCATTCAGAAAATGACAGTCACTTACAAGGACTGGCATGAGATGTTACCGTTTGCTCTGCATGGATACCGTACGACGACACGTACTTCAACTGGGGCAACCCCATTTTCTCTGGTTTATGGCATGGAAGCTGTTTTGCCTATGGAAGTCCAGATCCCTTCTCTAAGGATTATGAAGGATGCAGGTTTGAATGAAGATGATCGACGAAAAGCGACTTGCTGCTATATGCCATGGTCAGACGTATCAAAAACGGATGATCAAGGCCTTCAATAAGAAAGTCAGACGACAAGTGTATCAAGTCGGAGATCTCGTAATCAAGCGGATTATCTTACCGCAAAGTGATCCCAGGGGCAAATGGAATCCTACATATGAAGGACCATTTGTGATCAAGAGCATATTTTCTGGTGGTGCAATGATTCTGACCACCATGGACGGCGACGATTTTCTGCACCCTGCGAACGCAGACATAGTCAAAAGATACTACGCATAAAATAACCCGACAAGTCGAAAACCCGAAAGGGCGGCTTGGGCAAAAATGGGCATCCCGGTGGATCGAAAACCCGAAAGGGCGATTCAGGCAAAAATTAGGGATAAAAACAAAAAAAATCTGTACACCCGGCAAGTTGAAAACCCGAAAGGGCGGCTTGGGCAAAAAGGGGTTTCCCGGTGGATCGAAAACCCGAAAGGGCGATTCAGGCAAAAGTTAGGGAATTAAAGCGTATGACTATGTCTCGTCGGATCACTTCAAAAACAATCTCTTCATCAACCAATTCCGGGTTTCTGATCAATCCAGTCATCGGCGAACGAAGCATTGAATGGACAGATATTCAGAGTTGTGAAGGCTGTAGCAGAATGGAATCCCATGAAATTATTTCACATAGCCATCTTTATTTTGTATAAATTTTTCAAATATTTACGACAAAATCCTCTTACTAGGATAATTGTTTCCTTTGTACAAATATACTCAAAGAAAGTCAATACAAATACTTTTCCCAGAAATTTGTGTCATTTCCTTTTCTTTTCTCTTGCACTATTTGTTTTATTTTGAGAAACGTCCAATGTTTTGTTAAATAGGCACATGCATTTGAAACATAATCATTTTCTTATGAGTCGGGAAAGAGGACTACCGATAGGTCGAAGGTACAGTTGGACATCTTGATACCCTTCAAAGGAAACCCCCGGGAGATTTGGAATCCATATCCCTAGCAAATCTCGAAACTCACCCCCAGTAGATGCTGGAAGCTTATTCCCTGCAGAGTACGGACGTCTCTCCCGAGTTTTATTCAAAGTTATTCCTCACAAGGCCTTATAACTGGGTTATCCTCAGCTAACAACCACGGAAGATCGCACTCGCCAGAATTCTTCCTATCCCCAGCGGAGTTCATCAAAATTCCCCAGCAGTAACTTATCTTTGCAAATCCCCAGCCAGAGAATCCTCCGGAATTCAATTCCCCCCCAGAGTTTAAGTTTCAGTGTCCCCAGCCGAGCTAAAGCTTCAAATTATCAATCCCCAGCGGAGCCAGACTAATGAACCTTTTCCCCACAGAGTTTTAGGAGAACAAAACCTTGAGTCCCCAGTAAGGTCGCCAGAGATGCTTCCCGCCAAACTGAAGATTCTCAGTCTTGCATCCCCAGCAGAAGTCTACTAGGTTGGTACTCCCCAGTAGAAGTCATCAGGAATTCCCCAGAGGTTTGGTATGCAACCCAAGTTCCTTATTCCCAAGTCACAACCAAGGATTTATTCTTCCCGACAGTAGTCATGATGCTTTTATCTTCAGCCATCCAGGATTCATCTATCCCCAGCAAGACAGCTCATCGGCTTACATGCACATTCATTACATTCATATCATACCATTGATATCCCATATATTGCATCATACATTTCATGCAACATAATTTTGTGTCTAGCTAACATTTTGTCCTTTACAGGATAAGAGTAAAAAGCTATCCTTAATAGCTTCAGATGCAGTTTTACACGGACTCATCATCAAGCAACCTTATACCGGTTCCTGTTCAAATTCAAGACTTCTGAAAACAGTTTACGGGTTCTCCAAGTAACGGATGTTAACCTATCACTTGTTCAGATTCTTCTCAAGACTTCTGAAAACAGTTTACGAATTCTTCCCAACAACGGATGTTAATCTACCAACTTGTTCAGACTCTTATCAACCTTTGAAAACAGTTTACGAACGCTTCCCAACAACGGACGCTGCTCTATTGCTTATTCAACTTTAAGATTTCTGAAAACAGCTTACGGGTTCTCCAAGTAACGGATGTTAACCTATCACTTGTTCAGTTTCTTCTCCAGACTTCTGAAGACAGTCTATGGATTCCTCCCAACAACGGATGTCAATCTATCACTTGTTCAGATGCAACTTTTGAAAACAGCTTACGGACGCTTCCCAACAACGGATGCTGCTCTATTGCTTATTCAACCCCAAGATTTCTGAAAACAATTTACGGGTTCTCCAAGTAACGGATGTTAACCTATCACTTGTTCAGATTCTCCTCAAGACTTCTGAAAACAGTTTACGGATTCTTCCCAACAACGGATGTTAATCTACCAACTTGTTCAGACTCTTATCAACCTTTGAAAACAGTTTACGGACGCTTCCCAACAACGGATGCTGCTCTATTGCTTATTCAAAACTTCAAGATTTCTGAAAACAGTTTACGGGTTCTCCAAGTAACGGATGTTAACCTATCGCTTGTTCAGTTTCTTCTCCAAATTTCTGAAAAAAAAGTTTACGGATTCCTCCCAACAACGGATGTCAGTCTATTGCTTGTTCAGACCCCCAGTTCAGAGATGGTCCAAAGCTTGGACACCTTCCTGATATTCCCTTCTAGATGGCATCTCTAAGCCCATCCCCGACAGGATCTCTGTTACCCTCACAAGATGGCATCTTTAAGACCATCTCCAAATGGCATCTCTAAGCCCATTCCTGCATTCATTGCTTTGACGAGTGCAAATTTCCGGGCACTCTAGTGTCCAATCTCCTTTTACCCTCGAGTCACGAAAGGCAAAATTGCCAATCTAACTCTTCGGATTCAAGAAGATTGAACAGGGGAAACTGTTGTACCCCAAAATTTGCCCTCCCATTTCTCAATGATTTCTCATCACAAAACCTTTGAAGCCCAAGATCCAGTTAGGGTTTCATCTGCTCAAGACTTCTCCTTGCAATGTTGACTCAGATTAGGGTTTGTGTTTGCACAAAGATGCTTTGACCTAAAATGCCTAAGATGACTTTCATGCTTCATATTGGACTCCCAAGTTTATCCATACCAAGTTTCAAGTCTTGATTCCAAATTTTGCCCAGTCAATTGGACAGTTGACCTAGAAATCAGCTGTATTGGGGAAAAAGTCAACTGTGGCCAATTGACAGTCAAACCTCATGAAAATTGACCCACATCAACATTATGAACTCATATGGATCATTTGATCAAGTTTGGATCACAATTCCATAAGAAATTTGATCAGATCACCAAAAGGGCAAAATGGTCATTTTTAGGGTTTTGACTGCACAAAGGCAATTTTTGACTGTTTGACCCAACCAATGGCAAACCAAGCTCATAGATGGACTCAAGGACCCCATGGAATTATCTTGACATGCTCAACAAACTTAAAAGATCCCAAGTACACAAGATTGACAGTTGAATTTCCCAGTCAATTGATCAATTTTGACTGTATACTGAAAAGTCAAACTTTGACTTTTTGGTCAAAATCAAGAGTCAAGATTCATTTTTCATCAAAACATGCCAAATCATGAAACTTGTTCATCAAGAAATCACAAAATGCAAATTAGGGTTAGAAATTAGAATTTTTCATAACTTAGAATTTTTCTAAGTTATAAAAAACCCTAATTTTTTCCCAACTTTGCCCCACTTTTTCACCAAGATCCATTTGGATTCAAACAAAAGTCAAAACATGAAAGTTGTAGCTTGTTGCATAATCTACAACTTTGATTCACAAAGTTTTCCCATTTGAGGCTTGTATCTCAAGTTACAAATTTTTGAATAAGGGCATTAAACCATTCTTAACTTAGTGAATTTTTGACCTATTTTGACAAGGTTTTCTACCCCACTTCAAGGCCATTTTCCATACACTTCTACTTGGAATTTCAATTTGCATTTCAAAGATGTATTGTAGTACACATTCCAAGCTTTCCAAAATGTCCAAGAACTCATCAAACAACCTCATGACTTGAGAGATTCGAATTTCACAACTTGGCAAAAACTCACTTTTGAATTGGCTATTTTTCATGTTCATAATTTGTGCAAACTTCTCAAACCAGCATGTCACTTGATTACATGTCCTAAAACCATCCAACACTCAATAATTTAATGCATGTTCATTGTGCTAAGACCTTGTTTCATGAGCTAAAGCATTGTATGATGGATTAATCCCAAATTGGAAAAAGCATTATATCCATTTTTGCAAAAGTTTCACTTTATGTCATGATGCAAATCCACAAGTACAAATCAAATCCAATTGGCACAAGATTATGAGCAAAACACTCTGATCAAGGAGAGATTATGCAGCTCATTAGAGGTCCCCTACTTGCCTAAAACACCAAGTTGGTTTTGCTTGCTTAAGGGTGAAGAAAAGTACCATAAGAGAGGACATCTTTGATCTCAGCATTAGAACACAGAAGCAAAGATTGTAGACACATTCCAAACATCTCAACCAAGCTATTGCACGACCCTAACACCTCTCATACACCCCAAATCCCAGAATCACTCTCAAACTGCAAAAACAGGGCAAGGCCTGCAGTTTGAGTGTCATCTTTCATTTCTCTCAAGCTCTCTTGCCCAAACCAGTTTACATACATTCCCTAGCACCTATGCAAGCTAACCAAGAGCAAAAACACGACCTGTAATCCCTCTAACCACTTCCACCATTTTCAGTTTCTGGTTTTGCAGGTGAAGTGCTCTAGCACGATTCAGAAGCTTTCAAGACAAAGTAAACATTGGAATAGCATCCTTGGACCTCAAGGAAGCTTTTCCAATCATCACCTTGCACTGAAAGCCCCCTCATTGCCAGATAGAACTCCAGTTGAACAGGTATCTTGGTGAACTTCTATCTCTCTTATCAAGCATCATTAACTCTAAGTTTGTGAATAAACTATGTTCTACTCATGCCACTGAACATGTACATGTTTTTACTTTTCATTTCTTTTGCTTGAGCTGTGAGAATTTGAGGTTTGAAAATGGCAGAAAATCTAGGTTAGGATTTGGGGGAGAAGAAATTCTCCCTCATCTTAGAGAGTTAGATCAAGTTCTGCATATGGTTGGATTCGTCTCTTGATGCTGAACATTTTTTATGTTATGAGTTTTTATTAATAAGCCAGGAATCAGGAGTTAGAAGATCAAGAACAGGGCGCGCGTTTTTGAATTGTTTTTGGCTGAAGGTTGAAGACAATGTCTTCTTGGGCTGGGCCTGAGCAATTTTCTTATTCACACCACTTTTTTTGTTTTGCACCCCTGAGCCCATTTGCTTCATTTTTAATGATTTTTTGACTTTTCTTTTTTTTAACTGACTCATATATTTTTCTCAGCATATTAAAAATATAAAAATATTTTTCTCATCATTTTTTGAATTTATTAAGTATTTATTTGATTGTTTCTTTAGTTTGTACATAAATAGATAAATATATATATATATACTTTTTGTTTAAAATATTAAGATAGTATAAATATATTTTTATATACATTTTATCTTATTTTTACCTCCTGAAAATATTTTATAGAAAATTACTTTTTTAATTTAAATATTGAATATTATTAACTAATACATATAATATACATTTTGTAAATAATATAAATATATATAGGTATATATTAATATGCTTAAGATAAAAATACCAAAAAAATGTACATATTTTATTTTTTAATATTTAATACTAAAAAATGCCCTTTTTACAAATATAGAATATTTTATTTTTTGTATGTAAATAATAAATATTATATGAATTAATTGATTAATACCCCTTTTGATTAAAAATTAGGGTTTTGCCCTAAATTTGAAAATACTCCAAAAATAATACCTTTTTATTTCCCCTTTTTATTTCACATAAATAATATTCTTTTTTTCATACACATAAAAATTCTCTTTGCATTTTTACATATTTATTTCAATTTCCATTTAATTGTGCAAATTATTTGTCTTGTAAATATTCCAAGAAAATGATGTAATAGTTAGGATTAATTTCTTGTCTAAATATACCCCATTTGAAACATTGTACCCCCCTCCCCATATTATTGTGTTGTAATAGTGTAGGAATTTAAATTTCGCACTTTAATGCTTTCTAAACCTACCATGCTAGAATTAGGGTTTGTATGCGAATAAAACGAACAAAATAGTTGGACCTAACCTCAAGATAAATAAACATGAAAATGGACAACACATTTCACACTTGCACCCCTAGGGTATTCCACTTTGTTGCCTTCAAATAATTGGGCCATATTGCATGTTGAACTTCTTTGGGTAAAACAAACAATCAAATGATCATAGTCCCTCAAAATGTTGCCTAAATGAATGATCAAGTCCCTTTTAAAGAAAAATTGCCCAAAGACATTTAACACTATTGCAATTATGGTCTAAACGATGACCCGCGCCCGTCCCTTTCACCTCCTAAGACAAGATTGTCCACCAAATGCAATGGTGGAACAAAATTGTCAAAAGGTTTAAAACATAACAAAAATCTTTGAGAAAATTTTAGGATAGATAACTCTTAAGTACTTGCCAATTTACAAAGAAAACACTTGCCTATTTTCAAAACCCACTTCACAAACACTTTCAAAAAAACAAGCTTTCAAAAAAACTTGAAACAACTCTTTAAAAGACAAAACACCTTTTGTAAAACATTCGAGTAAATAATTGTTACAAGGGTAGCCTATACAAGGCATCTTTTCAAAACATTTTCAAAAACCACACATCAAGCACCATTTCAAACAATTGAAAAACCAAGGCAAGTTGATCTATGCAAGTACCTAAGAGCCCATGGATAACCATGGATAGAAAGGGTGCTAACACATTCCCTTTCTATAATCTACTCCCCGAACCCAAGAAAAATCTCAAAGGTTTTTGCTGTGCTTTTTAAAACTTTCCTTAGGATAAAATAAAAAGTCGGTGGCAACTCTTGCTCAACCGAAACATTTGCGAAAACAAACGCAAAACCATAGTCAGTTCTCCCACCGTATCACAGTAAGCAACCCTATCTTTGGATGTAAACGGGACCGGCGTGGGTCATCGTATAACCATGATTAGCAATATTGCAAAGTATCTTAGCTTTTTGAGGGACCAAGATCATTTTGTAAGGCAACTTTAGAATAGCGTCATCGAGGGAATATGATCTTATATTTGTTTGTTTTGCCAAGATACTTCGCATGCGTAATATGGCCATTTTTGTATAAGGCAACCAAGTGGAGAAACCCTAAGGATGCTTGTGTGCAAGTGTGTTATTTTCATGGTTTGTTTTTATCTTGGATTCGGGTTTTCTATTTGATTTGTTCTTATCTTGTCATTCAAACCCTAATTACTAGCATGGTATGTAAAAGCGGTAAATTGCATAATGTAAATATTACTAAGCTATTACAACAATTTATGGGAGGGGGGATACAAATTTGAATGGGGGTTTGCAAGAATGTAAATCTAAATAAGCTATTACAACCAAATCGAATTTGTACGAATATTGGAATAAGCAATATACAATATAAAATATGCAATGATATGTATATATGCAAAGAATATTTTGTTTGGTTTTTTTATGTGAAAAAAAAAGTTTTAACCTAATCCTAAAAATATTAAAGAAATTATTTCTTAAAAAAAGAAGTTAACCCTAATTTCTAGTTTAAAAGAAAATAAAGTTCTTATGTACTATTTTTTTTAATATTTTTTGTATTAAAAATAATAAATAATATTTTATAAAAAATATTTAGTTTTTATATGTTAAAATAAATATTTACAAGTATATATATAAATATAAAATAGTTAAACTAAATCTATTTTATTTAAAAATTTACTTAAGAAAGAAATAATTAATATATAGTTTAATAAAAATATTTTTTATGTGAAAATAAAAATAAAATTAACAAAATGCAAAATTTTCATATTTTATATTTTTCATGATTTTATGTATTTAAGAAAATATTTAATAAACAAAAATGAAAATAAAACAAATAAACAAAATATGTGAAAATAGTTGGGCCAGGGGTGCTGTAAGGAGACAGGGAGTAATATGTTAGCAAAAACACTAAGGCCCAAAGAATCAAGCCCATCCTGCAAAACAGCAAACAAATGGAAAAGGAAAAATATGGAAAAAACAAAAGGTAACGCCAAGGTTCGAACCCATGACCTGGGCCTCACCAGCGCGCTACCTTGCCACTAGGGTGGCGATACATCCGTTGATTTATGTGAAACAAGAAAAACATAACATGAAACGCTTCCATGGCCTTGTACTTCATCTTCTTCCTCTAGCCAACCAGAAGCTCTATAACTTTCTCATCTCTCAATAAAAATGGAAACTGATAACATGAATGTTGTAGCATTTTGTCTCATGATTCTAACCATATAAATCATGTAAGCTAACAATCAAAGATCAAAACTAATTTTAAAAGCCCTAAATTTAAACTTAATTTTTCTAGGAACTTCAACTTCAAAATTCTCTCAACTCAGGCCAAATAAATGCAAGTTATAGATATGTGCAGCTTCGTAGCAACAAGGTCTACATTGTTTATTCACAAATCATGGCCAATGGATGCCTGTATGAAGAGATAAAAGTTGAGATTTTTACCTCTTTCAGTTGAAATCGTGAAGGGAGTTTGAGTGAGATTTATGAAGGCCTGATGATTGCTTGAGCTTGCTTGAACCTCCCTGAGTGTATTCCAATCCTTGCCTTGCCTTGGGAGTGCATGGAACTCTCTATCCAAGTCAACCTGCAAGCTTTGAAAATAAAAATGGCAGATGAAGAAGGAGGTGTTACAGTGCAGGGATGATGCTCTGTCTCTCTTAGATATGAAGTAGGTAAGGTGTTTTAATGATTAAAACTTGAAACGCACGAGCCAAATGATGGATTGCTATGCTTATGCAAAAACTGCAAGTTTTGACTGTTTTTTGGTGATATGGAGTTTTGGAGTGTTTCAGGACTTTAGCAATCGTGCTTTCTCTTGTCATATGTTTGTGTATTAGTATGGAAAAGGTTTCAAGTCAGCTCTCCAACAGATTTGTGAGTTCTAGCCTTTTGGCACACTTTCTTGCTTTTGAAGCAAAGTGAAGGGACAAGTCTTCACATGCTTGTACTGGCCTGTTTAGAGTTGGTATATGCTCTATACAAGTTGCCTTAGGCCTGGAGGATTTTTGTGTGCAGAGAGGACAGGTCCAATGCTCAAGATTGGTAAAGTTGCAAAAGTGAAGTTTTTTCAAAATGGCAATGACAACTTTGTGCCATTTATGAAAATAATGCTTGGACAAAGACCTTTGGGCTTAAATTAAGACTTTGTCAACTGAGTAAGTATTAAATTATGGAGTAAGAAACAAGTTTGGGACCTGTAAAGCATGGATTAGGCAGCATAGGTTCTGATTTGAACTTTATTCTTCATGAAATGGCTTGAAAACAAAGTGAGAAATTGCCAACTTCATCTCTTCGATTCACCTCACTCAAAAATGATCTCAAGTAGTTCTTTGACATTTTGAAAATCTTGCAATGTGATATATAACTCATCTTTGAAATGAATTTCAAGATTCCCCTTGGAACTAGGTGAAAAATTGCTATGAAGTAAGGTAAAAAACCTGCCTAAATTAGGACAAAATTTCACTAAGTTATTTTAGTTCATGAGCATGTGTTCATAAAATTATATCTTGAGATCCAAGCATCTTTAGGGAAAAATGTGTGAAGAAAATTTGTATATTTCATGGAGATCTACAAATTTCATGTTGGGAACTTTCCTTGAATCATCTTGTATCATGGTGAAAAAATGGCTTAAAGTTGAGGAAAAAAAATAAGAAATTTTCTATACTTAGAAAAATTTCTAAGTTAAGAAAATTTCCAGTTTTAAAACCTAATCTTCAATCATTGATTTCTTGATGAAAAAGTTTCACATTTTGACATGTTTTGATGAATTGTGACCCATGGCACTTGATTTTGACCAAAAAGTCAAAGTTTGACTTTTCAGTATACAATTGACTTTTGATCATTTAACTGCAGATTTCATCTGTCTATCCAATGAAATTGAAATGTTTTGAACCATGTAATTAGGTCAAGATGATGCAATTGAATCCTTGGAATCATGCTTTAACTCAATTGTTCATTTTCTAGGTCAAAAATCAGAAATTGCCCTTCCTTAGTCAAAACCATAATTTTTACCATTTTGCCCTTTTGATGATTTGATCAAATTTCTTGAGGAATTGTGATCCAAATTTGATCAAATGATACATATGAGTCTATAATGTTGATGTGGATAAAAAATTATGAACTTTGACTGTAAATTGACCATGGTTGACTTTTTCCCTAATACAACTGATTTTTAGGTCAACTGTCCAATTAACTGATCAAAAATGTGGTTCAAGGCCTGGACCTTGTCATGAGTAAACTTAGGGGTTCATAATGATGTTTGAAAGTCACATGAAGCATTTATAGTCCAAGAATCCTTGTGCGAACTCAAATCCTAATTTTGGGTGATCAGTGCAAGATGAGATGTCTTGAGATGACCAAACCCTAATCTAGTCTTGAGTCAAAGAGATCTTGTAAGAAAAGTATTGATAAATGAGAGGGAAAATTTCGGGGTACAACAACTTCCCCTGTTCAATCTTCTTAGACCTGAAGAGTTAGATTGGCGAGTTTTGCCATTCGTGACTCGAAGGTGAAAGATGATTGGACACTAGAGTGCCCATAAATTTGCACTCGACGATGTGTAGTTAAGGGAATGGGCTTAAAGATTCCATTTGGAGAAGTGATAGAATCTTGTTGGAGATGGGCTTGTTAGATACAATCTAAGAATGTTTGTTGAATTGTAAGTTGTAAGTTGAAAGAATGAGTATGAGAATGGCGTCCGTGTCTAGATCGTATATGATCTGTATTGTATCTTAAAGTTGAATCTGAATGAGTATCAGAATGGCATCCGTGTCTGGAGCGTATCCGTATTGTATCTGAAAGTTGAAATCTGAATGAGTATCATAATGACATCCGTGTCTGGAGCGTATCTGTATTGTATCTGAACTTGAAATCTGAATGATTATCAGAATGGCATCCGTGTCTGGAGCGTATCTGTACCGTATCTGATTGCATATTGTTAATGGTAGCTGTTTAATCTTATCCATGGTGGTCAAGGTCATTTCCCCACCAGAGAATATGTTCTTGATTACAAATGGTCCTTCATAGGTAAGAGTCAATTTTCCCCTGGGATCACTTTGTGGTAAGATTATACGTTTGATCACTAGATCCCCAACTTGATATACTTGGCGTCTGACCTTCTTGTTGAAAGCCTTGATCATCCGTTTTTGATACATTTGACCATGGCAAACAGCAGTAAGTCTCTTTTCATCAATTAAGCTCAGTTGATAAAGTCGAGTCTGGATCCAATCGTCTTCACTCAAACCTACATCCTTCATAATCCTCAAAGAGGGGATTTGGACCTCAATTGGCAAAATAGCCTTCATGCCATATACCAAAGAATAGGGTGTTGCCCCGGTTGACGTGCAAGCCGTGGTACGATACCCATGGAGAGCGAATGGTAGCATCTCATGCTCCTTATATGTGACTGTTATATTTTGTATGATCTTTTTAATGTTTTTATTTGCAGCTTCGACAAAACCATTCATCTTTGGCCGATAGGGGGAAAAATTGTGATGCTGAATCTTGAATTGCTCACACAAAGCGGTGATCATAGTGTTGTTAAGATTGGTACCATTGTCAGTGATGATCCTTTCCGGAATACCGTACCGGCAAATGAGATTTTGCTTGATGAAGCGAGCAACAACATTCTTAGTAACGGAAGCGAAGGAAGCTGCTTTGACCCATTTGGTAAAATAGTCAATGGCCACTAGGATGAAGTGGTGTCCATTGGAGGCTGTCGGCTTGATCTCTCCAATCATATCAGTTCCCCACATAGCGAAAGGCCAAGGAGCCGTCAAGACATTCAGAGGAACCAGAGGTACGTGCACCTTGTCAGCATAAATTTGACACTTATGACAAGTCCGAGAGTGTTGATAGCAATCTGCTTCCATGGTTGACCAGTAATAGCCTTCCCTTAGGATTTGCTTCCCCATCGTTTGCCCACTGGAGTGAGTGCCAAAAGTACCTTCATGTAATTCAGCCATGATCTTTTCCGCCTCAATCTTTTCCACACACTGAAGCAGAATGGAGTCATGATTGCGTTTGTACAGGATGTCATTACTAAGGAAGAACTTAGCAGAGAATCTCCTTAAGAAATTTTTATCACTGATTGAAGCTCCTTTTGGATATTCTTGAGCCTTGAGATACCTCTTAACTTCATGAAACCAAGGCCGGTCCACTACCTCTTCAGTATTAATCTCGTGACAGTGTACTGGTTCATCGATTCATTCGATGGCGATCTGGGGAGCCTCGTTATCCCAATTAAGTTTAAACATAAATGACATTGTGGCTAGAGCATCTGCTAGCTGATTTTCTTCTCGTGGGAAATGCTCGAAGGTAATCTTCTCAAAATGTGGTAGCAATGTCAAAACATGTTCTTTATAAGGGATAAAATTTGGGTGCTTAGTGTCCCATTCCCCTTTAATCTGACTGATGACCAAAGCTGAATCTCCAAACACCTCTAAAGATTTGATTCCCAAGTCTATGGCGGCTCTGAGACCAAAGATGCATGCTTCGTACTCCGCCATGTTGTTTGTACAGTTGAAGCAAAGTCTGGCTGTAAAGGGAGTATGACACTCTTTTGGAGATATGAGTACAGCGCCGATACCATTACCAAGTGCATTGGATGCCCCATCAAAGAACAGGGTCCATCGGGATCCTTGTTTAGATCCGTCGTATGGCCTGATTCCTTCACAGTTGTCTAATGTCATGATGTCTTCATCCGGGAATTCAAACTTCATGGACTTATAATCTTCTACAGCTTGATGAGCAAGATGATCAGCTAGCACACTGCCCTTTATAACTTTCTGGGTAGTATATTGTATGTCATATTCTGTTAGGATCATCTGCCATCTAGCTATCCTCTCAGATAGAGCAGGCTTTTTCGAAGATGTACTTTATCAGATCCATCTTAGATATCAACAAAGTAGTATGAGTCAGCTTATACTGTCTTAGCCGGCGAGCAGCCCATGCCAGAGTGCAGCAAGTTTTCTCGAGCAGTGAATATCTAGTTTCACAGTCGGTAAATTGTTTGCTCAGGTAGTAAATAGCGAGCTCTTTTCGGCCAGACTCGTCATGCTGCCTCAATACACACCCCATTGAGCTCTCTAAAATAGTCAGATACATGGTCAGTGGTCTTCCCTCGACTGGTGGATTAAAACAGGAGGCTCTTGTAAGTACTCTTTGATGTTGTCAAAAGAAGTTTGGCATTCATCATTCCATCTGACTACTTGATCTTTCTTCAATAGTTTGAAGATTGGCTCACAAGTAGCTATTAGGTGAGAAATGAATCTGGCAATATAGTTCAGGCGTCCCAAGAATCCTATGACTTCCTTCTCAGTACGAGGAGCAGGTATTTCTTGTATCGCTTTAATCTTGGCAGGGTCGACCTCAATACCTTTGTTACTGACGATAAAACCTAAGAGTTTTCCGGACCGTACTCCAAATGTGCACTTGTTTGGGTTCAACCTTAGCTTGTACTTCTTCAACCTTTCAAACAACTTTTGCAAGTAATCAAGGTGCTCTTCTTCCGTTTGTGATCGGGCTATCATATCGTCTACGTAGACCTCTATTTCATGATGTATCATGTCATGAAACAAAGCTACCATGGCGTGCTGATAGGTTGCCCCAACATTCTTCAGCCCGAATGGCATCACTTTGTAGCAGAATGTGCCCCAATGTGTGACAAATGTAGTTTTCTCCATGTCCTCAGGTGCCATTTTGATTTGGTTGTAACCTGAGTATCCGTCCATGAAGGAAAACACTTTGTGATGAACCGTATTATCAACCAGGACATCGATGTGGGGTAGTGGAAAATCATCTTTAGGGTTGGCCCTATTCAAATCTCTATAGTCCACGCACATTCGTACTTTGCCGTATTTTTTAGGCACGGGAACAATGTTGGCAACCCATTGGGGATAGGAAGTGACAGCCAATAATCCGCATTAAATTGTTTCATTACTTCCGCTTTGATCTTCTCTGACATGTCAGGTCTCATGCGGCGGTCTTTTTGTTTTATTGGTGGACAGTCTTCTCTTGTTGGTAGACGATGTACCACGATGTCTGCATCAAGTCCTGGCATATCTTCATATGACCAGGCAAAGATCTCAACATAATCATGCAACAGCTGAATCATGCGCTCCTTAACACTAGGCTCCAGATTGGCACCCACCTTGATTTCTTTTTTATCCTCCTCAGTACCCAATTTGATTGTATCCACCGGTTCCTCATGAGGCTGAATAGCTCTTTCCTCTTGTTGTAGTAGTCTGGCCAGTTCCCCTGGTACTTCACAATCTTCCTCACCTTCGTCTTCGGCTTGGTAGATTAGATCCTCAGAGTCACAAAAGGCCATAGCAATATCGTTACCCATGGGATCCGGAATGGAGGGGTACCTGCATTTGTGAGTGTGGGTGTGAGTAAGGGTATAGCCATCTTTAAAAAAAAATGTAAAAGAAAAACAATGAGCACAAAAAGTTTGTATGTGAAAAATGTCCATGTTTCATTGAATATCATATGAAGATGAAATAAAAACCCTTACAAATGGACCATTGTGCCTCGGGAAAGACACAAGGTTTTAAATGTGCGAATTGTTTGTGAATATTACAAGTCCAACAGAAATGTAAAGATAAATTACTAAGGGATGAAAGTTATTGGGACAAAGTCTCTGGCTTCCCAATTGCGAAGTCCTCCATTGACAGTAGGAAATATCCAATCCTCCAAGCTGCAATCCTCTTCACCATCTTCCACTGAATTGACCTCTCGGTTGCTAATCTTCAAGGGTGGCCCTCCAGCACGGGCACAGCGTACAACCTTCTGAGCACTTGAAGTAAACCCTAAGCCAAACTTGTCAGATTTGTACGGAATATCCGGAAGTTTCCCCTAGATGGTGCATCCACCCTCCTCTATTACTACTTTGGCGTCCTTCGGAGATGACATCTGGAGTAGAGGTCTTGTGATCTTGGGGATCTGGGACACCGTCTTGGTTACTGCTACCTCTTGAGAGACTTCTTCGAAATGTTGAAAAGGAGTTTCAATGAATTCGCCGTCCAATTCCACATACCGGAAAGAATTGAGGTGGCTAATCATATACTCTTCCTCTCTGTGGACAGTGATAATCTTTCCATGGACCCGGTATTTCAGCATCTGGTGCAGTGTGGAGGTGACAGCACCGACATTATGGATCCATGGTCGTCCTAGAAGACATGAGTAAGAGGGGCGAATGTCCATTACATAGAAGGTTGAGTTGAAATTTTGAGTCCCAACCTTTATGGGGATGTCCACCTCCCCATGGACCATCCTCTTTGAGCCATCAAATGCTCTTACGACTATGTTACTGGGTTTCAACGTCAGTCCTTCGCAGTCTAGTCTATCGAGAGCCTTCTTCGGTAAAACATTCAAAGATGAACCAGTGTCCACCAAGACATGGGCCAAAGTTGTTCCTCTACATTCCACAGAGACATGTAATGCCTCGTTGTGCTTTCTTCCCCTTAGTGTAAGATCAACATCCGAGAAGCCTAGGGCCGTTATCCACTGTCAAACTGGCCACACAATCTTGAAATTGGTCAGCAGATGTCTCTTGAGGCACATGGGCTGTCTTCAGAAACTTTACCAAGGCTTTCGCATGAGCCTCGGAGCACAGTAACAATGCCAACATGGAGATTTTGGAGGGAGTTTTCCCCAAATGTTCAACTACGTCGTAGTCACTCTTCTTTATTATTCTTAGGATCTCCTCCATTTCCTTCTTGGAGGTTTCGGGGATAGTCAGCGGTTGAGCCTTCGTCCAGACAGGCTCTTCTTGAATACCTTTTCCTCTAATTTCAGCACTAGGAGTGTTGGTAGGGATAACAGCGAGGGTTGTTTCGTCTTTGTCAATAGGAGCACTTGCAGATATGATTATTGGTACGGAGGTAACCTTTGGAGCAGCTACGGGTCCAAAAATTGCCTTTGGGGGGGGGGGGGGAATTTCTGGAGAGAAGATTCTACCACTTCGGTTAATCTTACTGGTTCCGGCAATATTTCTAATGTCAGAGTCTTCTTCTTCGGAGCTCATTTCTTCGGCGGCCAGTCCATCTTGTTTGATGCCATGGTAATAGATTTCCCCACCGTAATTCCACGACACTGTTTTGTCTGATTCTTACGGGACTGGCCCAGGCATTGTGATTATAAGAGGAGTAGTTTTTGGAACCGATGTAATCCTAACAGGCCTTTTGGGGACCTTGGAAGAATTGGCGGAGATGGTTATGATTGAAATGTCTTCAACAAGAATAGGTAAAACAAGAGTACTTTCAAACAGAACCTCTTTGTTGTCTATCAAGCATTGAATGCCTATTTTCAACAAAGAGCAAACCGTTGGTGAGGATAAGCAAAGATGGAAGTCTTCATTACAACCCGGTAATACACCGGCTTTCAACAAGTTTATCTTAATGATTGGGAGTGGAGTCAAGAGTTCATCAACTGTAGTAACAAATAAATCTTCTTCTATTTCATTGGTGTTGTGACCATGCCTAGGCATAGGAGCAGAATTGACGTTTGGCTTCTCGGGTGCATCAAACTTAATCTCTTTTGCGTCTATAAGGTCTTGAATTTTGTTTTTCAGGGCCCAACAGTTGTTAGTGTCGTGACCCGGATTTTCCGAATGATATGCGCATCTGGCATTTGGGTGATAATGAGAGAACGCCGTGTTGGGGTTCTTTGGAGCTTATTTTAAAGTTACCAAATTGGATTTCAGAAGGTGCGGTAAAACCTGGTATAAAGTCATATTAATTCTGGTGAATTTCCAGACTGGCCTTTCCACCCTCAGTTGATTACTTCTTGGTTGATCAGATGTAGGCTTTGGGATCATAAAAGCTCCTACCATTGGTCGGCGTTCAGCTCTCCCTCTGTTCCTTTATGGATAAACAGCAAATACCTCCTTCTTCCCGGTGAAAGGCTTTCTCACAGTTGTAGAGGCAGATGAATCCTTCTGAATCTTTCCACTTTTTATGCCAGCTTCCACCCTTTCTCCGGTTAGTATTAACTCAGTAAATCCCGCAAATGAGCTTCCAATCAGATGGTTGAAGAAAGGGCCCGATAGAGTGCCTAAGAACATATCCGCCAACTCCATTTCAGACAGAGAGGGTTGTACTCTCCCAGCTAGATCTCTCCATTTCTGCGCGTAATCCTTGAAACCCTCATTTGAAGCCATAGCCATACTCTGAAGTTGAGTACGGGTAGGCGCCAAATCTGCATTATACTGGTATTGCTTATAGAAAGTTGCGGCAAGGTCTTCCCAGTTGTGGACGCCGGCCCTTTGCAATTGGTAAAACCAATCGAGTTGTGTTCCAGATAGGCTATCTTGGAAAAAATGCACCCACATGTCTTTATCGGCGGAGTGCGGCCGGATCTTTCTCACATATGATCAGAGGTGCATCTTAGGACATGACACCCCATCATATTTTGCAAACAACGACACTTTGAACTTCGGTGGGATCACAATTCCCGACACTAGTCCCAATTCTTCAAAGTCTAGACCTGGAACTTTTTGTATTTCCATAGCGCTCAAACGCTCTTCAAGATGTATGTACTTATCATCTGCTGGAGGATACTATTCCTCGGAGTAGTCTTCCTCTTCTTCCTCCTCTTCAGATTCCGATAGAACCGCTGTTTCTTTTCCTTTCCCTTCTCCTTCCCCGGAAGTGGTTGCAAAATTCAAGGTTCTTCTAGTCTGTCCCTGAAACCTTCTCCCCATGTTCAAGACCCCAGTGGCCTTCTTTGTTTTCTTCTTCCTTTCTTCAGCTAACAGAGTCTTCAACTCTTCTTGCCCCTTGACTAGGGTCATGAGTAACTATTGAAACTGCGTGTTTTGAACTTGATGATCTTTGACTATCTGTTCGAGATCTATCTTACTGAAATAAACTGTAGAGAGATGAGGAAACTCGTTGCAAAAGACCTGTTTATGTTATAATGAATGATATGTGCATATGTAATGTTTTCAAGTATTTTTAAAGATTCAAGTTCGTTTTAGACAAAAAGAAACACACGTTATATTAATAAGATAGAGTTTGAGTACATCAATGCCCCTTGGGCAAAATAATACAACACTCTAAGATAAAAAAATAGTGTGCATCCTCTTTGGTGCAATGTAGGCATTTAGAGTCTGCTCCTCATGAAGTAGCCTAGTGAGTTCCAAAACCTTCTTCTCACTTGCGTAGAATTGGGCTTCGAAAGTATCTCGCTCTCCTTTAAGCTGTATCTAATCCCTTTGTAGGTCTTCAAGAGATGTAGGTATGTCAAGATGTAGGATAGTGTATGGAACTTCTCCTTCCTTAACAGGCTCAATGATCACCGGGAGAATGGAAGGATAAAGATCATAAGACTTTGAGTGTGGGTTCGTACCCACTTGAGGTAAGGCTCAAGAGGGATGGAATTCTTGTGTCCCAAAGTCTTTCTATCCACCTTGTTTAGCATACTTCAAGCTCGGATGAATCTCTGGCGGAGATCTTTATCGTTGTTATCATAGTCGAATATCGAGCCTTAAATCAACATCTTGTGCAGGCCATCCCTTCGGACATAACCAAACTATCTTAGAGCTAAACATGGGTTGTAGGTGATGCCTCCCCTAATGCCAAGTAGAGGAACATTAGGGAATTCCCCACAACGGTTAACAATGATAACATTCTCTTTGGATTGAGAGCACCAATGAATATCTGAATGTTTGAGCGTCATTAACCTTTGTGACCACCTTAATCCTTGCTTATTCTTTAAGACTGATTGGGGAAGATGAGAAATAAACCATCTTTCCAGGAGAAGAGTGCAACACATAAGGACACCTCTTTTCCTCATTGTGCGAGTGTGAAAAGAGTGTAGGATATCCCCTAGCAATGTTGGCACCAGATTGCGTGACATGAAGATTTTGACGGCACTCACATCTATGAGTTGGTCAGGATTGGGGAATAAGACCATCCCATAGATAAGAAGAGCCACAATTTCCTCAAATGTTTGCAAGTCTAAGGAATTCCAACAGCTTTTGGCTTTCTCAAACAGGTACTTTGCTAAGAAGCCTTTGACACCACTTCTAGTTTCCCAATGAGTTGTGATATCAGATGAGTGCAAGTGCAGAGCTTGAGCAATCTCTTCTGGCTTTGGGTCTCTTTTCGTACCGTTGAAAGATAGTTGATTGAGAATGAGAATCCTCAAGAGTTGAGAGAATTCTTCCAAAGTAGGCACAAGCTGATAGTCAGGAAATATGAAGCAATGGTGCAAAGGATCCAAGAACTGGAAAAGCACCTTCATCATATCCTCCTCTGTGTTGGAGGTGACCAAATTGAGTAGACGACCATGCCTCTCGGTGAACGGAGAGTTCTCAGGGATCCTTGAAGATAGATCCTTAAGTCGTGGAGGAATTCTTACAAGGATGACTTGGATAGTTTTCCTGCGAAGTGAATCCATATCCTACAAAACAAGAACAAAGATGAACCTCCAAAATCCTTGAAATGGTTAGTGGATGCATATGATGCTCATAATGTCCATTATGTTATGTACAAGTATGTATATACAAGCAAAACAAACAAGTTCTTAGTTTAGGCTTGCATGGGGTTTTATAGGTAAGTACCGTCTCGAAGTTTAGTTGGCTTAAACCTGTCCTAGTAATAGTAACCGGGTTCTAAGGAGCTCAATATCACTGGATTGTTTCCTTGGTCATTGTTTCAGCTCAAGCCTCTATAATAGCGACCAAAATATCCCAAGAAACCAACCCTCAAAGAGTGTAGTATCGAGTATCTACCAACTTTGAACTGCACCAAAGCCGGTCATCTCACTACATCCTAAAGGCCAAGTTGGTCAAGTAAAGGGTTCTAGAAGTTCATTAGTGCTTCATGACATCACTCAGCGGCCTCGTATTCTCTTTGATTGACTCAAAGGCTACTAGTACCCACAAATATGTCACACTAACATAGCTATTGCTTAGACCATTCGGTATACCCCGCACAATTTCCACAATGTATTGCTATTTACCTATAATGTATCCCAAATCTGGGTATAGGATTCAAACCCAAACAAAGAACCATAATGTAAAGCAAACAAGTCTAACAATGTAAGCAAATAATTGTGATCTAGCCCTAAGGTAATCCCACTTTTATAATAGACCCCAGCAGAGTCGCCATGTCCATGGTACGGTGGGAGAACTGACTTGAGGATTTTGTGTTTTATCGCAAATGTTGCGGTTAGCAAGAGTCGCCACTGACTTTTCTTTTATCCAAAAGGAAAGGTGAAAAAGCACAGGAAAGACCTTTGAGATTGTTTCTTGAGTTTGGGGGGTATATTATGAAAAGGGAAGATATTTGCACCCTTTTCATCCATGGTTTTCCATGGGCTCTTACTTACTTGCTAGATCACTTGCTTTTGTTGTTTGAAAATGTGTTTGGTGTGGTTTTGAAAGTATTTTGTAAAAGAGGTCATTCATTTAGGCAATCTTTGTAATGATTCTCGTTCGTAAGAATGTATACAAAGATGTTTATCTTTTTGAAAATGTTTTCAATGTTGTAGGATGTTTTTGAAATGTGTGTGTTTGTTTTTGAAAATAGCAAGGATAGTTGTTTGGAAATAGAGCAAGTAACTAGAAGTAATTTACCTACTCAAATTTCTTTCTTGTGCATTTTCTATTCCTTTGACATTGTTGTCTTACCATTGATTTGGTAAGTAACCCTATCTTTGGATGTAAACGGGACGGGCGTAGGTCATCGTATAACCATGATTAGCAATATTGCAAAGTATCTTAGCGTTTTGAGGGACCAAGATCATTTTGTAAGGCAACTTTAGAATAGCGTCATCGAGGGACTATGATCTTATATTTGTTTGTTTTGCCAAGATACTTCGCATGCGTAATATGGCCATTTTTGTATAAGACAACCAAGTGGAGAAACCCTAAGGATGCTTGTGTGCAAGTGTGTTATTTTCATGGTTTGATTTTGTCTTGGATTAGGGTTTTCTATTTGATTTGTTTTTATCTTGCCATTCAAACCCTAATTACTAGCATGGTATGTAAAAGCGGTAAATTGCGTAATGTAAAGATTACTAAGCTATTACAACAATTTATGGGAGGGGGAATACAAATTTGAACGGGGATTTGCAAGAATGTAAATCTAAATAAGCTATTACAACCAAATCGAATTTGAACGAATATTGGAATAAGCAATATACAATATAAAATATGCAATGATATGTATATATGCAAAGAATATTTTGTTTGGTTTATTTATGTGAAAAAAAAAAGTTTTAACTTAATCCTAAAAATATTAAAGAAATTATTTCTTAAAAAAAGAAGTTAACCCTAATTTCTAGTTTAAAAGAAAATAAAGTTCTTACGTACTATTTTTTATGTATTTTTTGTATTAAAAATAATAAATAATATTTTATAAAAAAATTTAGTTTTTATATGTTAAAATAAATATTTACAAGTATATATATAAATATAAAATAGTTAAACTAAATCTATTATATTTACAAATTTATTAAGAAAGAAATAATTAATATATAGTTTAATAAAAATATTTTTTATGTGAAAAGAAAAATAAAATAAACAAAATGCAAAATTATCATATTTTATATTTTTCATGATTTTATGTATTTAAGAAAATATTTAATAAACAAAAATGAAAATAAAACAAATAAATAAAATATGTGAAAATAGTTGGGCTAGGGGTGTTGTAAGGAGACATGGAGTAATATGTTAGCAAAAACACTAAGGCCCAAAGAATCAAGCCCATCCTGCAAAACAACAAAAAAATGGAAAAGGAAAAATATGGAAAAAAAACAAAAGGTAGCGCCAAGGTTCGAACCCATGACTTGGGCCTCACCAGCGCGCTACCTTGCCACTGGGGTGGTTATACATCCGTTGATTTATGTGAAACAAGAAAAACATAACATGAAACGCTTCCATGGCCCTGTACTTCATCTTCTTCCTCTAGCCAGCCAGAAGCTCTGTAACTTTCTCATCTCTCAATACAAATGGAAACTGATAACATGAATGTTGTAGCATTTTGTCTCACGATTCTAACCATGTAAATCATGTAAGCTAACAATCAAAGATCAAAATGAATTTTAAAAGCCCTAAATTTAAACCTAAATTTTCCAAGAACTTCAAGTTCAAAATTCTCTCAACTCAGGCCAAATAAATGCAAGTTATAGATATTTGCAGCTTCGTAGCAATGAGGTCTACATTGTTTATTCACAAATCGTGGCCAATGGATGCCTGTATGAAGAGATAGAAGTTGAGATTTTTACCTCTTTCAGTTGAAATCGTGAAGGGAGTTTGAGTGAGATTTATGAAGGCCTGATGATTTTTTGAGCTTGCTTGAACCTCCATGAGTGTATTCCAATCCTTGCCTTGCCTTGGGAGTGCCTGGAACTCTCTATCCAAGTCAACCTGCAAGCTTTGAAAACAAAAATGGCAGATGAAGCAGGAGGAGTTACAGTGAAGGGATGATGGTCTGGACCTCTTAGATATGAAGTAGGTAAGGTGTTTTGATGATTAAAACTTGAAATGCACGAGCCAAATGATGGATTGCTATGCTTATCAAAAAAACTGAAAGTTTTGACTGTTTTTTGGTGATATGGAGTTTTGGAGTGTTTCAGGACTTTAACAATCGTGCTTTCTATTGTCATATGTGTGTATTAGTATGGAAAAGGTTTCAAGTCAGCTCTCCAACAGATTTGTGAGTTCTAGCCTTTTGGCACACTTTCTTGCTTTTGAAGCAAAGTGAAGGGACAAGTCTTCACATGCTTGTACTGGCCTGTTTAGAGTTGGTATATGCTCTATACAAGTTGCCTTAGGCATGGAGGATTTGTGTGTGCAGAGAGGACATGTCCAATGCTCAAGATTTGTAAAGTTGCAAAAGTGAAGCTTTTTCAAAATGGCAATGGCAACTTTGTGCCATTTATGAAAATATTGCTTGGACAAAGACCTTTGGGCTTGAATTAATACTTTTTCAACTAAGTAATAATTAAATTATGGAGTAAGAAACAAGTTTGGGACCTGTAAAGCATTGATTAGGCAGCATAGGTTATGATTTGAACTTTGTTCTTCATGAAATGGCTTGAAAACAAAGTGAGAAATTGCCAACTTCATCTCTTCGATTCACCTCACTCAAAAATGATCTCAAGTAGTTCTTGGACATTTTGAAAAGCTTGCAATGTGATATATAACTCCTCTTTGAAATGAATTTCAAGATTCCCCTTGGAACTAGGTGAAAAATTGCCATGAACTTAAGTAAAAAACCTGCCTAAATTAAGGCAAAATTTCACTAAGTTATTTTACTTCATGAGCATGTGTTCATAAAATTATATCTTGAGATCCAAGCATATTTAGGGAAAAATGTGTGAAGAAAAGTTGTATATTTCATGGAGATCCACAACTTTAATGTTGGGAACTTTCCTTGAATCATCTTGTATCATGGTGAAAAAATGGCTTAAAGTTGAGAAAAAAATAAGAAATTTTCTATACTTAGAAAAATGTTTAAGTTAAGAAAATTTCCAATTTTAAAACCTAATCTTAAATCATTGATTTCTTGATGAAAAAGTTTCACATTTTGACATGTTTTGATGAATTGTGACCCTTGGCACTTGATTTTGACCAAAAAGTCAAAGTTTGACTTTTCAGTATACAGTTTACTTTTGATCATTTGACTGCAGATTTCATCTGTCTATCCAATGAAATTGAAATGTTTTGAACCATGTAATTAGGTCAAGATGATTCAATTGAATGCTAGGTCAAAAATCAGAAATTGCCCTTCCTCAGTCAAAACCCTAATTTAGACCATTTTGCCCTTTTGATGATTTGATCAAATTTCTTGAGGAATTATGATCCAGATTTGATAAAATGATACATATGAGTCTATAATGTTGATGTGGACCAAAAATTATGAACTTTGACTTTAAATTGACCATGGTTGACTTTTCCCCCAATACAACTGATTTTTAGGTCAACTGTCCAATTGACTGATCAAAAATGTGGTTCAAGGCCTGAAACTTGTCATGAGTAAACTTATGGGTTCATAATGATGTTTGAAAGTCACATGAAGCATTGATAGTCCAAGAATCCTTGTGCAAACTCAAACCCTAACTTTGGGTGATTAGTGCAAGATGAGATGTCTTGAGCTGACCAAACCCTAATCCAGTCTTGAGTCAAAGAGATCTTATGAGAAAAGTCTTGATAAATGAGAGGGAAAATTTTGGGGTACAACAGTTAGCTTCATGGAAGATCAAGGAAGGTGAATTGATGGAAAAAATGGATTGAAAAAGGCTTGAGAATAGATTTCGAAGTTGCTGAATTTTGAGTTATGAAACAAGTTTGGAAGGGTGATTCTGGCTATCCAAGCTTGAGGAAATGAATGGGGGATGACCCTATATTTATAGGGAATAAAATGGAATGTCCAAGCGTGTGAAATGATGAAGTTTGGAGGGAAATCGTGTGAAGTTGCAAACAAGAAAAGTGTGACTTCCAATTTGATCAAAACTCATCCAAAACGCGCGTTTTGTTGTGCTAATCAATTCTGGAACTTCATTAAAAATGTTTAGAGGCATAAACGCGTGGAAAACTTGGGATTAGAAGCCAAAACAAAGACTTCAAATTCTGACTTATGGGGAAACTTCAGTTCCAAGTTACCAAGTTCAATCCAATGGCATTCTCAGCTAAAGGGGTCTCAGGGCATGATTCTTGATGCTTTAGAAAGATGAAGTTACAAACTTTGAATTGGAAAAAGAATGGAATCAAATGGATGCTTGAGCTGAAAGTTGCATTGAGTCAAAGTTGGAAAAAATGTTGACTTTCCATACTTAGAAATATTTCATGTTTTTCTTCAAAAGTGACCTATAATGTCTTGCATCCATACATGGCCATCCACTTGGATTTTGCTCTTAAACAAAAATTATGGCATGAAATAGACCTCTTGAATGACATTTTGGGACTTGAACCATTCAAAATCTCCAAAAATTGAGAGAGTTATGAATTATTGAAGTTGGCAAAAAATCATGAAAAGACCTATAATCTTTTGTATCCTTAAGGCAACTTCTGTCCCTTTTCTCACTTTGCACATGAAAGAAAGCATAAATTTCACATCCTAAAGATCATTGTGGAAAAAGAATGAGCTCAAGGTGATAAAAATTGACCAAGTTATGATCATTTGAAGTCACATATGGAAAATTGAGGATTCATCTGAAGGACTTGTAATCTTTCTTCTTCATCAAGTTTCTTCCACATGAAAAATCCTTGTAACTTTTGAAGTGATTTGTTGATAACCCTTTAAAGAGAAGGATGTCTTTGGAATCACTCCAAAATACCAAAAGATGAGCAATATATGCTTCTTTGAATTTCAAAACCCTAGCTCCTAGATCAAGAAAAATGCCTTGAGGAACTATGACAATTTTGAACAAACTTCTTGTACCAACACAAGTGCTTTGTAAATATAAGTTGTTGAGGATGATAATGAGAACTTATAGAAACCACAACCACTTACATATCTTGAGAATTGAGAGAGATATGCACTTGTGACCAATGGGAACAAAGCCTTGTCCAAGCATGACAACTTCTATAATCAATACCTTGTGCTTTTGAACCAAATTTGATAATCTTGAAATGTGGTGAACCAAAATAACCTTACCATGCAATTTCTTACAAAACAACTTCAATGTTAAGGTTTGAACTTCTCAAGCTTCGTTAACTAGGGCATGGAAATAAACTCACGAACCCATGGATCAACTTTCTAAGCCACATTGCCTTTACCTACATTATTAACAGGTAAGAAAAACCCAAATTGCATTTTGTTAATTAGAATGAAAATCAAGACAAAACATTCATGATCACAAAAGAAAACAAGTCAAGGTGCTTGGTGATTCCTCAAAGAGCAAAGCTAAAGATAGGGAGGATAACCAAGAAACCTAATGTGATCTTATTGTGATTAAATCAACATGGTATGATGAAGGGATCTTAGGGGGAAAATTAGGGTACAACAGCTGCCCTTATTTAAGTTTATTCTATCCAGAGATACGAAGGTTAAAAATCTTCATGTCGACGCAATCAAAGATACTTAAACATAAAACAAACCCTATTTTTGTCCCTAAGATGCCATGCAATGCTTATAAATATGAGTGCACATGGACAATACCAAAGAGACGCAAAACACCATTGGGGATGTAACAAAAAATAAAGAAACAAGAGAGTAACCCAACCAGGAAAATAAATCATTGGCGGATCAAAAAGACCTGAATCAGAGAGAATGGTAAAATGGTCAAAGGATACGCCAACTTCTACTGAAGGAGAAGCTACCAACATTTATTGAGGCAAAGAGAAAGAATCATCGACGTTCCCTGTTGATGACCTACCAACTTTCACTGAAGGTAGGAAAAGAATATATCATAGCATCGCTGTTCACTGATGATGAAATACCAACATTCACCGATGGTAGAAAAAAGATAACAATCATCAATGTTCACTGTCAATGATCTACCAACTCTCACTGAAGGTAGGAAAAAAATATATCATAGCACCTCCGTTCACTGACGATGAACTACCAACGTTCACTGAGGGTAGCAAAAAGATAACACTCATCGACGTTCACTGCCGATGACCTACCAACTTTCACTGAAGGTAGGAAGAAAATATATCATAGCACCGCCGTTCACTGACGATGAACTACCAACGTTCATTGAGGGTAGCAAAAAGATAACAATCATCGACGTTCACTGCCGATGACCTACCAACTTTCACTGAAGGTAGGAAGAAAATATATCATAGCAGCGCCGTTCACTGACGATGAACTACCAACATTCACTGAGGGTAGCAAAAATATAATAATCATCGACGTTCATTGTCGATAACCTACCAACTTTCACTGAAGGTAGGAAGAGAATATATCATAGCACCGCCGTTCACTAACGATGAACTACCAACATTCACTGAGGGTATCAAAAAGATAACAATCGTCGACGTTCACTGCCGATGACCTACCAACTTTCACTGAAGGTAGGAAGAGAATATATCATAGCACCGCCGCTCATTGACGATGAACTACCAACGTTCACTGAGGGTAGCAAAAAGATAACAATCATCGACGTTCACTACCGATGACCTACCAACTTTCACTAAAGGTAGGAAGAAAATATATCATAGCATCCTCGTTCACTGATGATGAACTACCAACGTTCACTAAGAGTAGCAAAAAGATAACAATCATTGACATTCACTGCCGATGACCTACCGACTTTCACTGAAGGTAGGAAGAGAAAATATATCATAGCACCGCTGTTCACTGATGATGAACTACCAACGTTCACTGAAGGTAGAAAAAAGATAACAATCACCAACTTTCACTGAAGGTGACCTACCAACTTTCACTGAAGATAGAGAGAAAATATAGCATAGCATCGCTGTTCACTGATGATGAACTACCAACGTTCACTGAGGGTAGCAAAAAGATAACAATCACCAACTTTCATTGAAGGTGACCTACCAATTTTCACTGAAGGTAGATAGAAAATATACCATAGCATCACCGTTCACTGACGATGAACTACCAACGTTCATTGAAGGTAGCAAAAAGATAACAAGTTTCTCCAAAATTCAGTCATTTCACCTAGAAAGTGTCTCAACTTCTTCTTTAACCGAGGCACTCTACTTGGAAAGGATAATATATAAACTGTCTCAAATAAAGAGACCATCGCCTGCAAAGATTTCACAACAAGCTGTCTCTGCGAATTTGAAAGTCTTTCCATCCACTGGCGTAAACTGACGACGGACTGAAAACTATCCACTCATAGAGGAGATAGAAAAAAAAGTTACGTCGACTTTTACAGGGAAGCACAAGTTGCTCAAATAAAGAGACCTGCTACTTGTTGTCATGGAGGATTGTTAAAAGAAATGAATTTCTGGGGAGAACAGTATGGCTTTCTGGGGAATGAAATATGACTCCTGGGGAAATGCCACGATATTCCTGTTGAGGAGATAAAGTCTTCTCGTGCAAAATAAATGCACAAACCAAAAATCGAAGCTTTCAGAAATCCAAAGTAAATAATATTGTTGTGGAACCAAAGATTCAAACCAGAAATAAACTAGAATGAAATAGTCAACCAAAATACATCCTTTGAGAAATAAACTCAATGGGGAAAACCAAATCCATCCAAAGAAGGAGTTGGCGCTAGAAGGAGGGGACAACGTAACTCTGCAAAACAGGGAGATATGTCAACAAAAATATTAATAAATTTTAATGAACAATGATTTGCCAATTTTAGATATGCATGATGTATGTATGAATGTATGAGTGTTATCGTGCATATGTTGACAAAACAAATATACAACACTGGGAGTAACCAGGAAAAACCAACTCGGGCACAAACAACACTCGGCTAAATCACATCCAAGATGATCATCCCAAGAAAAAGTAAATGCCAACTGAGGAAACAAAACCTACTGCCTACTTTAGCTTTACTGGGGAGAAACATAATCCGGAAGTAAACAAAACAAAGTGACAGAATAGTACAGATACAAGGATAGAACATCCTTCTCTAGGCTTCACCGGGGAAACAAATGTTTTCAAAAGTAACACTTCTACTGGGGATTGCAATACCAATCTCAAGTAAAGCAGATGGACACCAAATCATCAAAACATTCACTGGGGAATTCAGGACCACTTCATTTGGGAGGTTAACACCACATCCTCAAATTGAAGACCATAGTACGTTCTTCACTAGAGAAACCGGGGACCTGCGTTCTTCAAGAGTGATTATGGTACCAACTTCTCTGGAAAAGGAACTTCCATTAGACCGAGCGAAAACTTCACTGGAGAAATATCAGATTGAAACTTCACATTATGAAAACTCAGAAAAGAGGAGAAATGAATCCAAACTTGACCGAGGTTACCAGAGTCACGAACCCAATACAGCGAATCATCCTGAGTAAACCTTCCCGAGGGGAACAAAAAACTTCTTAAAACCATTGGAGTTTGTCCATTCCTGGGATCACCATTTTTGTTGTTGTTGTTGTTTTTTCGCATCACAAATTCTAAAGTAAAAGCAAATTGTAAATTCTTTTTGAAAAATCAATTTTGTTATTTAATATTTTTTCTTTGAAAGTTATTATCAATAATAAATGGAGTCTTTGTAAGCTAAATAAAATAAGAAACACAAAGAATTGGGTAACAACTCAAACATTATAAATAGAATGGTAGTCTGCGAATGACGAGACTCCATAGATGATTACAAAGTTTGGTAATGGTAATATATAATGGAAAAGATACATGGAGATACAATGACCACTATCCCCTCTAACAATTTTTTGAAATCCTGAGCAGTAGCTTCCGTTGAAGTATGATGAGGATTCGAGAAGATTATTACTTCAATGATCAAATCTTGCATGATGCAGTTACTTGCCAAGAAAGTCCCTAACTTTTTCCTAAGCTGCCCTTGCGGGTTTTTAACTTAGCGGGAAATTTATTTTGTTTATGTCTCGAACTTTTGCCTAGACCGCCCTTTCAGGTTTTCGGCCTACCGAGACGCTCTTTTTTGCCTAAGCCGCCCTTTCGGATTTTCAACTTAGCGAGTTGTTCTTTTATTTCTTTAGGCGAAGTATTTCTTGATTGCATCAGCATTCATGGGATGTGGGAACTCCTCGCCATCCATAGTTTCAATAATTAATGCATCGCCAGAGAAGGCTTTCTTGACAACATATGTGCCTTCAAAATTGGGGGTCCACTTGCCCCTAGAATCAGTGTTGAAAGACATGATCTTCCTGAGCACGAGGTCGCCTTCTCTGAATTCACGAGGTTTGAACTTTTTATCGAAATCTTTCTTCATTCTTTTCTGATATAACTGTCCATGACACAAAGCTGTCATCCTCTTCTCTTTGATCAAATTCAATTGGTCAAACCGATTTTGGACCCATTCAGCCTCTGTCAACTTGGTTTCCATTATCACATGCAAAGAGGGAATCTCAACCTCGACTAGGAGTACAGCTTCCATTCCATACACCAGGGAGAATGGGGTTTCTCCTGTTGAAGTGCGTACAGATGTTCGATATCCATGCAAAGAAAAAGGGAGCATTTCATGCCAATCCTTATAAGTAACAACCATCTTCTGGATGATCTTCTTGATATTCTTATTAGCAGCTTCAACAACCCCATTCATCTTTGGCCTATACAGAGAGGAATTATGATGGACAATCTTGAATTCTTCACACAGTTCTGTCATCATTTTGTTGTTCACATTCGAGCCATTGTCGGTGATAATTCTGCTCGACACACCATACCGACATATGAGATTATTCTTGATGAAGCGCACAACCACCTTCTTAGTAACATTAGCATATGAAGCAGCCTCCACCCACTTGGTGAAGTAATCAATTGCTACCAGGATAAAATGGTGTCCATTTGAAGCTTTGGGTTCTATCATCCCAATCATTTCAATACCCCATATGGAGAAAGGCCACGGGGAGGAAATCACATTGAGAAGTGTTGGAGGCACATGGACCTTATCTGCATAAATCTAGCATTTATGACACTTCTTTGCAAATTTATAACAATTAGATTCCATTGTCAGCCAATAGTAACCTGCCCTTAGCATCCTTTTAACCATCGAATGTCCATTGGCATGAGTGCCAAATGAACCTTCATGAACCTCATGCATCAACATGTCTGCTTTATGTCTATCCATGCATCTGAGCAAGACCATGTCATAATTTCTTTTATGCAACACATTTTCATTGAGGAAGAAACTGCCAGCCAATCTTCTCAATGTCTTTATTTCCTTCTCCGATGCACCGATCGGGTATTCCTGAGTCTGAAGAAAATGCTTGATGTCATAATACCAAGGTTTTTTGTCTGCTACCTCTTCTGTTCTAAACACATGAGCGGGCCTATCCAGTCTCCGAACCATAATTTGAGGTATATGATTCCAAGTATTTACTTGATACATAGAAGACAGAGTTGCCAGAGCATCCGCCATCTAATTTTCATTTCTAGGAATGTGATGGAATTCGACTTTATTGAAGAAGGGTAACAATCTTCTAGAATAGTCTTTGTAAGGGATCAAGCCGGGGTGACGAGTATCCCACTCTCCTTTAATCTGATTTATTACCAAAGTCGAATCACCATACACATCAAGAATCTTAATTCTGAGATCAATAGCTTCCTCGAGACCCATGATGCAAGCCTCATATTCTGCCATATTACTAGTGCAATAAAATGTCAACCTCGTAGTAAAAGGAATGTGCGATCCATGTAGAGTAACAATCACAACACCAATTCCTTTACCATAAACATTCACAGCTTCATCAAATATCATACTCCAACAAGATTCAGGGTCAGGACCTTCCTCAGGCAATGGTTTATCACAATCTTTTACTTTCAGGAACATCACATCCTCATTAGGGAAATTATACTCCACAGACTGATGATCCTCCACTGGTTGGTGAGCAAGATAATATGCTAACACACTTCTTTTCATAGCTTTTTGAGTGCGATATTCAATATCATATTCCGATAGTAACATCTTCCAGCGGGCAATTCTCCCAGTAAGAGCAGGCTTTTCAAAAATCTACTTGATTGGATCCATTTTGAAGATCAACCAAGTAGTGTGATTCAACATATACTGCCGCAAACGCTTTTCCGCCCAGGCCAAAGCACAACATGTCTTTTCCAACATGGAATATCGTGACTCACAACAGTGAACATTTTACTGAGATAATAAATGGCAAACTCTTTCTTCCCTGTTTCATCCTGTTGTCCCAGAATACAACCCATGGAATTATCTAACACTGTCAGATACATAATCAACGGTCTTCCTTCGACAGGAGGGAGCAAGATAGGAGGTTCAAGCAGATATTCTTTAATACTTTCAAATGCCCTTTGGCAGTCATCCGTCCATACACAACCTTGATCTTTCTTTAACAACTTAAAGATCAGTTCACATGTTGCAGTCATGTGGGAAATGAATCTGGAAATATAATTCAAACGCCCGAGGAACCCTCTGACTTGCTTTTCAGTTCTTAGCACTGGCATCTCTTAAATTGCTTTGACTTTATCAGGGTCAACTTCAATTTATTTCTGGCTAACAATGAAACCCAACAATTTTCCTGATCGAACACCGAAGGTGCATTTATTTGGATTCAAGGGGAGACGATACTTCCTCAAACGCTAAAACAACTTCAACAAATCTTCTAAATGCCCTTCTTCAGTTCAGGATTTATCAATCATATCATCAACATATAACTCAATTTCCTTGTGCATCAGATCATGGAATAGGGTTGTCATAGCCCTCTAGCACGTTGCACCAGCGTTCTTCAACCCGAAGGGCATCACTCTGTAACAGAATGTTCCCCAGGGTGTGATAAATGTTGTTTTTTCCATGTCCTCCAGAGCCATTCTTATTTGATTATAACCGGAAAATCCATCCATGAATGAGAAAACTTTGAATTTTGCTGTGCTATCCACTAACATATCAATGTGTGGAAATAGAAAATCATCTTTTGGACTAGCTTTATTTAGATCACTGTAATCTACGCACATGCATACTTTTCCGTCTTTTTTCGGTACTCGGACAATATTGGCAATCCATTGAGGATACACTGACGTCACAAGAAAACTAGCATTGATCTTCTTTTGAACATCCTCTTTGATCTTTACTGCCATATCTGGGTGAGTTCTTCTCAACTTCCGTTTGATTGGAGGACACTCTGGTTTCAACGGTAAACGGTGCTCCACAATATCTGTATCTAGACCAGGCATATCTTGGTAAGACCAAGCAAAAATATCCACATACTCTTCCAATAGCTCAATCAACCTGCTCTTCACATCAGGATGCAACAATGCTTACCAGACCTCCGCCTTGGATGTCGTCTCTCAAAGATGCAAAGGCTGTGATTGAAGAAGGAGGAAGCACAATCTGGGGGCAGCTCCCAAACTTTCCTTACAAATCAGATAAATTCGGCTTGTGGTTTATTGCTTCTGCTCAAAAGGTTGTACCGCGCCCATGCTGGAGGGCCACCAGTGAAGATCACCCATCATGGGGTCAATGCTTTGGAGGATAGTGAGGAGGAGAGCAGCCTGGAAGACTGGATTTTCCCTACTATTGACGGAGGACTGTGCAACTGGGAAGCAAAAGACTTTGTTCCGATTACTTTCATAGCGCAGTAATTTATATTTCAAACATTTCTGTTGGTTTGTAATAATTCTCAAACATTTCGTACACTTTTAGCCTTGTGCATTACCCGAGGCACATAGGTCCATTTGTAAGGGTTTGATTTTTCATCTTCATATGCAATTTTAATGAATCATGGACGTTTTCACATATATACTTTTGTGTTCATTGTATTTCTTTTTACATTTTATTTGTTTAAAGGTGGCTATCCCTTACACACACCCACACTTACAAATGCAGGTACCTTTCCATTCCGGATTCCATGGGTAACAATTTTGCTATGGCCTTCAGTGACTCTGAAGATCTGGTCTACCATGCCGAATACGAAAGTGAGGAAGATTGTGAGGTGCCGGGAGAATTGGCTAGACTGCTACAACAGGAAGAAATGGCTATTCTACCTCATGAGGAGCTGTTAGAGACAATCAACTTGGGTACTGAGGAAGACAGAAAAGAAGTCAGAGTGGGTGCCAACCTACAGCCAAGTGTTAAAGAGCGCTTAATTCAACTATTGAATGAATATGTTGAGATCTTTGCCTGGTCATACGAAGACATGCCGTGACTCGATACAGATATTGTGGTTCACCGTCAGCCCACAAGAGAATACTGTCCACCAGTCAAACAAAAGTCCACCGCATGAGGCCAGACATGTCAGAAAAGATCAAAGCAGAAGTTATGAAGCAGTTCAATGCTGGATTTCTTGTTGTTACTTCCTATCCACAATGGGTTGCTAACATTGTGCCCGTGCCTAAGAAGGATGGCAAAGTGAGAATGTGCGTTGATTACAGAGACTTAAACAGGGCCAGCCCTAAAGATGACTTTCCACTTTCGCACATTGACATCTTGGTTGACAACACAACTCAGCACAAGGTATTTTCTTTCATGGACAGATTCTCAGGCTATAACCAGATCAAAATGGCCCCTGAGGACATGGAGAAAACTACTTTTGTTACACAGTGGGGTACGTTCTGCTACAAAGTGATGCCATTCGGATTGAAGAATACCGGGGCAACCTATCAACGCGCCATGGTAGCTTTATTTCATGATATGATACATCATGAGATAGAGGTCTACGTAGATAACATGATAGCCCGATCACAAACTGAAGAAGAACACCTCGACCATCTGCAAAAGCTGTTTGTCAGGTTGAACGAGTACAAGCTCAGATTAAACCCTAACAAGTGCACTTTCGGAGTCTGGTTCGGTAAACTCTTGGGTTTCATTGTCAGCAACAAGGGCTTCGAGGTTGATCCTGCCAAATTCAAAGCTATACAAGAAATGCCTGCTCCTCGCACTGAGAAGGAGGTCAGAGGTTTCTTGGGACGCCTAAACTACATTGCAAGGTTCATTTCTCACCTAACATCTACCTGTGAACCAATCTTCAAGCTGTTGAAGAAAGATCAGGTAGTTAAATGGAATGATGACTGTCATATTGCTTTCGATAAATCAAGGAGTATTTACTAGAACCTCCTATCTTGATGCCACCCATCGAAGGAAGAACGCTAATCATGTATATGACCGTCCTAGAGAATTCAATGGGGTGCGTACTTGGCCAACATGACGAGTCTGGCCGAAAAGAGCATGCCATTTATTACCTTAGCAAAACTTTTACCGACTGTGAGACCCGATACTCACTGCTCGAGAAAACTTGTTGCGCTTTGGTATGGGCTGCTCGCCGGCTAAGGCAGTATATGTTGACTCATACCACTTTGCTGATATCTAAGATGGATCCGATCAAGTACATCTTTGAAAAGCCTGCTTTGTCTGGAAGGATAGCTAGATGGTAGATGATCCTCACAGAATACGATATACAGTACACGACCCAAAAATATATAAAGGGAAGTGTGTTAGCTGACCATCTGGCTCATCAAGCTGTCGAAGATTACCAATCCATGAGGTTCGACTTCCCCGTCGAAGACATTATGACCTTGGATAACATTGAAGATTTCAGACCATATGACGGACCTGAACAAGGATCCCGATGGACTCTGTACTTTGATGGTGCCTCCAATGCACTTGGAAACGGTATCGGCGCGGTACTCATCTCCCCAAAAGGTTGCCATACTCCTTTCACCGCCAGACTTTGCTTTAACTGCACCAACAACATGGCCGAGTATGAAGCTTGTATCTTTGGTCTCAAGGCTACAATAGACCTGGGAATCAAATCTTTAGTTGTGTTTGGGGACTCAGCTTTGGTCATCAGTCAGATCAAAGGAGAGTGGGACACTAAGCATCTCAATCTCATCCCTTACAAAGAACATGTCTTGACATTTCTACCTCATTTCGAGCAGATTACCTTCGAGCACTTCCCGCGAGAAGAAAATTAGCTAGCAGATGCTCTAGCTATAATGTCATCCATGTTTAAACTTAACTGGGATAATGAGGCTCCCCAAATCACCATTGAACGGATGGATGAACCTGCACATTGTCACGAGATTAATACCGAAGAAGTAGTGGACCGACCTTGGTTTCATGAAGTCAAAAGGTATCTCGAGGCTCAAGAATATCCTGAAGGAGCTTCAGTCAACGACAAAAAGTTCTTAAGGAGATTCTCAGCTAAGTTCTTCCTGAGCAACAGTATCCTATACAAGCGCAATCATGAATGCATTCTGCTCCGTTGTGTGGACAAGGTTAAAGCTGAACAGATCATGGTTGAACTGCACAATGGTACCTTTGGCACTCACTCTAGCGGGCATACGATGGCTAAGAAGATTATACGGGCAGGCTATTACTGGTCTACCATGGAAGCTAACTGCTATCAGCACTCCCGCACTTGTCATAAATGTCAAATCTATGCGGACAAGGTACATATACCTCCAGTTCCTCTCAATGTCTTAACAGCTCCTTGGCCATTCGCTATGTGGGGAATCGACATGATTGGAGAGATCAAGCCTACAACATCCAATGGACACCATTTCATTCTTGTGGCCATTGATTACTTCACCAAGTGGGTCGAAGCAGCTTCCTTCGCATCCGTCACAAAGAATGTTGTTGCCAGCTTCATCAAGCAAAACCTCATTTGCCGGTACGGCATCCCCGAAAGGATCATCACTGACAACGGTACAAACCTTAATAACACTATTGTGATACGGTGGGAGAACTGACTTGGGATTTTGCGTTTGTGTTCGCAAATGTTTCGGTTTAGCAAGAGTCGCCACCGACTTTTTATTTTATCCTTAGGAAAGGTCAAAAAGCACAGGAAAAACCTTTGAGATGTTTTCTTGGGTTCGGGGACTAGATTATGAAAAGGGAAGGTGCAAGCACCCTTTTCATCCATGGTTATCCATGGAATCTTAGTTACTTGTTTAGATCACTTGCTTTTGCTTTTCAATTGTTTGAAATGGTGCTCTTCAATTGTTTGAAATGGTGCTTTGTGTGTGGTTTTGAAAGATGTTTTGAAAAGAGGCCATCGTTGTGGAAACCTTTGTAATGATTCTTGTTGGAATGTATACAAAGGTGTTTTTGTATTTTGAAAAGTTTTCAATGTTTGAAAATAGGGTTTTGAATTTGTGTTGTGAAGTGTGTTTGAGGATAGCAAGGATGTTTTTGCAAGCTTTTGATCACGTAACTAAGAGCTATCTATCCTATTTTACTCAAAGATCTTTCTTATGTTTTTAACCCTTTTAACAGTGTTGTTTCACCATTGTATTTGGTGAACAACCTTGTGTTAGGATGTTAAACGGGGCAGGCGCGGGTCATCGTATAAACCATGATAGCAATTGCGTCAAGTATTTTTGGCAATTTTCTTGAGGGACTTGATCATTTTGTTTAGGCAACTCAGACAGCGTCATCGAGGGACTATGATCTTTTGTTTTGTTTTTGTTTTTCCAAAGTACCCAACATGCATACCATGGCCCATTTTTGAAGGCAACAAGTGGATTGTAACCCTAGGGGTGCCAGTGTGCATTATGTTTGTTTTTTCATGCATTTTTGTCTTTGATTAGGTCAAACTAATTATTGGTTTTGATTTGGCAAACAAACCCTAATTCTCTAAGCATGGCATAATTGAAAGCATTTAAGTGCGTGAAAATAAATCTAAGCTATTACAACTTTGATATAGGGAGGGGTACAATTTTGAATAGGGGATTATTTTGCAAGAAATTAAAATCCTAAATTATTACAACCCAATTGAATTTACAATGCATAATATTTAAATGTGCAATATTTAAATAAACAAAAATAAACAAATATCAAATAAAAAAATGTATTATGCAAAAAAAAAGTTTTATGTATGCAAAAATATTTTTAAATGTAAAGAAATATAAAGGAATAAATAAAATAAAAAGGATTAATTTTATTAAAGGGGTAAACCCTAATTCTTTAAAGAAAATAATATTACATTATTTATATACAAAAATGTATTAATATGTACAAAAATAAAAATATATTAAAAAAGGTGTTTTTTAGTATAAAAAATAAAATGTACTATTTTTTTGTATTTTTATTCCATATTTTATTATAAAATAAAGTATATATGTATATATGTATATATTAAATATGTTAAATACATAAAAATAAAATAAAATATTTACAAAAATACAATATATTTAAGAAAATATTTTTGGTGTGAATAAAAAATATAGAAATGAAAATAAGAGTCTTATTTGCATTATTTTCAAGTTTAAACAAAATAATATACAAGTATAGAAAATGTTTTAATACTAGTAATAATTAAAATAAATATCAAAATAAATGTAAAAATTATGAAAAATATTTTTAAGCATTTTTTATGTTTAGAAATAAATAATCAAAGTCAGAAATGAAATTAAAATATAAAAATGACAAAATATAAAGTAAATGGGCCAGGGGGGTGCATTTAGCAAAAGGAGGGTGTTAGAAGCAAGAAGCCAAGCCCAACACATCAGCTTCATTTTCAACCTCCAGAAATTTGAAAACACGCGCGTGCCTGTATAAACTTGTATCTCCTGTATTTGTGATCTTTTGACAAAACTCAAAACATGAAACTTGTAGAGCATCAAACCACGATTCTAACCATATAAAAAACTTAATCTAACTCTCAAAGACCAGAGAGAATTTCTCTGGCCCTAATTTCTAACCTAGTTTTTTCAGAAAGTTCATGGATGAAATTCTCTTAGCACGTTTAATATAAATGAAAACTGAGCATATGTATGGTTTCAGGGCAATGAGTACAACATCTTTTATTCATAAACCTAAGGCTAAATGTTCCTAAATAGAGAGATAGAAGTTCATGAAAAACCTGTTTCAGTTGGACACGAGTTGGTCAATGCAGCAACTTTCAATGAGGCCTGAGGTTCTTTGGAGCTTGCTTGATATTCCTTGAACCTTTCCCAATGCTTAGTTTGTTTTGAAGTAGCCTGAATCGTTCTACAGAACTCAACCTGCAAGTCTTCCAAAAAAATGGTGATCACTGTAAATGGAGTTATGGTTGGCAATGGAGGTTTGGGATAGCTTGAGTGAGTTGAGTGGAAGGTATTGGAACTGATTGCAAGCAAAACGCACGAGTGGAATGTGATTTGGCTTGTGATTTGCAGGTCCTACCCTGTTTTGCAAGAAAATGTGGTTTTTGAGTATGAGGGTGTTTTAGAGGTGAAAGGCTCGTGTTTCTGGCTTACAAGGATGTGTAAAACTTGTTTGAAACCTTGGCTTAAGTTGAATATATCAGATATGTGTGTTATTGACTTTTGGCACAATGTCTTGTTTTTGAAGTAAAAGTGAGAAGTGACCATGCTATGGCCTGTACAGGCTAGCTCCAAGCATGCACATAGTTGGTGTACTATGCCTAAGATTAGGGAACTTTGTTTGCAGCAAAAGGCTTGGTCCAATGCTCAAGAGAAACAAATTTTCAAAACTTATGCTTTATGAAAATGGAAGTGCAACCTTTATGCCAAAAATAGATTAATCCATTGTGCCAAGCTCTAATGGTAAGAATAACACCAATGTCGAATGTATTTGCATTCAATTTTTGAGTGTAAATTGGTTTAGAGACATGTAATCAAGTACAAAGCTAGTTTGGTCAGATTTTGCAAGTTGTATGAACATGTTTTGGCCATGGTTACAAAGTGAGTTTTTTCCAACTTCAAGCATTCGATTCTCCCTAACCACAAATGTGTTTTAGGAGTTCTTGGACAATTTGGAAAGCTTGTAACATGTACTATAATCCATCTTTGAAATGCAACTTGAGACTCCAAGTGGAACTATGTGAAAAATGGCCAAGAAGATGGGTCAAAATCCTGCCTAAACTAGGGCAAAATTTCTCTAAGTTAAAAGTTTTAGGGACCCTTGTTCCAAAAATCATAACTTGAGATCCAAGCTTCTTTTGAGATAACTTTGTGAATAAAAGTTGTAGACTTTGGGATGTACTAAAACTTTAATGTTGAAAGTTTTGTTTGAATCCACTTGCATCTTGGTGAAAATGTGGGACAAAATTAGGAAAAATTAAGAAAATTTCATAACTTAGAAAATTTCTAAGTTATGAAATTTTTTCAATTTCAAACCCTAATTTGAAATTTTGGGTTTCTTGATGAAAATTTTTCATAATTTGACATATCTTGATGAAAAATGATCCTTGGCACTTGATTTTGACCAAAAAGTCAAAGTTTGACTTTTCAGTGTACAATCAAATTTTGATCAGTTGACTGAAAATTCATTTGTCAATCCTATGAATTTGAGATCTTTTGGACTTGTTGAATAGGTCAAGATAATTTCATTGAGTCCATGGGTCCATGGTTGAGCTTAATTTGCCATTTGGCTAGGTCAAACAGTCAAAAATTGCCTTTGTACAGTCAAAACCCTAAAAATGACCATTTTGCCCTTTTGGTGATCTGATCAAATTTCTTGTGGAATTGTGGTCCAAACTTGATCAAATGGTTCAAATGAATTCATAATGTTGATGTGGGTCAAAATTCATGAGGTTTTACTGTAAATTGGTCACAGTTGACTTTTTCCCCAATATAGCTGATTTCTAGGTCAACTGTCCAATTGACTGGGCAAAAATTTGATTCAAGGCTTGAAACTTGGTATGGGAAAACTTATGAGTCCAATATGAAGTATGAAAACCAATTTGGGCATTGAAGGTCCAAAAATCCCTGTGCAAACTCAAACCCTAATTTCAAGTTAACAGTGCAAGGAGATGTCTTGAGCAGAGGAAACCCTAGCTTGGTCTTGAGTTCCAAGAGCCTTGTGATGGAAAATGTTAATAAAATGGGAGGGAAATTTTTGGGGTACAACAGTTTCCCCTGTTCAATCTTCTTGAACCTGAAGAGTTAGATTGGCAAGTCTGCCTTTCGTGACTCGAAGGTAAAAGAGGATTGGACACTAGAGTGCCCGGAAATTTGCACTCGTCAAAATATTGTTGAGGGAATGGGCTTAAAGATGCCATTTGGAGATGGTAGAATCTTGCTGGAGATGGGCTTAAAGATTCCATCTAAGATCGTTTGTTGAACTGGAGCGTATCCGAGCTGTAACTGTATTTGATCTTTGAATGAATATCAGAATGACTGTCGTGTCTGGAGTGTATCTGCATTCTGAATGGGTAACAGAGAAACATCTGTATATGGAGCAACTGTGTGCTGGGGGTAAGTTCAGAATGAGTGACAGAATGTAAACCATGTCTGGAGCGTATCTGGACTGTATCTGAAGTTGAGATATGTATGAGTAGCAGAATGACTTTCGTGCCTGGAGTGTATCTGTAATGTAACTGGGATCTGAATAAGTGACAAAATGAACTCCGTGGAGAATGCACTGGGGAGAATCAAACTTCTGGTGTAAGGTCCAGAATGGCATCCGTGTTTGGAGCGTATCTGAACTTGAAGTTGATAATTGAATCTGAAGGAGAGGTAGAATGGCCGCCGTGTCTGGAGCGTATCTAGTCTGTATCAGATTGCTGAAGTCTGAATGAGTAATATAATGACCGTCATGTCTGGGGTGTATCTATACTGTATTTTGGCTTGATATTCTGAATGAGTAATAGAATGATCGCCGTGTCTGGGGTGTATCCATACTGTATCTGAATAGTTATCAATGATAGCCTTTTAATCTTATCCTGAAAAGGGTAAAATGTTAGCTAAAACACAAAGTCATGTTACACGATATGTATGATGCAATGAACGATGTTTCATCCATGTTTATGATATATGAATGTAATGGATGTGCATGTAAGCTGAGTAGCTATCTTGCTGAAGAAAAAAATCCTTGATAACTGGAGATAATGAACTCTTTGACTGCTGCTGGAGGAAATAGATTCTTGACCGATGCTGAGGATTCAAAAATCTTTTGATTGTTGAAGATGAGAAATCCTTGCTGACTGCTTGGCGATTAAAGATCTCTGATTGTTGAGAGTGGGAGATCCTGGGACCACTGCTGGAAATTGAAAATCCTTGGTGACTGGTGGGGATTAACAAGAGCTTTGACAAAATTCTGTGGGGAATGAGAATCCTTCATGGCTTTCCTGGGAAATAAGGAAAATTCTGAAAATCTCTACTTGGGAGTTAAATCCTAGGAGGCTTCTGTTGGAGAAATGAGACCAAGAAACTTCGATCTGCTGGGAAATAACTCGGGGGAGAATGTTTACTCGTCCGGTGAAATCAGGAGCTTGGGTTGTACGCCAATCTACTGGGGAAGTTGGGGAATTTGACTTCGTTGGGGAAGAAGGTTTAGAACATTCTAGTTCCCCTAGGGATATGTATTTCAGGGTTTTCGGGCTCCACTGGGGATCGGGAGCTTGAACTCTGATGGGAACTCTGAAACTTAACTCAGCTGCGGGATGAAGTTTAGAACACATTGGCTCAACTGGGGATCCTGAGATTTAACTCCGCTGAGGATGCACACTCCAAGGTTTTAGCTTTGTTGAGGATCTGAATGATGTACTGCAAGGGATTTCTTCTGGAATAGCACAAAGATATCTTCCTACACCTTCAACCTACCAGTAATTATCCTTTCTCAATTTCGTTTTATTTATAAGCAGTGATTATATTCAAATGCATATGCCTATTTAACAAAACTTTGGACGTTTTCAAATAAACATAAGTGTAAAAAGAAAGACAGGCAAGCAAATTTCTGCACTTTGAAGTATTTTTGTATTAACTTTTGTAAGTATCTTGTACAAAGGAGACAGACATCCTATTAAGAGAATATTGTCGTAAAAAAATGAGAAAATTTTTATACAAAAGAAAGATGGCTATGTGTAACAATTCGATGGGGTTCCCATTCTGCTATAGCCTTCACAACTCTGAGTATCTTGTCCATTCGCTGCTTCGTCCGCCGATGATTGGATTGACCAGAAACTTGGAGTCTGTTGGTGAAGGGATTATTCTTAAAGTGATCCGATGAGACATATTCATACGCTTTAATTCCCTAAATTTTGCCTGGACCGCCCTTTCGGGTTTTTGATCCACCGGGAAACCCTTTTTTGCCCAAGTCGGCCTTTCAGGTTTTCAACTTGCCGGGTGTACAGATTTTTTTAATTTATCCCTAATTTTTGCCTGAACCGCCCTTTCGGGTTTTCGATTCACCGGGATACCCATTTTTTCCCAAGTCGCCCTTTCGGGTTTTCTACTTGTCGGGTCGTTTTATGCGTAGTATCTTTTGACTATGTCTGCGTTCAAAGGGTGCGGCAAATCGTCGCTGTCCATGGTGGTCAGAATCATTGCCCCACCAGAAATGATGCTCTTGATCATAAATGGTCCTTCGTAAGTAGGAGTCCACTTGCCCATGGGATCACTTTGCGGCAAGATGATCCGCTTGATTACAAGGTCTCCGACTTGATATACTTGACGTCTGACTTTCGTGTTGAAAGCCTTGATCATCCATTTTTGGTACGTCTGACCATGACAAATAGCAGTAAGTCGTTTCTCGTTGATCAAGTTAAGTTGATCAAGCCGGGTCTGAATCCAATCGTCTTCACTCAAACCGGCATCCTTCATAATCCTCAAGGAAGGAATCTGAACTTCCATAGGTAAAACAGCTTCCATGCCATATACCAAAGAGAATGGGGTTGCCCCTGTTGAAGTATGTGCCGTGGTATGATATCCGTGCAGAGAAAACAGTAACATCTCATGCCAGTCTTTGTAGGTGACTGTCATCTTTTGAAAGATCTTCTTGATATTTTTGTTCGCGGGTTCAACAGCACCATTCATCTTCGGCCGATAGGGAGATGAATTGTGATGATAAATCTTGAATTGCTTGCACAGAGCGGTGATCATAGTTTTGTTCAAATTTGTACCGTTGTCCGTGATAATTCTGTCGGGGACACCATACCGACATATGAGGTTTTGCTTGATGAAGCAGGCAACCACATTCTTTGTAACAGAGGCGTAGGAAGCTGCTTCGACCCACTTGGTAAAATAATCAATAGCGACCAAGATGAAGCAATGTCCATTGGATGCCGTAGGCTTGATCTCTCCAATCATGTCAATGCCCCACATTGCGAATGGCCAAGGAGCCGTTAGAACGTTGAGAGGAACAAGAGGAGTATGTATCTTGTCGGCGTAGACTTGGAACTTGTGGCAAGTACGGGAATGTTGATGACAATCAGTTTCCATGGTAGACCAGTAGTAGCCTGCCCTTAGAATATTCTTAGCCATCGTATGTCCGCTTAAGTGGGTGCCAAACGTACCACTATGTATTTCGGTCATGATCAATTCTGCTTCAACCTTGTCCACACAATGAAACAGAACACAATCATGGCTGCGCTTATAAAGGATGCCATTACTTAGGAAGAACTTGGCAGAAAATCTCCTTAAGAACTTTTTGTCATTGACGGAAGCTCCTTCAGGGTATTCTCGAGTCTGGAGATACCTTTTGATTTCATGAAACTAGGGTTGTTCCAATACTTCTTTGGTATTAATCTCGTGACAGTGCGCAGGTTCATCCATTCATTCGATGGTGATTTGGGGAGCCTCATTATCCCAGTTGAGTTTAAACATGGAAGACATTGTAGCCAGAGCATCTGCTAGCTGATTTTCTTCTCGCGGAAAGTGCTCGAAAGTAATCTGCTCGAAATGAGGCAACAATGTCAGGACATGTTCTTTGTATGGGATAAGATTAGGGTGTTTAGTGTCCCACTCTCCTTTGACTTGACTGATAACCAAAGTCGAGTCCCCAAATACGACCAAAGATTTGATTCCCAAGTCTATAGCAGCCTTGAGACCAAAGATGCAAGCTTCATATTCAGCCATGTTGTTGGTACAGCTGAAGCAAAGTCGGGCAGTGAAGGGGGTATGGCAACCTTTAGGAGAAATGAGTACCACACTGATATCGTTGCCAAGTGCATTTGAAGCACCATAAAAGTACAGGGTCCATCGGGATCCTTGTTCAGGTCCGTCATACGGTCCGTTATCTTCAATGTTGTCCAATGTCATGATGTCCTCGTCAGGGAAGTCGAATCTCATAGATTGGTAATCTTCGACGGCTTGATGAGCTAGATGGTCAGCTAGTACACTCCCCTTTATAGATTTTTGGGTAGTATACTGGATATCATACTTAGTCAGGATCATTTGCCATCTAGCGATTCTTCTAGATAAAGCAGGCTTCTCGAAGATATACTTGATTGGATCCATTTTGGAAATCAGCAAAGTGGTATGAGTCAACATATACTGCCTCAGCCGGCGAGCAGCCCATACCAAAGCGCAACAAGTTTTCTCGAGCAGTGAGTAGCGAGTCTCACAGTCGGTAAAATTTTTGCTAAGGTAATAAATGGCATGCTCTTTTCGGCCAGACTCGTCATGTTGGCCCAGTACGCACCCCATTGAGTTATCCAAAATAGTTAGATACATGATTAACGACCTTCCTTCAACGGACAACATCAAGATAGGAGGTTCCAGTAAATACTCCTTGATCTTATCGAAACCAACTTGACAATCATTGTTCCATTCAACTACCTGATCTTTCTTCAACAACTTGAAGATTGGCTCACAGGTAGATGTTAGGTGAGATATGAACCTTGTGATATAGTTTAAGCGTCCCAAGAATCCTCTAACCTCCTTTTCAGTGAGGGGGGCAGGCATTTCTTGTATAGCTTTGACTTTAACAGGATCAACCTCAATGCCTTTATTGCTGACGATAAATCCCAAAAGTTTACCAGACCTAACTCCAAAAGTGCACTTGCTTGGGTTCAGTCTGAGCTTAAACTCCTTCAACCTGACAAACAGCTTTTGCAGATGATCAAGGTGTTCTTCTTCTGTCTGTGAACGGGCTATCATGTCGTCTACGTAAACTTTAATCTCATGATGTATCATATCATGAAAAAAAGCTACCATGGCGCGTTGATAGGTTTCCCCGGCATTCTTCAGTCCGAATGGCATCACTTTGTAGTAGAAGGTACCCCATTGCGTGACAAAAGTAGTTTTCTCCATGTCTTCAGGGGCCATTTTGATCTGGTTGTATCCCGAGAATCCATCCATGAAGGAAAATACCTTGTGTTGAGTTGTGTTGTCAACCAAGATGTCGATGTGTGGTAGTGGAAAATCGTCTTTGGGGCTAGCCCTGTTTAAATCCCGATAGTCCATACACATTCTGACTTTGCCGTCCTTTTTAGGCACGGGCACAATGTTAGCAACCCATTGTGGATAGGAAGTAACAGCCAGAAAGCCAGCGTTGAATTGCTTCATTACCTCAGCTTTGATCTTCTCAGACATGTCGGGCCTCATTCGGCGGACCTTTTGCTTGATCGGCAGGCAGTCTTCTCTTGTAGGGAGACGATGAACCACGATATTTGTGTCTCATCCCGGCATGTCTTCATAGGACCAGGCAAAGATCTCAACATATTCGTTCAACAACTACATTAAGCGCTCTTTGACACCTGGTTCCAGGTTGGCACCCACCTTAATCTCTTTCTTGTCTTCCTCTATTCCCAAGTTGATGGTTTCTAGCAACTCTTCATGAGGCAGAATAGCCCTCTCTTCTTGTTGCAAAAGTCTGGCTAACTCTCCCGATACTTCACAGTCTTCGTCAACTTCGTACTCAGCATGATTGACCAAATCTTCAGAGTCATCGAAGGCTAAAGCAGAATAGTCACCCATGGAATCCGGAGTGGATGGGTACCTGCATTTTGTGACTGTGGGTGTGCGTATGGGATAGCCATCCTTAAACAAAATAAAATGCAAAAAGAAAGAAAATGAACACAACAATTTATAGATGAAAACGCCCAATGATTCATTAAAACATGGCATATGATAATGAAGAAAATCAAGCCCTTACAAATGGACCTATATGCCCCGGGCAAGGCATAAGGTGAAAATAGTGTACAAATTGTTTAGTTATTACAGACCAAAATAAGAAATTGTTCAAAGATAAATTACTGGTTGATGAAAGTGATGGGGATAAAGTCCTTTGCTTCCCAGTTGCTTAATCCTCCTTTGACGGTTGGAAAGATCCAATCTTCAAAGTTGTCTTCTTCATCAACATCTTCTAAGGCATTAATTCCATGGTGAGTGATCTTTACGGGTGGTCCTCCAGCCTTGGAGCGACGCATAGCTTTCTGGCCAGCAGCAGTAAAACCTAGTCCGAACTTGTCCGTCTTGTGCGTAAAATCAGGAAGTTGCCCCCACACTGTACTCTTTCCTTCTTTGATTACAGTCTTTGCATCCTTGAGAGATGCCATCTTAGATACATGCTTGGGAACGATAGGCATATATATCAACCATTGTCTTCGCAACTGTGACCTCAGGAGAAACTTCCTCAAAATGTTGGAAAGGCGTTTCTATGAATTCGCCATCCAACTCCACATAGCAGAAGGAGTTGAGGTGACTTATCATGTACTCTTCCTCGCTGTGCACCGTTATAATCTTACCCTGAACAGGATACTTTAGCATTTGGTGTAAAGAGGAGGTAACTGCCCCAGCATAATGGATCCACGGCCTTCCCAACAAACACGAATATGAAGGACGGATGTCCATCACATAAAAGGTGGAGTTGAAAACTTCTGTGCCCACTTTTATAGGAATGTCAACCTCTGTGTGAACCATTATTTTGGACCCATCAAAGGCCCTAACAACGATGTTACTGGGTTTGAGGGTCAATCCTTCGCAGTCCAAATGGTCTAACGCTTTCTTTGGCAGCACATTCAAGGATGAATTGATATCAACTAAGACATGGGCAAGGGTGGTTCCCCTGCATTCAACTGAGACATGTAGCGCGTCGTTGTGTTCCCTCCCTTGGGGGTTAAATCAGCATCGGAAAAACCAAGACCGTTATCAACAGTTAGGCTGGCCACGCACTCTTGAAACTGGTCAGCCGAAGTTTCTTAAGGCACGGGTTCCGTCTTTAAAAATTTGATTAAGGCCTTAGCATGGGCCTTAGAGCAGAGTAGAAGAGCCAACATGGAGATTTTGGAAGGGGTATGCCCTAGCTGTTCCACGACGTCATAGTCGCTCTTTTTGATTATCTTCAAGATTTCTTCCATTTCTTTCTGGGTGGTCTCGGGGATTACCACAGTCCGAGCCTTCATCCTGACAGGCGCTTCTAGTATCCCCTTACCCTTATCGGTAGTATCAACAGAGAGTCTAACTTCAGGTACATCAATTTATTCAATTATTGGGCCTTGCACAGATGGCTTAACAGGCACATAAGCTTTCGAGGGTCCGAAGACTGTTCGTGGGGGAGCAATCTCCGGACGTCTGCTACGAGTTATCTTTCTTGTTCCTGCAATGTTCCCTATATCAGGGGTTTCATCTTCAGAATTTTCTTGGACTGATTCAATCTGTTTGATACCATGATAGAAGATTTCTCCTCTGTAGTTCCATGGTATCGTCTTGTCAGATTTATACGGGACTGGCCCCGGCATGGTGATTTTTAACGGCACAAACTTAGGATCAGGCGTAATCTTGACAGGCCTTTTGCAAGCCTTGGGAAGATTGTCGGAGATGGTTATTATTGCGATGTCATTGGTTGAAGTAACAAAGGTAGCAGGAGTAACAAGAGTGAAAGTATCGGCAGGAGTCTTTTGGAAGAGTATCTCTTGGGTATCCATCAGGCGTTGGATGCCTGATTTCAACATTGGGCAGTCAATTCGTATGTTTAAATAGAAGTAATAGTCTTTTCCACAGCCTGGGAATATCCCAGCTCTCATCAAATTCACTTTAATCACTGGTAACGGAGTCAAAAGGTCAGCAACATTGGTAACATGAAGGTCTTCCATAACTGCATGAACATTATGACCGTGCTTGGGCATTGGGGCAGAAATCACATTCGGCTTTTCGGGCGCATCGAATTCTACCTCCTTGGCATCGATCAGGTCTTGGATTTTGTTCTTAAGAGCCCAACAGTTGTTGGTATCATGCCCTACACTGTCATAGTGGTAAGCACATTTTGCATTGGAGTGGTAATATGGAGAAGATGTATTAGGGTTCTTTGGCGCTTCCTTCAAATTGGTAAGATTCAGCTTTAGCAAATGAGGGAGTACTTGAGCTGGCTTCATGTTGATTCGGGTGAACTGTCTTTGTGGCCTTTCTACCTGTTGTTGATTAGGTCTTGGCTGATTGCTGCGAGGTTGATCATTTAAAGAGTTTTGAATCATCACAGCCCCTACAGTCGGTCGGCGCCCCATTCCTCCTTGGATTTTCTGAGAATAAACAGAAGAAGCTTCCTTCTTAGCTGGGAAGGTCTTCTTAACAGCGGTGGACGCGGAGGTATCTTTATGAATCTTACCACTTTTAATGCCGGCCTCGACCCTTTCACCGGTCAAAATTAGTTCGGTGAATCCTGCGGAGGAACTCCCGATTAAATGATTGAAGAAAGGGCCAGACAGGGTCCCTAAAAACATGTCCATAAGCTCTCTATCCGACAATGGTGGCTGCACCGTTCCAGCCATATCACTCCACTTTTGGGCATACTCTTTAAATCCTTCATTAGAAGCCATACCCATACTCTGTAGTTGAGTACGAGTAGGCGCTAAATCAGCGTTGTATTGGTATTGCCGGTAGAAAGCAGCAGCTAAGTCTTCCCAGTTATGAACCTCTGATCTCTCGAGCTGATAGAACCAGTCCAATTGTGTGCCTAATAAACTGTCTTGGAAAAAATGGACCCAAAGATCCTTATCAGATGAGTGGGGTTAGATCTTTCGGACGTAGGATCTTAGATGCATCTTTGGACATGACAGACCGTCATACTTAGAAAATGTGGGAACTTTGAATTTGGGAGGAATAACAATCCCAGCGACCAACCCTAGTTCTTCGAAATCTAAACCAGGTACCCTTTGCAACTCCATGGTTGCCAACTTATCCTCAAGATTTTTAAACTTAACATCCGCCGGGGGATATTGCTGTTCGGAGTAGTCTTCGTCTTCTTCCTCTTCCTCTTCTTCTACTTCGACTTCAGATTCGGAGGGCATTGCAGTTCCTTTTCCTTTACCAGCCTCTTCATCAAACGTTGAGGGGAACTCGAGAACTTTTCTAGCATTGCTTTCAAACCTTCTTCCCATGATGACTACACCAGGTATTTTCTTCTTTTTCTCTTTATCTTTCTCCAACAGTGCTTTGAGGTCCTCCTGACCCTTTGCTAAGGTCATGAGGAGTTGCTGGAATTGAGAATTTTGTGCTTGCAGATCCTTAACCGTCTGCTCCAAATCCATCTTGCTGAAATAAATAGCAGAAAGATAAGGAAACCTGGTGTGAAGACCTGTTTATGCATATGATGAATGATATGTTACTCATGTAATGCATTAAAGGATTCAAAAAATTCAAATTTGTTGCAAACAAAAATAACACACGTCATATTAAGAAGAAATTTGTTAGTACATAAGTTCCCCATGGGAAAAATATTACAAAATTCTTAATGTAAAAAGACATTACGCATCCTCTTTGGCGCGATGTAAGTGTTGAGAGTTTCCTCCTCATGAAGTCGACGGGTAAGCTCCAAAACCTTCTTCTCACTGGCATAGAAGCTGGCTTCAAAAGTATTCCGTTCTTCTTTGAGTTGGATCCAACTCTTTTGTAATTCTTCCAATGATGTTGGCATGTCAGGATGTAGGAGGGTATGTGGAACCTCTCCTTCCATAACAGGCTCTTTGATCACGGGGAGAATGTGAGGATATGGCATCATAAGATTCTGGGCGCGGATTCGTACCCACTTGAGATAAGGCTCAAGGGGGATGGAATTCTTGTGCCCCAGTGTCTTACTATCCACCTTGTTAAGCATCCTCCAAGATCTGATGAACCTTTGTCGAAGTCCTTGCGCATCATTGTCGAAGTCAAAAACCAGGTCAGGGATCAGCATGTCATGAGGACCATCCCTTCTAGCATATCCAAACTGCCTTAGAGCTAAACATGGGTTGTAGGTGATGCCTCCCCTAATGCCAAGTAGTGGGACATTAGGGAATTCTCCACAACGATCAATGATGATGACATTTTCTCTGGACCGAGAACACCAATGAACATCAGAATGTGTGAGGGTCATCAATCGTTGTGACCACCTTAAACCCTGCTCATTCTTCAAAACTGATTGTGGAAGGTGAGAAATGAACCACCTTGCTAGGAGAGGAGTACAACACATGAGAACACCTCTTTTTCTCATTGTTCATGTGTAAAATGAGTGTAGGATGTCCCCCAACAATGTAGGCATAGGATTCTGAGATATGAAAATCTTGACAGCGTTCACATCTATAAGTTGATCAGGGTTTGGGAACAAGACCAACCCATAGATGAGAAGTGATACAATCTCTTCAAAAGCTTGTAGATCCAGAGAGTTCCAGCAGTCTTGTGCCTTCTCAAACAGAAACTTTGCCAAGAAACCCTTGACACCACTTCTGGTTTCCCAATGACCCTTGATATCAGATGGTTGCAAGTGTAATGCTTGAGCAACATCTTCAGGCTTTGGTTCTTTTTCCGTACCGTTGTAGGATAGTTGATGAAGAATAGGAATCCTCAGGAGATGAGAAAATTCCTCCAAAGTAGGTACTAGTTGGTAATCAGGGAATGTGAAACGGTGGTGTAGGGGGTCAAAGAACTGGAAGAGAACTTTCACCATGTCTTCTTCAATGTTGGAGTTGACCAAGTTGAGAAGTCTACCATGTCTTTCACTGAAGAGAGAATTCTCTGAAATCCTGGAAGTAAGCTCCTTGAGTTGAGGAGGGATTCTCACAAGGTTGACTTGAATTATTTTCCTGCGAAGAGATTCCATGACCTACAAAACAAGAATAAAGATGAAGATCCAAACCCTTGAAATGGTTAGTGGATGCATATGATGTTTTATGATGTTCATGATGTATGCACAAGCACATGTACAAACAAGTCACACAAGATCCTAGTTTCAGGCTTGCATGAGGTTTCATAGGTAAATACCCTCTTGAGTTAGTTGGCTCAAACATGTCCTATAAATAGTAACCGGGTTCTAAGGAGCTCAATATCACTGGATTGTTTTCTATGTTCATTGTTTTGGTTTAGCCACTTAACTAGCGACCAAAATATTCCAAGAAAACAACCCTCAATGAGTGTAGTATCGAGTATCTACCAACTTCAGACTGTACCAAATCCGGTCATCTCACTACCCCTAAAAAAGGCCAAAGATGGTCAAGTAAGATTCTAAAAGTTCATTAGTGCTTCATGACATCACTCAACGGCCCCGTATTCTCTTTGATTGACTCAAAGGCTACCGGTACTCACAAATATGTCGCACTAATATAGCTATTGCTTCAACCATGTCAGTATACCCCGCACAATTTCCACAACGTATTGTTATTTACCTATGAATGTTTCCCAAATCCGGGTAGAAGATTTCAAGCCCAAACAAGAGAACCAAATGTAAAGCAAACAAAACAATCAAGATAATCTTGCAAAGGTGATTTAAGCCCTAAGGTTACTCCACTTTTAAAGAATTCCCCAGCAGAGTCGCCAGTTCTGTGATACGGTGGGAGAACTGACTTGGGATTTTCCGTTTGTGTTCGCAAATGTTTCGGTTTAGCAAGAGTCGCCACCGACTTTTTATTTTATCCTAAGGAAAGGTCAAAAAGCACAGGAAATACCTTTGAGATGTTTTCTTGGGTTCGGGGAGTAGATTATGAAAAGGGAAGGTGCAAGCACCCTTTTCATCCATGGTTATCCATGGGCTCTTAGTTACTTGTTTAGATCACTTGCTTTTGCTTTTCAATTGTTTAAAATGGTGCTCTTTAATTGTTTGAAATGGTGCTTTGTGTGTGGTTTTGAAAGATGTTTTGAAAAGAGGTCATCGTTGTGACAACCTTTGTAATGATTCTTGTTGGAATGTATACAAAGGTGTTTTTGTCTTTTGAAAAGTTTTCAATGTTTGAAAATAGGGTTTTGAATTTGTGTTGTGAAGTGTGTTTGAAGATAGCAAGGATGTTTTTGCAAGCTTTTGATCAAGTAACTAAGAGCTATCTATCCTATTTTACTCAAAGATCTTTCTTATGTTTTTAACCCTTTTAACAGTGTGGTTTCACCATTGTATTTGGTGAACAACCTTGTGTTAGGATGTTAAACGGGGCAGGCGCGGGTCATCGCATAAACCCTGATAGCAATTGTGTCAAGTATTTTTGGCAATTTTCTTGAGGGACTTGATCATTTTGTTTAGGCAACTCAGACAGCGTCATCGAGGGACTATGATCTTTTGTTTTGTTTTTGTTTTGCCAAAGTACCCAACATGCATACCATGTCCCATTTTTGAAGGCAACAAGTGGATTGTAACCCTAGGGGTGCAAGTGTGCATTGTGTTTGTTTTTTCATGCATTTTTGTCTTTGATTAGGTCAAACTAATTGTTGGTTTTGATTTGGCATACAAACCCTAATTCTCTAAGCATGGCATAATTGAAAGCATTTAAGTGCGTGAAAATAAATCTAAGCTATTACAACTTTGATATAGGGAGGGGGGGTACAATTTTGAATAGGGGATTATTTTGCAAGAAATTAAAATCCTAAATTATTACAACCCAATTGAATTTACAATGCAAAATATTTAAATGTGCAATATTTAAATAAACAAAAATAAACAAATATCAAATAAAAAATGTATTATGCAAAAAAAATATATTTTATGTATGCAAAAATATTTTTAAATGTAAAGAAATATAAAGGAATAAATAAAATAAAAAGGATTAATTTTATTAAAAGGGTAAACCCTAATTCTTTAAAGAAAATAATATTACATTATTTATATACAAAAATATATTAATATGTACAAAAATAAAAATATATTAAAAAAGGTATTTTTTAGTATAAAAAATAAAATGTACTTTTTTTTGTATTTTTATTCCATATTTTATTATAATATAAAGTATATATGTATATATGTATATATTAAATATGTTAAATACATAAAAATAAAATAAAGTATTTACAAAAATACAATATATTTAAGAAAATATTTTTGGTGTGAATAAAAAAATATAGAAATGAAAATAAGAGTATTATTTGCATTATTTTCAAGTTTAAACAAAATAATATACAAGTATATAAAATATTTTAATACTAGTAATAATTAAAATAAATATCAAAATAAATGTAAAAATTATGAAAAATATTTTTAAGCATTTTTTATGGTTGGAAATAAATAATCAAAGTCAGAAATGAAATTAAAATATAAAAATGACAAAATATAAAGGATATGGGCCAAGGGGTGCATTTAGCAAAAGGAGGGTGTTAGAAGCAAGAAGCCAAGCCCAGCCCATCAGCTTCATCTTCAACCTCCAGAAATTTGAAAACACGCGCGTGCCTGTACAAACTTGTATCTCCTGTATTTGTGATCTTTTGACAAAACTCAAAACATGAAACTTATAGAGCATCAAACCACGATTCTAACCATATAAAAAACTTAATCTAACTCTCAAATACCAGAGAGAATTTCTCTGGCCCTAATTTCTAACCTAGTTTTTTCAGAAAGTTCATGGATGAAATTCTCTTAGCACGTTTAATATAAATGAAAACTGAGTATATGTATGGTTTCAGAGCAATGAGTACAACATCTTTTATTCATAAACCTAAGGCTAAATGTTCCTAAATAGAGAGATAGAAGTTCATGAAAAACCTGTTTCAGTTGGACACGAGTTGGTCAATGCAGCAACTTTCAGTGAGGCCTGAGGTTCTTTTGAGCTTGCTTGATGTTCCCTGGACCTTTCCCAATGCTTAGTTTGTTTTGAAGTAGCCTAAATCGTTCTACAGAACTCAACCTGCAAAGCTTCCAAAAAAAATGGTGATCACTGTAAATGGAGTTACATTTGGCAATGGAGGTTTGGGATAGCTTGAGTGACTTGAGTGGAAGGTATTGGAACTGATTGCAAGCAAAACGCACGAGTGGAATGTGATTTGGCTTGTGATTTGCAGGTCCTACCCTGTTTTGCAAGAAAATGTGGTTTTTGAGTATGAGGGTGTTTTAGAGGTGAAAGGCTCGTGTTTCTGGCTTACAAGGATGTGTAAAACTTGTTTGAAACCTTGGCTTAAGTTGAATATATCAGATATGTGTGTTATTGACTTTTGGCACAATGTCTTGTTTTTGAAGTAAAAGTGAGAAGTGACCATGCTATGGCCTGTACAGGCTAGCTCCAAGCATGCACATAGTTGGTGTACTATGCCTGAGATTAGGGAACTTTGTTTGCAGCAAAAGGCTTGGTCCAATGCTCAAGAGAAACAAATTTTCAAAACTTATGCTTTATGAAAATGGAAGTGCAACCTTTATGCCAAAAATAGATTAATCCATTGTGCCAAGCTCTAATGGTAAGAATAACACCAATGTCGAATGTATTTGCATTCAATTTTTGAGTGTAAATTGGTTTAGAGACCTGTAATCAAGTACAAAGCTAGTTTGGTCAGATTTTGCAAGTTGTATGAACATGTTTTGGCCATGGTTACAAAGTGAGTTTTTTCCAACTTCAAGCATTCGATTCTCCCTAACCACAAATGTGTCTGAGGAGTTCTTGGACAATTTGGAAAGCTTGCAACATGTACTATAATCCATCTTTGAAATGAAACTTGAGACTCCAAGTGGAACTATGTGAAAAATGGCCAAGAAGATGGGTCAAAATCCTGCCTAAACTAGGGCAGAATTTCTCTAAGTTAAAAGTTTTAGGGACCCTTGTTCCAAAAACCATAACTTGAGATCCAAGCTTCTTTTGAGAAAACTTTGTGAATCACAGTTGTATACTTTTGGATGGACTACAACTTTCATGTTTCAAGTTTTGTTTGAATCCACTTGCATCTTGGTGAAAATGTGGGACAAAGTTAGGAAAAATTAAGAAAATTTCATAACTTAGAAAATTTCTAAGTTATGAAATTTTTTCAATTTCAAACCCTAATTTGCAATTTTGGGTTTCTTGATGAACAAGTTTCATAATTTGACATATCTAGATGAAAAATGATCCTTGGCACTTGATTTTGACCAAAAAGTCAAAGTTTGACTTTTCAGTGTACAGTCAAATTTTGATTAGTTGACTGAAAAATTCATCTGTCAATCCTATGCATTTGAGATCTTTTGGACTTGTTGAATAGGTCAAGATAATTTCATTGAGTCCATGGGTCCATGGTTGAGCTTAATTTGCCATTTGGCTAGGTCAAACAGTCAAAAATTGCCTTTGTACACTCAAAACCCTAAAAATGACCATTTTGCCCTTTTGGTGATCTGATCAAATTTCTTGTGGAATTATGGTCCAAACTTGATCAAATGGTTCAAGTGAGTTCATAATGTTGATGTGGGTCAAAATTCATGAGGTTTGACTGTAAATTGGTCACATTTGACTTTTTCCCCAATACAGTTGATTTCTAGGTCAACTGTCCAATTGACTGGGCAAAAATTTGATTCAAGGCTTGAAACTTGGTATGGGCAAACTTATGAGTCCAATATGAAGTATGAAAACCAATTTGGGCATTGAAGGTCCAAAAATCCCTGTGCAAACTCAAACCCTAATTTCAAGTTAACAGTGCAAGGAGATGTCTTGAGCAGAGTAAACCCTAGCTTGGTCTTGAGTTCCAAGAGCCTTGTGATGGAAAATGTTGATAAAATGGGAGGGAAAATTTTGGGGTACAACAACTATGATCACCGCCTTGTGCGAGCAGTTCCAGATTCAACATCACAATTCATCTCTCTATCGGCCAAAGATGAACGGTGTTGTCGAAGCTGCGAACAAAAATATCATGAAGATCATACAAAAGATGACAGTCACCTACAAGGACTGGCATGAGATGTTACCGTTTGCTCTCCACGGGTACCGTACCACGGCGCGCACATCAACTGGGGAAACACCCCATTCTTTGGTATACGGTATGGAAGCTATTTTGCCTATCGAGGTTCATATTCCCTCCTTGAGAATCATGAAGGATGCTGGTTTGAGTGAAGACGATTGGATCCAAACCCGACTTGATCAGCTGAACTTAATCAACGAGAAGAGACTTACTGCTGTTTGCGATGGTCAGACGTATCAAAAACAGATGATCAAGGCTTTCAACAAGAAAGTCAGACACCAAACATGTCAAGTCGGAGATCTAGTAATCAAGCGCATTATCTTGCCACAAAGTGATCCCAGGGGCAAATGGACTCCTACTTACGAAGGACCATTTGTAATCAAGAACATCTTTTATGGTGGGGCAATGATCTTAACCACCATGGACAGCGACGACCTGCCTCACCCTGCGAACGCAGACATATTCAAAAGATACTACGCATAAATGACCCGCTAGGTTGACACACCTAGGCAAAAAAGGGCATCCCGGTGAATCAAAAACCCGAAAGGGAGGTTCAGGCAAAAGTTAGAGATAAAACAAAAAAATCTATACACCCGGCAAGTTGAAAACCCGAAAGGGCGACTTGGGCAAAAAAGGGTTTTTCGGTGGATCGAAAACCCAAAAGGGCGGTCCAGGCAAAAGTTAGGGAATTAAAGCGTATGACTATGTCTCGTCGGATCACTTTAAGGACAATCTCTTCACGAACAAGCTTCGGGCTTCTGATTAACTCAATCATCTTCGGACGAAGCAACGAATGGACAAGATATTTAGAGTTACGAAGGCTATGGCAGAATGGGAATCCCATGGAATTTTTACACATAGCCATATTTCTTTGTATAAAGTTTTCTCATTTTTTACAACAACATTCTCTTACTAGGATTTCTGTCTCCTTTATACAAAATACTTACACAAAGTTAATACAAAGATACTTCAAAGTGTAGAAAACTATTTGTCTTTTCCATTTTACACTTGTGTTTTATTTGAAAACGTCCAATGATTTATTAATGAGCATATGCATTTGAATATAATCACTGTTTACAAATGAACAATTTGGAAAAGATTAATTACTGACAGGTTGAAAGTATAGGAAAGCGTCTTTAGGATATTCCATGGGAAATCCTTACGGTACATCATCTAGATACCCAGCAGAGCTAAATTTCCAAATCCCCATCAGAGTTAAAATTTCAAACTCCCAATCCTCAGCGGAGCCAAAACTTTGAACTACAGATCCTCAGCGGAGATGAAACATTCTTCCCCAATGGAGCTAAAATTTCAACCTTTAAACCCCAGTGGAAATCCTCCAGTTTCCTTAAATTCCCCTGCAAGTTATCTTAAAACCTGATAATTTCCCAGCAAGTTGCTCTGAAGCCTGACAGCTAACCAGACGACAACTTTGGATAATTCCCCAGCAGATTGGCATACAACCAAAACTCCTGATCTCCACGGCAGGATAGCTACTCCCCAACAGTATAGCTGTTCCCCACAGAGTTTTTCACTCCCCATCAGATTGAGGATTCTCATTCTCATTTCCCCCAGTGAAGTCACCAAAGTTTTCATTACTCCTCAACAGAATGAAGATTCTCATTCTTAGTTCCTCGCAGAAACCATCAGAGTTTTCCCTATTCACCAGTCGAGTAAGGATTTCCATTGTATAATCCCCAGCCATAGTCATCAAAGTTCTCGGGATTCCCCAAGCAGGTTTCTCAAGCAACACTTGGCATTATTCTCACAACAGAATGTTTATCATCCTCCGACTTCAAGGACAGGAAGGATTCCTACATCCCCAGAGAAGTCAGGATTTTTCTTAATCCCCAGTAGTCAGCAAGGATTTCTCATCCTCAGCAATCAAAGACTTTGAATCTCCAGCAGCGGTCAAGGATTTATCTTCCCCGGCAGAGTCAAGGGTTTTGTTATCCCCACATGTCAAGGATTTATATTCCTCAGTAATACAACGAATCAGTTTACATGCACATACATTACACTCATACATCATAAACATTGATAAAACACATTTTATCGCATCATACATTTCATGCAACATAACTTGGTGTTTCAGCTAACATTTTACCCTTTTCAGGATAAAATTAACAACTATCTTTAACAAATATTCAAAGATTTCAGATACAATACGAATACACTCTAGACACGGAAGTCATTATGTTACTTATTCAAATCTCTTATTCAGATACAGTACAAATACACTCCAGACACAAAATTCATTCTGTTACTCATTCAGATCTCTTATTCATGATACAGTAAAGATACACTCCAGACACGAAAGTCATTCTATTACTCATTCATAATTCAAAGTCAAAATACAGTACGGATACACTCCAGACACGGAAGTCATTCTGATACTTATTCAAATTTCAAGTCAAGATACAGTTCAGATATGCACCAAACACGGATGCCATCCTGACACTCATTCATATTTCAACTTTAGATATAGTAAAGATACACTCCAGACACGGAAGTCATTCTATTACTCATTCCTAATTCAAGGTCAAGATATAGTTCAGATACGCTCCAGACACGAAAGCCATTCTGATACTCATTCAGACTTCAACATTCAGATTCAAGTCCAGATACGCCCCAGACGCGGTTGCCATTCTGTCACTTATTCTGACTTTTGCCTCAGCCCAGAGATGCTCCAGACACGGTTGCCATTTTGTCGCCTATTCAAATTTCTGATTCAGATACAATACAGATACACTCCAGACGCGGAAGTCATTATGTTATTCATAAATATTCGAATTTAGTTACAGCTCGGATACGCTCCAGACACGGACGCCATTCCATGGCTCATACAGACTCAGTCTCCAGATACAGTTCAGATACGTTTCAGACACAGATACCATTCTGATACTCATTCTTTTGACCTACAACTTACAATTCAACAAACATTCTTAATGGCATCTACAAGACCATCTCCGACAAGATTCTGTCACATCTCCAAATGGCATCTTTAAGCCCATTTCCTCAACTAAATTCTGACGAGTGCAAATTTACGGGGACTCTAGTATCCAATCATCTTTTACCTTCGAGTCACGAACGACAAAAATCGCCAATCTAACTCTTCAGGTTCAAGAAGATTGAACAGGGGCAGCTGTTGTACCCCAAAATTTGCCATCTCATTTTATCAAGATTTTCCTCACAAGACTTCTTGAACTCAAGACCAGATTAGGGTTTTCTCAGCTCAAGACCTCTCCTTGCACTGATAGCCTGAAATTAGGGTTTGAGTTTGCACAGGGACTTTTGGACTTCCAATTCCTCATGTGACTTTAATACTCCATTTTGGACCTCTAAGATTTCTCATACCAAGTTCCAAACCTTGAATCACTTTTTTGCCCAGTCAATTGGAAAGTTGACCTAAAAATCAGCTGTATTGGGGAAAAAGTCAACCATAGCCAATTTACAGTCAAACCTCATAATTTTTTATCCACATCAACATTATAGACTCATATGAACCATTTGATCAAGTTTTTACCATAACTCCTCAAGAAATTTGATTAGATCATCAAAAGGGAAAAATGGTCAAAATTATGGTTTTTGACTGGAGAAAGGAAATTTCTGATTTTTCACCTAGCCAATGGCAAATTGGGCTCAAGCATGATTTTAAGGACTCAATAACATCATCTTGACCTAATCAAAAGTTTCAAATGATCTCAAATGCATTGAACTGACAGATGAATTTTCCAGTCAACTGATCAAAAATCAACTGTACACTGAAAAGTCAAACTTTGACTTTTTGGTCAAAATCAAGTGCCAAGGGTCATATTTCTTCAAAATGTGTCAAAACATGAAACTTGTTCACCAAGAAACTTAATTTTGGAAATTCGGGTTTAAAATGAAAATTTTTCATAACTTAGAAATTTTCTAAGTGTTGAAAATTTCTTATTTTTTCCCAACTTTTTCACCATGATGCAATTGGATTCAAACAAAACATCCAACATGAAAGTTGTAGTCCTCCATGAAATATACAACTTTGATACATGGAGTTTTCCCAAAAGATGCTTGGATCTCAAGTTATGAATTTGTGAATAGGGGTCCATAAACTTTTAACTTAGTGGAATTTTGCCGTAGTTTAGGCAGATTTTTGACCTAACTTCATGGCAACTTTTCACCTAGTTCCAAGAGGAATCTCAAAATGCATTTCAAAGATAGATTGTAGATCATGTTACAAGCTTTCCAAAATATCCAAGAACTCTCCAAGATCATTTATGGTTAGGGAGAATCGAAGGAATGAAAATGACAATTTGTCACTTTTTGTCCAAGGCATTTTCACAATGGTTCAAGTTGCAAATCTGTCCTAAGTATGCTTTTACTTGGTTTTACAGGTTCTAATCCCTTATAAACTCCAAAATTGAATGCAAATACATTGGAAAATGGCTTTGTTCTGAGCTATGGAGCATTGTACATTGAATTATTCCATTTATGGCAAAAAGTTCACATTGCCACTTTGATAAAGCATGATTTTTGCAATTTTGTATTTCTTGAGCCTTGGACCTAATTTCTTGTTGCCAACAATATCCAAAAACATCAGGAAACTTGTACCAACTCTCACCAGACCTCAAGCTAGCCTGTACAGGCTTTGGGCATTGTCATCTCACCTTTTCTTCAAAAGCAAGCAAACTTGCAAAAGTCCATACAACTTGTGTATCTGATAAAACTAAGACTTTGTATCATTTCAAACGATCTCAGAACTTTGTTGCAAGCCTAAGACATGAATTGCTCACCTCTCAAACACCCTAAAACCAAAAACACCAAGTTCCTGCCCAAACAGGGCATCATCGGCAGAACTCAAGCCATTTTGAAATTGGCTCGTGTGTTTTGTCTTTCAACCCTTCAAACACATTCCCTACAACACACCTGAAATATCCAGACCCCTATGCAGCAACTGTAACCCCTGTTTCGAGCTTCACCATTTCCATTTTCTGAGTTTGCAGGTTGACTTCTACAGGGAGTTTCAAGCAACTTCAAGGCCAGTTGAGCATTGGGAAAGGTTGAGGGAACTTCAAACAAGCTCACAAGTACTTCAGGCCTCACTCAAAGTGCCCACATTGCCATATCCAAACTCAACTGAACAAGGTATTTGTCAAGTTTCTATCTCTCTATTTAGGCATCATTAAGCTTAGGTTTGTGAAGCAAAAATGTAGTCTTTAAGTTGCTTGAGTTGTACATATGCATAGATTCCATTTATATTAACTGAGCTAGGAGTATTTGATTGTTGAAGTTGCTGAAAAAACTAGGTCAGAATTTAGGGCCACTAAAATTCTCCTTGGTCCTTTAGAGTTAGGTCATGTTCTTTATATCACTGGAATCGTGGAATCATGAGCTACATTTTTCATGTTATACATTTTTGATTTTATGAAAAGAATAGCAAGAACAGGTTTGAACTGAACTAGGGCGCGCACACGAAGACGAAGGTCAGGGACGAAGTGGCTTGGGCCTGGCGCTTGGGCTTGCTTCTATTTGCACCCTTCATTCTACTTATGCACCCCTCTGATCATTTTCTTTTGTTTTTTTATATTTTTTGCATAATTTATATTTTCTGACTTTATTTATTTTTTCTGAATATTTAAAATCACAAAAAATATTTTCTTTATTTTTTGCATTTTATCGTATTTTTTTATTTTATTTTTTGCACAATAAATAGTTTGTTAGGATTTTATATTTTATTTTCTTAAATAAAACTTGTAAATAATATTAAAATATCATACCTTTTTATTTTATTATTTATACACTTAAAATAATATTTTCATACAATATTAAACTTTTTTAACATTTTGTATGTATTATTATTATTTTTCTTAAACAAAAATGGATAAATAAATAATTTAAAAAAACAATATTTCTTTTAAACAAAAATTAGGGTTTTCACCCCTTCAAAAATAATCATTTTATTTTTCTTATTTTAAGACTTAAATAAATTTATTTTTACATACATAAAATCAATACAAAAACATCTTTTGCATCTTTACATTTTATTGCATATTTAAATATTTGCTTATTTATTTATTTGTACAATAAATTCAATTTGGTTGTAATAATTTTAGGGTTTTATTTTGAGCAATATCCCCCTATTCAAAACTTGTATCCCCCTCCCCATAATATTGTTGTAATAGTCTAGATTTACTTTACGCATTTTATTGCTTTCATATACCATAATAGTAAACTAGGGTTTTGAATGAAAAGACCAAAAATCAAACAAATAGCTAGACCTAATACAAGATAAAAATGCATGAAAAATGACAACACATTACACACAATCTCCCCTAGGGTTTCATCCACTTTGTTTCCTTAAAAATGGCCATGGTATGCATGCTAGGTATCTTGGCAAAACAAAACAAAACAAAAGATCATAGTCCCTCGATGACGCTATCTTGGTTGCCTAAAAACAAAATGATCTTAGTCCCTAAAATTTGCTAAGATACTTGGCAATATTGTTATCATGGTCATACGATGACCCACGCCCGTCCCGTTTAACATCCAAAGATAGGTTTGTTTACCAAATACAATGGTAAATCAACAATGTCAAAGGAATAAAAATGTGTAGGAAATACTTTTGAGTAGGTAGATAAGCTTCTAATTACTTGATCAATTTGCAAACCATCCTTGCTATTTTCAAAAACACACAACACAATTTCAAAACATTTCCAAACAACTTTCAAACATTGAAACATTTTTCAAAAGACAAACATCTTTGTATACATTATTACAAACAAGAATCACTACAAAGATTGCCTAAACAAAGGCCTCTTTTCAAAATACTTTCAAAACCACATAAAGCACCATTTCAAACAATTGGAAACGCAAAGCAAGTGATCTAAACAAGTAACTAAGAGCCCATGGAAAACCGTGGATGAAAAGGGTGCTAGCACCTTCCCTTTTCATAATCTACACCCCGAACTCAAGAAAACATTCAAAGGTCTTTCCTGTGCTTTTTGACCTTTCCTTTGTATAAAATAAAAAGTCGGTGGTGACTCTTGCTAAACCGAAACATTTGCGAACACAAACGCGAAACCTCAAGTCAGTTTTCCCACCGTATCACAGAACTGGCGACTCTGTTGGGGAATAATCTAAAAGTGGGGTTACCATAGGGTTTTAGATCACCTTTACATGCTTATCTTGCTTGACTTGTATGTTTTACACTCTGGTACTATTGTTTGGGTTTGAATCCTCTACCCGGATTTAGGAAACATTCATAGGTAAATAACAATACGTTGTGGAAACTGTGTGGGGTATACCAACACGGTCTAAGCAATAGCTATGTTAGTGCGACATATTTGTGGGTACCGGTAACCTTTGAGTCAATCAAAGAGAATACGGGGCCGCTGAGTGATGTCATGAAGCACTAACGAACTTTTAGAACCTTTACTTGACCAACTTGGCCTTTTAGGATGTAGTGAGATGACCGGCTTTGGTGCAGTCTGAAGTTGGTAGATACTCGATACTACACTCATTGAGGGTTGTTTTATTGGAATATTTTGGTCGCCAGTAAAGTGGCTAAACTGAAACAATGAACACAAAACAATCCAGTGATATTGAGCTCCTTAGAACCCGGTTACTATTTCTAGGACAGGTTGAGCCAACTAAACTTCAAGAGGGTACTTACCTATGAAACCCCATGCAAGCCTAAACTAGGAACTTGTGTGATTTTATTGTACATATATACTTGTGCATAACATCATGGACATCATGAAGCATCATATGCATCCACTAACAATTTCAAGGATTTGGGATCTTCATCTTTGTTCTTGTTTTGTAGGTAATGGATTCACTTCGCAGGAAAACTATCCAAGTCAACCTTGTAAGAATTCCTCCACAACTAAAGGAGCTAGCTTCAAGGATTCCTGAGAATTCTCGATTCATCGAAAGACATGGTCGACTTCTCAACTTGGTCAACTCCAACACTGAGGAGGACATGATGAAAGTTCTCTTCCAGTTCTTTGAACCTTTGCATCACTGCTTCACATTTCCTGACTACCAGCTTGTGCCCATTTTGGAGGAATTTTCTCAACTCTTAAGAATTACTATTCTCAATCAACTACCCTTCAACGGTACGGAAAGAGATCCAAAGCCAAAAGAGATTGCTCAAGCCTTACATTTGCACTCATCTGATGTCACAACATATTGGGAAACTAGAAGTGGTGTCAAAGGTTTCTTGTCAAAGTTTCTGTTTGAGAAGGCCCAAAGCTGTTGGAATTCCTTGGACTTAGAAGCTTTTAAGGAGATTGTAGCTCTTCTCATCTATGGTATGGTCTTGTTCCCTAACCCTGACCAACTCATAGATGTGAGTGTTGTCAAAATCTTCATGGCTCGCAACCCGGTGCCTACATTGCTTGGAGACATCTTGCACTCATTTCACACACGAACAATAAGGAAAAAAGGTGTTCTCATGTGTTGCACTCCTCTACTGGCAAGATGGTTTATTTCTGATCTTCCCCAATCAATCATGAAGAATGAGCAAGGTTTGAGGTGGTCACAACGATTGATGACTCTTACACATTCAGATATTCATTGGTGTTCTCGATCTAAAGAGAATGTTATCATCATCGACCGTTATGGGGAATTCCCTAATGTCCCTGTACTTGGCATTAGGGGAGGTATCACCTACAACCCCTGCTTAGCTCTGAGACAGTTTGGGTATGCCCGAAGGGATGTCCCACATGACATGCTGATTCCAGACTTGGTTTTTAACTTCGACAACAACGATCAAGGACTTCGACAAAGGTTCATCCGAGCTTGGAGGATACCCAACAAGATAGACAACAAGACCTTGGGACACAAGAATTCCACCCCCTTGAGCCTTACCTCAAGTGGGTACGAACCCGCTCCCAAAGTCTTATGATGCCTTACCCCTAAATTCCCCCTGTGATTATAGAGCCTGTTATGGAAGGATAGGTTCCATACACCCTCCTACATCCTGACATGCCAACATCACTCGAAGATTTACAAAGGAGTAGGATACAGCTCAAGGGAGACCGTGATACTTTTGAAGCCCAATTCTACGCAAGCGAGAAGAAGATTTTGGAACTTACTCGTCAACTTCACGAAGAGCAGACTCTCAACACCTACATTGCACCAAAAAGGATGCGCAACGTCTTTTTACCTTAGAATTTTGTATTATTTTGCCCATGGGGCATTGATGTACTAACAAATTCTATCTTATTAATATGACGTGTGTTCCTTTTTTGTTTAAAACAAATTTGAATTTCTGAATCCTTGAATGCATTACATGAATACATATCATTCTTCATATTCATAAGCAGGTCTTCATACCAAGTTTCCTCATCTCTATGCTGTTTATTTCAGCAAGATGGATATCAAACAAACGGTCAAAGACTTACAAGCTCAGAATTCACAATTTCAACAGCTACTCTTGACCTTGGCCAAGGGGCAGGAGGAGCTCAAGACTCTACTTGAAAAGGAAAAAGAGAAGAAGAAGAGAGCTGGTGTGGCTACCCTGGGAAAAAGGTTTAAAGGTCAAGCCAGATGGACTTTGGAATTCCCATCAACATCTGAAGAGGGGGGAGGAAAAGAAAAAGGAACTACAGTGCCATCTGATTCTGAAGCTGAGGAAGAGGAAGATGAGGACTATTCTGAACAACAGTACCCTCCCGCAGATGACAAATACAAAAACCTGGAAGAACGTCTAGCAGCTATGGAGATTCAGAGAGTGCCTGGGCTGGACTTTGAAGAGTTAGGGTTGGTATCTGGAATTGTAATCCCTCCTAAGTTTAAAGTACCTCTATTTTCTAAGTACAATGGGGTGTCTTGTCCCAAGATGCATCTACGATCTTATGTCAGGAAAATTCAACCACATTCTTCTGACAAAGACCTGTGGGTCCACTTTTTTCAGGATAGTTTGTCGGGGACGCTGTTAGATTGGTTTTACTAGTTGGAGAGGTCTGATGTGCATAATTGGGAAGATTTGGCGGCCTCCTTCTACAAGCAGTATCAATACAATGCAGACTTAGCACCAACTCGTACTCAATTACAGAGTATGGGCATGGTCTCAAATGAAGGATTCAAAGAGTATGCCCAGAAATGGAGAGACTTGGCAGGACGAGTACAACCACCTCTATCTGAGAGGGAGCTAGTAGATATGTTCTTGGGAACTCTGTCAGGGCCTTTCTTTAATCACCTGATTGGAAGTTCGTCTATGGGGTTCACTGAGTTGATTCTAACTAGTGAGAGAGTTAAAGTCGGCATAAAAAGCGGGAAAATTCAAAAAGATGCATCTGCTTCCGCTTCCATCAAAAAGACTTTTCCAGCAAAGAAGGAAGTATCAGCTGTTTACTCCCAAAGAGGTCAAGGAAGAGTTGAGCGCCGACCAGCGGTGGGGGCCGTAATGATTTAGAAGTCTGCAACTGATCAGTCTAGAAACAATCAACCCAGAACCAACCAAGCAAGGGTGGAAAGGCCTGTACGGAAATTCACCCGGATAAACATGACTCCTTCTCAGGTTCTACCCCATCTCTTGAAGTTAAACCTTGCAAGTTTGAAAGAGGCCCCGAAGAATCCGAATACTGCTTCTCCGTACTACCATTCGAACGCCAAGTGTGCTTATCATTCAGATAGCCTGGGGCACGACACCAACAATTGTTGGGCCCTTAAGAATAAGATTTAGGATTTGATAGACGCTAAAGAAGTTGAATTTGACGCCCCTGAAAAGCCGAAAATAATCTCTGCTCCAATGCCAAAGCATGGCCATAATGCCCATGTTGTTGAAGAGGATCTGTTTTTTGCTACTGTTGATAATTTGATAACTCCGCTACCGATAATCAAGTTGAATTTGCCGAAGGCTGGGATTTTCCCAGGTTGTGAAGAAGATTGTTGCCTTTGTTCATCCTTACCAACCAACTGTCCATTGTTGAAGTTAGGCATCCAGCGCCTAATGGATAACCAAGAAATCCTTTTTGAAAAGACTCCTGTTACACCGGCTCTCGTCAATGATGTTTCAATAATAACCATATCCGCCAATCTTTCCAAGGTCTCCAAAAGACCTGTTAAGATTACATCCTCTCCAAAGACTACACCTTTGAAGATAACCATGCCCGGACCCGTCCCGTACAAGTCTGACATATCAGTAACGTGGAACTATGGTGGAGAAATCTACTACCACGGTATTAAACAAATTGAATCAACTGAAGAGAGTTCTGATGAAGAGACTTTCGACATTGGAAACATTGCTGGAACGAGCAAAATCACCCGCAGTGGAAGAATTTTCTATCCAGAGATTGCCCTTCCAAAGGCAATCTTTGGACTCTCAATTGCTCCTAAGGTTACCCCTGTACTGGTCAACATATCTGCGAGAACTCCAATTATTGAAGAAGTTGTAACTCCTGTGGTTGTCCCTTCTGCTGTTGTTGATGATAGAGGGAAAGGGATCTAAGAAAATCCCGTCAGAAAGAGGGCTCAGCCATTGGTCATCCCTGAAACCTCTAAAAAAGAAATGGAAGAGATTTTGAAAATAATCAACAAAAGCGATTATGATGTTGTGGAACAACTGGGGCAAACCCCCTCAAAGATCTCTATGTTTGACCTGTTGCTTTGTTCAGATGCTCAAGCTAAAGCTTTGGTAAGATTCTTGAAGACGGCCCACGTGCCACAGGAAACCTCCGCGGATCAGTTCCAGGAATGTGTAGCTAGTTTAACAGCTAACAATGGTCTAGGATTCTCCGATGCTGATTTAACTTCAAAAGGGAGAAAACATAATGATGCTTTGCATGTTTCGGTGGAATACAGAGGGAATACTCTAGCACACGTACTGGTAGACACTGGTTCATCGTTGAACGTCTTGCCGAAGAAAGCCTTGGATAGACTGGATTGTGAAGGTTTAACCTTAAAGCCCAGCAATATAATTGTCAGAGCCTTTGATTGTTCTAAAATGATGGTCCACGGGGAGGTGGACATCTCGATTAAAGTGGGAACTGAAACCTTCAACTCCACATTCTATGTGATGGACATCCGTTCCTCCTATTCTTGCTTGTTGGGAAGACCCTGGATTCACAATGCTGGAGCCGTCACTTCTACTCTGCATCAAATGCTCAAGTACCCTGTCCAGGGGAAAATTATAATTGTTCATGGCGAAGAGGAATACATGATAAGCCATCTAAATTCTTTTCGCTATGTAGAATTGGATGGCGAATTCATCGAAACCCCCTTCCAGCATTTTGGAGAGGTAGCTCAGGAAATCACGACAACCAAGACAGTGTCTTCTGTACCCATGATTACCAGACCTCCACCTCAGATGTCGTCTCTCAAAGATGTAAAGGCTGTGATTGAAGAAGGAGGAAGCACAATCTGGGGGAAGCTCCCAGACTTTCCTTACAAATCAGATAAATTCGGCTTGAGGTTCACTGCTTCTGCTCAAAAGGCTGTACATCGCGCCCGTGCTGGAGGGCCACCAGTGAAGATCACCCATCATGGGGTCAATGCTTTGGAGGATAGTGAGGAGGAGAGCAGCCTGGAAGACTGGATTTTCCCTACTGTTGACGGAGGATTGTGCAACTGGGAAGCAAAATACTTTGTTCCGATTACTTTCATACTGCAGTAATTTATCTTTCAAACATTTCTGTTGGTTTTGTAATAATTCTCAAACAATTCGTACACTTTTAGCCTTGTGCCTTACCCGAGGCACATAGGTCCATTTGTAAGGGTTTGATTTTTCATCTTCATATGCCATTTTAATGAATCATGGACGTTTTCACATATAAACTTTTGTGTTCATTGTCTTTCTTTTTACATTTTATTTGTTTAAAGGTGGCTATCCCTTACACACACCCACACTTACAAATGCAGGTGCCCTTCCATTCAGGATTCCCTGGGTAACAATTCTGCTATGGCCTTCAGTGACTCTGAAGATCTGGTCTACCATGCCGAATACGAAGGTGGGGAAGATTGTGAGGTGCCGGGAGAATTGGCTAGACTGCTACAATAGGAAGAAAGGGCTATTCTACCTCATGAGGAGTTGTTAGAGACAATCAACTTGGGTACTGAGGAAGACAAAAAAGAAGTCAGAATGGGTGCCAACCTAGAGCCAAGTGTTAAAGAGCGCTTAATTCATCTATTGAATGAATATGTTGAGATCTTTGCCTGGTCATACGAAGACATGTCGGGACTCGATACACATATTGTGGTTCACCGTCTGCCCATAAGAGAAGATTGTCCACCAGTCAAACAAAAAGTCTGCCGCATGAGGCCCGACATGTCAGAAAAGATCAAAGCAGAAGTTATGAAGCAGTTCAATGCTGGATTTCTTGATGTTACTTCCTATCCACAGTGGGTTGCTAACATTATGCCCGTGTCTAAGAAGGACGGAAAAGTGAGAATGTGCATGGATTACAGAGACTTAAACAGGGCCAGCCCTAAAGATGACTTTCCACTTTTGCACATTGACTTATTGGTTGACAACACAGCTCAGCACAAGGTATTTTCTTTCATGGACGGAATCTCAGGCTATAACCAGATCAAAATGGCCCATGAGGACATGGAGAAAACTACTTTTGTTACACAGTGGGGTATGTTCTGCTACAAAGTGATGCCATTCGGACTGAAGAATGTCGGGGCAACCTATCAACGCGCCATGGTAGCTTTGTTTCATGATATGATACATCATGAGATAGAGGTCTACGTAGATGACATGATAGCCCGATCACAAACTGTAGAAGAACACCTCGACCATCTGCAAAAGCTGTTTGTCAGGTTGAAGGAGTACAAGCTAAGATTAAACCCTAACAAGTGCACTTTCAGAGTCCGGTCCGGTAAACTCTTGGGTTTCATTGTCAGCAACAAGGGCATCGAGGTTGATCCTGCCAAAGTCAAAGCTATACAAGAAATTCCTTCTCCTCGCACTGAGAAGGAGGTCAGAGGTTTCTTGGGACGCCTAAACTACATTGCAAGGTTCATTTCTCTCCTAACATCTACCTGTGAACCAATCTTCAAGCTGTTGAAGAAAGATCAGGCAGTTAAATGGAATGATGACTGTCAAATTGCTTTCGATAAAATCAAGGAGTATTTGCTAGAACCTCCTATCTTGATGCCACCCGTCGAAGGAAGACCGCTAATTATGTATCTGACCGTCCTAGAGAATTCAATGGGGTGCGTACTGGGCCAACATGACGAGTCTGGCCGAAAAGAGCATGCCATTTATTACCTTAGAAAAATGTTTACCGACTGTGAGACTCGATACTCACTGCTCGAGAAAACTTGCTGCGCTTTGGTATGGGCTGCTCACCGGCTAAGGCAGTATATGTTGACTCATACCACTTTGTTGATATCTAAGATGGATCCGATCAAGTACATCTTTGAAAAGCTTGCTTTGTCTGGAAGGATAGCTAGATGGCAGATGATCCTCACATAATACGACATACAATACACGACCTAATATAAAGGGAAGTGTGTTAGCTGACCATCTGGCTCATCAAGCTGTCGAAGATTACCAATCCATGAGGTTCGACTTCCCCGACGAAGACATTATTACCTTGGATAACATTGAAGATTTCAAACCATATGACGGACCTGAACAAGGATCCCGATGGACCCTGTACTTTGATGGTGCCTCCAATGCACTTAGCAATGGTATCGGCGCGGTACTTATCTCCCTAGAAGGTTGCCATACCCCTTTCACCGCCAGACTTTGCTTTAACTGCACCAACAACATGGCCGAGTATGAAGCTTGTATCTTTGGTCTCAAGGATGCAATAGACCTGGGAATCAAATCTTTGGTTGTGTTTGGGGACTCAGCTTTGGTCATCAGTCAGATCAAAGGAGAGTGGGACACTAAGCATCCCAATCTCATCCCTTACAAAGAACATGTCTTGACATTGCTACCTCATTTCGAGCATATTACCTTCGAGCACTTCCCGTGAGAAGAAAATCAGCTAGCAGATGCTCTAGCTACAATGTCATCCATGTTTAAACTTAACTGGGATAATGAGGCTCCCCAAATCACCATTGAACGGATGGACGAACCTGCACATTGTCACGAGATTAATACCGAAGAAGTAGTGGACCGACCTTGGTTTTATGAAGTCAAAAGGTATCTCGAGGCTCAAGAATATCCTGAAGGAGCTTCAGTCAACGACAAAAAGTTCTTAAGGAGATTCTCAGCTAAGTTCTTCCTGAGCAATGGTATCATGTACAAGCGCAATCATGATTGCATTCTGCTCCGTTGTGTGGACAAGGTTGAAGTTGAACAGATCATGGCTGAACTGCACAATGGTACCTTTGGCACTCACTCTAGCAGGCATACGATGGCTAACAAGATTCTACGAGCAGGTTATTACTGGTCTACCATGGAAGCTGACTGCTATCAGCACTCCCGCACTTGTCACAAATGTCAACTCTATGCGGACAAGGTACGTATACCTCCAGTTCCTCTCAATGTCTTAACAGCTCCTTGGCCATTCGCTATGTGGGGAATCGACATGATTGGAGAGATCAAGCCTACAGCATCCAATGGACACCGTTTCATTCTGGTGGCCATTGACTACTTCACCAAGTGGGTCGAAGCAGCTTCCTTCGCATCCGACATAAAGAATGTTGTTACCCGCTTCATCAAGCAGAACCTCATTTTCCGTTACGGCATCCCCGAAAGGATCATCACTGACAACGGTACAAAGCTTAACAACACTATCATCACCGCCTTGTGCGAGCAGTTCCAGATTCAACATCACAATTAATCTCCCTATCGGCCAAAGATGAACGGTGTTGTCGAAGCTGTGAACAAAAATATCAAGAAGATCATACAAAAGATGATAGTCACCTACAAGGACTGGCATGAGATGTTACCGTTTGCTCTCCACAGGTACCGTACCACGGCGCACACATCAACTGGGGTAACACCCTATTCTTTGGTATATGACATGGAAGATGTTTTGCCTATCGAGGTTCAGATTCCCTCCTTGAGAATCATGAAGGATGCTGGTTTGAGTGAAGATGATTGGATCCAAACCCGGCTTGATCAATTGAACTTAATCGACGAGAAGAGACTTACTGCTGTTTTCCATGGTCAGACGTATCAAAAATGGATGATCAAGGCTTTCAACAAGAAAGTCAGACGCCAAACATATCAAGTCGGAGATCTAGTAATCAAGCGCATTATCTTGCCACAAAGTGATCCCAGGGGGAAATGGACTCCTACTTACGAAGGACCATTTGTAATCAAGAACATCTTTTATGGTGGGGCAATGATCTTAACAACCATGGACGGCGACGACCATCCGCACCCTACGAACGCAGACATAGTCAAAAGATACTACACATAAATGACCTGCTAGGTTGACACACCTAGGCAAAAAAGGGCATCCCGGTGAATCGAAAACCCGAAAGGGCGGTTCAGGAAAAAGTTAGGGATAAAACAAAAAAATCTGTACACCCGGAAAGTTGAAAACCCGAAAGGGTGACTTGGGCAAAAAAAGGGTTTCCCGGTTGATCGAAAACCTGAAAGGGCGGTCCAGGCAAAATTTAGGGAATTAAAGCGTATGACTATGTCTCGTCGGATCACTTTAAGGACAATATCTTCACGAACAAGCTCCGGGCTTCTGATCAACTCAATCATCTTCGGACGAAGCAACGAATGGACAAGATATTCAGAGTTACGAATGCTATAGCAGAATGGGAACCCCATGGAATTTTTACACATAGCCATCTTTCTTTGTATAAATTTTTCTCATTTTTTACAACAACATTCTCTCACTAGGATGTTTGTCTCCTTTGTACAAAATACTTACACAAAGTTAATACAAAGATACTTCAAAGTGCAGAAAACTATTTGTCTTTTCCTTTTTACACTTGTGTTTTATTTGAAAACGTCAAATTATTTATTAATGAGCATATGCATTTGAATATAATCACTGTTTACAAATGAACGATTTGGAAAAGATTAATTACTGACAGGTTGAAAGTATAGGAAAGCATCTTTAGGCTATTCCAGGGGCAATCCTTACGGTACATCATCTAGATCCCCAGCGGAGCTAAATTTCCAAATCCCCATCAGAGTTAAAATTTCAAACTCCCAATCCCCAGCGGAGCCAAAACTTTGAACTACAGATCCTCAATAGAGATGAAACTTTCTTCCCCAGTGGAGCTAAAATTTTAACCTTTAAACCCCAGTGGAAATCCTCCAGTTTCCTCAAACTCCCCTGCAAGTTATCTTAAAACCCGATAATTTCCCAGCAAGTTGCTTTGAAGCCTGACAGCTAACCAGACGACAACTTTGGATAATTCCCCAGTAGATTGGCATACAACCCAAACTCTTGATCTCCCCAGCAGGATAGCTACTCCCCAGCAGTATAACTATTCCCCACAGAGTTTTTCACTCCCCAGCAGATTGAAGATTCTCATTCTCATTTCCCCCAGTGAAGTCACCAAAGTTTTCATTACTCCTCAACAGAATGAAGATTCTCATTCTTAGTTCCTCGCAGAAACCATCAGAGTTTTCCCTATTCACCAGCCGAGTAAGGATTCCCATTGTGTAATCCCCAGCCATAGTCATCAAAGTTCTCGGGATTCCACAAGCAGGTTTCTCAAGCAACACTTGGCATTATTCTCACAATAGAATGTTTATCATCCTCCGACTTCAAGGACAAGAAGGATTCCTACATCCCCAGAGATGTCAGGATTTTTCTTAATCCCCAGGAGTCAGCAAGGATTTCTCATCCTCAGCAATCAAAGACTTTGAATCTCCAGCAGCGGTCAAGGATTTATCTTCCCCGGTAGCAGTCAAGGGTTTTGTTATCCCCACCTGTCAAGGATTTATTTTCCTCAGCATTACAGCGAATCATTTTACATGCGCATACATTACACTCATACATCATAAACATTGATAAAACACATTTGATCGCATCATACATTTCCTGCAACATAACTTAGTGTTTCAGCTAACATTTTACCCTTTTCAGGATAAAATTAACAGTTATCTTTAACAAATATTCAAATATTTCAGATACAGTATGGATACACTCCAGACACGGATGTCATTCAGTTACTTATTCAGATACAATACGGATACACTCCGGACACATAAGTCATTATGTTACTCATTCAGATCTCTTATTCATGATACAGTAAAGATACACTCCAGACACGGAAGTCATTCTATTACTCATTCAGAATTTAAAGTCAAAATACAGTACGGATACACTCCAAACACGAAAGTCATTCTGATACTTATTCAGATTTCAAGTCAAGATACAGTTCAGATATGCACCAAACACGGATGCCATCCTGACACTCATTCAGATTTCAACTTCAGATACAGTAAAGATACACTCCAGACACGGAAGTCATTCTATTACTCATTCTGAATTCTAGATCAAGATACAGTTCAGATACACTCCAGACACGGAAGCCATTCTGATACTCATTCAGACTTCAACATTCAGATTCCAGTCTAGATACGCCTCAGATGCAATTGCCATTCTGTCACTTATTCTGACTTTTTCCCCAGCCCAGAGACGCTCTAGACACAATTGCCATTATGTTGCCTATTCAAATTTCAGATTCAGATACAATACAGATACACTCCAGACGCGGAAGTCATTCTATTATTCATTCAGATTTGAATTTAGTTACAGCTCGGATACGGTCCAAACACGGATGCCATTCCATGGCTCATACAGACTCAGTCTCCAGATATAGTTCAGATATGTTCCAGACACGGATACCATTCTGATACTCATTCTTTTGACCTACAACTTACAATTCAACAAACATTCTTGATGGCATCTACAATCCCATCTCCGACAAGATTCTGTCACATCTCCAAATGGCATCTTTAAGCCCATTTCCTCAACTACATTCTGACGAGTGCAACTTAACGGGCACTCTAGTGTCCAATCATCTTTTACCTTCGAGTCAAGAACGACAAAACTCGCCAATCTAACTCTTTAGGTTCAAGAAGATTGAACAGGGGCATCTGTTGTACCCCAAAATTTTACCTCTCATATTATCAAGATTTTTCTCACAAGACTTCTAGGACTCAAGACCAGATTAGGGTTTGCTCAGCTCAAGACATCTCCTTGCACTGATAGCCTGAAATTAGGGTTTGAGTTTGCAAAGGGATTTTTGGACTTCCAATGCCTCATGTGACTTTTATACTTCATGTTGGACCTCTAAGATTTCTCATACCAAGTTTCAAGCCTTGAATCACTTTTTTGCCCAGTCAATTGAACAGTTGACCTAAAAATCAGCTGTATTGGGGAAATAGTCAACCATAGCCAATTTACAGACAAACCTCATAATTTTTGATCCACATCAACATTATAGACTCATATGAACCATTTGATCAAGTTTGGACCACAACTCCTCAAGAAATTTGATCAGATCATCAAAAGGGCAAAATGGTCAAAATTAGGGTTTTTGACTAGAGAAAGGCAATTTCTGATTTTTCACCTAGCCAATGGCAAATTGGGCTCAAGCATGATTTCAAGGACTAAATAACATCATCTTGACCTAATCACAAGGTTCAAAAGATCTCAAATGCATTGAATTGACAAATGAATTTTCCATTCAATTGATCAAAAATCAATTGTACACTGAAAAGTCAAACTTTGACTTTTTGGTCAAAATCAAGTGCCAAGGGTCATATTTCATCAAAATGTGTCAAAACATGAATCTTTTTCACCAAGAAACTTAATTTTGGAAATTAGGGTTTAAAATGAAAATTTTTCATAACTTAGAAATTTTCTACGTGTTGAAAATTTCTTATTTTTTCCCAACTTTTCCCAACTTTTTCACCATGATGAAATTGGATTCAAACAAAACTTCCAACATGAAAGTTGTAGTACTCCATGAAATATACAACTTTAATTCACAATGTTTTCCAAAAAGATGCTTGGATCTCAAGTTATGATTTTGTGAATAAGGGTCCATAAACTTTTTAACTTAGTGAAATTCTGCCCTAGTTTAGGCAGATTTTTTACCTAACTTCATTGCAACTTTTCACCTAGTTCCAAGAGGAATCTCAAAATTAATTTCAAATATGTATTGTAGAGCATGTTACAAGCTTTCCAAAATGTCCAAGAACTCTCCAAGATCATTTATGGTTAGGGAGAATCGAAAGAATGAAAATGGAAATTTGTCACTTTTTGTCCAAGGCATTTTCACAATGGTTCAAGTTGAAAATATGTCCTAAGCATGCTTGTACTTGGTTTTACAGGTTCTAATCCCTTCTACACTCCAAAATTGAATGCAAATACATTGGAAAATGGCTTTGTTCTGAGCTATGGAGCATTGTACATTCAATTATTCCATTTATGGCATAAAGTTCACATTGCCACTTTGATAAAGCATGCTTTTTGCAATTTTGTATTTCTTAAGCCTTGGACCTAATCTCTTGTTGCCAACAATATCCACAAACATCATGAAACTTGTACCAACTCTCACCAGACCTCAAGCTAGCCTGTACAAGCTTTGGGCATTGTCATCTCACCTTTTCTTCAAAAGCAAGCAAACTTGCAAAAGTCCACACAACTTGTGTATCTGATAAAACTAATACTTTGTATCATTTCAAATGATCTCATAACTTTGTTGCAAGCCTAAGACACAAATTGCTCACCTCTCAAACACCCTAAAACCAAAAACACCAAGTTCCTACCCAAACAGGGCATCATCGGCAGAACTCAAGCCATTTTGAAATTGGCTCGTGCGTTTTGTCTTTCAACCCTTCAAACACATTCCCTACAACACACCTGAACTATCCAGGCCCCTGTCCAGCAACTGTAACCCCTATTTCGAGCTTCACCATTTCCATTTTCTGAGTTTGCAGGTTTACTTCTACAGGGAGTTTCAAGCAACTTCAAGGCCAGCTGAGCATTTGGAAAGGTTGAGGGAACTTCAAGCAAGCTCACAAGTACTTCAGGCCTCACTCAAAGCGCGCACATTGCCATATCCAAACTCAACTGAACAAGGTATTTGTCAAGTTTCTATCTCTCTATTTAGGAATCATTAAGCTTAGGTTTGTGACGCAAAAATGTAGTATTTAAGTTGCTTGAGTTGTACATATGCATAGATTCCATTTATATCAACTGAGCTAGGAGTATTTGATTGTTGAAGTTGCTGAAAAAACTAGGTCAGAATTTAGGGCCACTAAAATTCTCCTTGGTCCTTTAGAGTTAGGTCATGTTCTTTATATCACTGGAATCGTGGAATCATGAGCTACATTTTTCATGTTATACATTTTTGATTTTATGCAAAGAATAGCAAGAACAGGTTTGAACTGAACAAGGGCGCGCGCGCGCGAAGACGAAGGTCAGGGAAGAAGTGGCTTGGGCCTGGAGCTTGGGCTTGCTTCTATTTGCACCCTCCATTCTGCTTCTGCACCCCCTGATCATTTTCTTTTATTTTTTTATATTTTTTGCATAATTTATATTTTCTGACTTTATTTATTTTTCTGAACATTTAAAATCACAAAAAATATTTTCTTTATTTTTTGCATTTTATCATATTTTTTTATTTATTTTTTTGCATAATAAATAGTTTGTTAGGATTTTATATTTTATTTTCTTAAATAAAACTTGTAAATAATTTTAAAAAATCATACCTTTTTATTTTATTATTTATACACTTAAAATAATATTTTCATACAATATTCAACTTTTTTAACATTTTGTATATATTATTATTATTTTTCTTAAACAAAAATGGATAAATAAATAATTAAAAAAAACAATATTTATTTTAAACAAAAATTAGGGTTTTCACCCCTTCAAAAATAATCATTTTATTTTTCTTATTTTAAGACTTAAATAAATTTATTTTTACATACATAAAATCAATACAAAAACATCTTTTGCATATTTACATTTTATTGCATATTTAAATATTTGCTTATTTATTTATTTGTACAATAAATTCAATTTGGTTGTAATAATTTTAGGGTTTTATTTTGAGCAATATCCCCCTATTCAAAACTTGTATCCCCCTCCCCATAATATTGTTGTAATAGTCTAGATTTACTTTACGCATTTTATTTCTTTCATATACCATGATAGTAAACTAGGGTTTTAAATGAAAAGACCAAAAATCAAACAAATAGCTAGACCTAATACAAGACAAAAATGCATGAAAATGACAACACATTGCACACAATCTCCCCTAGGGTTTCATCCACTTTGTTGCCTTAAAAATGGCCATGGTATGCATGCTAGGTATCTTGGCAAAACAAAACAAAACAAAAGATCATAGTCCCTCGATGACGCTATCTTTGTTGCCTAAAAACAAAATGATCTTAGTCCCTAAAATTTTCTAAGATACTTGACAATATTGTTATCATGGTCATACGATGACCCACGCCCGTCCCGTTTAACATCCAAAGATAGGTTTGTTTACCAAATACAATGGTAAATCAACAATGTCAAAGGAATAAAAATGTGTAGGAAAGACTTTTGAGTAAGTAGATAAGCTTATAGTTACTTGATCAATTTGCAAACCATCCTTGCTATTTTCAAAAACACACAACACAATTTCAAAACATTTTCAAACAACTTTCAAACATTGAAACATTTTTCAAAAGACAAACATCTTTGTATACATTCTTGCAAACAAGAATCACTACAAAGATTGCCTAAACAAAGTCCTCTTTTCAAAATACTTTCAAAACCACACAAAGCACTATTTCAAACAATTGGAAAAGCAAAGAAATTGATTTAAACAAGTAACTAAGAGCCCATGGAAAACCATGGATGAAAAGGGTGCTAGCACCTTCCCTTTTCATAATCTATCCCCCGAACTCAAGAAAACATCTCAACGGTCTTTCCTGTGCTTTTTGACCTTTCCTTTGGATAAAATAAAAAGTCGGTGGCGACTCTTGCTAAACTGAAACATTTGCGAACACAAACACGAAACCTCAAGTCAGTTCTCCCACCGTATCACACCTATTATGCTGCTGAATTGGTCTATTGGCATATCACTCTCCACAAAAGCTTGGTCCAATACCCTCATCAAGGATTCTCTGTGAGCAGATGAGTTCATCAATAAAGCCAAGATAGATATTTTTGAAGGAGTCTGCAGTAGCTGAGCTACAGTTCTATAGTCGCTCATCTTGATAATCTTCAAAATAACATCCATTTCTTTCTCTTACGTATCCCCACTAGTCTCACCCATATCCTTCTTGGATTCAACATTCTCAGCAATTTTCTTTCCAGCACTAACATCTCCTCGAACAACTGGTGCAAACACACGACCGCTGTGGGTCACCCTACTATTTTCAGCAATATTTCCAACATCAGGCATTGGCTGGATGGCAACTTCCACTCAATCCTCTAAGATTGTAACGTTGTATTTGTAGGTAACAACCTTATCTGACTTGTAGGGAACAAGACTCGGCAAACTAATTACCAATGGGGTAACAACTGGCTTGCTATAATATTCAACTTCAATATGGACGGGTGCCTCGAAACAAGGTAAAATGACGTTTACCCCTTCTTCAACACAATCAGTCATTATTGAGTCATTTCTGGAAAACAAATCCTCATCTGAGGAGAAATACTCATTCTCAAAGGCATACTCTTCATCTGACTCTTCTTTAGTCAAGCAAACCTCAATCAAATCAACTTCATGGTAATCATCCCTTTGACCTGTAATCTTGATTGTTCCATTGTCCAACAACAACTGAACACCTTTCTTCATGATTAAACATCCTCGAGAATCTCGAAAGCAAACTCGGCAAGATCCATATTGGTGTTCCACCTGACCATCCAAGTGGCAGAAAGTATCATGCAATTACACAAGGTCCTCATTCATATACTCTACATAAAAAATTTTGAATTCTCCCGGACATCCAGAAACCATATCCATCCCCTCTTCATACTCTGCCCTAGGCCTGATTATGTGGATGAGGCCCTCATCCATCATCTCCTGTAAATCAACCTTTATCTTATCGCAACCCTGTATGTCTGTACTGCAAATAACACAATCGGAATGGTCATGCGTATAGTAGCTAAATTCAAAGAGGTCTGCATGCATTTTCACCAAATCTCCTCTAACCAGATTGATATTAAAAATATGGAAGTCGCCTAGACAACCGACCACCATATTCACAGCATTTACTCCTCCATGCTTGGGTAGAGGATTGTCTTTCACTTTAGGGCCCACATCCTTGAAAGATAGAATACCAGACTTCACCAATTTCTGCACCTCAGTCTTCAAAGGATAACAATTCTCAACATTATGCCATGGTGCTCCCTGATGAAAAGCACATGTTTGGTCGGCCTTGTAATACGAAGGTAATGGTGATGGTACAACAGGAGGTGGTCGGGTCTGAACCAACTTCTTCTTAATCAATGCCGGTAGTAACTTTGTATAGCTCATTGGAATAGGGTCATAACTCTCCCTTCTCTGATTATACCCTTGATTCCCGTACTGGGACGGTCTCTGATAAGCAACGGTAGTTGGAGTTGTACCCACAACTGGAGTAACTGAGACGACTTGCTGATGACGTTGATAATTCCTTCTAGGAGTATTAACCTTCCTCTCTTGAATAACAGCATTTGCATCCCCTTCCTTCTTCTTGGTAAACCCATAATATGGATTTTTCACACCTCCAGATCATTTACTTCTCGTTAAACGACCCTCTCTCATAGCCTCTTCTAAGCGGATACCCATTCCTACCATTTCAGTAAAGTCACTCAGCGCACTTGCTACCATCCTCTCGTAGTAGAAAGCACCAAGAGTTTTCAAGAAAATCTTAGTCATATCCTTCTCTTCCATGGGAGGAATCACTTGGGCGGCTACCTCACGCCATCTTTGTGCATATTCTTTGAATGATTCCCTGTCTTTTGGAACCATGGCCCTGAGTTGATCATGGTCAGGCGCCATGTCCACGTTGTACTTGTATTGTTTGATGAACGCTTCTCCTAAATCATTGAAATTATTGATGTTAACACTATCCAAACTCATATACCACTTCAGCGCAGCACCGATCAAACTATCCTAAAAAAAGTGAATCAGCGGACGCTGATCATCAGTATGGGTAGACATTCTCCTTACATACATCACCAGATGAGCATGAGGGTAAGTGTTGCCCTTGTACTTCTCAAACTCCGGCACCTTAAACTTTGCAGGTATCTTAACATTTGGGACCAAGCATAATTCATTCACATTCTGCCCAAATAGCTCTTTTCCCCTGAGGGCCTTCATCTCTCTTTGCATCTTGTCAAACTGTTCTTGAAAATCATCCATTATTTCATAAAGACCCAAGTCTTCACTCGGTGGCAGGAAAGGACGACACACATCATCGTTAACAAACGGAACCATATTCACCGAAGGAGGTGCAACAGGAGCAGCATGCACCACAGGAGGTGCTGCAGTAATAATAGTCTGAATAATTGGAGTATCTTGAGGACCAAGGTTGAAACTTTCAGGCGCAAAATTCTATGGCATTCCCCAAGGGTAACCTTGAGGCATGCGACTCTGAACAACAGCTGGAGTGGCAGATACGGGAGCAGTTAGAGCTTCAGTAGTTTCCCTTATTGGTTGAGGTTGAACACTCAGTGGATGATTCTGAGCAGCCACTAGAGATTCCATCTTAGCAGTAAGATTGGTCATGCCGGCCTTCAAAGCAGAAACCTCCTCGCGCAGCTCGCAATTCTGTTGTTCTAAGTTGTTCATCTTCTTTCTGAAATTAGCCCGAGTGTTGTAGTGGTGAGTCAGCTTGTTGAACGAAGTAAAGAAGCTTGGTAAGACACCTGGATATGCATAACAAATGCAAAAAATATGTGCAATATGATGCATGGTGTGCGATGTACATGAATTTATTTTATTATTTAATATTTCAAGGGATTTAAAATTTATGGACATATTGCAAATATCAAAGTAATAACGCATTTGAAATACTGAAAATTTTTATTCTAAAAACTCCAAAATGGATTACAAGTTTCAACGATCCCAAGTACAAGATGAAAATAAAATCTAAAACCCTGAGAAGTAAAGCGATGGAGATCACTCTATATGCTGGCACTTCCCTGTGAACCTGGTAATCTGAGCCTTCAACCTCTGGATTTCTTTCGCATATCTGGTGGAAACCTCCTTCCAATCACCTGAATCAGGGAGTGAGCAAATGGCATCTGACTGAGGCTTAGGAGAAAATAAATCCCCTTGCCTCTCCATGGTCTCTACAGCACGTCTCTCAAGAATCTGAATCAAGTCGTCTTTCTCCTTCAAATCTGCTCTATAAGAAATCTCTAATGTTTGGAACTTATTCTTCCAAGCGTCCTTTTCATATTGCATCCTGACTAAAGCTAGTTGTAGCTCTTCTAGATCATCCAATAAGGGAGTAGTGGTCTTCATAAAAAAATCAGGCATAGGTGTTTCCCGGGAATACGGCATCTTCAACTGAATGGCTCTCGTTTGGACCCACTGAAGATATAGCTCCAACGAAACAATACCCCTAGGTCTCAAGTATTTCCTACTCTTCTTATGAATGTGACGCCAGGCCTTTGCAATATTCTCCCTAGCTTCCCTATGGTATTCTCCCTCCTTCAGAAAGAAACTACTCAAATGAATACTATTTAGTTTATCCCTCATCGGATAACCGAGTTGTCGTCGTGCAAGAACAAGGTTATAGTTAATTCCTCCCTTTGTACCAAGAAGAGGTACATTGGAGAAACTACCACAACTGTCAATAATCTCTATATCCTGGTAAGCTCGATGATACCAATCAATATCCGAGTGAGTAAGTTCCATGATCTAAGGAGCCCAACGAAGTTCCTTCTTGACATCCCAAAAAACATCAGACTGAGGCATATGAGAGATAAACCACCGGTACAACAGAGGCGTGCAACAGATAATCATCCCCCCATGGTAAGAATTCCGAAGATGAATAGAGTAATAAGCATCACCCAACAAGGTAGGAACTGGGTTTCCAATCATGAAGGTCCTAATAGCATTAATGTCAACAAACTTATCCACATTAGGAAATAAGAACAACCTGTAAGCAAGTAGAGCAAAGATGGCTTCAAAAGAGACTGTACTCTTCATCCTGGAAAAGTAACGATCTTTCTCCAATAAGAACTGAGCTGGTAATCCTCTAATCCCTCCTTTGGTAGTCATATGGGCTTCCACCTCAGACCTTCCCAGATGAATCAAAGCAGCAATCTTATGTGGTTTTGGCTCACCCTCCAAACCAGTAAAAGGAACACGATCGGTAACGAGTAAATCCAACAGATAAGAATACTACTCCAGTGTAGGAATTAACTGATAGTCGGGAAAAGTAAAGAAATGATACATCAGATTATAGAACTGGACCAAGGTCGAGAGAATACTGTCCTTCATCTTCAGCTTCATGAGAGAAATGGTGGATCCATACTTCTTCCGAAAATCTACAAAACACTCAATCTCGGGAATTAGACTGATCAACTCATCTATCTTGGGATATTTGAAACTGTATTTCCCGGTCTTTCTCTTTCCAGAATCCATGGTTAAAAAGTACCTGAGATATTCACAAATGGTCAACTTTTGAATCCCTTGAAATAAGATCTCTTCAAAAGATGCTTATGAGTGCATGGATGCATGATGCAACAATCACACACAAGATCACGCATATAGGGTTCATAGGTTCAACATCACGAGCATGAGGTCGAAGGTACTACCCATAAGGTATTGGTCTAAAAGTTATCACCTACCGAACAAGGTTCTAGAGGTTCCTAGAGTCTACATCCTTCCTTCGGATATTACCAACTTCCCGATTAACTTGGTAATTAGTAATATTCTCAAGAAAAAATTGTTCGAGCGTAGTATCGTGTGACAACTATTTCTGGATTACTCCGTCATAGCTTCCGCATTACACCTAAAAGGCCAAGATAGGTTAGGTATTCTACGGTTCTCAGCTTCAGCAGGCTCCCGGTTGAAAGCAGTACGTCTTCCCGATTACTCGGTAAACGACACTACAGTCAAAGGGGCCTCCACTGAGTGGGGGATCTCATGCCTCCTTTTTTAGGATTACTCCCTCAAATTTAACATGACTATATCGCCCGTCCTATCTTAAATTTTGTCCAAGTTTGGGTATAGAACTTATAAGTAATCACCAAGCAACCTGAAAACTGGAAAAATCCATATAAACATATATTCAACATATAACACATAAACAACAATAACACATATACAAACATAAACAAAGATAAGCTCAACCCACTTAGGGATGGACCAAAAAGAGGTCAATCTTTCCCCAGTGAAGTTGCAATTTTTCTGTAGCGGTAGAAATGTTAAGACTAAGCCATTGGATTGACTATACTTATACAGATCAAAATAAAAATCACCACCGCACTTTATTGTTTCCAAAGGAATGGGAAAATAGAGAATAACCCAAAAGAGGGGGAAGATTCAAGGTAAGGGGGTTGGTTATGCAAGGGGAAGGTATTAGCACCCTAAACATCCACGGTACTCCGTAGGAACCTCTTTGTAAAATCTATATATTTTGGCTATAAAATGTTGTATAAAAATTGGATGGTGGAGGTGAGAAAAGAAATATATTTTTATGGTTTTTGCACCCGCCGCGGTTGCAAACCTTTAGTGCCTACGTACCACCTTTTTGTGCAATAGGGGATCAGGGTACACATAGTTCCTCTTTAAAAAATTTTAAAAAAATGTGAGTGGGATGGTTAATTTTATGAGATAAGACATCATCGTCATTGTCCGTGTGGAAAACACACCTACTACCCACAATCATGAGAAAGGTGAATTTGCATCATCTCAAAGTGGAGGATATGGCTTGGATTTTAAAATCAACAATGCCTTACTCAACACCCAAGTGGAAAATATCTCTCTTCACTACATATTGTAGAAGTATAGTTGTTTGCATCACTACAAGGGTTGACAAGAGTCCAATCTTTCGAGAAAAGTTTTTAAAGTAAAAAGCCAAAGTGGCAAAAGGGCTTGAAATGAGATTGATTGACTTTTAGTCTTCTCACAAAAAATGCCAAAGTATTATTAAGTTGATTGAAGTTTATTTATGAAAATGTTTTGAAAATGCATGGACATAAGTCCAAGTTTATTATGAAAGTGGTTCAAGTTAAAAAATAAGAAGAGTTTTCAAAAGGAGGGAGAAGATTTTTGAAATTAAAGAAGATGGGAGGAGAAGAAGAGACTATCCTAAAGCATAAGGTAAAAGCTAGGGATAGGGATCATCTAACCAACAAGAAGCCAATACTTGACATTATGAGCCAAGATAGAATTATCATTCTTTGGATTGAAACCAAGCAAGCAAAGATACTAGACCTCTTGAAAGAACCAAACTTCAAGTGTATTAAGTCTTCATAAGAATTGGGCAGAGTAACGGCTATATACGGGTGAATTTCATATTACAAACAAAGAGTGTAATCACAATAACCTGCACACAAAACAAACAAACAACCCAATGTCTTGAGGTAAACCTCAAGAGCTCCAGACAAAATAATTAGATAAGGTCACAAGATCTCAAATCATAGGCCAAGGTTTCTAATCCTAAGTCCAAGAAGTCAAATGCTCCATAATGCCAAGGATAGTAACCAAATAGTCCAAGTATCATTAAGGATTTGATGGTTCATATTGATTATTAATCTTAAGAAAAGAAAAGAAAAGCTCAAGTGAGCAAAATAAAAATGACAAGAAAGTAAATGCTCAAATGAGCAAGGATGAAAATGGCATGAAATGTAAATGCTAAAAGTAAATAGTGCATAAAAATAAAAGGGGCATATAATAAAAATACAGGATAAAGTCAATTATTAGTGATTAGTGGTTAGTTGGATGATCATCTTGAAACTTGCATTTGGAATTCATTAGAGGATTGGTAGAACCAAAGCCTCCATACAACAAGTTGCATTTGCTTTTGTCAAGTATATCATCCATTTGGAATCCTCATAAGTACCATTTAATGATCAACAATGTTTAAGTGATTCGCGTTGACCAAAAGTGTTATAGATCCATTAGAGGATTGGTAGAACCAAAGCCTCCACATAATAAATCTCAAAGTTGTTGGATCAAGGAGATCAAATTAACATGCTTGGGCTTGCAAACATAATTTTGGGCCACGAATGATCATTTATTCGAATCAGGATAAAATTTAGCGCTATGTTAAGCAATCGTAAGTGGACTTATGTAGAAGTCGCACCTATTTTGAGGCTGGTCAATAGCAATTTATGCACCGTTTGTTTTGAGACATGATATAGAGATCATGCTCCAATAACACTTAGTGCAATAAGAAAGGGATGAGATGAAGAGGGGTGGGAGAGAATATACAAACCACTTTTGAATTAAATTTAATCAAACTATTATTAAAATCATTCATCCATTTTTGTGGAGTTAGACTCAACACCAGGGATCCAATGATGTTAATAAAGTTCATGATCAAAAATTTAACCCAAGATCAGATAGAAAATAGTCACAAAATAATATTGCATTTTAATATATACAAAAAAAAGGTTTTAGAAATATTTAAAATAGAAATAAGGGATAAAAATATAAACTATGTTCAAATTAATCAAGAAATAAAAAGTAAGACTATAGAAAAATCAGAAATGGACTCAAATATTTTTATAAAGTTTTTTGGTAATTTTTTTAAAGTCAGAAACTATTTTAAAAATTAAAAGAAATGAGTAAAGTACACCAAAAACGATAAAAAATAACAAAGTCAAAAACAAAAATAAAATAAGGTCACCAATATTTGTCACAATATCATTTGATCATTCCATAATTTTTTCAGAATTTAAAAATGCATAAAATTATTTTTAAAAATTTAAAACAATTCAAATAAAGTGAAAATTTATTAAAAAAAATGCCAAAACACAATATTAAATTGTGAGAAACTAAAAATCAGAAAGAGAATAATCAAAAATATTTTTCATAATTTTTTCAGATTTTTTGGACTAAAAATGAATTTTCTATGATTTTTTGAAGTTTAAAACAATTAAATATAAAAATCAGAAAAGAAAATAAAAACCTAAAAAATTGGGCCATCTGATCAATGTCAAAACGCATTAGTAAACATATCAAGTGGACCTGGCGCGTTGTGCATGTTATGGACTTTAGTGAATAATGCATGGGATCATTAATTAAATCAGATCTTTGAAAAACACAGATGGTGCGCCTTCATTGGTTGGAAGATGACACGTTGGTCATCTTCAACCTCCGGCCAGTCCCAAAACGGGATTTGGAAGGAATGTTTTGAAAAGGGATTTGAAATTCCATGGTCAAAACATGTTTCCAGTAAGAAGCAAGTGTTGCGACTAGAACCAGGGCAATGCGAGCATCACAATGATATCAAAGTTTTGAAGAATTGATGAAGGAATCTACCTATTGAAGTTGAGTTGCAGAGCTCTGAAACTGGACTTCTATGGAGCAATATAGGGCACGATTCTTGAATGTAATTATATGGTTAGCTTCAGGGAAGATCAAGGTAGGTGAATTAATTAAAAAATTGGATTGAAAAAGGCTTGAGAATAGATTTCAAAGTTGCTGAATTTTGAGTTATGGAACAAGTTTGGCTGGGTGATTCTGGCTATCCAAGCTTGAGGAAATGAATGGGCGATGACCCTCTATCTATAGGGAATCAAATGGAATGTCCAAGCGTGTGAAATAATGAAGTTTGGAGGGAAATCGTGTGAAGTTAAAAACAAGAAAAGTGTGACTTCCAATTTGATCAAAACTCATCCAAAACCCGCGTTTTGTTGTGCTAATCAATTCTGGAACTTCATTAAACATGTTTAGAGGCATAAACGCGTGGAAAACTTGTGATTAGAAGCCAAAACAAATACTTCAAATTCTGACTTATGGGGAAACTTCAGTTCCAAGTTACCAAGTTCAATCCAATGGAATTCTCATCTCAAGGGGTCTTAGGGCATGATTCTTGATGCTTTAGAAAGATGAGTTTACAAACTTTGCAATGGAAAAAGAATGGAATCAAATGGATGCTTTAGCTGAAAGTTGCATTGAGTCAAAGTTGAAGAAAAAAATATTGACTTTCCATACTTAGAAATATTTCAAGTTTTTCTTCAAAAGTGACATATAATGTCTTGCATCCAAACATGGCCTTTCACTTGGATTTTGCTCTTGACCAAAAAGGATGGCATGAAATAGACCTCTTGAATGAAATTTTGGGACTTTAACCATTCAAAATATCCAAAAACTGAGAGAGTTATGAATTGTTAAAGTTGGCAAAAAATCAAGAAATGACCTATAATCTTTTGTATCCTTAAGGCAACTTCTATCCATTTTCTCACTTTGCACATAAAAGAAAGCATAAAGTTCACATCCTCAAGATCATTGTGGAAAAAGAATGGGCTGGTGATAAAAATTGACCAAGTTATAATCATTTGAAGTCACACATGGAAAATTGGGGATTCATCTGAAGGACTAGTAATCTTTCTTCTTCATAAAGTTTCTTCCACATGAGAACTCCTTGGAACTTTTGAAGTGATTTATTGAGAACCCTTTAAAGAGAAGGATGTATTTGGAATCACTCCAAAATACCAAAATATGAGCAAGATATGCTTCTTTGCAGTTCAAAACCCTAGCTCCTAGATCAAGAAAAATGCCTTGAGGAACTTTGACAATTTTGAACAAACTTCTTGTACCAACACAAATGATTTGTAAATATAAGTTGTTTAGGATGATAATGAGAACTCATAGCAACTATAACCACTTCCATGTCTTGAGAATTGAGAGAGATATGTACTTGTGACCAATGGGAACAAAGCTTTGTCCAAGCATGACAACTTCTCCAATCAATCCCTTGTGCTTTTGAACCAAATTTGATAATCTTGAAATGTGGTGAACCAAAATAACCTTGCCATGCCATTTCTTCCAAAACAACTTCAATGGCGAGGTTTGAACTTCTCAAGCTTCATTAACTAGGGCATGGAAATAAACTCATGAACCCATGGATCAACTTGCTAAGCCACATTGCTTTTACCTACATTATTAACAAGTAAGACAAACCCAAATTGCATTTTGTTAATTAGAAAGAAAATCAAGACAAATCATTCATGATAACAAAAGAAAACAAGTCAAGGTGCTTGGTGATTCCTCAAAGAGAAAAGCTAAAGATAGGGAGGAGAACCAAGAAACCTATTGTGATCTTATTGTGATTGAATCAACATGGAATGATGAAGGGATCTTATGGGCAAAAGTTGGGGTACAACAATAAGCGCTGCAAGCGATGGAAGAACTTAAATCAGAAAGATAAGAGATGGAAATTCTACCATGAAAAACGTTGGGGGATTATAGCAGGATGGCTGACGCTGGACAAATATACTTAGATTTCAATGAGCTAACCCTACAATTATTTAGATTTAAAAAATTATACTTTTAGGTTTGAAGGAAAACCCATTCGACATGAAAATAATCAAAGACCCTTGGGATCATCTTTATAAATTCTATGATACTTGCTTATTATCCAAACCAATTGATGTAACTAACGATCATGTAAAATTACATTTGTTTGGTTTTTCTTTGATAGGCGACGCTGAGGATTGGCTATAATGTAAACCAAAAGGTACTATATATTCAGACCAAGAAAGAACGGGAAGACAAGTTTGTGGAGAGGTATTATTCAAATGCTCAATTCATGGAAAGTAAATATGCCATTTCCAATTTTGACCAAGACGAGTCGGAGTCATTGTCTGATCATGGGAAAGGTTCAAGTTATTACTCTTTAAGTGTCTGAATCATAATATGAGTGATATGGAATAGATGACACACTTTATCAATGAAAAGAAAACACCTACAAGAATGCATCTCGATGCCTCAACTGGATGTACCTTAAGAACTAAGAATGACGACGAGGTAGAAACTCTTATTGAGAATATGTACCAGAATGAATATCGCTCAAGCAATCGAGCAGTGGTGAAAAAGGGTGTTTTTGCAGTATATTCAAACACAAAATTATCATCTCAAATGGAAGTACTTTATAAACAATTATTTGTGTCACAATTATATAGGGAAAATGTGAGCCAAGTTCAAACACTTAGTTGTGATTTATATGGGGAAGGATATTCAAACAAAATTTGTGTACCAAAAGTTGAGTGTTAAAGCTAAATATGCAAAGTTTCAAAAAGAATAATCCATATTCTAACACATAAAATCATGGTTGGAAGGATCATTCCAATTTAAAATGAAGCAACAATTATACTTTAAATGTTAATCAAGGACTTCAACAAGTTCCTGAAGCACCTCAACCTAAACCATCACCTCTAGAGAAAGCGTTGTCCAACTTCATAAAAGCAACTCAAACAAGTTTTGAAAAACTTAGGGAAAATAAAGAAGATATATTTAAAATGTAAAGGGGTGGATAAAAATTAAATCTCCATGAACAAAACCACTGAAGCATTTATAAAAAATTTGGAAATGCAAATCGGTCAATCATCTCGGCAAATTGCAACACAAGTTAGTTAAACTGGGGGATTTATTAGTAACATTGTAGATAACAGAAAAAATGAAAGTTGAAAATCAATTAAGTTGGGAAATAGAGTGGTACCTTTAGACCCATATGTGATCTAGGAAAAGAAAGAATTGAGCAAGGTTAAGGAAAAGAGTGGACAAGAGGTGGTAGTTGAAGAAGCGGTTTAGAAAATGAGGTAACTAGTGAGGATGAAGTTAAAGGATACACCTTTCAGAAATTCATATACAAGAACTCACCTTTTGAAGAATCAATAAGTAAATCTTGAATGAGCCAAATCCTGAGCTACCCGATTCCATTAAATCTCCATACTCAATTCTAAAGAAGAAACCTAAGACAAAGATGGAAGTGAGTCAGTTTAAAAATTTCATTGAATGTTGAAGAAAATACATGTAAATATTCCATTTTATGAATCTCTCAAATAGATGCATGCTCGAACAGATGCATGTTTATGCTATATTCATGAAAGAGCTCTTAGCAGGAAAACAAAAGTTAAAATATGACGGGCACATTGCTTTGGTAAAAGAGCACAACACTATTATTTAGAGGAAGCTTCCACAAAACCTTATTGATCGAGGTAGGTTTACTATTTATTTTTCTATTGGTTCACTAAATATTGATCATGATTTATGTGATCTAGGTGCTAGAATTAATCTAATGTCACTATCTATGATGAGAAAGTTAAATTATGGGGAACCCAAAATGACTCAGATGACTTTGACATTAGTTGATTATTCTGTCACCTATCTATATGGAGTGCTTGAAGATGTCCTCGTTAGAGTCGATGACTTGCTGGTTCCAGCATATTTTGTGATTTTAGACATGCCTGATAATTCTGAAACACTACTACTCCTCAGAAGACCATTATTGGAAGGTAAGGCTCTCATTAATATGGAAATAATGAATTTAATATTGAGGTTTAACAATGAAAAATTTATATTCAACATGTTTGATGCAATAAAGAACCAAAAAGAAGACCCTCAGTGTTACAGAATAGACATGATTGAAGAAAGACCCAAGAGGTACCAAGATAAGAATTTGGTGAGAAGAGAATTTCAGGAAAGACCAAAAGTTTGGGTTGTACAACTCTCAATTTATGTGGTTTTTGGGTCCTTTTATTGTTAACAAGGTGTTTGCATATGGTACAATAGAAGTATAGGATCTAGAAGATTCGCGTGCCTTTACTCTAAAAGGAAAAAAAGGATTAATATATATTCGGGAGAAGGGATACTAGCTGAGGAGATGTATGTATAATGCGCAAAACCTTAGATGTAAATATTCAAGCTAATTACCTTAAAGAAGCACTTAATAGGAGACAACCCGTCATAATTTTTTTAATTCTTATCGCAATTTAAATTTCGTGCAAGTTAATTTTAATTTGTTTAATACTTTGCTATTTTGTAGTATGTTTCTAAAGAAAGAGTTGTGCTAACAAGGAGAAAAGGAAGTAAGTGAAGAAGAGTAAGCATAAAAAACTAATGGAGAAAAGAAGACGTGGCTACTGAAATTCACGCGCTTGTGATGGGTCCATCGTGGCGGTGTTACTACTATATCACTACAGCGACTATTTCCATTAAGGTCGCGATGGATACGGTTGTACCCCAAAATTTTCCCTCTCATTCTATTCAAGGAATTATAATTGAGGTCCCCAATTGCTCAAGGTTGACCAATAATTGACAGATAAATTCTCCTCCTAAGCAATGGATTTCCATCTAAGGTTTCATTTCTCACAAAGAATTTTGGTTTGCAAGGGCTTCAAATGATTTTCATGGCACCCTATACGCCTCAGCATAAGGGCATAACTGAAAGAAAGAAAAGAAGTGTACATGACAAGGTGTAGGTCGAAAGCTAAGAATACGCCTAAGAGCTTTTGGGTCAAAGCAGCTTCGACAACAATACGCAATCTAATTTGATGCCTAATGAAGCACTAGGATCGAAGGAAGGATAATTTGAAAGAAAGCGTGAGAAGGCTCTTGTGAAGTCTTCTATTGATGAAGAGCAAGTAAAGAGCGTCATCAAAGGGTTCATTTTTGAACCATGGAAATATAAGCTATTCAGAGCATTACAAGGAAGGACATTTCGATTGCCATGTTGTTTGAATTGGCGCTTCAAAAAGAAGAAGATGTTGAATTCGAAAGCTTTGATCTTATGGTTCGAAGGACATACAACCTTAAAACATGGTGTGTGTGATACAGTGAGAGAAATGACTTGGGTTTTGCGTTTGTTTTCGCAAATGTTTCGGTTTAGCAAGAGTCGCCACCGACTTTTTATTTTATCCTAAGGAAAGGTTAAAAAGCACAGGAAAAACCTTTGAGATGTTTTCTTGGGTTCGGGGAGTAGATTATAGAAAGGGAAGGTATTAGCACCCTTTCTATCCATGGTTATCCATGGGCTCTTAGTTACTTGCTTAGATCACTTGCCTTGCATTTTAAATTGTTTGAAATGGTGCTTTCAATTGTTTGAAATGGTGCTCTGTGTGTGATTTTGAAAGATGTTTTGAAAAGAGGCCATTGTTGTGGCAACCTTTGTAATGATCCATGTTTGAATGTATACAAAGGTGTATTGTCTTTTTGAAAAGATGTTTCAATGTTTTTTTGAAAGTTGTTTTGAAAGTTTGTGTTGTGGAGTGTGTTTTGAAAAATGGCAAGGATTTGTTTTGCAAGTTGGTCAAGTAACCAAGAGCTATCTACCCTAAATTTCTCAAAGATCTTTCCTATGTTTTAACCCTTTTAACAGTATTGTTCCACCATTGTATTTGGTGGACAATCTTGTGTTAGCATGTTAACGGGACGGGCGCGGGTCATCGTTTAGGCCATGAATGCAATAATGCCAAGTATCTTTGGCAATTTTTCCTTCAAGGGACTTGATCATTTTTTAGGAAACTTAAGAAACCGTCATCGAGGGACTATGATCATTTGATTTGTTTTTGTTTTGCCAAAGATACTCAACATGCAACATGGCCCATTTTTGAAGGCAACAAGTGGAGTAACCCTAAGCGTGCAAGTGTGCATTGTGTTATCCATTTTCATGCATTTTTGTCTTTGAATTTAGGTCAAGCTATTTGTTATTTTATTTGCATACAAACCCTAAGTCTATCATGGCATAATTTGAAAGCTTTTAAATGCGGAAATTTAAAGTCCTAAATTATTACAACATGATTATGGGGATGGGGGTACAAATGTTTGAATGGGGGGATATTTAGCAAGAAATTAAATCTAAAACTATTACATCCATATTGAATATACAAATATCAAATTGTACAATATTTAAACAAATATAATAAATATGCAAAAATGTATTATGCACAAAAATGATTTTTTATGTATGTGAAAGTGTTTTTCAATATGAAATATAAACAAAAATAAAAAGGTCAATTTTTGGTGATTTTTATTGTCTTAGGGTTAAACCCTATTTTTTTTTTAATAAACATTTTTATTTATTGAGAATATACAAAATAAATTAATTTATGCACAAAATAAAAAGTATATGGTTAAAAAGGTATTTTTGATGTCACATATTAATAAAAATGAAAATGTATTATTTTTATATTTTTGTCCTAAATATCTAATAAAATATACAAGTATTTATATTATATATTAAATATACTAAATATATATACCAAAATAAAATATTAATTATTTACAAAAATGTATTTTTTTTAGAAAATATTTTCAAAATGTAAATGAAAAATAATGACTGAAAATAAATATATTTTTGTATTTCTTAGTGTTTTAAATAAAAAAAGGAAATATATTTGTTTATATATATATATATATATATATATATATATATATATATATATATATATATGCTAAATAAAACAAATAAATGCCAAATAAATGCAAAAATGGGTGGAAAATATTTTTAATGTTTTTTATGTTTTGATAAAAAATATCAAGTCAGAAGAAAAAATAAAAAAGTCAAAAATAATGGATATTTCACACAATGGGCCAGGGGGGTGTAAATGAAAAAAATGGGTGTGAACAGCAAGGATAGCTCAGGCCCAGCCCAAGCCATCATCTTCTTCCTCCAGCTTCTGTCAAACGCGCGCTTCTTTGTTCAAAATACAAACTCCTGATTCTTTGATTTTTAGCAAAAACTCATAACACAACCAATGTAGAGCATTAAATCACGATTCCAAATATGTAAGAAACCTAACCTAACTCTAAGAAACCAGGGAGAATTTCTCCATCCCCAATTTCTGACCTAATTTTTCTTCAATGTTCATGGCCAAAATTCTCACAGCACGCATAATATAAATGAAAAGTAAATACATGGATGGATTCAGGGCTATGAGTAGAACATGTTTTCTTCACAAACCTAAGCTTAATCATGCCTGGATAGAGAGATAGAAGTTCATGTTTTTACCTGTTTCAGCTTGACTTGAACAGAACAATGTAGCAACTTCCAATGGATTTTGAGCTTTTGTACAGCTTGCCTGAAGTCCAAGGATGCTTCTCCAACTCCTAGCTTGCTTTGAAATCAACTGAATCGTGCTATGGAAGTCAACCTGCACAGCTTGAAAATAAAAATGGCAAACGTGGTTATGGGTGTTACAGCTTGAGTTCAATGCTTGAGATAACTTCAGTGGATGATATGGAACATGTTTGAACTCTTTTTGGCCAAAGTGCACGAGTGGAAATGTTTGTGGAAGTCAAGTTGCAGAACTTGCTCTGTTTCTGCAGCAAGAGGGTGTTTTTGTGTTTGAGGAGGTTTGAGGGGTGGTTGATTCGTGCCTTAGGCTTGCTTGGATGTATCAAAGATGAGGACAAGGTTTGTGTTTGGTTGTGCTTGCAGGAAGTGAGAGTTGGTATGAGTTTGCCAAGTTTCTTCTAATGTAAGCAAGGATATGTCAACTTGTGATATAGGCCTGTCCAATGTCCTTAAGCATGCTGTATATCTTGTTCTTGATCAGAGGAATTTGTGTACAAATGCTAGCCTCAAAGATCTGGCTCATGCCTCTTGGATTTGTTATTTGACATAAAGCACTACTTTATCAAAATGGCAAATATGCTTTTTCCAATTAAGGGTTAATCTTGCATGTAATGACCAAATGAACAAAATAACACCTTAGCACAATTGTTAGGCATTTAATTATGGTGTGCGAAACTGGTTTTGAGGCCTGCAAGCTAGCTTTGTACAAGTTGATTTGAAAAATGCCAATGTTATGAACATGCTTTGGTCAAGAACAAAAGTGAATTTTGCCCAACTTTGCAAATTCGATTCTCTCTAACCACAAGGGTGTTTGAGAAGTTCTGGGACAATTTGGAAAGCTTGGAAAGGGTACTACAATCCATATTTGTAATGCAAATTGAAACTCCAAGTGGAAGCATGTGAAAAATGGCCAAGAAGTTGGACAAAAATCCTGCCTAGAATAGGTCAAAATTTCTCTAAGTTAAAAATGTTTTGCACCCTTGTTCCAAAAATCATAACTTGGGCTACAAGCTTCCTTTGAGAAAACTTTGTGAATAAAAGTTGTAGATTGTGCAATGTACTACAACTTTTATGTTTTGAGTTTTGTTTGAATCCATTTGCATCTTGGTGAAAAAATGGGACAAAGTTAGGGGAAAATAAGGAAATTTATAACTTAGAAAATTTCTAAGTTATGAAATTTCTTCATTTTAAACCCTAATTTGCAATTTTGGGTTTCTTGATGAACAAGTTTTATAATTTGACATGTATTGATGAAAAATGAATCTTGGCACTTGATTTTGACCAAAAAGTCAAAGTTTGACTTTTCAGTATACAGTCAAATTTTGATCAATTGATTGGAAAATTCATCTGTCAATCTTGTGCATTTGAGATTTTTTTAACTTGTTGAATGGGTCAAGACAATGACATTGAGTCCTTGAGTCCATATGTGAGCTTGGTTTGCCATTGGTTAGGTCAAACAGTCAAAAATTGCCTTTGTGCAGTCAAAACCCTAAAAATGACCATTTTGCCCTTTTGGTAATCTGATCAAATTTCTTGTGGAATTGTGATCCAAACTTGACCAAATGGTTCATATGAGTTCATTATGTTTATGTGGGTCAAAAATTATGAAGTTTGACTGTCAATTGGCCACAATTGACTTTTTCCCCAATACAATTGATTTCTAGGTCAACTGTCCAATTGACTGGGCAAAGATTGGAATCAAGGCTTGAAACTTGGTATGGATAAGCTTGTGAGTCCAACATGAAGCATGAAAGTCACTTTGGGAATTTTAGGTCAAAACATCTTTGTGCAAACTCAAACCCTAATTTGGGTCAATAGTGCAAGGAGGGGTCTTGGGCAGAGCAAACCCTAACTTGATCCTGAGCTCCAAGAGTCTTGTGGTGTGAAAATGCTGATGAAAAGGGAGGGAAAATTTTGGGGTACAACAGTTGCCCCTGTTCAATCTTCTTGAACCTGAAGAGTTAGATTTGCAAGCTTGCTTTTCGCAACTCAAGGGTAAAAGGAGATTGGACACTATAGTGCCCTTAAATTTGCACTCGTCAAGACATGGATGCGGGAATGGGCTTAAAGATTCCATTTGGAGATGGGCTTAGAGATGCCATCTGGAGAGGTGATAGAGGAATGGGCTTAGAGATGCCATCTGGAAATTGCTGGTAGGAGGATGGGCTTAGAGATGCCATCTGGAATGTTTATTGAACCGTAATGTGATAGATCAGAAAAATGAGGATCAAAATGGTATCCGTGTCTGGAATGCATTTGAGCTGTATCTGGAGACTGAGTTTGTATGAGCAAAAGAATGGCCTCCGCATCTGGGGCGTATCTGAGCTGTAACGGTGTTTGAATGTAGAATGAATATCAGAATGACTACCGTGTCTGGAGTGTATATGTATTGTATCTGGGTAACAGAGAAGCATCTGTTCATGGAGTAATTGCGTGCTGGGGACAAATTCTGAATGAGTGACAGAATGGCAACCTTGTTTGGAGCGTATATGGACTGTATCTGAAGTTGAGATTTGTATGAGTAGCAGAATGACTTCTGTGTCTAGAGTGTATCTGAAACTGTAACTGGGATTGAGATCCATATGACTAATAGAATGACTTCCGTGTATGGAGTGTATCTGAAACTGTAACTGGGATCTAAATAAATGACAGAATGACTTCCGTGGCGAATGCACTGGGGAGAATCAAACTGCTGTAGTAAGGGTCAGAATAGTATTCGTGTTTGGAATGCACTGAACCTTGAGGTTGATAAATGAATCTGAATGAGAGATAGAATGGTTGTCGTGTCTGGAGCGTATCTAGTCTGTATCTGATTGCTGTAGTCTGAATGAGTAGTAGAATGACCGTCGTGTCTGGGGTGTATCCATACTGTATCTGACTTGAAATTCTGAATGAGTAATAGAATGACCGCCGCATCTGGGGTGTATCCATACTGTATCTAAATAATTGTTAATGATAGCCTTTTAATCTTATCCTGAAAAGGATGAAATGTTAGCTAAAACACAAAGTTATGTTGCATGATATGTATGATGCAATATATATGTTATATCAATGTTTATGATATATGAATGTAATGAATGTGCATGTAAGCTGATGAGTTATCTTGCTAAGGATAGATGAATCCTGGATAGTCGGAGATGAGAGAATCTTGATTGTTGCCGGGGAAAATGAATTATTGACTGCTACAGGGGAATGCAGGAATCTCTGAGTGTTAAAGCTGAGATATCCTTGTTGACTGCTGACTGCTTGGGGAGTGAAGATCTTCAGTTGTTGAGGGATTTTAGGACCACTGCTGGGGATTGAAAAGCCCTTAGTGACTTGTAGGGAATGAGAAATCTGATGATCTCTACTGGGGAGTCCCGAACCTAGTAGACTTATGTTGGAGAAGTAAGACTGAGGATCTTCAGTCTGGTGGGAAGTATCTCTGTGGGGAGAAGGTTCACTAGTCTGGTTCCGCTGGGGATTGATAGTTGGAAGTGTTAGCTCCGCTGTAGATTGGTAGTTTTGACTTCAACTAGGGATAGGATTTTCAGATTTTTAAGGCTCCACTGGGGATACTGAAACTTAACTCTGAGGGGAATTGAGTTCTAGAAGGCTCTCTGGCTGGGGAAATCAGTTTTGGAAAAAGCTTATGTTCTGCTGGGGATCCTGAAGTTTAATTCTGTTTGGGGAATTAAGTTCTAGATTTTGACTTTGTTGAGGAATTTGGAGTTTAATTATGCTAGGGATTCCTTCTGAAAGGTCATCAAGATATCTATCTGTACCCTTAAACTATCTACAATCATCTTTCTTGATTTGTAAGAGAATGATTATGTTCAAATGTATATGCCTATTTAACAAAACATTGGATGTTTCTCAAATAAAACATAAGTGCAAAAGAGAAAAAGGACGACAAAGCAAATTTCTGTATTTGGAAAAGTATTTGTATTAACTTTTTATGAGTATCTTTGTACAAAGGAGACAGACATCCTAGTAAGAGGATGTTGTCGTAAAAATTGAAAATTTTATACAAAAGAAAGATGGCTATGTGAAATGGGGTTCCCATTCTGCTATAGCCTTCACAACTCTGAATATCTTGTCCATTCAATGCTTCGTACGCCGATGATTGGATTGATCAGAAGCTCGGAGCTTGCTGATGAAGAGATTGTCCTTTAAAGTGATCTGACGAGACATAGTCATACGCTTTAATTCCATAACTTTTGCCTGGACCGCCCTCTCGGGTTTTCGATCCACCGGGAAACCCCTTTTTGCCCAAGCCGCCCTTTCGAGTTTTCGACTTGCCGGGTGTACATATTTTTTTTTGTTTTATCCCTAATTTTTGCCTGAACCGCCCTTTCGGGTTTTCGGTTCACCGGGATGGCCATTTTAGCCCAAGCCGCCCTTTCGGGTTTTCGACTTATCGGGTTGTTTTATGCATAGTATCTTTTGACTATGTCTGTGTTTGCAGGGTGTGGCAAATCGTCGCTGTCCATGGTGGTCAGAATCATTGCACCACCAGAAAATATGCTCTTGATCACAAATTGTCCTTCGTAAGTAGGAGTCCATTTTCCCCTGGGATCACTTTGCGGCAAGATAATCTGCTTTATTACGAGATCTCCGACTTGATATACTTGACGTCTGACTTTCTTGTTGAAAGCCTTGATCATCCGTTTTTGATACGTCTGACCATGGAAAACAGCAGTGAGTCGTTTCTCGTCGATCAAATTGAGTTGATTAAGTCGGGTCTGAATCCAATCGTCTTCATTCAAACCAGCGTCCTTCATAATCCTTAAAGAAGGAATCTGAACTTCCATGGGCAGGACAGCTTCCATGCCATATACCAAAGAAAATGGGGTTACCCCTGTTGAAGTACGTGCCGTGGTACGGTATCCATGTAGAGCAAATGGTAACATCTCATGCCAGTCCTTGTAGGTGACTGTCATTTTCTGAATGATCTTCTTAATGTTTTTGTTCGCAGCTTCAACAACACCGTTCATCTTCGGCCGATAGGGAGATGAATTGTAATGATAAATCTTGAACTTTTCGTATAGAGCGGTGATCATAGTATTGTTCAGATTAGTATCGTTGTCTGTAATGATCCTGTCTGGGACACCATACCGGCATATGAGATTTTGTTTGATGAAGCGGGCAACCACATTTTTTGTGACGGAGGTAAAAGAAGCTGCTTCGACCCACTTGGTGAAATAGTCAATAGCGACCAGGATGAAGCGATGTCCATTGGATGCCATGGGCTTGATCTCTCTAATCATGTCAATGCCCCACATTGCAAATGGCCAAGGAGCTGTCAGAACCTTGAGACGAACAGGAGGAATATGAATCTTGTCAGCATAGACTTGACATTTGTGGCAAGTACGAGAATGTTGATGGCAATCAGCTTCCATGGTAGACCAGTAATAGCCTGCCCTTAGAATCTTCTTAGCCATTGTATGCCCGCTCAAGTGGGTGCCAAATGTACCGTTGTGTATCTCGGTCATGATTAACTCTGCTTCAGCTTTATCCACACAACGGAGTAAAACACAATCATGGTTGCGTTTATAGAGGATGTCGTTGCTCAGGAAGAACTTGGCAGCAAATCTCCTTAGGAACTTCTTGTCATTTATGGAAGCTCCTTCGGGATATTCTCTAGTCTGGAGATACCTTTTGATTTCGTGAAACCAGGGTTGTTCCACTGCTTCTTCGGTATTAATCTCATGACAATGCGCCGGTTCATCCATTCGCTCGATGGTGATTTGGGGAGCCTCGTTATCCCAGTTGAGTTTAAACATGGAAGACATTGTAGCCAGAGCATCTGCTAGCTGATTCTCTTCTCGCGGGAAATGCTCGAAGGTGATTTGCTCGAAATGAGGCAACAATGTCAGGACATGTTCTTTGTATGGGATAAGGTTAGGATGTTTGGTATCCCACTCTCCCTTGATTTGACTGATAACCAAAGTCGAGTCCCCAAATACGATCAAAGATTTGATCCCCAAGTCTATAGCAGCCTTGAGACCAAAAATGCAAGCTTCATATTCGGCCATGTTGTTGGTACAGCTGAAGCAAAGTCGGGCCGTGAAAGGTGTATGGCAACCTTCCGGGGAAATGAGTACCGCACCGATACCGTTTCCAAGTGAATTTGAAGCACCATCAAAGTACAGGGTCCATCGGGATCCATTTTCAGGTCCGTCATACGGTCCGTTACCTTCAATGTTGTCCAAAGTCATGATGTCCTCGTCCGGGAAATCGAATCTCATGGATTGATAATCTTCGATAGCTTGATGAGCTAGATGGTCAGCTAGTACACTCCCTTTTATAGCTTTTTGGGTGGTATACTGGATGTCATACTCAGTCAGGATCATTTTCCATCTAGCGATTCTTCTAGATAAAGTAGGCTTCTCGAAGATATACTTGATAGGATCCATTTTGGAAATCAGCAGAGTGGTATGAGTCAACATATACTGCCTTAGTCGGAGAGTAGCCCATACCAAAGTGCAGCAAGTTTTCTCGAGCAGTGAGTAGCGAGTCTCACAGTCAGTAAACTTTTTGCTAAGGTAATAAATGGCATGCTCTTTTCGACCAGACTCGTCATGTTGGCCCAGTACGCACCCCATTGAATTGTCCAAAACGGTCAGATACATGATCAGCGGCTTTCCTTCGATGGGTGGCATCAGAATAGGAGGTTATAGCAAATACTCCTTGATCTTATCAAAAGCAGCTTGGCAATCGTCGTTCCATTTGACTACCTGATCTTTCTTCAATAGTTTGAAAATTGGCTCACAGGTAGACGTCAGATGAGAGATGAATCTGGCAATATAGTTCAAGCGCCCCAAGAACCCTCTAACCTCCTTTTCAGTACGGGGGGCCGGCATTTCTTGTATAGCTTTCACTTTTTCTGGATCGACCTCAATGCCTTTGTTGCTGACAATGAATCCTAGAAGTTTACCAGACCTAACTCCAAAAGTGCACTTACTTGGATTCAGCCTGAGTTTGTACTCCTTCAACCTGGCAAACAGCTTTTGCAAATGTTCAAGGTGCTCCTCCTCTGTTTGTGATCGAGCTATCATGTCGTCTACGTAAACTTCGATCTCATGATGTATCATATCATGAAACAAAGCTACCATGGCGCGCTAATAAGTTGCCCCTGCGTTCTTCAGTCCGAACGGCATCACCTTGTAACAGAAGGTACCCCACTGTGTAACAAAGGTTGTTTTCTCCATGTCCTCGGGGGCCATTTTGATTTGGTTGTAGCCCGAGAATTCGTCCATGAAGGAAAATACCTTGTGTTGAGCCGTGTTGTCAATCAAAATATCGATATGCGGTAGCGGAAAATCATCTTTACGGCTGGCCCTGTTCAAATCCCGGTAGTCCACACACATTCTGACCTTGCCATCTTTTTTGGGAACCGGCACAATGTTAGCAACCCACTGTGGATAGGATGTAACAGCCAGAAAGCCAGTGTTGAATTGCTTCATTACTTCAGTCTTAATCTTCTCAGACATGTCAGGCCTCATTCGGTGGACTCTTTGCTTGATCGATGGACAATCCTCTTTTGTAGGGAGACGGTGGACCACTATATCCGTGTCTAAACCCGGCATGTCTTCATAAGACCAGGCGAAGATTTTAACGTATTCATTCAACAGCTGTATTAAGCACTCCTTGACACTTGGTTCAAGATTGGAACCCACTTGTACTTTCCTGTCTTCCTCTGTTCCTAAGTTGACTGTTTCCAACAACTCTTCATGAGGCAAGATGGCCCTCTCTTCTTGTTGTAGAAGTCTGGCTAGCTCTCCTGGTACTTCACAATCTTCGTCATCTTCATACTCAGCCTGATTGACCAAATCTTCAGAGTTATTGAAGGACATAGCAGAATAGTCACCCATAGAATCCAGAGTGGATGGGTACCTGCATTTGTGGGTGTGGGTGTGTGTAAGGGATAGCCATCCTTAAACAAACAAAAATGCAAAAGGAAAGAAAATGAACACAGCAGTTTATAAATGAAAAACGTCCAATGAATCATTAAACATGGCATATGAATATGAAGAGAATCAAAACCCTTACAAATGGACCTACATGCCCCGGGCAAGGCCTGAGGTGAAAAATTAGTGTGCAGATTGTTTAAGTAATTATTACAGACCAACAGGAAATGTTCGAAAGATAAATTACTGATTAATGAAAGTAATGGGGACGAAGTCTTTCGCCTCCCAGTTGTGCATTCCCCCTTCAATGGTTGGGAAGATCCAGTCTTCAATGTTACCCTCTTCGTCTTCGTCTTCCAAAGCATTGATTCCATGAGGAGAAATCTTGATGGGTGTCTTTTCAATTTTTGAGCGACGCATAGCTTTTTGCCCCGCAGCGGTAAATCCCACCCCAAACTTGTCTGTCTTGTAGGGAAAGTCAGGCAACTGACCCCATGTTGAGCTCTTTCCCTCCTTCATTGCAGCCTTTGCGTCTTTCAGAGAGTCCATCCGGGCCACCTGCTTGGGTACCTCAGCTACTGTCTTTGCTGCTCCAACCTCGGGAGCAACTTCCTCAAAGTGTTGAAAGGGTGTTTCAATGAATTCGCCATCCACTTCCACATACCGAAAGGAGTTAAGATGACTGATCATGTACTCCTCCTCACCGTGTACAGTTATGATTTTTCCCTTAACAGGGTATTTCAACATCTGATGTAGGGAGTAAGTGACTTCCCCAACATTATGAATCCAAGGTCTTCCTAGTAAGCAAGAGTACGATGGGCGGATGTCCATTACATAGAATATGGAGTGGAAAACCTCAGTGCCTACCTTGATGGGAATGTCGACCTCCCCATGCACCATTCTTTTAGACCCGTCAAAGGCCCTGACGACAATATTACTTGGTTTCAGCTTCAAGCCTTCACAATCCAACCGGTCGAGAGCTTTCTTAGGCAGCACATTTAGAGAAGAACCAGTATCGACCAGGACATGGGCGAGAGTAGTTCCTCGGCATTCAACTGACACATGCAGTGCGTCATTGTGCTTTCTTCCCTTCGGAGTCAGGTCAGCATCAGAGAAACCCATACCATTGTCGGCGGTAAGGCTGGCTACACAATCCGGGAATTGATCGGCTGAGGTTTCCTGGGGTACATGGGTTGTCTTCAAAAAGCTTATCAAGGCTTTGGCATGAGCCTCCGAACAAAGCAGCAAAGCTAACATGGAGATCTTCGAGGGGGTTTGCCCCAGTTGCTCTACCACATCATAATTACTCTTCTTAATTATTTTCAGAATCTCCTCCATTTCTTTCTTAGAGGTTTCGGGGCTGACCAAGGGTTGAGCCCTCGTCCTGACGAGCTCTTCTTGGATCCCTTTCCCCTTATCAGCAGAAGTAGGAGGGACAACCACAGGAGTAACAACTTCTTCAATTAACGGAGTTCTTGCAGAAAGTTTTATCGGTGCAGGAGTAACCTTGGAGCAGCTGAGGGTCCAAAAATTGCCTTTGGAGGGGCAATCTCTGGAGAGAAAATTCTCCCACTTCGGGTAATCTTACTCGTACCGGCAATGTTTCCAATGTCGGTAGTCTCTTCGTCAGAGCTCTCTTCAGTTATCTCAACTTGTTTAACACCATGGTAGTAGATTTCTCCATCATAATTCCATGGTATTGATTTGTCAGATTTGTAGGGGACAGGCCCAGGCATGGTTATTTTCAGAGGAACAATCTTCGTAGAGGATGTAATCTTAACAGGCTTTTTAGGGACCTTGGAAAGATTGGTGGAAATGGTGATTATTGAAACATCTTTGATATGAGTTGGAGTAGCAGGAATCTTTTTGAAAAGAATTTGTTGGCTGTCCATTAGGCCTTGGATGCCTATCTTCAGCAATGGACAGTCGATTGGTAGGGAGGAACAACAGTAGCAGTCTTCTTTACATCCTGGGAAAATCCCAACTTTCAACAGATTCAACTTGATTGTCAGTAATGGAGTTACTAGATCATCAACAGCAGAAACATACAGATCTTCTTCAATGGCATGAACATGATGGCCATGCTTTGGCATCGGAGCGGATATTACGTTCGGCTTCTCAGAGGCGTCGAACTCAACCTCTTTTGCGTCTATCAAGTCTTGAATTTTATTCTTTAGCGCCCAACAATTGTTGGTATCATGTCCGACGCTATCAGAATGGTAGGCACATTTGGCATTGGCATGATAGTATGGAGATGTGGTGTTAGGGTTTTTCGGTGCCTCCTTTAAACCAGTCAGATTCAACTTCAACAAATGGGGAAGAACTTGTGCAGGCGTCATATTGATGCGGGTGAACTGCCGTTGTGGCCGTTCTACCCGTTGTTGGTTAGGTCTAGACTGATTGGTACGAGGCTGATCATTTGACGAATTTTGAATCATCACGGCCCCTACAGTTGGCCGGTGCTCAGTTCTCCCCAATCCTTTTTGAGAGTACACAACAGCTGCCTCCTTCTTGGCTGGAAATGGCTTTTTAACAGTTGTAGATGCAGAGGCATCCTTTTGAATCTTCCCACTCTTAATAACAGCTTCCACCCGTTCGCCAGTCAGGATTAATTCAGTAAACCCTGCGGAAGAGCTCCCGATCAAATGGTTGAAGAACAGGCCAGATAGGGTCCCCAAGAACATATCAACTAGTTCCCTATCTGAGAGAGGTGGTTGTACTCTCCCGGCCAAGTCGCGCCATTTCTGGGCGTATTCTTTGAATCCCTCATTTGAGGTCATTCCCATACTCTGTAGCTGAGTACGGGTTGGCGCCAAGTCAGCGTTATATTGATACTGGCGATAAAAGGCAGCTGCCAAGTCTTCCCAGTTATGCATTTCTGACCTCTCAAGCTAGTAAAACCACTCTAGTTGTGTACCGGACAAGCTGTCCTGAAAGAAGTGTACCCAAAGATTTCTGTCGGATGAATGAGGTTGAATTTTTCTGACATACGACCTTAGGGGCATCTTCGGGCAAGACAGACCGTCGTATTTTGCAAAAATTGGTACCTTAAACTTCGGAGGGATCACAATCCCAGCAATCAATCCCAATTTTTCAAAATCTATCCCGGGAACCCTTTGCAGCTCCATAGCTGCCAGTCTATCCTCCAGGTTTTTGTATTTGTGGTCCGCTGGCGGGTATTGCTGCTCTGAGTAGTCTTCATCTTCCTCAACCTCCTCCTCTTCAGCCTCAGACTCAGAAGGTAATGCAGCCCCTTTTCCCTTACAGGTTCCCTCATCAGATGTGGAGGGGAATTCAAGAACTCTCCTAGCTTCATTCTCAAATCTTCTTCCCAGTGTAGCTACCCCAACTCTTTTCTTCTTCTTTTTTTCCTTTTTCTTGCTCTTTATTCCTCAGCAGTGCTTTAAGATCCTCCTGACCCTTTGCTAAGGTCATTAGGAGTTGTTGAAACTGTGAGTTTTGTGCCTGCAGATCTTTGACCGTCTGTTCGAGATCCATCTTACTGAAATAAACAGCAGAAAGATAAGGAAACCTGGTGTGGAGACCTGTTTATGCATATGATGAATGATATGTTTATTCATGTAATGCATTCAAGGATTTAGAAAATTCAAAATTTGTTGCAAACAAAAAGAACACACGTCATATTAATAAGAAGAAATTTTGTCAGTACATAAATTCCCCATGGGCCAAATATTACAAAAACTTCTTAAGGTAAAAAGACGTTGCGCATCCTCTTTGGTGCGATGTAAGTGTTGAGGGTCTTCTCCTCGTGAAGTCGGCGGGTAAGCTCCAAAACCTTCTTCTCACTGGCGTAGAAGCTGGCTTCAAAAGTATTTCGTTCCTCCTTGAGTTGGATCCAACTCTTCTGCATCTCCTCCCTTGATGTAGGCATATCAGGATGTAGGATGGTGTAAGGAACCTCTCCTTCCTTAACAGGCTCTTTAATCAAAGGGAGAATATGAGGGTAAGGCATAATAAGATTTTGGGCTCAGGTTCGTACCCACTTGAGATAAGGCTCAAGAGGGATGGAGTTCTTGTGCCCCAGTGTCTTGCTATCTACCTTGTTAGGCATCCTCCAAGCTTTGATGAATCTTTGGCGAAGTCCTTGCGCATCGTTGTCGAAGTCAAAAACTAGGACAGGAATCAGCATGTCATGAGGGCCATCCCTCCGTGCATATCCAAATTTGTCTCAAAGCTAGACAAGGGTTGTAGGTAATGCCTCCTCTAATGCCAAGTAATGGAACATTAGGGAACTCACCACAATGATCGACGATGATGACATTTTCTCTGGACCGAGAACACCAATGTACATCAGAGTGTGTGAGGGTCATCAACCGTTGTGACCACCTTAAGCCTTGCTCATTCTTCAAAACAGATTATGGAAGGTGAGAAATAAACCACCTAGCAAGGAGAGGAGTACAGCACATGAGAACACCTCTCTTTCTCATTGTTCGTGTGTAAAATGAGTGGAGGATATCCCCAAGCAATGTAGGTATGGGATTCCGGGATAGGAAAATCTTGACAGCATTGGCATCTATAAGTTGGTCAGGATTTGGGAACAAGACCAACCCATAAATAAGGAGTGCCACAATCTCTTCAAAGGCTTGCAGATCCAGAGAATTCCAACACTCTTGTGCCTTCTCAAACAAGAATTTTGCCAAGAAGCCCTTGATACCACTTCTAGTCTCCCAATGCCCCTTGATGTCAGATGGTTGCAAGTGTAGTGCTTGAGTAACATCTTCAGGCTTTGGTTCTTTTTTCGTACCGTTGAAAGGTAGTTGATTAAGAATAGGAATTCTCGGGAGTTGAGAAAATTCCTCCAAAGTAGGCACCAATTGATAGTCGGGAAATGTGAAACAGTGGTGAAGAGGGTCAAAGAATTGGAACAACACTTTCACCATGTCTTCTTCAATGTTGGTGTTGACTAGGCTGAGCAGTCTACCATGTCTTTCACTTAAGAGAGAGCTTTCTGGAATTCTGGATGTAAGCTCCTTGAGTTGAGGAGGGATTCTCACAAGGTTGACTTGGATAGTTTTCCTGCGAAGAATTTCCATGACCTACAAAACAAGAACAAAGATGAAGATCCAAACCCTTGAAATGGTTAGTGGATGCATATGATGCTTTATGATGTTCATGATGTATGTACATACATATGTACAAGCAAGTCACACAAAACCCTAGTTTCAGGCTTGCATGAGGTTTCATAGGTAAATACCCTCTTGAGTGAAGTTGGCTTAAAAACCTGTTCTATAAATAGTAACCGGGTTCTAAGGAGCTCAATATCATTGAATTGTTTTCTATGTTCATTGTTTTGGTTTAGCCACTTAACTAGCGACCAAAATATTCCAAGAAAACAACCCTCAACGAGTGTAGTATCAAGTATCTACCAACTTCGGACTGCACCAAAGCCGGTCATCTGACTATCCCTAATAAAAGGCCAAGATGGTCAAGTAAGGTTCTAGGTCATTAGTGCTTAGTGACATCACTCAGAGGCCCCGTACTCTCCTTGATTGAACTCAAGGGTTACCGGTACTCACAAATATGTCGCACTAATATAGTTATTGCTTCAACTGTGTTGGTATACCCCGCACAGTTTCCACAATGCATTGCTATCTATGAATGTTTCCCCAAATCTGGGTGTAGGATTTTATGCCCAAACAAGAGAACCAAGATGTAAAGCAATCAAAGCAAACAATTAGTCATGCAAAAGGGTGATCTAAGCCCTAAGGTTACTCCACTTTTAATTAATTCCCCAGCAGAGTCGCCAGTTCTGTGATACGGTGGGAGAACTGACTTGGGTTTTGCGTTTGTTTTTGCAAATGTTTCGATTTAGCAAGAGTCACCACCGACTTTTTATTTTATCCTAAGGAAAGGTTTAAAAGCACAGGAAAAACCTTTGAGATGTTTTCTTGGGTTTGGGGAGTATATTATAGAAAGGGAAGGTATTAGCACCCTTTCTATCCATGGTTATCCATGGGCTCTTAGTTACTTGCTTAGATCACTTGCCTTGCATTTTCAATTGTTTGAAATGGTGCTTTCAATTGTTTGAAATGGTGCTTTGTGTGTGATTTTGAAAGATGTTTTGAAAAGAGGCCATTGTTGTGGCTACCTTTGTAATGATCCATGTTTGAATGTATACAAAGGTGTATTGTCTTTTTGAAAAGATTTTTCAATGTTTTTTTGAAAGTTGTTTTGAAAGTTTGTATTGTGGAGTGTGTTTTGAAAAATGGCTAGGATTTGTTTTGCAAGTTGGTCAAGTAACCAAGAGCTATCTACCCTAAATTTCTCAAAGATCTTTCCTATGTTTTAACCCTTTTAACAGTATTGTTCCACCATTGTATTTGGTGGACAATCTTGTGTTAGCATGTTAACGGGACGGGCGCGGGTCATCGTTTAGGCCATGAATGCAATAATGCCAAGTATCTTTGGCAATTTTTCCTTCAAGGGACTTGATCATTTTTTAGGCAACTTGAGAAAGCGTCATCGAGGGACTATGATCATTTGATTTGTTTTTGTTTTGCCAAAGATACTCAACATGCAACATGGCCCATTTTTGAAGGCAACAAGTGGAGTAACCCTAAGGGTGCAAGTGTGCATTGTGTTATCCATTTTCATGCATTTTTGTCTTTGAATTTAGGTCAATCTATTTGTTATTTTATTTGCATACAAACCCTAAGTCTATCATGCCATAATTTGAAAGCTTTTAAATGCAGAAATTTAAAGTCATAAATCATTAAAACATGATTATGGGGATGGGGGTACAAATATTTGAATGGGGGGATATTTAGCAAGAAATTAAATCTAAAACTGTTACATCCATATTGAATATACAAATATCAAATTGTACAATATTTAAACAAATATAATAAATATGCAAAAATGTATTATGCACAAAAATGATTTTTTATGTATGTGAAAGTGTTTTTCAATATGAAATATAAACAAAAAAAAAAGGTCAATTTTTGGTGATTTTTATTGTCTTAGGATTAAACCCTATTTTTTTTTAATAAACATTTTTATTTATTGAGTATATACAAAATAAATTAATTTATGCACAAAATAAAAAGTATATGGTTAAAAAGGTATTTTCGATGTCACATATTAATAAAAATGAAAATGTATTATTTTTATATTTTTGTCCTAAATATCTAATAAAATATACAAGTATTTATATTATATATTAAATATACTAAATATATATACCAAAATAAAATATTAATTATTTACAAAAATGTATTTTTTTTAGAAAATGTTTTCAAAATGTAAATGAAAAATAATGACTGAAAATAAATATATTTTTGTATTTTTTAGTGTTTTAAATAAAAAAAGGAAATATATTTGTTTATATATATATGCTAAATAAAACAAATAAATGCCAAATAAATGTAAAAATGGGTGGAAAAATATTTTTAATGTTTTTTATGTTTTGACAAAAAATATCAAGTCTGAAGAAAAAATAAAAAAGTCAAAAATAATGGATATTTCACACAATGGGGCAGGGGGTGTAAATGAAAAAAATGGGTGTGAACAGCAAGGATAGCTCAGGCCTAGCCCAAGCCATCATCTTCATCCTCCAGCTTCTGTCAAACGCGCGCTTCTTTGTTCAAAATACAAACTCCTGATTCTTTGATTTTTAGCAAAAACTCATAACACAAACAATGTAGAGCATTAAATCACGATTCCAAATATGTAAGAAACTTAACCTAACTCTAAGAAACCAGGGAGAATTTCTCCATCCCCAATTTCTGACCTAATTTTTCTTCAATGTTCATGGCCAAAATTCTCACAGCACGCATAATATAAATGAAAAGTAAATACATGGATGGATTCAGGACTATGAGTAGAACATGTTTTCTTCACAAACCTAAGCTTAATCATGCCTGGATAGAGAGATAGAAGTTTATGTTTTTACCTGTTTCAGCTTGACTTGAACAGAACAATGTAGCAATTTCCAATGGATTTTGAGCTTTTGTACAGCTTGCCTGAAGTCCAAGGATGCTTCTCCAACTCCTAGCTTGCTTTAAAATCAACTGAATCGTGCTATGGAAGTCAACCTGCACAGCTTGAAAATAAAAATGGCAAACGTCGTTATGGGTGTTACAGCTTGAGTTCAATTCTTGGGATAGCTTCAGTGGATGATATGGAACATGTTTGAACTCTTTTTGGCCAAAGTGCACGAGTGGAAATGTTTGTGGAAGTCAAGTTGCAGAACTTGCTCTGTTTCTGCAGCAAGAGGGTGTTTTTGTGTTTGAGGAGGTTTGAGGGGTGGTTGATTCGTGCCTTAGGCTTGCTTGGATGTATGAAAGATGAGGACAAGGTTTGTGTTTGGCTGTGCTTGCAGGAAGTGAGAGTTGGTATGAGTTTGCCAAGTTTCTTCTAATGTAAGCAAGGATATGTCAACTTGTGATATAGGCCTGTCCAATGTCCTTAAGCATGCTGCATATCTTGTTCTTGATCAGAGGGATTTGTGTACAAATGCTAGCCTCAAAGATCTGGCCCATGCCTCTTGGATTTGTTATTTGACATAAAGCACTACTTTATCAAAATGGCAAATATGCTTTTTTTAATTAAGGGTTAATCCTGCATGTAATGACCAAATGAACAAAATAACACCTTAGCACAATTGTTAGGCATTTAATTATGGTGTGCGAAACTGGTTTTGAGGCCTGCAAGCTATCTTTGTACAAGTTGATTTGAAAAATGCCAATGTTATGAACATGCTTTGGTCAAGAACAAAAGTGAATTTTGCCCAACTTTGCAAATTCGATTCTCGCTAACCACAAGGGTGTTTGAGAAGTTCTGGGACAATTTGGAAAGCTTGGAATGGGTAATACAATCCATCTTTGTAATGCAAATTGAAACTCCAAGTGGAAGCATGTGAAAAATGGCCAAGAAGTTGGACAAAAATCCTGCTCTAGAATAGGTCAAAATTTCTCTAAGTTAAAAATGTTTTGCACCCTTGTTCCAAAAATCATAACTTGGGATACAAGCTTACTTTGAGAAAACTTTGTGAATCAAAGTTGTATATTTTGCAATGGACTACAACTTTAATGTTTTGAGTTTTGTTTAAATCCATTTGCATCTTGGTGAAAAAGTGGGACAAAGTTAGGAAAAAATAAGGAAAATTTATAAATTAGAAAATTTCTAAGTTATGAAATTTCTTCATTTTAAACCCTAATTTGCAATTTTGGGTTTCTTGATGAACAACTTTTATAATTTGACATGTCTTGATAAAAAATGAATCTTGGCACTTGATTTTGACCAAAAAGTCAAAGTTTGACTTTTCAGTATACAATCAAATTTTGATCAGTTGACTGGAAAATTCATCTGTCAATCCTGTGCATTTGAGATTTTTTGAACTTGTTGAATGGGTCAAGACAATGCCATTGAGTCCTTGAGTCCATATGTGAGCTTGGTTTGCCATTGGTTAGGTCAAACAGTCAAAAATTGCCTTTGTGCAGTCAAAACCCTAAAAATGACCATTTTGCCCTTTTGGTGATCTGATCAAATTTCTTGTGGAATTGTGATCCAAACTTGACCAAATGGTTCATATGAGTTCATTATGTTGATGTGGGTCAAAAATTATGAAGTTTGACTGTCAATTGGCCACAGTTGACTTTTTCCCCAATACAGTTGATTTCTAGGTCAACTGTCCAATTGACTGGGCAAAGATTGGAATCAAGGCTTGAAACTTGGTATGGATAAGCTTATGAGTCCAACATGAAGCATGAAAGTCACTTTGGGAATTTTAGGTCAAAACATCTTTGTGCAAAGTCAAACCCTAATTTGGGTCAATAGTGCAAGGAGGGGTCTTGGGCAGAGCAAACCCTAACTTGATCCTGAGCTCCAAGAGTCTTGTGGTGAGAAAATGTTGATGAAAAGGGAGGGCAAATTTTGGGGTACAACAGTGTGATTTCATAGAAGGGCTGTTAGGGTCGAATCAGCAAAATATGAGTTATCTTAGAATTTATGGATCAATGAGTTTTAGGCATGTACCTAAATAGGTGAGGAAGAAGTTGGATGATTGAAGTAAAGTCTTGGTGCTTATAGGTTATCCTTCGATTGGTGCATACAAGCTGTATTCACCAATCAAAGATGAACTAGTGAGTAGTAAAGATTGTTCTTGTAGACGAAATCAAAGGGTGAGAGTGGAGTCGAAGACACATTCACAACTATGTTCAAAGGAAAGAGCAGAATGAAGCTTCGACAAGCTAGGATGAAGACGTGACATTTCGATTGGTCGAATCGAAGGAAAGAACAGAATGAAGCTTTGATAAGCCAGGATGAAGAGGTAACATTTTGATTGGTAGATTTGAAGGAAAGGAAATCGAAAAGAACAAAGCTTGGGAGCATTCGAAAGAATCAAGATGAAAAAATTGAAACGAACACCTAATGGGATGAAACCTGTCCAGGTTCACTCAAAGTCCACAATGGTAGAAAATAAAAATGGAAACTTTTTAAATCGTTCGATTTTGCTTTCAAAGCCATGGTTAATGGCTGAGTCATGCCATTTTCGTTCACCACCACACCCCTATAAATACAAGACAGATATTGCCCATCGATGAACACACATTGCCTACACATACATATTGCCTCACTAAAACTCCATAAAACCTTAAAGTTGTTTCAAATTTTCTGAACTCAGTGCAGGCGCCTACAGTCCTATTCAAGCCATTTCCATCCAAACCAAGCGTTGCAATCATCTCCGTAAGGTTCATAGGGTAAGAATGGGTCGTTATTGACAGCAAAAGCTGTTAAAACGCACGCATATGCATCGCCGGTTCCAATAATCATGTGAATTCGTATTTGTATTTTTGTGTGTTTCAGTGCATATCATCCATATTAATGTGTTGCTGAGATCAAAATATGCAGCTTTGAGCCATTAGATGAATCCTCATACTGCCTGAACCATGAATCACCGTGTGTTCATGCATATTTGTGCTTGACTGAACCATATCTCACAAATTCGCGCGCGTTGGTCCGAAATAATGATCCCAATGGATTCGCAGCCCCCAAATTAAGGGGGTAGGGTCCCATAGGCGTTTGATTTTGCAGGTTTGGGCGAGATCCGGTAGAGAAGGTGGCGGATTTGCATTCAATATTGTATTGCAGTTTATCATATAATCATTGTTTTGTTCTTGGATCAACGAATGAACAAGCAACTCGAATGGTAAAGAGGAACGTGTGTAATGGAAAGGGCCTGGGTTCGATACCCAGGTCGTGTATTATGTTTTTTCTAACAATTATCTTGCAGATCCAGCATGCTATGTTTCAAGCACTTCCCATGCGCCTTCAAGCTCCAGCCTATGGATGACAAGGAGATCAGATCCAACGCCCCAGCAGTACCACCTCATGATGGACCCTCAATGGCCAGCAGCACAGGATCCCAGCGTGGCTTGGGCTTAGTTTCATTTGGGCTAAACAAAAATCCAATTCACACCCCCTATTAATTTTACTATCCTGGCCCATTTACTTTTGCTTTTAATTATTTTATTTTTTTATAACATTGTAAAATCAAATAAAAAAATCATAAAATAATATTAGGTTAGTATTTTCTCAAATAAATTATTTTTTTAAATTAATTGATTATTTATTTTAACCCTTTTCTTAATTTAAAAATAAATAGACTTAGGATTTTAAATTAAATTTCTTTCCATGGTCAAAAACAAACAAAAAGATTTCATTTTTCTTAGGATTTTTATACGCATTTTCAATTCGCGCGTGTTATTATTTTCCGCATTCTATTATTCATATTATTGTACCTGTTTCCTGGTTGTAATAGTTTAAAGTAGGAATTTTTTTTCTGCTTTATTCCCCAGTTTTGGACATGTAAATAATCTCTTCCCCGAAGCCTTGTAATAGCTAGATTTACATTTTTGCACTTTTAATTAGTGCAAATTATTAACTATTTAGATGTATGCTAATTAGGATTGTATGGAAAGAGTTTAACAATTAAACGCTAGAAAACCTAATGCAAAGAAAAAAATAACGGAATACCATACAATTTCACATGCGCACCTCTAGGGTACCCCGACTTTGGTTGCCTTCAGAAAACAGCCACAACTCTCGAAACGCGAGAGATTTTAGTGGCCACCCTCCAGTTTAAAGATCATAAGTCCCTCGATGACCCTCTCGATGTTGCCTCGATAAAAATGATCTTAAAACCTTAGGGTAGTTACTAAGGTTTCTTTCCCAATTGCCTTTTTTACAATAAACGTCCCTTTGAATGTCCCTCAAAACATCCAACGACTAGGGCTACCTACTCACTAATAGTAGGATAGCACTGTCTAAAGGAAAAAAGGAAAAGAACAATCCTTTCGAGTAAAGTAGACAGTTGCTAGATGCTTGCTCAAACAAACTTTTACACTTGCACAAAACCTCTTTCAAAAAACATTTTCAAACACTTTGTATACGTTCTCTACCATTTCGAGAAACATTACAAAGTTTGTCGCACTAACATGCTTTCAAAATACTTTTCAAAAATACACAAAGCACAAGGTATTTTCAAATGAGCTAGCATCTAAGAGCCCGTAGATAACTACGGATGGAAAGGGTGCTAACACCTTCCCTTTCCATAATCTACCCCCCTTACTCAGAAATTAATCTTGAAAGTTATTTTTCTGTTCTTTTCACCCTTTTCTTTGTTGGATAAAAGAAAGTTAGGTGGTTACTCCTGCTTACCGCAAAATTTGCAAATACAAACTCAAAACCAGTATAATAGTCAGTTCTCCCATCGTATTACAGATACATTACAAAAGATATGTTGGATTTAGATTGTTGGGCATTAGCATTGTGCATCACGATCGTGATGAACTTCATTGTGGTCTCGATGACCTCGTTATAGGATCTATAAAATGCCAAACTTGGCATCTTTGTCATACAACAATATCTTCTACTCATTTTTCTACTTCTAAATGCTACTAATGTTCAAATTTCTTGCATTATTCTTGTACTTTGTTGTGTTGTCAAAAATTACTCCTAAAAAAATCGGAGTGTCTCAAGCATCAACATCATATGCACCACCCATGCAAGATGCTCCACTCTTCCAAAACTATCAATTTTGGTCACAAGCTCACACTAAGAAGTGCATCAAAATCAAGGATTGCAAAGTGGTAAGTGAAAGAGCTTTGATGTTCAAGATTTGGAGGGTTATAAAGAATTAGTGATCATGCTGGAAGAGAGAGGATGGCTAAGGTTTAATATCTTGATTAAAGATACCAACCAATCTATTGGTTTAGAATTTTACGCCAATGTTGCTATGAGCCCTCACAAAAAGTACACTTCTTTTGTGCGAGGTAAAAATATTAATTATAGTCCTTCTAGAATTAATTTGTTACGTCATCTATAACCTCCTAATAGGTGTAACATTCAAAATAGAAGGGGCAATAGTATGACTGAGGAAATGTGTGAGGTGATGAAAAATGAGTTTTGTCACCCTGGGGCTAAGTGGCTAATTGCAAGGGGTAAACCGTTGAGACTATGCACTAGGAAGATGCGTCAAATACCCAAAACAATGACCTCTTTTATTGTTCAAACTCTAGAGTCTGCATCCAACCAACCTAAATTTAATGTGAAAAGGTGTATGACTCTGATGGAAATCCTAAATCATGAGTCTATTGATGTTAGGTTATTAATTCTTGAAAATATCAAATACATGGTTGACATGCCACAACGAGCTTGTGGATATTTCTGTATTATTAACGAATTATGCATGTTAGTTGGAGTTTCAAGTCATCCTGATAACGTGATGGTCATTCATATGCAACCAATCAACATAAGTTCCATGAGAAGGATCCCCCAACCACCTAATTTATGAAGGTGGCCAACACCAAGCACAATAAGAAGAGCAATACAAGTTCTACAACTCTGAGATTCAACAACCTGAAGGACATCCTCAACAACAACAGTAAGCATTTTATCTCTTGCAAAGGATTGAAGAGTATGCACTTGGTATGACTTCTTGGGAAAATTAAATTTCACCTAACTTTTATGTTGAACCACCAAGTTGGACCGAAATATCAGGATTTCTATAATGAGCACAGGGATCACATGTTGGTTCAAAACTTAAGGGAGAATTTTACCACTACTAAAGACACGGGCTATTATTTAGAGAGCGAGACCAAACCTTGATGAACCAAAGAGAAAAGATGAAGAAAACTTGGTCCAGACAAGACCAAGAATTCAGTAACACCAAGGAGAATATGCATAACTTCTTCAAACCCGACGACATATGATTTAAGGATTTTAGTTTTTCATTTTTTATTTTGTACTTTGATACACAAGCAAGAGTAGTAACTTGCTTTACAAATACTCACCCCCTTTTATACTAATTCTCTATACTTTAGTTAATGAAAAAGTTTGTTGTTGTTGCTTTTATTAGTTATGACTTGTTACCTTACCAATGCCAATATGAAAAAGAAAAGCAAAAGTCACCGAAAAAAGAATGAACAAAAGTAATCAACAGTAAAGTTCCCTTGCAGATTGACATTTGATGAAGAAAAGGGAAGTGGACTACTTGTACTCAATCTTAAAATACCTTAACCAGTAAGGTTTGAGCCCAAAACTTTCCATTGTTTACTTTTCCTTTTTAGGAGAGTATCCGTACATAAGTAATTTCTAAAATTTTATTTATTTTTACTGAGTCTGTTGGTCTGAAAAATTACACACTAAGGGACTTGTTTGTGGAAACTCTGAGCCTTTTTAAGCCAATCTGATTTAACTTCTTATATTCTTTGTTTAACCACTCTGATCTCGAGCCCTTTCTTTCAGTGACATTGCATGTTATATAGACAATTGACTTGAAATATTTAATCTTTTCACCCTCTTTAGAGTTAGGTTGAACGTTTAGTTTTCTTGTCATTTGTAAGACAATAAATTTTTTGTTGCTCTTGAAAGTTAGCAATATTTAAGTTTAGGGTCCAAGTACTAGAGAAAAGAATTATAAAAATAAATATAAAAAAAAATCATAAAAATATAAGAAGTTAAATGACTTATACAAAAAAATGTGAAAAATATAAAAGATAAATATGACCAACAAAATGCATCCTCTAGTACCGACTAACTAGGAAAAAGATTAAATCTTGCTGCCCTCTTTGGAGTTAGATAGAATAATTTATTCTCCTTATCTGATACAAATGTATAAGTTTGGGGTTACTCTTGGAAGTTAGTGTAAGAACAAGATTTGGTTCTGCAATATTATTTCTGAGTTTTGATGATAACAAATGAGTATGTTTGTATGAACGATTTTGATACTCTAATGTTTGTTATTGTTGAGTACTTAATAAACAGGTTCTGCTTTTGATGGATAGCGTGGCCAAGACATTAGAAGAGAATGAGTTCCACTTCTACGCTATACAAGTTCTGTTGAACAATAGCAAGACACTCCAGAAGGCTCTGAAGTTTAAGCTATGATGTTTGTCTAAAGAAACCACTCAAAGGATATGAAGACAGAAGTTGCTAATTAAGTCCAGATGCTGAAGACTCTTGTTTCTGAAGACAACAAGTTCTAAAGAAACAGTCAGAAGATCTGAAGACAGAAGTTTCTACTCAAGTCCAGATGCTAAAGACTCAAGTTTCTAAAGACCCAAGGTTTTAAAGATAAGGGTTCTAAAGGCCAAGTGTTGAAGACTCTAAAGATAGAAGTTCTAAAGATTCTAAATACTTGAAGTTTTAAAGACCCAAGGTTCCAAGAAACTGATCTCAAAACCAAGTGTTGAAGACTCTGAAAACCATGAAGACTTGAAGTTATGATGACCTTGTGTTATGTTCTCAATTCTAAACTCATGCTCGCAGAAGCCTCTGAAGTGCAGAAGGAAAGAAGATAATGATAACATGGTACAAATAGTACATGGTACAATCAACATTTCATTCCACTACCATGAAAGGACGGATACATTGCACGATCTTGTCCCCCACGTTATTGCTCAAGCTGCCAAATGTTTCTGGAAATCCCAAAAGTACCCCTCAACTGATATATTATTCTATTGGCTATATAAATACTTGAAGACTAAGACAGAAAGCTTCCAATCAACGAAATATCCATACAAAAAGTGTTGTTCATAGCTTTCATATTTTTTAGTCATTGTTCTTAAAATATTTTACATATTCAGCTTTTGTAGAAGCAATATTCTTGTAAACAAAACTTATATTTAAACGGTTGTTTGATTTTTCCTTAAGGGACCGGGTAGGTCTGTATCCTTAAGAAGTCTAGGACTTGTTTGTCTTAGAGGTTGTTAGTCACTTGCGGGTAGCTTGTGTAGGATTTTCCTTAAGGGACTGGGTAGGTCTGTATCCTTAAGAAGTCTAGGATTTGTGTGTCTTAGAGATTGTAAGTCACTTGCGGGTAGCTTGTGCAAATTGTAATCAGTTTGGTTATAGTGAATTAAGTCCTTGATTGAGTAAGACGAAATCACCTTGGCGGGTGGACTAGACTAGCTTGATAATTTTCAAGTGAACTAGTATAAATATGATTGTTCTTTACTTCCTGTTCTTACTTATTGTTATTATTAAGAGTGAAGGAAAAAGTATTTTAACTTAAAGGGGAATAATATTTTTATAGAAAAGTTTTTTGATTTAAAACCCAATTCAATCCCCCCACCCCTTCTTGTGTTTTTCACACCTTCAATTGGCATCAGAGCTCCGGTTCTGAGGAGATAACAAGTTTAAATTTTTATCAACACTTAACAATGTTCAGTACCGATCCAGTTTGTGTGAAAAACCAATGGCTACACCTATTTCCACTGTTGATAATAGGGATAATAATAGAGATCACTATAGTTCAAAACCTCTTACGTTTGATGGGGAGAAATTTGACTATTGGAAGGATAGAATAGAAATTTATTTTCTGGCATATGACTTGGATATATGGGACTTGGTAGTTGATGGCTACACTCACCCAGTAGACGATAAAGGTTATAAGATTACAAGAAGTGCAATGATAGAAGCACAGAAGAAAGTATGTAGAAATCACTACAAAGAAAGAACCATTCTTCTAAGTGTTATTCCATATAATGAATATGAGAACATCACAATAGAGAGACTACAAAGTCTATCTTTGATTCTCTTCAGATGACACATGAAGGCAATGCACAAGTAAAAGAAACAAAGGCTCTGGCCTTAATTCAAAAATATGAAGCCTTTAAGATGGAAGACGACAGATCTGTGGAAACGATGTTTTCAAGATTTCAGACTCTTGTGGCTGGACTTAAGGTTCTGAATAAAGGTTACTCCACCATAGATCATGTTAAAAAGATTATCAGAAGTCTACCTATAAAATGGAGACCAATGGTAATTTCTTTAAAATTGGCAAAGGATATGAACAACACCTCTCTTGAGAAGTTGATTAGCTCTTTAAGGAGTCATGAAATAGAGCAGGAACAAGATGAACCTCAGAAGAGGGTAAAATCAGTTGCTCTAAAGTCTACTTCTGGGAAAACAAAGGCTTATCAAGCTAAGGAAGAATCGGAAGAATTTGAATAAGATTCAGATGATGATGAACTCTCTCTGATATCCAAAAGAATAAGTCAAATATGGAAGCACAAGCAAAGCAAGATCAGAGGTCAACGAAGGACATATGGAATAGGTAAATCCACTTTTGGAAGAGGAATGCTTCTGGAAAATAAGTTACTTACTTTGAATGCAATGAGCCTGGACATTACAAAAATGATTGTCCAAAGCTTAAGAAAGACAAGAGGCCTAAGAAGGCTTACAAAGCTAACAAGGGTCTCATGGAAACATGGGATGATTCAAAATCAGAAGATGAAGATTCTGATGAAGAGCATGCAAACATGGCATTCATGGCCAAGACCACCATGGGAGAAGCAGCATCAGAAGACGGATTGACACTTAACTATGAGCCAGACTTTGATGATAACAAACTGGTACTTTCTTCCTTATCTCATTCTGAACTTGAAATTGGTTTATCTGAATTAATTAAAAGATATCAACTTCTTTTAAGTAAACACAAAATCTTGAAAAAAATATTTGTGGATACTTCTGAGAACACTACTATAGATGAGGAAAACATGTCTGACTTAAATGAAAAACTATTTGCTTTAGAAAATCAAACATTGGTATGAAAATTAAAGTATCTAGATTGGAAGAAGAGACAATCTCTACCACATCTATTATTGATGAAGTAATCAGATATGGTAGAGCTTTTCAGCATTTCCTGGCTAAGAGCATATACAGAAGAAAAATGGCTTCAATGATCTATGGTGTTAGTAGAAATGGAAGCAGAGGCTTGGGATATTCAGGACAATCAAATAAAATTGATGAGACTCTAAATATCAAGCAAAAACCTCTTTCTGAATATTTCGTGCTTGCTGACACAAAATTGAAATGTCCAGAACAAGAAGGTTTTGATACTACTGTAGCACAAACACAGACACAAAAGGAAACTTCTAAACTAAAGTATCATGCACAAATTTCACATGATTACCCCGTTGCACATAAGTCCAAAGGTGTCAGAACCTCTAGAATTGCTAACAAGAAAGGACCCAGAAAATGGGTACCTAAGTATCAGATAATCTATGTTACAAATGTCCTTGATGGCGCCACTAAAACACCAATCAAGGTACTTGGTGTTTACTATGGAAAATGGTAAACAACGGCTACTCTTCCCAAAGCCTAAAAATTAAGGGTTACTTGCAGGATAAACTAGTTGATCCTAAGACATGTGTTAATGTATCTAAGTATAACTTGTTCAAACGATGTAAGACTTTGCTTTTGGAGAAACAATTTTCTCTGAAGGATAGAACAAGTATAAGTTTCCATAATGTAATGTTTTGACCGGTTGAAGGTGACTCGTGACCGACAGTAGGTTACGACTTGTTTAAATGAAATAAATGTTGAGTGATTCTTTAGTAAATTCTAGTATAGAGATAGAATAAGTTTCAAAAGCATAGATGATAATATAAAAGGATTGTTCAAAAGTAAATAAAATCAAAGCAAAAGATTCAAAAGGAACAACTGAAAAGAAAGGAATTTGCATTGATATAAAGATAGTGATTCATGTACAAAGTGAACACCCATAAATCCTACACTGGACTCTTTTATTTATAGTAGTTACAAATCTAACTGCCTACATACTCGAGCACGCTATACACTTGACACATATTTGGCCTAAGGTAACTAATTATCTATACTTTCACCATGTACTTGGCGCTTGATTTTAAAAAACTATCTTGCAACTGCTAGTATTTTCAAATTTCAAAATTATCCTGCTCTGGCGCTCACTTCGACACCATTCTTTAGATTAGATAGATGATCCAAACTTCTTTAAGTCTCAGATTTCAATTTGGTCAACAAGACCAAACTTCGACTTATGTCAACTTGGTCGACAAGACCAAACTTCGACTAGCTTGTTTGTCAATTGTGTCGACTTTCCGTTGCCAACTATTTTTCATTCTTGAGCTTGATTTCCTTACAACCTTTATTTGTAGGATACCTTTGTTTACCGTGGTTATTGGTAAACAACCGCTGATCCTCCAAATGGTTACTTATTTGGTTACTCGCAGGATCGATCAGATTGATCCTAAGACATGGTTGATTTTGAGGTTTTGATTAAGTTGGATAATGGTTAAATGACAAGAAAATAAAGAGGCTTTAAGTAAATTGCATGAAGAAATGGGCTTGATAAAATAAATGAAGGCTTGAAATAAAGGGCTTCGACAGGAAAAGTAAAGAAGAAAGCAAGTAAAGTTTCTGGAAAATAAATGACTTTGATTAATAAAAGTGGTGTTTCACACATACATTCTCAACAATTCTTTCTCACACGCTGGGTACTCGAATCTATATGAGTGACTTTGTATATAATTGTGAACACACGCGAAAAACTGCGTGAACTACTACTATTTATACTAAAACATCCCAAGTAACCGTCGGGCAGTTACACTGCTTCGAGATGACTCCACTTGGCACGTTCTCAGCGTTCGACGCTCCAGATCTTTGCACGTTGCACTTGGTAACCGCTGGAAACCGTTTTCCCTCCAAACGTTTGAATTTCAAACCGTTCCACTCTGACCAATCGAACACCTTCGTCGAGAAGCATCTTCGACGAGAAACACCTTCGACGTCGAAGGCAACCAACTTCTCCCTTGGAAGAAATCCTCTAAGTACATTGTCATCTTTCGATGGGCATTTCGACAGACCCAGTTGGTCGAAAACATCCTTCAGCTTTAATAGCTGATATTAATAAAAACAAGGGTGTCGAATTTAGGAGCCAACAAATTGCCCCCCAAGAATGCCTTATTTCGACTCTGAAAGAAAAAGGCATTCTTTGAAATGCCATTCGACACCTGTCTTTTCATTCTTAGTCACAAATTAAATTGTGCACTTTTTTTGTCTTCTACCAACCACTGACAATCCCAAGGAAAAGCCATCATTTCATCCGTACCTAAGACGTCACTTCAGTACGGCGTGCAGTGTGCCAAACGTCTTTTCACAAATTGTCATCATGACAATTCCCAAAAACGAGGGCGCACGCTGCACCCTTTCATTTCTGCAGAACGGCTACAACAACAGGGAGACGCCACGTGTCCCACCACCTTCTGCAACATTAAATGGCATTAAATGTCCTCGAATTTGGGGATTTCCCCAACTACTATAAATAGCGCCAAGTACCCATTGTGGGACTTTTTCACGCTACCTTGCCTTCAGATATTCCTTATTGCATACAAACTCTTGCAAACTTTGCAAACCACCTGTTCTTCACTCCATCTTCAACCTTAGTATCAACAATGGCATCCGGTTCTTCCACCGCTCCTAGCGCTAACATCCCCTCTGGAAATGTTAAACCCAGGATTTTCTCCACTGCTCCCGTAGTTACTCCTACGGGCCAACGAAGGGTCCCTGAGCCCTTAGACATTGTTGTACGTGATGCTTATTCACGCCACCTCATGATTCCGGTTGGGTATTCCAACCAAATCTTTTCCATGTCTGGCCCACTATACCCAAGCATTGCTGAAGCCATGAAGATCAAAAGCTACTTTCCGGTGCTTGAAAAACTCAAACCGGTTGGATGCTCCAAGAAAGATGCAGAAGATAATGAAGATCCTGCTAAGGAGAAAATCGACCTCCGTTTCTTTAACAGAGGTGTTAGGGCTTTCAGGTCTAGCCCTAGCCTCACTCCTGACTATAGTGCTTGGCTGGAAAAAATGGAGAAACGCCAGGCTTCGATCTGGAAAGACATGGGGATATTCGACCTGGTTATGTTGTCGAAGACGGGTCTTAACTATTCCCCAGAAATGTTGATAGCTTCCTTACTCTTCTGGGATTACACCCATTTCACCTTTCATCTTCCCTGTGGAATGCTGACTCCCACGCTCTTCGACGTGGCCGCCATCACTGGCCTTCGACCCACTGGGGACTATTTCGACCCAGAGGAAATGTCGGAGGATCAGATTGGATTCTCTGCCACAAAACCAACCTACACCACCTACATCAATCACTACCACGATAAGTCGATGGACGCTGTGTCGGATGTAGAGCATATCGTGTTTCTATCCCTATGGCTGTCACGCTTTGTGTTCTGCACCAAGTCTTTACAGGTGACCAAGAAGATGGTCACTCTCGCCACCCAACTCCACCATGGCCAAAATATATGTTTGGCAGAATTGATTTTGGCGAATCTGTACGAGTCGATTAGCAACGGAGCGACTCTTTTGAAGATCATCGAGAACAGAGCCAGTCTGCTGCTTGCTGGACCTTTTTGGCTGCTTCAACTGTGGCTCAATGCCACCTTCGAGTCTTTCTTACCTCAGAAGACTCAAATAAATGAGCAGGCTCCGGAAATAGCAAATAGGTGCATCGAAGGCACCAGATTGGCTCTACTGACCCCAACGGAAGATGGGCTGGAGCTTCAACAAACTTTTACAAACTTCGTCTTGATGTTTGCAAAAAGGAAAGAGTTTGCTTCGACCATGGCTCCGTTTGCTCAACGAAAGGTTGGTCCAGAGTGATTCACGAGGCCACATCCTAAGGCGTCAAGTGGTCCTCAGGTCGAAGAGCATACAACAGTGTGGGAGGCATTTCTCACACCAAGAATAATGCCCCTGCGATTCAAGAGCTCCAAGACTCACTTGAGTCTAATCGCGTATCAACCAAACTTGGTGTCTCGCCAGTTTGGTATTATTCAAACACTTCCTTCTCCAATTTTTCCAAGGGAGAAGTCTATGTTATACTTTTGCAACGACTACACTGAAGACGCTACCACTAAGCATATCGGCAGGTATGCTGGTCGAACAGTTCTTTCGTTGTTTGACTATCAGCTTAACTTTCTCTGCTCACCATCCTTCGAGGAGTGGTGGAAAAGTTACTACACTGAGGAGTTTTTCGACGAGAAGGACTTCATGGACGAACATTAGAAGTCTTTTGTTCTTGTCTTGGACAAAATAAAGAAATGTAAGTTCATCCTTCCAAATTACTTTGTCTTTCCCTTTCGACTGGTAGCCTGTTAATTATTTTGTCTACTTTCAGTTGTTCGAAAGCCTGCAGCCAAGAAGGCTGCAGAAGGCCATCAGGGAGGAGGCCCCTTAACAAAACCTCCACCACCGGCAAAAACTATAGCGCCAGCGAAGACCACAACAAACCAACAGGGGGAAGGCCCTTCGAAAAAGCCTTCTGCATCGGTAACCATACTTTTATCATTTTCTTCTGGCTTTAACATTCTGACTTTCGATGCAGCTTCTAAGTCGAACTCCAATTGGTTTTTTAGGCACCTTCACCCAAGAAACGACCAGCACTGACGGTCGAATCTGGGAGTGACGAAGAAGATGATTCTCCCCCTGCTCCTCTTAAAAGGCGAAAGCTGAAGAAGGACGTTCCTCTTCCTGAGGCTCGAACAATCAGAATAAAGGTTGCTGGGAGAAAGCCCAGGCCACCTCCAGTAATTATTGAAGAGCCAACGGAGGAGGAACTAAATGTTCTTCTCAATAAAACTGTCGAAAGCGACAATTCCAGCCCTGGGGCTTAAGCTCCTTTGCAGGTAATCTCTTTGATCCCTTTTTAACTCAGGTGTCGATACCCACGTTCGATTATGTCTCTTTCTAACTTAGAAGATTCTTCTTCTTCTTTTTTCCAGGAAACCACTGAAAGCTCAGCGCCAAGGACTTCTGAAACATTGGACTCTGCTGAACTCAGTAGGCCACAAGAGAAAGACTTGGCGAACGATGAAGCCAATACTGAAACAAATGAAGCCAATGTTGAGGCAGCAGAACAACCAACAGAAGATCCACAAACAGAAGAGCAACAACCAAAAGAGATTCAGGTGGTTGATCTGTCGGAAGAACATCGTGACGAAGGGGACCACGGTGACGCTGGCGAAGAGGATCAAGGTGACGCTGGCGAAGGGAATCATGATGACGCTGATACTGCCGAAGTCCAAGTCGAAGAGAATCAAGTTGAGGCAAATGCTACTCAACAGCCTCAACCCCAAGACAACGCTGTTGCAAAGGTTGTCACCTCAACAAAGCATAGGTCGAAAGAAGACTTAGAACTCTTGAAGCAAACTGATCCTGTTGGCTATCTGAATGCCATCATCGAAAGCAAGGGAAGTTCGTCTGATATTAGTCAGGAGGCTTCTACTTTGTCGGGGAAGTCCACTGAAACGTCTCCTCTCGATGAGGCTTTGATGAAGGTTAAGGCTCAGTTCTTCAAGAAGGATTTGATGAAAGCTTTGGAGGGGGACCCTACTGCTCCATCATATTTGGGGGCTGTTTTGAATGCCGTAGACTTGCTAGCTGTGCCTCCGGAGGTTTCAGGCTTTATCATGGAGTTACACTCCATTATTGATCAAGTCTCAGCAGATTATCGGCGACAAAGGGGCTTTAATAGCCAGCTTGAAGTGTTATATGGCAAAAGCTCTTTTGCATGGACTGCTGTAGCAGAGACAACTTCTCGAATTGCGGAGTTGTCGAAGTAAAAAGCATCTAAACAAGAAGAAGTTGATGCCATAGATCGGGAGAATGCTTCCATAAAGGCGCAAATCGAAGAACTAGAGGCTAAGATGAATGCCAATACTAAGCGCAAGGAGGAACTTCTCTCGACTGTTCCAGACACCGAAAGTCAAGCTGAAATCACACAAGGCCTAGAATTTGCTGAGAAAGCTCAAGCCTTCGACGATCAAATTGCCAAGCTTGCCCAGGCGAATGCCTTGTGCAACAAAAGATTGGAGTTGCAGCAAACTAAATACCTTCGACTCAAGGATTCCATCCCCTTCTGATTGATTCATCCCTTTAACCATATATTGTAATATGTATTCGACAATATTGCCATTTTGGCTAATTTAATAAAAAAATTCCATTTTGGCTTATTTATGGTTAATTTAGTCGTTACTTGTTATTTATTTTTATCTCTCGGAGTATAGGTTTATACTTTTTCAAATATTTACCATTGACTCTCAAGAGCCTTTTATCTTCACCTAACTCTTCGACTTCATAAGCTCCACCAGAAAAGTCTGGATAATTCTGAATGGTCCTTCCCATTTGGGTGACCATTTTCCCATGCTTCGATCCCTTCGATCCATGGGAAGAATCACCTTCCAAACTAGTTCTCCAGGCGAAAATGCCTTAGGTTTCACCTTTTTATTATAAGAGTCTTCTACCCTTTTCTTCTGAAGCCTTAGTAGGTCAAGAGCGCGCAATCTTTATTCGTCTAAATCTACTAGTTCGTCTAACATCATATCCCAATAAATTTCAGAGGGAATATCATAATGTCTCTGAACCCTTGCAGATTGAAGACAAATTTCTGCTGGCAACACTGCGTCATGGCCAAAAGTTAGCCTATATGGTGTTGTACCTATGGCTTCTTTTGGGGACGTTCGACAGGCCCACAAGATCTGGTCTAACGTCTTATGCCAATTTTTTGGCTTCTTCCCAACATGCTTTTTTATCAAGCCAATCACTACTTTGTTCGCTGCTTCGACTTGACCATTTGCCTGTGCATAATAAGGCGTTGATGTTAGGAGTTTAAAGCCCGTTTCCTAAGCGAATTCCTGCATCTTTCGACCGGTGAAAACTGATCCTTGATCAGTAGTTATAGTCTCAGGGATTCCATATCTAAAGATAATGTTCTTTTGAATAAATTCAATGACATTTTCTTGGTCTACATTGACTAAAGGGATAGCTTCGATCCACTTAGTAAAATAATCAATGCCTACCAATATATACTTCTGGCTCTTTGATGATGCTGGTCGAATCTCTCCAATGAGGTCCAACGCCCATCCTCTAAAAGGCCAAGGTTTCACTATCGAGTGAAGTTCGCTTCCTGGTACATGTTGGATGCCTGTATGGACTTGACATTCTTGGCAACCTTTAGCGAACTCGACACAATCTTTCAACATGGTGGGCCAGTATAGTCCTTGTCGAAACAACAACCATTTCATCTTATGGCCTACTTGGTGAGCCCCACATGCTCCAGCGTGCGTAGTCGAAAGGGCTATGTATGCCTCAGTTTCATTTAAGCATTTTAGCAATACCCCTTCAGGCGTCTTTTTAAATAACTCATTACCCATGAGTACGTAACTCAACGCCCTGTACTTTGTTTTTCATTCTGTCGAAGCTACTGGATTTTGAAGATAATCCACAATGGGCTTCCTCCAATCTTGCTCTGACAAATTATCTATGAACGAAATTTCGAAGTTACTTTGATCAGCATATCCTAGTCTTGTCGATTCCAAGTCTGTTGGTGATAGACAAGTTGCTTTTATCTTTTTTCGAACTTCGATTGCTCTTTGTAATCTCGTTTTTGAAATCTTGTACCCATATGCAATTTGTGCCAAGTCGTTGGCTATTTGATTTTCCAATCTGGGTATGTGTCGAATATTGACCATTTCAATTTTTTTCAATAAACGATTTGCTATCACGAAGTACATAATGAGATTTTCTCTTATGCATTTATATTCTTTTGTGACTTGCTTAATGACTAACTCTGAGTCTCCCATTATTTCGACTCGAGTTGCCCCCAATTCCAACAATATCTCAAGGCCTGTAATTAGAGCTTCATACTCAGCCTCATTGTTCGAACAAGAACCGGATATCTTGTACTTGAATGTTGTTGGAATTTTTTCTGGAGAAATAATCAAGACTCCCACTCCTATTCCATCTTTATGGCTGGAACCATCGAAGTAGAATTTCCAAGGTTCTATCTCCACATAATTAATATCCTCAACTTGAATTGAGTGGTCGACTATAAAGTCTGCAACCACTTGTCCTTTCACTGCCTTAAGAGGCATAAAGGTCAAGGAGTATTCAGTTAATGCTAGTGCCCACTTGCCAATTCGACTGTGCAAGATGGGTTTCGACAACATGTACTTGAAAACATCAAAATGAGACGAAACATACACATCAACTGGTTTTATATATTGCTTGAGTTTTGTACAAGAGAAATACAGACATAGACAAAATTTTTCAACTTCGCTATATCTAGTTTCTGCATCGTTCAAAACTCTACTAAGATAGTAAATGTGTCTTTCGACTCCATTCTCATCTTCTTGGGCTAACATGCTTCCCAAAGTTTTGTCGGATGCAGCTATGTACAATCTCATACTCCTATTGCTACAAGGAGGCACCAAAATAGGTGGCTTGGTGAGGTACCCTTTGATTTTGTCGAAGGCTTCTTGTTGCTCTTGCCCCCATTCGAATCCCTCTTTATTCAGTCGAAGTAAGGGTGAAAAGGCCTGAGTTTTCCCACTTAGGTTAGATATGAATCTCCTTAATAAATTTATCTTGCCTAACAGAGATTGAAGTTCCTTCTTACTCGATGGCGCTTTCGCTTCCAGAATAGCCTTCGTCTTGTTCTGGTTGATTTCGATTCCTTTCTTGTGGACAACGAAGCCCAAGAAATCTCCAGCTTTCACACATAATGCACACTTCAAAGGGTTCATCTTCAAACCATGTTCTCTCATTCTTTCGAATGATTGTCGAAGGTGGTCGATATGATTCTTCCTGGAAACAGATTTTATAACAATGTCATCAATATATACTTGCATAAAAGTGTTAATAAAATCATGGAAGATAGAATTCATTGCTCGCTAGTATGTTGCCCCAGCGTTCTTTAGGCCAAAAGGCATCACTACCCATTCGTAAGTGCCTAGAGCCCCAGGGCATCGAAAAGCTGTTTTCGACACATCCTCTTCAGCAATGAATATTTGATTATATCCTGAATAACCATCGAGCATACTCAGGTATTCATAGCCAGCGGCAGAATCGACTAGCATTTCCGCCACAGGCATAGGATATTCATCTTTGGGTGTAGCAGCATTCAAATCTCTGAAATCTATGCACACCCTCAATGTACCATTTTTCTTAATTACTGGCACAATGTTTGCAATCCATTCGACATACCTCGTAACGCGTATGAATTTGCACTTCAGCAGTCTTTCGACTTCCGTTTTGATCTTCGATAGTATTTCTGGAGCGAAGCGTCTTGGACTTTCCTTGATTGGCTTCTTCCCAGGTTTGATTGGCAACTGAAGTTCTACCAATCCTCTGTCGAGACCAGGCATTTCGTCGTAATCCCATGCAAAACATTCCTTGAACTCTTTCAACAATTGGATTACTTCCAACCTAAGTTCTGGGTCAATTTTTGCGCTGATGTAAGTTGGCTTTTTCTATGACCCTTCGCCTAAGTTGATTTCTTCTAAAGGATCTTGCGCTAACATTTTGATGTTGTTCGCCAAGGGGTCCTTTTCGAAGCCCAAAGGCTCATCGTCATAGATGGCGTCGAGCCTCTGTTCCTGCATTCCTTCTGGCATGATATCAGGAGGTTATGGATCGAAATCCTTTCCAGGACCTACAGCAGATAATTGTTGATCATTGGCCTGTGTGGCCATGTTCTTTACTTCGGCTTCGAGAGCCGTTATCATCTTTGTTTCGGCTACGTAAGCCGAAATTCGCTTCAATGATTGTGACTCAGTCATTATCACTGAATTCACTTCCCCAACCAGTTGGTTGGATGTCAGTTAACCCACTGAAGTCTATGTGAGACAAGTCTTCTCTGTCCCATTGAAAACCATGCTCAGGGTGCAGGTATAGGGAACAAAAAGTATTTGGCGCTGGCGCCAAGTCGAAGTCAGGTGTTGGACATGGCCCTATGTGAGCCAAGTTCTTGTCGAAGTCTGCCAGCCCCAGGTGATTCACTTTGCCCAGGTAATAGCTTTGATCTGCTTCTATGTTTTCGACCATCCCATCAGGACGCCATAGCAGCAACCTCTGGTGCATTGATTATGGTACAGCTCGAACACCATGAATCCATTCACGGCCCAACAAAAGATTATAGTTAGGTTTGGCCGATATGACCATAAACATCGTTGGTCGAAGGATAGATCCCACCTTGATATCCAGTTGGATCACTCCCATAGTGGTCCCTATGCCGCCTTCATAGTTCGACAGGACCATGTTGTGAGGCTTGATGTCCTCATCCCTTTTGCTTATTTTCCTTAGCATAAAGTGAGGAATAATGTTGATGGTTGCCCCACAATCCACCAAGATTTTATTCACTGTAGTTTCTTCGAGTTTAGCCCTTATAAATAAAGGCTTGAGGTGATTTTTCATCGCCTCTGTAGGTGGTTCGAAGAACCCATTTTGCTCCTCAGTAGTGCCATTATCCATGACGAAATAGCACACTGGCCTATGTTTGGCCATTTCTTGCTCCACTTCCCAATCACTTGTTTCGACCTCCACCTGTCGGTTGAACTCTCTGGGCAGCACTGAGACTATATTCACCATGATGTCCAAAGTGTCATCAGACTCAGAACCATCTTCGTCATCAACTTCACCTTGGTTAGGCCAAACTAGCCTGTTGGTTACTGGTTCTCTTTCCAGAGGTTTCCTTTGCTTCCTTAGAGGAACATTTGAACTGGTTCCTGCCTTTGGTTCATTAGCAGCCTCCCTCTCAGCTTTTCGTCGCCTCTGGTATCTCCTCCATTGAGATCGAGACATGGGATTTTTCCCTTTGTAGTTGCTTGACACCTGTGTAACTTTAGGGGCAGCAACTTGAGGCTCTTTCTTTTGTGTTAAGGATGAACCCCTTGGCACATCGAAAGAGTGCCATCTTTCCTTGCTTGGCCTCTTTCGACCAGATGTTTTGTACCATGTATCTACTGGCACATTAGTTGGAGGCCTGAAAGTCAATGGCCTCTTTTCTTGGTTTGAACCTCTTTGGGAGGCTCTTCTGGGATCATGTCGAAGATCAACATTTTCCCTTCTCTTATTTGCTGCTCTTACGCCTTGAATATGTTCAGCAGCTTTTTTGTCAAAGATCGAACTGCATCTTGGACACAGCATCACTTCTGACTTCTTTTTCTGGCATCTTTGCAGGAAATCTGCCAGATTTTCGTTTTCCCGAGGGAAAGCAGTCTTGTTAGCTTGTTCTTGCCTCATGGCCTCCTCTGATGCTTTTGGTTCAGAGACTTCGACCATGTTGACATTCATGGCATCTTTGTTGGCAAGAGTCAACTGCTTCATTTGAATCTCCAAGTCCTCTGTCTGGCCTTGAACTGCGGCCAAGTGAGAACTGGGTTTTGTTCCAGATTTTTGGGCTCCAACTGTCTCCAGCTTTGGGCTTTCGACCGCTTTCTGAACCGCTTCAATTGTCTTTCTGGATAAATTCCCAGAAAAACTGCCAAAGATTGGCATGTTGACATGGTCCTTTGAGACTTCGACCATTGTGATTCCTGGCCTCTTCGACTGGCTTCTGGATGCCTCGATCACGTTCACCTCTGAAGGTTCAGCATAGTGGGCTTCATCCTGCAACGGATTAGAGTCCACAGCCATGGGGGTCTTGTCAGCAAACTTCAACCTCCCTTCTTCGATAGCGTCTTGCACAAGATTCCTGAAAAGAAAACATTGAGACGTTTTATGGCCCAGAAAATTATGATATTTACAAAAGCCTCTCTTCTTTCTTTGATCAAGAGGAGGCACTTTTACCCCTGGGGGTACTATCATTTGGCCATCTTTTACAAGCAAGTCAAAGATCTCATCACATTTTGTAATATCAAAACTATAAGTCTTTTTGGGGAACCTATCGTTGGTCCTTTCTGGACCAATGGGATTTTTCCCACTTGAGGGGACTAACAGTTTGCAAGAGTATGGTGGCCCTTGTTTTAGTTCCGTTAAATCAACTTCTCCTTCTTCGACAGTTATAGTTTCGTCGAAGGATTCTGGATCTTCGTCATCCATCTCAACATACGCTATCCTCTCTCTCTTATGAGTTTTCGTTGCCTTTGCTTTTTTAGCTTTGAGGCGTTCTACCTGTCGAACTCTATCGGCCAGTTGGGCCATGTCTCTCAGGTATTGAGTATCTAACTTCTTCCTAATAGAATAATCTAAACCGCCTGCGGCTATTTCGACTAACTCATGTTCTGGCACTTGTGTAAAACATCTTGCTTTGAGCAACCTAAACCTATTTAGATATTCGTCTATAGGTTCAGTGAAACGTCTCTTTACACTGGCCAATTCTTTCAGACTTATCTTGGTTTGCCCCATGTAGAATTTCTCATGGAACAATCTTTCCAACTGGGTCCAATGATGGATCGAATTGGGGGGGAGAGTTGTAAACCAAGTAAAAGCGTTCTTTGTTAAAGAACTTGGGAAGTACTTAATCCTCAGGTTTTCGTTGTTTGAAATATCTCCTGCTTCGATCAAGTATCTCGCCACATGTTCGACAGTAGATTCTGTCGTGTCCCCAGAGAACTTAGTGAATTTAGGGACTTTACATCTAGGAGGTAAGTCTGTTTGTAACACGTATTCTGACAGCGGGGATGTAAAGTTGGGCCTTCGAAAGCCCATGTTCATCCCATTTTGAGTCATGATCCTTTCGATCATGGTTGCCAGATTATTTTCCAAACCCATGTTTTGGTATTGGATATGCTGAACTACTTCGTCAGCATTTTGGTTTGTTAACTAACCTTACCTCTGGGGTTATTACCCTAGGTTCCTCGACAGGTTGCTCCAATCGTGCCCTAAGGTTTTCTTCGACAGGCTGTTGGACTTGGTTGATAGTGGTTTCTTCCTCTAAGAATACACCCTGGTTTCCCCTTATTTGTGCCCTTTGGGGCTGTCGAATAGGTTGGGGTACTCCAAAGAAATCAGCCAAACGCGTCATTTGCGCTGTCATCTGCTGATTCGATTGAGTAGTGTTTTGTATTAGAGGGTTCAGCACTGTACTTAAAGTTTGTGCCAACATTTGAACCATATCATGGTTGCTTTCGTCCATTTGTTGCCTCAAGACTGCTGTCGAGGCATTTGTAAGGCCATGTGCTACTTGGGACGTTCCTCCTAAGAGTTGGGTCCTATTTCTATTCGCCATACCTACTCCAGAACCTTGGAGTGGCGAAGAGGCACTCACTAAAGGGTCTGAAAAAGTGGACGCAGTGTTCGTCAGGCTATCCAAGTCAGAAGTTGGCATGCCATAGAGTGGTTCTTGATTATGACCGTCTGTCATAAATCCTGGGGGAACATAAGGCCTTGTGCCTAAATTTCCCCTTGGTGGGGGAGTTCCCAAAGGCACTCTGGGGCCTGTGAACGGAGGTAATGGCCCCGTTGTTGTGACCGTTACTGCTGGTGTTGAACCAGCGGTTATCGCTTCACTTACGGTCGGGATAACCGTTGCTCCCACATTCGTTTGTGGGATTTCGTTATTGTTTGGCGGATTCGCCATCTCTTCCCTTCTTCTGGCAGTATTGGTATCGTTAGTGTATATTCTACCACTTCTCAATAACATGCAACACTCCTCGAAAAAGATGAGATTATGTTTAAAAAGGTTAAACTTCAAAAATCAACACACGGTCCCACCAGGTGTGCCAATTTGTTTACCGTGGTTATTGGTAAACAACCGCTGATCCTCCAAATTATTACTTATTTGGTTACTCGCAGGATCGATCAGATTGATCCTAAGACATGGTTGATTTTGAGGTTTTGATTAAGTTGGATAATGGTTAAATGACAAGAAAATAAAGAGGCTTTAAGTAAATTGCATGAAGAAATGGGCTTGATAAAATAAATGAAGGCTTGAAATAAAGGGCTTCGACAGGAAAAGTAAAGAAGAAAGCAAGTAAAGTTTCTGGAAAATAAATGACTTTGATTAAAAAAAGTGGTGTTTCACACATACATTCTCAACAATTCTTTCTCACACGCTGGGTACTCGAATCTATATGAGTGACTTTGTATATAATTGTGAACACAGGCGAAAAACTGCGTGAACTACTACTATTTATACTAAAACATCCCAAGTAACCGTCGGGCAGTTACACTGCTTCGAGATGACTCCACTTGGCACGTTCTCAGCGTTCGAAGCTCCAGATCTTTGCATGTTGCACTTGGTAACCGCTGGAAACCGTTTTCCCTCCAAACGCTTGAATTTCAAACCGTTCCACTCTGAACAATCGAACACCTTCGTCGAGAAGCATCTTCGACGAGAAACACCTTCGACGTCGAAGGCAACCAACTTCTCCCTTGGAAGAAATCCTCTAAGTACATTGTCATCTTTCGATGGGCATTTCGACAGACCCAGCTGGTCGAAAACATCCTTCAGCTTTAATAGCTGATATTGATAAAAACAAGGGTGTCGAATTTAGGAGCCAACAACCTTCTCCTTAACGCGTGGGATTACCCTCATTAATTATGCAATATATACCATATAGATTTTTTAAGGTAACAAAATGCCCCCCAGAGATGCCATTTTTGAATTTTGGCCAACATGAGACAATGGCATCTTTGAAACGTCGACCATTCTTCCAACAACTCAATTGCTTCCACTTCTCCCTTAGTTGGCGTAACTGTTCCCCCTTACTCATGACGTCACGCCATCATGATAATGTATCACACCTTCTCCTCGAGACGTGCAACTATCAATTCTCCATCATTTCTTTTTCTTAGTGGGAGACGTGGCCCACCATCTCTAAAACGGTGCCCCAAAAAATGTTGATTTGGCTACATTGTCGAAGAAAGTTGTTGTTGTACCCCAAAATTTGCCCTCTCAATTATCAAGGCCTTTCTCACAAGGATTCTCAAGGTTCAAGCTTGCACAAGTACTTTGGAATTTTCCAGTACCAAAATTAAAAGGAAACTGTCAAAAAGGGAGAAAACAGATAAAAATAACATTTTGACAAATTTGAAGGAAAATAGGTCTCCTTCAATCCAGCACCCTTTGACTGACTCTAAGCCTCCTTCGAATGCAAGTTTAGGTGCATCCTTCGTTTGGATTTGAAACCTCCTTCGAATGCAACTTGGATTGCATCCTTCATTTTGAACTGAAAGCCTCTTTCGAATTCCAGTTTAGGTACATCCTTCGTTTGGATTTGAAACCTCCTTCGAATGCAACTTAGGTACATCCTTCGTGTGGACAAGTTCTATAACCTCAATGGTATACTCCATTGAGCACGAGACAATTCCTAGATCTTGATGAAGATGTTTCCCTACGTCATAGTGTGGACGAGTACTATAACCTCAACGGTATACTCCATTGAGCACGAGTCAGTTCCTAGATCTTGATGTTTTCCTCTGTCATAGTGTGGACAAGTTCTATAACCTCAACGGTATACTCCCGGTGAGCATGAGTCAGTTCCTAGATCTTGATGTTTTCCTTTGTCATAGTGTGGACGTGTTCTATAACCTCAACGGTATACTCCAGGTGAGCACAAGACAGTTCCTAGATCTTGATGAATATGTTTCTCTTTGTCATAGTGTGGACGAGTACTATAACCTCAACGGTATACTCCCGGTGAGCACGAGTCAGTTCCTAGATCTTGATGTTTTCCTCCGTCATAGTGTGGACGAGTTTTATATCCTCAACGGTATACACCATTGAGCACGAGACAGTTCCTAGATCTTGATGAAGATGTTTCCCTACGTCATAGTGTGGACGAGTACTATAACCTCAACGGTATACTCCATTGAGCACGAGTCAGTTCCTAGATCTTGATGTTTTCCTCCGTCATAGTGTGGACAAGTTCTATAACCTCAACGGTATACTCCATTGAGCACGAGACAGTTCTTAGATCTTGATGAAGATGTTTCCCTATGTCACAGTGTGGACGAGTTCTATAACCTCAGCGGTATACTCCCGGTGGGCACGAGACAGTTCCTAAATCTCAACAAAGTTAGACTTCCCCAGCAGAATCTTCTACAAACAACAAGTATGCAAGTTCTCGCTAAGGAATCTCTTATGCGATCGACACTCCTGCATATGGCATCTATAAGCCCATCCTCCTACCAACAATCTCCAAATGGCATCTGTAAGCCCATTCCCGACATCACAATGCTGATACTACACCATACGAGTGCAGATTTTTGGGCACTCTAGTGTTCAATTATCTTCCACCTTCGGATCACGAAAGGCTCGAAAGCTAATCTATATCCTCAGGTTTAAGAAAATTGAACAGGGGAAACTGTTGTACCCCAAAATTTGCCCTCTCATTTATCAAGGCCTTTCTCACAAGGATTCTCAAGGTTCAAGCTTGCACAAGTACTTTGGAATTTTCCAGTACCAAAATTAAAAGGAAACTGTCAAAAAGGGAGAAAACAGATAAAAATAACATTTTGACAAATTTGAAGGAAAATAGGTCTCCTTCAATCCAGCACCCTTTGACTGACTCTAAGCCTCCTTCGAATGCAAGTTTAGGTGCATCCTTCGTTTGGATTTGAAACCTCCTTCGAATGCAACTTGGATTGCATCCTTCATTTTGAACTGAAAGCCTCTTTCGAATTCCAGTTTAGGTACATCCTTCGTTTGGATTTGAAACCTCCTTCGAATGCAACTTAGGTACATCCTTCGTTTGGATTTGAAACCTCCTTCGATTCAGCCTTTTGATTGGACAAGTGTGCTGCCTACATGGTTGCAATCAAAGGCCATAACATGTTGGCCACACATGCCCCCTATAAGGAAACCTTTTCGATTCACCAAGCGTGCTGCCTGCAAAGCCTACTTCAATTTGGACAAGTTTACTGCCTACAAGCCTGCTTCAACTGGACAAGTTTACTGCCTGCATGCTTGCTTTGTTTGGACAAGTTTCGATGGGACAAATTTGTTAGAACAATGTTTGAATCTAGTACCCTATATTTAAGTTTTGATGATAACAAAGTGAAAAGATATAGTAGTTATATGTTTCATGTTTGAACTATATGCTACCTAAATTTACTATGCTCTGACTTGCAGTTACGCTGATTAAAATAAGCAAGATCACTTCTTCAGCATCAGAATTTGATTTGATACACCAGCATCAGAAGTTGCTGAATCAGAACGTGAAGATCAGATGATCAACTCACGTACATGCTGTAGCTTGATGAACAGAACTGCGCGTAAACACTCTGATACAGAATCAAATAGTTCATCAGCAGCGAAGCAGAATCAGAATGAGCCAAGCCAGAACGTGCATTGAAGAAGCAACGGTACTGTGCATTGAACGCCAATTAATTCCAACGGCTTCATTCTAGACAAGATCTGCTCAAAAAGGAAAGCTTGTTATTAGCATTGAATCAAGAATATTTGCATTCAACGTTCATCTTCTCAAGTGCTATATAAACAAAGCTTCGAAGATTATAATGGCTAATGCTTCCAAATTCTCTACACGCACAAAGCTGAACCATTATCTTCATCTACCAGTTTTGCTAAACCAACAAACTCTGATACTCCATTAGTGTTTAGCATTCTAAGTTTCTAAGCTTAATTTGTGTATACATCACAGTTGTGATAAAGTTTTGTAGAAAACACTCACACACATTTGTTTTATACCTTTGTAAGAAAGTGTTGCCTTGCCAAACCGGATTGTGGTTTGAATCAAGAAGGCTTTAGCAGTTGTTAAAGCAGATTTGTATTCAGTTGAATATAGTGAATTAAGACCTCGTTGGAGAGAGGTGAAATCACCTTGACGGGTGGACTGGAGTAGTTTGAGATCAAATGAACCAGGATAAAAATATCTTGTCAATTGCTTTAAGATTTCAGTTTTACAATTCAACCCCCCCTTCTTGTGTTTTTCACCCCTTCAAAATTAGCCATCTCTATGCATCCTTCAAATGCACTTGCACCAAGGGCCACTTGCATACTTTGCTTCATACAAGCTTCGTTTGATCCAAGAAGTATCTTCATACAAGATGTGACTAAGTTCTTGCTTCCCTTGAAAAAGCGCCCTTCAATTCAGAAGCCAGGAACTTCCCTCATGCTAAAAAGACACAAGGCAATGACTCCCTTTATGTTTGTTTCGATCCACATGCTTCGATTAGGAAACATTGCTTCCTTCGAACACAGTCTTCCGATTGGGCAATATGTTTGTTTCGATCCAAGCTTCGACAGGGCATTAGCTTCCTTCGAGTAAGTTTGTTTCGACCACAAGCTTCGATTGAGGCAAAGGCTTCCTTCGAACAAGCGCGCTTCAATCTCATTCTTGCATTTGACTCAAGACCAAATCTCGTTTGCCAGGCTATGTTGCGTCCAAATCTTTACATAGTCAGAAACTTGTACAAGGGTTTTAAACTTTGTCTTTTAGATACTACTATTATTGGTTAAAGGCCACATGCTCTTTCTTTTCATAGAAAGTAATTTAGTCACAAAATCAGCTTTCAACCTGATTTTGGTCTGAGCACAAGCAACGTCAGAAGCATAAGTCACATCTTCTGCACCCCAACTGCCAAGAGGCCCCCCCACATGTACTTTCACGTTACATTATTTTATCATTTATTTGCAAGGCTGGCTTTGGACAACATGTCCATTCTTTCTCTATAAATAGAGGAACATTTACAAAGCTAGGGGAGGATCTTTGGACCAGAGGAACGAATCTCCCAAATTTTCTCAAACACAACAAAACTCTCAAGTTCATCAACACTTGAGAAATCAAAACCCAGAATCCCAAACACTCACCTCTCTCGATTCTGAAGAACACCCCACACATAGAAGTTTGTTCAAACTCAAAGACAAGCTTCTGTGATAACTCTTCGAACCAAAAGCAAACCCCCTGTGACTACTCTTCGAATTCCATAAACATCTAGGTAGCAGTTCAAGTTCGAATCCCACATCCATTCAAGGCCTGAAGCAAGGTAAGTTATTCTTACCTTTGAACTTTTCGTTTCATGGCATAATAATTTTCCCTTTCGTTTGAAACATGTACATACCATTTTTCCTTTCGTTTCCACCCTTTTAACATATTTTTCAGAGCTACCCCTTTCGTTTTTGCTTTCTGTTTACCTGAACTTGATTTAACTGTTAAATTGTTTACCAAACAAATACTAGCATGGCCTAAGGCCATGTTGCCATTTAATGCTTTAAATGAAAGAAACAGGAAACAAGAAATAGGAAACGAAGCTTCTGGCTTCTATCCTCTTTCTCCAGGTCGAACGAAAGAGACCACCAGGAAGAAAACCATACACTGACTTCCAGGCTCAGTCGAAAGGCATTCCCTCACTGCTTTCAACCTCCAGTCGAAGAATACAACAAGGCAGAACCAGAAGGCTTTGCCATACACTGACTTCCAAGCCAGTCGAAGGACAGAACCTCATTGGTGCTGGCCCCAATCGAAGGAGGCCAACAGAATTCAAATCGAAGGATGCTCCTGCCCAAATCGAAGGAGCTCATTTTTTCTTCTTTTTATCTTATTTTTTCCTTTATATTCTTCTACACTTCAATATGGTTGTAATAGTGTAGGATATTTATTTGCTACATTTTTATTGCTTTATACAAATGCTAGTAAATAGGTGTGTGTGGAAAGATAAAACCAACAAGTAGGAAACCCCTAATCAAGACAAAATGCATGCAAATCAAACACACTATTCACACATGCACCCTTAGGGTATCTCCACTTGGTTGCCTAAACAAATGGGCCATGTTATGCATGTTAAGTATTTTGGCAAAACAAAAACAATCAAAATGATCATAGTCCCTCGATGACGCTATCTGAGTTGCCTAAATAAAATGATCAAGTCCCTCAAGAAAATTGCCAAAGATACTTAACACTATTGCTATCATGGTCTATACGATAACCCACGCCTGTCCCGTTAAGCATCCTAAACGCAAGGTTGTTCATCAAACACAATGGTGAAATAACACTGTTAAAAGGGTCAAAAACATAAGAAAAATATTTGAGTAAAATAGGGTAGACAACTCTTAGTAACTTGATCAAAAATCTTGCAAAACATCCTTGCCATTTTTCAAACACACTCCACAACACAATTTCAAAACAAACTTTCAAAAACATTGAAACATCTTTTCAAAAAGACAAACACCTTTGTAAAACATTCAAACAAGAATTGTTACAAAGGTTGCCTAGACAAGGCATCTTTTTCAAAACATTTTCAAAACCACACACACAAAGCACCATTTCAAACAATTGAAAAGCGAAGGCAAGTGATCTAAAACAAGTAACTAAGAGCCCATGGATAACCATGGATGAAAAGGGTGCTAGCACCTTCCCTTTTCATAATCTACCCCCCGAACCCACGAAAACATCTCAAAGGTCTTTCCTGTGCTTTTTGACCTTTCCTTAGGATAAAATAAAAAGTCGGTGGCGACTGTTGCTAATCCGAACATTTTCGAACACAAACGCAAAACTCAAGTCAGTTCTCCCACCGTATCACAGTTGTGATAAAACCTTTTACTTCTCTGGAGGCAATGGCAAGAATACATAGCTTAATAATCTCTTGTGAACTTTCTTCTGACTTCGACCAATCTCAAATTCATGGTGGCAAATTGGGACCTGAGGCAACAAAAGTCAAGATCTTGACGGATGATATTCATACTTATGCGTTGAATCTAGATTTGCCTCATTTGCTTCTTACTGAGCCAATTACTGGTCCAGATATTTTGGACGCTCTTGCTCAGTTGAAAGAGCTCACTATTTCAGAAGTTACTCAAACAATGATGACTGCGTTTGAGAAATTGTTTTTCCCTATGCTCCACAACACTGAGAATATCAGAAAAAATGAGCAATTGATCGAGTCAATGGGGAATTTTGTAAAGGATGGTTGGGAGGTGGTTGTAAAATCCAACAAAGAGGTCACTAAGATGTTGGCAATGATTAAGGAGAAGAAAGCAGAGTTGATTCCTAAACAGAAAAGGGCTACTGAAATACGCCTTCAGATTGCTGCTTTACATAAAGAATTGGAATCTATTGCTGAGCAGGAGGGAGAAATCATTGACAAGATTATCAACCCGACTCAAGAACAAGCTGACCAAACTGCATTGGATGTTGTGGCCATAGGTGAAGAGATATCTTCTGTCGAAACAGAGATAAATAGACTTAAAACTGAAGCAGAGGATTTTGAATCCCGGGCCGTACACTTCAATGTCGAACTGCAAGCACTCCAGGCCAAATTTCGGCATTTCTAATCATTGTACCAATCTTAGGATTTTTTATGTAATATTTGAATAATGGCCTTGAGCCACCTTTTACAGTAACACTTTTATTTATTTATTGCACACACTATATATGCCTTTTAGTTGGTTTCAAACACAGGTTTCTCCAACTTATTTACTTGACTGTTGTACCCCAAAATTTGCCCTCCCATATTTCTCAAAGCCTCCTTTGAATGCAAGTTTAGGTGCATCCTTCGTTTGGATTTGAAACCTCCTTCGAATGCAACTTGGATTGCATCCTTCATTTTGAACTAAAAGCCTCTTTCGAATTCCAGTTTAGGTACATCCTTCGTTTGGATTTGAAACCTCCTTCGAATGCAACTTAGGTACATCCTTCGTTTGGATTTGAAACCTCCTTCGATTCAGCCTTTTGATTGGACAAGTGTGCTGCCTACATGGTTGCAATAAAAGGCCATGACATGTTGGCCACACATGCCCCCTGTAAGGAAACCTTTTTGATTCACCAAGCGTGCTGCCTGCAAAGCCTACTTCGATTTGGACAAGTTTACTGCCTACAAGCCTGCTTCAACTGGACAAGTTTACTGCCTGCATGCTTGCTTCGTTTGGACAAGTTTCGATGGGACAAAGTAACCATCTCTATGCATCCTTCAAATCCACTTGCACCAAGGGCCTCTTGCATACTTTTCTTCATACAAGCTTTGTTTGATCCAAGAAGTATCTTCATACAAGATGTGACTAAGTTCTTGCTTCCCTTGAAAAAATGCCCTTCAATTCAGAAGCCAGGAACTTCCCTCATGCTAAAAAGACACAAGGAAATGACTCCCTTTATGTTTGTTTCGATCCACATGCTTCGAGGAAACATTGCTTCCTTCAAACACAGTCTTTCGAATGGGCAATATGTTTGTTTCGATCCAAGCTTCGACAGGGCATTAGCTTCCTTCGAGTAAGTTTGTTTCGACCAAAAGCTTCGACTGAGGCAAAGGCTTCCTTCGAACAAGCGCGCTTCGATCTCATTCTTGCATTTGACTCAAGACCAAATCTCGTTTTCCAGGCTATGTTGCGTCCAAATCTTTACATAGTCAGAAACTTGTACAAGGGTTTTAAACTTTGTCTTTTAGATACTACTATTATTGGTTAAAGGCTACATGCTCTTTCTTTTCAAAGAAAGTACTTTAGTCACAAAATCAGCTTTCAACCTGATTTTGGTCTGAGCACAAGCAACGTCATAAGCATAAGTCACATCTTCTGCACCCCAACTGCCAAGAGGCCCCCCACATGTACTTTCATGTTACATTATTTTATCATTTATTTACAAGGCTGGCTTTGGACAACATGTCCATTCTTTCTCTATAAATAGAGGAACATTTACAAAGCTAGGGGAGGATCTTTGGACCAGAGGAACGAATCTCCCAAATTTTCTCAAACACAACAAAACTCTCAAGTTCATCAACACTTGAGAAATCAAAACCCAGAATCCCAAACACTCACCTCTTTCGATTCTGAAGAACACCCCACACATAGAAGTTTGTTCAAACTCAAAGACAACCTTCTGTGACAACTCTTCGAACCAAAAGCAAACCCCCTGTGACTACTCTTCGAATTCCAGAAACGTCCAGGTAGCAGTTCAAGTTCGACCCACATCCATTCAAGGCCTGAAGCAAGGTAAGTTATTCTTACCTTTGAACTTTTCGTTTCATGGCATAATAATTTTCCCTTTCGTTTGAAACATGTACATACCATTGTTCCTTTCGTTTCCACCCTTTTAACATATTTTTCAGAGCTACCCCTTTCGTTTTTTCTTTCTGTTTACCTGAACTTGCTTTAACTGTTAAATTGTTTACCAAACAAATACTAGCATGGCCTCAGGCCATGTTGCCATTTAATGCTTTAAATGAAATAAACAGGAAACAGGAAATAGGAAACGAAGCTTTAGGCTTCTATCCTCTTTCTCCAGGTCGAACGAAAGAGACCACCAGGAGGAAAACCATACACTGACTTCCAGGCTCAGTCGAAAGGCATTCCCTCACTGCTTTCAACCTCCAGTCGAAGAAGACAACAAGGAAGAACCAGAAGGCTTCGCCATACACTGACTTCCAAGCCAGTCGAAGGACAGAACCTCACTGGTGCTGGCCCTAATCGAAGGCGGCCAACAGAATGCAAATCGAAGGCTGCTCCTGCCCAAATCGAAGGAGCTCATTTTTTCTTCTTTTTATCTTATTTTTTCCTTTATATTCTTATACACTTCAATATGGTTGTAATAGTGTAGGATATTTATTTGCTACATTTTTATTGCTTTATACAAATGCTAGTAAATAGGTGTGTATGGAAAGATAAAACCAACAAGTAGGAAACCCCTAATCAAGACAAAATGCATGCAAATCAAACACACTATTCACACATGCACCCTTAGGGTATCTTCACTTGGTTGCCTAAACAAATGGGCCATGTTATGCATGTCAAGTATTTTGGCAAAACAAAAACAATCAAAATGATCATAGTCCCTCGATGACGCTATCTGAGTTGCCTAAACTAAATGATCAAGTCCCTCAAGAAAATTGCCAAAGATACTTAACACTATTGCTATCATGGTCTATACGATGACCCGCGCCTGTCCCGTTAAGCATCCTAAACGCAAGGTTGTTCATCAAACACAATGGTGAAATAACACTGTTAAAAGGGTCAAAAACATAAGAAAAATCTTTGAGTAAAATAGGGTAGACAACTCTTAGTTACTTGATCAAAAATCTTGCAAAACATCCTTGCCATTTTTCAAACACACTCCGCAACACAATTTCGAAACAAACTTTCAAAAACATTGAAACATCTTTTCAAAAAGACAAACACCTTTGTAAAACATTCAAACAAGAATTGTTACAAAGGTTGCCTAGACAAGGCATCTTTTTCAAAACATTTTCAAAACCACACACACAAACCACCATTTCAAACAATTGAAAAGCAAAGGCAAGTGATCTAAAACAAGTAACTAAGAGCCCATGGATAACCATGGATGAAAAGGGTGCTAGCACCTTCCCTTTTCATAATCTAGCCCCCGAACCCACGAAAACATCTCAAAGGTCTTTCCTGTGCTTTTTGACCTTTCCTTAGGATAAAATAAAAAGTCGCTGGCGACTCTTGCTAAACCGAACATTTGCGAACACAAACGCAAAACCCAAGTCAGTTCTCCCACCGTATCACAGAACTGGCGACTCTGCTGGGGATTTTTCTAAAAGTGGGGTTACCTTAGGGTTTTAGATCACCTTTACATGCTTACCTTATTTTCTTTGTTTGCTTTACTTTTTTGGGTTCCTTGCTTGGGTTTGTTTTAAATCCTACACCCGGATTTGGGGGCACCTTTTAGGTAAGTAGCAATAAACTGTGAGGGAACTGTGCGGGGTATACCGACATGGTTGAAGCAGTAGCTACGTTAGTGTGACATATTTGTGGGTACCGGTAGCCTTTGAGTTAATCAAAGAGAATACGGGGCCGCTGAGTGATGTCATGAAGCACTAACGAACTCTTAGAACCTTACTTGACCATCTTGGCCTTTTTAGGGGTAGTGAGGTGACCAACTTTGGTGCAGTCCGAAGTTGGTAGATACTCGATACTACACTCATTGAGGATTGTTTTCTTGGAATATTTTGGTCGCCAGTTAAGTGGCTAAACCAAAACAATGAACATAGAAAATAATCCAGTGATATTGAGCTCCTTAGAACCCGGTTCCTATTTTAGGACAGGTTGAGCCAACTAACTTCAAGAGGGTACTTACCTACAAATCCCATACAAGCCTAAACCTAAGGACTTGTTTGCTTTGTGTGAATATGACTGTCTGTATATACACTTGCTTACTTTTGCATACATCTACATAACATCATAACATCATATCATAGCATTTTCAATAACCATTTCAAGGATCTCGAGGGTATTTTGATGCAGGGCCACGCTGAACCAGACGTCTACCAAAGGATAAGAGGTTTCATTTTCCTTTAAACAAACGCCATCAAAGATCAAGTGCAACAACTTGAATCAGGGGCTATGACCCACTCGACATGGTGAGCTTGATTCTTGTGGAAATACATCCACCAATAACAAAGTTCTCCAATCAAAGATGTTGATCAAAGTTCAATCTCTAACATTTTCTTGTGTTTACCCCGCGAGATCCTTGAAAACATGCATCCACATATCATGCATCATATCATAACAGGTTTCTCCCATATAGGTCTCCTTATCTTCCTACTGTTTATTTTAGTAAGATGGATATGGAACAAACGGTGAAAGATCTCCAAACTCAAAACGCTCAATTCCAACAAATGCTCCTGGCTATGGGTAAAGGGCAAGAGGATCTGAAAGCTCTACTTCTCAAAGACAAGAAGAAGAAGTCCAAGAAGGCAGGGGCATCAGCGTAAGGAGGTCGCGCCCAAAAGACAATACACTAAGATCAACATGTCACTAGCTCAAGCGCTACAACACATGTTGAAGAAAGAGCTGATTACATTAAAGGCTCCTCATCCGAACCCTAAGACTTCTTCTCCTAACTACAACCCGGATGCAAGATGTGCTTATCATTTTGGTAGCCCAGGGCATGACACAAACAACTGTTGGGCTCTGAAGAACAAGGTCCAAGACATGATTGATGCCAAGGAGATCGATTTTGACCCTCCGAAGACTCTAGCATAATCACTGCTCCTTTGACGAATCATTGAGAGCGTCTTTATTTCTTTGAATTTTCAAGTTGTAATTTCTTTTGTTATTAAAACAATTATCTATTAATGTCAAGCTTTGTTTCATTAATGCATTGCATATGTTTGTCTTGAATTCATCCTTTCACTTTCACTATAATTATGCTTTCTTTGGGACATTCAACTCTTGCTAAAAGTTACAAGCCTTTAGAGGGAGGATGACGAAACAATGCCATAATCTCATACAGTATGCTTTTGAACAGACCTTGCTGACGATGTACAGGCGTTTCTTTCAAATCCTAAACACTGGAGTTATAAGGAAGATAATCCCTAGTCAACCCCTTCGAGCCAAAGAAGTAGGAGTTTTCTGTTTTAAATGCCAATTTGAAACCTTTGATTTAAACCTGGGGCAGGGTAGTCTCTCAGTTAATTCAAAAAAGATGTGCATTGAAGTCGCAAACTCTCAGTTCGTAATACAAACGAATAACATCAAAAACATTCCTCTAGAATCAAAAGACAGTGGTGGTTCCTTATCTCATAGGCAGTCAATCTCTCAAAAGAGAAAAGCCCACTGAGCCAAAATCTATAAAGGAGGCTTAAGAAAGTTGGGTCATCCCGCTGACTGTAATCTCGAAAATAGGAACAGTCAGGCAAAAATTAGGGATAATAAATCAAAAGAACGAGGTCGCTACAAATCCTCAACAACATAAAAAATGTTGCAAAAATGACTGCCTTCCAAAATCCAACTTGTGTGAACCATCACCAAAACGTCGTTCCAAATTCGAATAGAGTTCGACGCACAATTAACTGAGTTTAGGATTGAAGAACATCACGAAGAGCGGGTGGGTACAAATATACTTTGAGCCTTTATCCTTTGTTTCTTAAATCGTGAACCGAGCCACGTTACAACCCTTCAAAAGTCCTAATTGAAGCATGGGTTAGTTCGAAAGCATACTGTTACAAAAGGTATCCTGACTCCTATAAGGCTTAGCCCTAAATCTTGTGTTGAATTTGTCTTATAAAAAGTTTTCTGCTAAAAAATGCATTTTTCAAAACTTCGAGACAAGCATAAACTTTGCATTACTTGAATATCACTGTTTGCATTTGGCTATTTATTTGACAGCGGAGAAATTCACACAATGAATATCCGATGAACGAAAGCTCTCCCAGTGAACAAAATCACTTCAAGTGGGATGAAACTTCCAACGACAAATCTCCTATAAACAAGGGGGCATGACATGTCACTATCCAGTACACCTGGGGCAGTCCAGTCAAGATTCCAGGAAATCTCTCAAAGAAGTGCAGAGTAACCAGGGGCAGGTCTCCATCTCTGTCACTTGAGGCATTGAACATCAATCTCAGTGAAGGGTTACGTACAATTAAACATTTTCTGGCAATGTCACAAACACTTGCTACTAGGGGAAATGACAAATTCCCCTAAAATCCTTCTCATAGGATGATTCCCCGGCAAGAGTATAATCTCTGACCCCTTTCCCCGGCTGAATCGACCTCAAGAATCCTCGAGGACTTCCCCCAACGAAGATGTCACCTCTCTAGCGGACTGACGACAGGGTTTATTTCCCCAACAACACCAGGATTCCCCAGTTTGAGTTTGCCTCTCTGACTACTACAAATCAAAGGACCACAACTCCTCTTCCCCAGTAGACTCTGGAAGCTTATCCCCTGCGAAGCACAAATAAGTCTCCTCAGCCAAATTCAGAGGTTATCTTCACAAGAGTCTAACTGGGTTATCCTCAGCAAGTTGCAACTGAAAGATCATCCCCAGCGAAGTTCTTTCTATCCCCAGCGGAGTTCATCCTTAAAGTCCCCAACTGATCTTATCAACGGAATCCCCAGCGGAGTTTATCGTTAAAATCCTCAGCAGAACATCTCTTCCCCACAGAGTAATTCCCCGAAGAGTAATCTCTTCATCAGCTTAATCCCCAACGGAGTTTTCTTCTCTTGCAGGCTTCTTCTCACAATCATCTTCGTTCATCATCCCCAGCGGAAACGAAGAACTCAACTCTATTCTCCAGTGGTTCCGGGATTTATTTTCCCCAGCTAAAACATCACGTTTCCATACATCATGATACATGAATGTACGCATCATACCATACAATCTCATTTATCTTGAGAACATCATTGCTTGATTCATCTCATGCATTGCATGTGACTGACCTTTACCTTTCAGGAAAAATGCAGTTAAGTTCTCAGCTTAGTCGAAGATCTGACTAGTTCTTAAATCTCAATTGAAGTATCCTCGGTTGAATTTCAGATAAGGTTCTCAATCTCGACAGTTTTCCTACGTCATAGTGTGGACGAGTACTATAACCTTAACGGTATACTCCCGGTGAGCACAAGTCAGTTCCTAGATCTTGATGTTTTCCTCTGTCATAGTGTGGATGAGTTCTATAACCTCAACGGTATACTCCCGGTGAGCACGAGACAGTTCCTAGATCTTGATGAAGATGTTTCCCTATGTCATAGTGTGGACGAGTACTATAACCTCAATGGTATACTCCCGGTGAGCACGAGTCAGTTCCTAGATCTTGATGTTTTCCTCCGTCATAGTGTGGACGAGTTCTATAACCTCAACGGTATACTCCCAGTGAGCACGAGACAGTTCATAGATCTTGATGAAGATGCTTCCCTCTGTCATAGTGTGGACGAGTACTATAACCTCAACGGTATACTCCTGGTGAGCACGAGTCAATTCCTAGATCTTGATGTTTTCCTCCGTCATAGTGTGGACGAGTTCTATAACCTCAACGGTATACTCCCGGTGAGCACGAGAGAGTTCCTAGATCTTGATGAAGATGCTTCCCTATGTCATAGTGTGGACGAGTACTTTAACCTCAACGGTATACTCCCGGTGAGAACGAGTCAGTTCCTATGATCTTGATGTTTCCCTCCGTCATAGTGTGGACGAGTTCTATAACCTCAACGGTATACTCCCGGTGAGCACGAGACAGTTCCTAGATCTTGATGAAGATGCTTCCCTACGTCATAGTGTGGACGAGTACTATAACCTCAACGGTATACTCCCGGTGAGCACGAGTCAGTTCCTAGATCTTGATGTTTTCCTCCGTCATAGTGTCGACGAGTTCTATAACCTCAACGGTATACTCCCGGTGAGCACGAGACAGTTCCTAGATCTTGATGAAGATGCTTCCCTACGTCATAGTGTGGACGAGTACTATAACCTCAACGGTATACTCCCGGTGAGCACGAGTCAGTTCCTAGATCTTGATGTTTTCCTCCGTCATAGTGTCGACGAGTTATATAACCTCAACGATATACTCCCGGTGAGCACGAGACAGTTCCTAGATCTTGATGAAGATGCTTCCCTATGTCATTGTGTGGACGAGTACTATAACCTCAACGGTATACTCCCGGTGAGCACGAGTCAGTTCCTAGATCTTGATGTTTTCCTCCGTCATAGTATGGACGAGTTCTATAACCTCAACGGTATACTCCCGGTGAGCACGATACAGTTCCTAGATATTGATGAAGATGCTTCCCTCCATCATAGTGTGGACGAGTACTATAACCTCAACGGTATACTCCCGGTGAGCACGAGTCAGTTCCTAGATCTTGATGTTTTCCGCCTTCATAGTGTGGACGAGTTCTATAACCTCAATGGTATACTCCCGGTGAGCACGAGACAGTTCCTAGATCTTGATGAAGATGCTTCCCTACGTCATAGTGTGGACGAGTAATATAACCTCAACGGTATACTCCCGGTGAGCACGAGTCAGTTCCTAGATCTTGATGTTTTCCTCCATCATAGTGTGGACGAGTTCTATAACCTCAACGGTATACTCCCGGTGAGCACGAGTCAGTTCCTAGATCTTGATGAAGATGTTTCCCTACGTCATAGTGTGGACGAGTTCTATAACCTCAACGGTATACTCCCGGTGAACACGAGACAATTCCTAGATCTTGATGTTCTCCTCCGTCATAGTGTGGACAAGTTCTATAACCTTAACGATATACTCCCAGTGAGCACGAGACAGTTCCTAGATCTTGATGAAGATGTTTCCCTACGTCATAGTGTGGACGAGTTCTATAACCTCAACGGTATACTCCCAGTGAGCACGAGACAGTTCCTAGATCTTGATGTTCTCCTTCGTCATAGTATGGACAAGTTCTATAACCTCAGCGGTATACTCCCGGTTAGCACGAGACAGTTCCTAGTTCTTGATGAAGATGCTTCCCTACGTCATAGTGTGGACGAGTACTATAACCTCAACGGTATACTCCCGATGAGCATGAGTCAGTTCCTAGATCTTGATGTTTTCCTCCGTCATAGTGTGGACGAGTTCTATAACCTCAACGGTATACTCCAGGTGAGAACGAGACAGTTCCTAGATCTTGATGAAGATGTTTCACTACGTCATAGTGTGGACGAGTACTATAACCTCAACGGTATACTTCTGGTGAGCATGAGTCAGTTCCTAGATCTTGATGTTTTCCTCCGTCATAGTGTGGACAAGTTCTATAACCTCAATGGTATACTCCATTGAGCACGAGACAATTCCTAGATCTTGATGAAGATGTTTCCCTACGTCATAGTGTGGACGAGTACTATAACCTCAACGGTATACTCCATTGAGCACGAGTCAGTTCCTAGATCTTGATGTTTTCCTCTGTCATAGTGTGGACAAGTTCTATAACCTCAACGGTATACTCCCGGTGAGCATGAGTCAGTTCCTAGATCTTGATGTTTTCCTTTGTCATAGTGTGGACGTGTTCTATAACCTCAACGGTATACTCCAGGTGAGCACAAGACAGTTCCTAGATCTTGATGAATATGTTTCTCTTTGTCATAGTGTGGACGAGTACTATAACCTCAACGGTATACTCCCGGTGAGCACGAGTTAGTTCCTAGATCTTGATGTTTTCCTCCGTCATAGTGTGGACGAGTTTTATATCCTCAACGGTATACACCATTGAGCACGAGACAGATCCTAGATCTTGATGAAGATGTTTCCCTACGTCATAGTGTGGACGAGTACTATAACCTCAACGGTATACTCCATTGAGCACGAGTCAGTTCCTAGATCTTGATGTTTTCCTCCGTCATAGTGTGGACAAGTTCTATAACCTCAACGGTATACTCCATTGAGCACGAGACAGTTCTTAGATCTTGATGAAGATGTTTCCCTATGTCACAGTGTGGACGAGTTCTATAACCTCAGCGGTATACTCCCGGTGGGCACGAGACAGTTCCTAAATCTCAACAAAGTTAGACTTCCCCAGCAGAATCTTCTACAAACAACAAGTATGCAAGTTCTCGCTAAGGAATCTCTTATGCGATCGACACTCCTGCATATGGCATCTATAAGCCCATCCTCCTACCAACAATCTCCAAATGGCATCTGTAAGCCCATTCCCGACATCACAATGCTGATACTACACCATACGAGTGCAAATTTTTGGGCACTCTAGTGTTCAATTATCTTCCACCTTCGGATCACGAAAGGCTCGAAAGCTAATCTATATCCTCAGGTTTAAGAAAATTGAACAGGGGAAACTGTTGTACCCCAAAATTTGCCCTCTCATTTATCAAGGCCTTTCTCACAAGGATTCTCAAGGTTCAAGCTTGCACAAGTACTTTGGAATTTTCTAGTACCAAAATTAAAAGGAAACTGTCAAAAAGGGAGAAAACAGATAAAAATAACATTTTGACAAATTTGAAGGAAAATAGGTCTCCTTCAATCCAGCACCCTTTGACTGACTCTAAGCCTCCTTCGAATGCAAGTTTAGGTGCATCCTTCGTTTGGATTTGAAACCTCCTTCGAATGCAACTTGGATTGCATCCTTCATTTTGAACTGAAAGCCTCTTTCGAATTCCAGTTTAGGTACATCCTTCGTTTGGATTTGAAACCTCCTTCGAATGCAACTTAGGTACATCCTTCGTTTGGATTTGAAACCTCCTTCGATTCAGCCTTTTGATTGGACAAGTGTGTTGCCTACATGGTTGCAATCAAAGGCCATGACATGTTGGCCACACATGCCCCCTGTAAGGAAACCTTTTCGATTCACCAAGCGTGCTGCCTGCAAAGCCTACTTCAATTTGGACAAGTTTACTGCCTACAAGCCTGCTTCAACTGGACAAGTTTACTGCCTGCATGCTTGCTTTGTTTGGACAAGTTTCGATGGGACAAATTAGCCATCTCTATGCATCCTTCAAATGCACTTGCACCAAGGGCCACTTGCATACTTTGCTTCATACAAGCTTCGTTTGATCCAAGAAGTATCTTCATACAAGATGTGACTAAGTTCTTGCTTCCCTTGAAAAAGCGCCCTTCAATTCAGAAGCCAGGAACTTCCCTCATGCTAAAAAGACACAAGGCAATGACTCCCTTTATGTTTGTTTCAATCCACATGCTTCGATTAGGAAACATTGCTTCCTTCGAACACAGTCTTCCGATTGGGCAATATGTTTGTTTCGATCCAAGCTTCGACAGGGCATTAGCTTCCTTCGAGTAAGTTTGTTTCGACCACAAGCTTCGATTGAGGCAAAGGCTTCCTTCGAACAAGCGCGCTTCAATCTCATTCTTGCATTTGACTCAAGACCAAATCTCGTTTGCCAGGCTATGTTGCGTCCAAATCTTTACATAGTCAGAAACTTGTACAAGGGTTTTAAACTTTGTCTTTTAGATACTACTATTATTGGTTAAAGGCCACATGCTCTTTCTTTTCATAGAAAGTAATTTAGTCACAAAATCAGCTTTCAACCTGATTTTGGTCTGAGCACAAGCAACGTCAGAAGCATAAGTCACATCTTCTGCACCCCAACTGCCAAGAGGCCCCCCCACATGTACTTTCACGTTACATTATTTTATCATTTATTTGCAAGGCTGGCTTTGGACAACATGTCCATTCTTTCTCTATAAATAGAGGAACATTTACAAAGCTAGGGGAGGATCTTTGGACCAGAGGAACGAATCTCCCAAATTTTCTCAAACACAACAAAACTCTCAAGTTCATCAACACTTGAGAAATCAAAACCCAGAATCCCAAACACTCACCTCTTTCGATTCTGAAGAACACCCCACACATAGAAGTTTGTTCAAACTCAAAGACAAGCTTCTGTGATAACTCTTCGAACCAAAAGCAAACCCCCTGTGACTACTCTTCGAATTCCATAAACATCTAGGTAGCAGTTCAAGTTCGAATCCCACATCCATTCAAGGCCTGAAGCAAGGTAAGTTATTCTCACCTTTGAACTTTTCGTTTCATGGCATAATAATTTTCCCTTTCGTTTGAAACATGTACATACCATTGTTCCTTTCGTTTCCACCCTTTTAACATATTTTTCAGAGCTACCCCTTTCGTTTTTGCTTTCTGTTTACCTGAACTTGCTTTAACTGTTAAATTGTTTACCAAACAAATACTAGCATGGCCTAAGGCCATGTTGCCATTTAATGCTTTAAATGAAAGAAACAGGAAACAAGAAATAGGAAACGAAGCTTCTGGCTTCTATCCTCTTTCTCCAGGTCGAACGAAAGAGACCACCAGGAAGAAAACCATACACTGACTTCCAGGCTCAGTCGAAAGGCATTCCCTCACTGCTTTCAACCTCCAGTCGAAGAATACAACAAGGCAGAACCAGAAGGCTTTGCCATACACTGACTTCCAAGCCAGTCGAAGGACAGAACCTCATTGGTGCTGGCCCCAATCGAAGGAGGCCAACAGAATTCAAATCGAAGGATGCTCCTGCCCAAATCGAAGGAGCTCATTTTTTCTTCTTTTTATCTTATTTTTTCCTTTATATTCTTCTACACTTCAATATGGTTGTAATAGTGTAGGATATTTATTTGCTACATTTTTATTGCTTTATACAAATGCTAGTAAATAGGTGTGTGTGGAAAGATAAAACCAACAAGTAGGAAACCCCTAATCAAGACAAAATGCATGCAAATCAAACACACTATTCACACATGCACCCTTAGGGTATCTCCACTTGGTTGCCTAAACAAATGGGCCATGTTATGCATGTTAAGTATTTTGGCAAAACAAAAACAATCAAAATGATCATAGTCCCTCGATGACGCTATCTGAGTTGCCTAAATAAAATGATCAAGTCCCTCAAGAAAATTGCCAAAGATACTTAACACTATTGCTATCATGGTCTATACGATAACCCACGCCTGTCCCGTTAAGCATCCTAAACGCAAGGTTGTTCATCAAACACAATGGTGAAATAACACTGTTAAAAGGGTCAAAAACATAAGAAAAATCTTTGAGTAAAATAGGGTAGACAACTCTTAGTTACTTGATCAAAAATCTTGCAAAACATCCTTGCCATTTTTCAAACACACTCCACAACACAATTTCAAAACAAACTTTCAAAAACATTGAAACATCTTTTCAAAAAGACAAACACCTTTGTAAAACATTCAAACAAGAATTGTTACAAAGGTTGCCTAGACAAGGCATCTTTTTCAAAACATTTTCAAAACCACACACACAAAGCACCATTTCAAACAATTGAAAAGCGAAGGCAAGTGATCTAAAACAAGTAACTAAGAGCCCATGGATAACCATGGATGAAAAGGGTGCTAGCACCTTCCCTTTTCATAATCTACCCCCCAAACCCACGAAAACATCTCAAAGGTCTTTCCTGTGCTTTTTGACCTTTCCTTAGGATAAAATAAAAAGTCGGTGGCGACTCTTGCTAATCCGAACATTTTCGAACACAAACGCAAAACCCAAGTCAGTTCTCCCACCGTATCACAGTTGTGATAAAACCTTTTACTTCTCTGGAGGCAATGGCAAGAATACGTAGCTTAATAATCTCTTGTGAACTTTCTTCTGACTTCGACCAATCTCAAATTCATGGTGGCAAATTGGGACCTGAGGCAACAAAAGTCAAGATCTTGACGGATGATATTCATACTTATGCGTTGAATCTAGATTTGCCTCATTTGCTTCTTACTGAGCCAATTACTGGACCAGAGATTTTGGACGCTCTTGCTCAGTTGAAAGAGCTCACTATTTCAGAAGTTACTCAAACAATGATGACTGCGTTTGAGAAATTGTTTTTCCCTATGCTCCACAACACTGAGAATATCGGAAAAAATGAGCAATTGATCGAGTCAATGGGGAATTTTGTAAAGGATGGTTGGGAGGTGGTTGTAAAATCCAACAAAGAGGTCACTAAGATGTTGGCAATGATTAAGGAGAAGAAAGCAGAGTTGATTCCTAAACAGAAAAGGGCTACTGAAATACGCCTTCAGATTGCTGCTTTACATAAAGAATTGGAATCTATTGCTGAGCAGGAGGGAGAAATCATTGACAAGATTATCAACCCGACTCAAGAACAAGCTGACCAAACTGCATTGGATGTTGTGGCCATAGGTGAAGAGATCTCTTCTGTCGAAACAGAGATAAATAGACTTAAAACTGAAGCAGAGGATTTTGAATCTCGGGCCGTACACTTCAATGTCGAACTGCAAGCACTCCAGGCCAAATTTCGGCATTTCTAATCATTGTACCAATCTTAGGATTTTTTATGTAATATTTGAATAATGGCCTTGAGCCACCTTTTACAGTAACACTTTTATTTATTTATTGCACACACTATATATGCCTTTTAGTTGGTTTCAAACACATTTTTCTCCAACTTATTTACTTGACTGTTGTACCCCAAAATTTGCCCTCCCATATTTCTCAAAACATTTCAAGAAAGATCTCCAAGTTGCTCAAGGCAGTCCAAGGTTTAGCTAGACAAGCTCTCTCCTAAGGCAGTCTACCTCAAATTAGGGTTTCATGTTGCATCAAGATACTTGATTCCAAGTGACCCCAAATTCTCAAGATTGTCCTAATATGTTCTCAAGATCATCCATGTCAAGTTTTAAGCCTTACAGAGAAAGTTTGCTCAGTCAATTGCTCAAAGGCCTTAAAATTGACTGTACTAGAGCAAAAGTCAACTATGCCTCACATACAGTCAAACTTCAAGATTGTTGGTAAACATCCTCATTTTGAAGTATATTTCATCATTTGATCAAGGGTTGATCATGATTCATCAAGGATTGCTCATAATTCATCAAGATTCAAAAGTTGCTAAATTAGGGTTTTGTAGGAAAAGTCAACTCAACTTTGACCAAGCATAACTTTCTCACACTTTATGATAAATGACCCATCCAAATCTCATTTTGAAGAGGATGCAATTCCTTACAATCCATCTTCATCTCTCAAGTTCAAAATATGCACTCACAAGAAGTTATGAATTTGGACATTATAGGTCATTTTGAAAAGTCAACAAAAACACCTTTTTTGTCAAAGCTTCATACATGAGCATGGTATATCAAATTGAGATGATACCAAAAGAGTTGATTAGAGGACATATCAAGCTTTCTAAAAAGTCCA